>CAMRHE010000498.1:0-600000 GCA_947044405.1 Leptodactylus fallax | reverse complement strand
TCACCCAGTCTAGTCTAACTTTACACCACTTATTACTTGGCTTAGTTTTCACTAAAAGTTTGGTGCACATTTTTGCTGCATTGTCCAGAATTTTGGAGCATCTTTTGTTGCACAGCTTTGCTAGTTAAGCTCCCGCCCACTTGTCAGACAAGACACAGAAACTGTTAGAAAGTGTTTAATACACATAGAAATGAGATGTAAAGCAAGTACCCAGCCTTTGGTGCATTTTATTAGATTATCTTCCCCATGGAGTATTATATAATGATAGAACAGACATCCATATTGGAGATTTATCATTTTAGAACATGTAGAACGGAGACTTACCCAGCAGGGCGGCGATGGTAAACATTGTGCTGAAAATTATATTTTCAGAGAATTTCTCACCCCTTTCACTCAAAAAAATTGAGTGCATTGTCTGACAGAACTCGATGACATCACACTAGTGCAGTCAGACCACCTTGTTGTAAAGGTCTTGGCCGCCATACATTACTAAACTAAGCTAGAAACTATTTTATTTCTCAGAAAATATCTCTATAATGGTCAAAATTACTATTTATAAAAAAAAAGTTACTCCCTGTATATAGTCACCACTAGAGGGCGCAATCTGTAAATGGATTTATAAAACTCCCATTGAATCTAATAATACATCTCTGCTCAGTGAGCTCCCTCTCATGGTGGCTGCAGGAAGGAAGTATTTTGCAATTTTTTCGGATGTGTGGCAAGAAACTGAAGATTTGTAACTCTGTATCAGAAAAACCATATTAAAGGGGTTGTCCTGGCAAAAATGGACAACCCTTTTAAAGTTTAAATCAGCTGGGGCAGTGAAGCAAATAAAAAAAAGGCATACTCACCTTTCCATGGTGCTCCGGTGTCCTCCCGCATGTCCTGGTTCTTCTCCTCCGGTGGTGTCTTCCGGTTTTCTGCTGAAGACGCTAATTGACGGTCACGTGATCGCTGAGGCAAATTAGCAGCTTCAGTGGAAAGCTGGAAGAGACCCGGGAGTCGCCGCTAGAGCAGAAGACCCGGGACGTGCGGGAGCACAGGAGCAACGGGGACAGGTGAGTATGCATTTTGTTTTATTTGTTTCATTGCCCCCAGCTGATTTAAACATTAAAAGGGTGGTTAATTTTTGTCTGGACAACCCCTTTAAGGCAGATAAATATGATACAGGGAAGGACCTTAACTCATATATTGAATTTCCCAGCTTAAAGATCCCCACCAATACAGATCGCTCTCTCCTGCCCCCTTCTCATCCCCATCTACGCATGTTATTTCCACTTACCTGAGGGAGATCAAAGCTGAATGACGTTTGTATGACCATACACGGCCATCGTATATGTGGTCAGATGACCTGCAAATTTCCAAATATATATAGACATATCAAAAATGATAAGTCTGACATCATCATTGTCGAAATAAAAGCGCAAAATCCAAATTGCAAAAGTCGCAACTTCCAGTCAGTCTGATTTCTCAGAAAGTCAGAAAGATTCTTTTGGGGCATAAATCTATAGAAATCTATACTGATACATGAACAAATAAATTAAAAAAAATATATATATATAAAAATAATAATAATAATTTTATTTATTTCAGGGTTCCTGATTTTTTGGATTAAGAGCCCCTATCTCCATGTATAAAGCCATCACTAGACTAGGCAGACGTCATATGGATTTGCATAGTCCCAATTAAAATCAATAATATATCTGGACTCAGTGAGCTCCCCCTAGTGGTGGCTGCAGGAAGCCAGTATTGTGTAATATTTAGTGGTGTGTGAAGGGAGTCAGATTTGCTTCTTTATATCTTATAAACCATATTAACGGTTTATATTTTTCATTGATTTGTTTTTAACAAGGGTCAGATATCTGCGGTATGCCAACTGTTGTGAAACTACAACTCCCAGCATGCCCTGACTGACTGCAGCTGACAGGGTATGCTGGGAGTTGTAGTTTCACAATATATAATGTGCTGTAGGCTATGAATAGGAAATTGTTACATTTAATATAATAAATTTATTTAAAAATTCTGTCCACATATCTTTACTATATAGGTGCAGGTCTCCACTGTCTGCACAGTACTTGGATCGGTCCATTATGCTGCATCCATAGGTAAAAGGGGTTATGTGGGGATATAAAGATTTGTCTCAGTACATTCACTGCACTGGATAAGCAGCCTTACTATATATAGATGAGGTCTTCCAGCATCCCAGTTATTAGATTTGCAGAGCATAGCGGGGGGCAGAAATCTCTGTGTTCAGTCTCTTCCGTGGAGCCACCCGGCACTTGTCACATCACTATCTCCTCTCTACTCTTGTTGCCTGCACATAGAGTAAAGCAGAGTCATGCATGTGACAGAGAGTCCTGTTGTAAGCAGAGAGGTTCAGTGCAAAGACTTCCAGCAACCCTGCTTACCCAACAAATCTAATAATCTGTTCCCCAGAGGACCCTCATCTATATAAGTAAGGCTGCTTATCCACTGAAGTGAATATACTGTCCCCTAGTGGTAGTAAAGATAATGTAACAAAAAATGTTTATAGAATATCCCAAAATATTATTAAAAAATAATAATTACTTATTATTTAAATTAAATAAATTAAATTAATTAAACATTATAAAAACCTCTATATAATTGGTATTACAGCCAAAATCAAAAAGTTCTGCCTATCTTCACATTTGTAATGTATATCTCTAGCCTAACATGTCCCTATTGTCACTGAGACCAATACTTTTTACTCCATTCATATACTCCTTACCTGGTTCATCTCCTGGAAGTATAGAAGAGGAGTTTATCTCCTACAATAGTACAACTAGGGATAACTCTTACAACCTGTTGCAAAACCCTTGAAGAACAGCAACATTTTTAACTGAACTGCATTGCATTTTGCTTCAGAATCACAGAATCTATTAAATGAGACGGAGTCGTCTGAAAATTACTGACCAAGGCCAAACAGACTTCACAAGGCCAACAACATAAGGGCTGAAGTGAACAGGCTTCCCTGGCACTAGAGCTGTGGTCAAAAGTTTTGGTTTTCATAAACTTTGTTGCTTCAGTGTTTTTAGATCTTTTAGTCAGATGTTTCTATGGTTACTGAAGCACAATTATAAGAATTTCAGACATTTTTAACCTATCATTGACAGATACTGTAAAAACTCAATATTTGCAGTGTTCACCCTTAGTCTATGTTCACATAGATGAATCTGGAGGTGAGTTTTTCAACCAGTGGCAAAATCAAGCATCATGCTTGACCCCTGCATCAACTGCTGCTAATACATTGCTAGTAGAAAAACAACACCAACATTACAAAAGTACTACAGAATTATAGGAGGAGGACTAGTGGAGCACAGTTTATAGAATTATAGGAGGAGGACTAGTGGAGCATAGTTTATAGAATTATAGGAGGAGGACTACTGGAGCACAGTTTATAGAATTATAGGAGGAGGACTACTGGAGCACAGATTATAGAATTATAGGAGGAGGACCAGTGGAGCACAGTTAATAGAATTATAGGAGGAGGAGGACTAGTGGAGCACAGAATATAGAATTATAGGAGGAGGAGGCTCAGTGGAGCACAGATTATAGAATTATAGGAGGAGGAGGATCAGTGGAACACAGTTTATAGAATTATAGGAGGAGGACCAGTGGAGCACAATTTATAGAATTATAGGAGGAGGACCAGTGGAGCACAATTTAAAGAATTATACGAGGGGGTCTAGTGGAGCACAGTTTATAGAATTATACGAGAAGGAGGATCAGTAGAGCACAGATTATAGAATTATAGGAGGAGGACTAATTGAACAAATTTTATATAATTATAGGAAGATGACTAGTGGAGCACAGTTTAGCTAGATTCAATTAATTATAGACTAATAAGCATAACAATCATAGGAGTGGGGGAGGGAGAATTTCTATATATGCAGGAGTATGGGACTATACGTAATATTATAAGTGATAGCATGGTTTTACTAAAGACAGAAGTTGTCAGACTAAACTGATTTATTTTTATGAAGGGTTGAGTAGAAGTCTAGACGGACAGGAGACTATGGATACAATGGACAGAGGGGAGTCTGTGAATATAGTGGACAGAAGGGAGGCTGTGGGTATAGTGGACAGGATGGAGGATGTGGATATAGTGGACAGAGGGGAGGCTGAGAGTATAGTGGACAGGATGGAGGATGTGGATATAGTGGACAGAGGGGAGGCTGTGGATATAGTGTTCCTGGACTTTGCAAATGCATTTAACACTACCACTCATAGATGTTTAATGGATACAATTAGGTCCATTGGATCATATCCAGAGAGTTGTGCTCAATGACTGCTCTTTAGAGTGGTCCTATGTTATAAGTGGTGTACCCCAGGGTTCAGTGTTGTGTCCTCTGTTATAAGTCATGTGATCCCGAAGGGTTCAGTGCTGGGTCCTCTGTCATAAGTGGCGTACCCCATTGTTCAGTGCTGATTTTTTTGTTATAAGTGGTGTACCCCAGGGCTCAGGGCTGAGTCCTCTGTTATAAGTGGTGTACCCCAGGATTCAGTGCTGGGTCCTCTGGTATAAGTGGTGTACCCCAGGGTTCAGTGCTGGGTCTGCTGTTATAAGTGATGAACCCCAGGGTTCAGTGCTGTCTCCTCAGTTATAAGTGGTGTACCCCAGGGTTCAGTGCTGGGTCCTCTGGTATAAGTGGTGTACCCCAGGGTTCAGTTCTGTATCCTCTGTTATAAGTGGTGTATCCCAGGGGTCAGTGCTGGGTCCTCTGGTATAAGTAGTATACCCCAGGGCTCAGTGCTGGGTCCTCTGTTATAAGTGGTGTACCCCAGGGGTCAGTGCTGTGTCCTCTGTTATAAGTGGTGTACCCCAGGGGTCAGTGCTGGGTCCTCTGCTATAAGTGGTGTACCCCAGGGCTCAGTGCTGGGTCCTCTGGTATAAGTGGTGTACCCCAGGGGTCAGTGCTGGGTCCTCTGCTATAAGTTGTGTACCCCAGGGCTCAGTGCTGGGTCCTCTGGTATAAGTGGTGTACCCCAGGGGTCAGTGCTGGGTCCTCTGGTATAAGTGGTGTACCCCAGGGCTCAGTGCTGGGTCCTCTCTTATAAGTGGTGTACCCCAGGGGTCAGTGCTGGGTCCTCTGGTATAAGTGGTGTACCCCAGGGTTCAGTGCTGGGTCCTTTGGTATAAGTGGTGTACCCCAGGGTTCAGTCCTGGGTCCTCTGGTATAAGTGCTGTACCCCAGGATTCAGTGCTGGATCCTCTGTTATAAGTGGTGTACCCCAGGGTTCACTGCTGGGCCCTCTGGTATAAGTGGTGTACCCCAGGGGTCAGTGCTGTGTCCTCAGTTATAAGTGGTGTACCCCAGGGTTCAGTTTCTGGGTCTGCTGTTATAAGTGGTGACGCCTAGGGTTCAGTGCTGTCTCCTCAGTTATAAGTGGTGTACCCCAGGGGTCAGTGCTGTGTCCTCAGTTATAAGTGGTGTACCCCAGGGGTCAGTGCTGGGTCCTTTGTTATAAGTGGTGTACCCCAGGGGTCAGTGCTGGCTCCTCTGGTATAAGTGGTGTACCCCAGGGGTCAGTGCTGGGTCCTCTGGTATAAGTGGTGTACCCCAGGGGGTCAGTGCTGGGTCCTCTGGTATAAGTGGTGTACCCCAGGGCTCAGTGCTGTCTCCTCAGTTATAAGTGGTGTACCCCAGGGGTCAGTGCTGGGTCCTCTGGTATAGTGGTGTCCCCAGGGTCAGTGCGGGTCCTCTGGTATAAGTGGTGTACCCCAGGGGTCAGTGCTGGGTCCTCTGTTATAAGTGGTGTACCCCAGGGGTCAGTGCTGGGTCTGCTCTTATGTAACTTATTTATTAATGATATAGAAGATGGGATTAATAGCAATGTCTTTTTGCAGATGACACCAAGCTATGCAGTACAGTTCAATCTATAGAGGATGTACATAGGTTAGAAGCAGACTTGGACAGACTGAGTGTTTGTGTATCCACATGGCAAATGAGGTTCAATGTGGATAAATGTAAAGTTCTGCATCCGGGTAAAAATGCAACATATGTCCTAGGGGGAGTAAAGCTGGGAGAGTAACTGATAGAAAAGGACCTGGGTGTATTTGTAGATCATAGGTTAAATTACAGCATGCAATGTCAGTCAGCTGCTTCTAAGGCCAACAGGATATTGTCATGTATTAAAAGGGATATGGACAAAACAGGAATGTAATAATACCACTTTATAAGTCATTTGTGCGGCCCCTTTTGGATTATGCAGTTCAGTCCGGGCGCCAGTACGTAGAAAGGATGTCCTAGAGTTGGAAACGGTTCAACGGAAGGCCACAAAACTGATAAGGAGCATGGAGGACCTCAGTTATGAGGAGAGACTAAAGGAGTTAAATCTGTTTAGTCTAGAGAAGTGGCGTTTAAGAGGAAATATGACAAACCTATGGATACATAGCGCATATATATAGCGTAATCAAGAAATATGGGGAAAGGCTATTCTATGTAAAATCCCCTCAAAAGACAAGGGGGCTCTCTTCGTCTGGAGAATAAAAGGTTTAACATCAAGAGCTGACAAGGTTTCTTCACTGTAAGGACTGTAAATCTGTGGAATAGCCTACCCCAGGAGCTGGTTCTAAACTGTAAGGACTGTAAATCTGTGGAATAGCCTACCCCAGGAGTTGGTCACAGTAGTCACAGCTGACAGCTTCAGAAACAACTTAGATGCCTTTTTAGATAAAAATAATATTGATGGTTATGGAGATGTATAGAATGTCATACCCTCTTCCATCTC
Organism: Leptodactylus fallax; assembly: GCA_947044405.1. Taxonomy (NCBI): domain Eukaryota; kingdom Metazoa; phylum Chordata; class Amphibia; order Anura; family Leptodactylidae; genus Leptodactylus; species Leptodactylus fallax. Next base: position 593,247 of record CAMRHE010000498.1, on the reverse strand, counting down.
CTGGTTGAACTTGATGGATATATTTTTTTTTTCAACTGTACTATATAACTATGTAAAATTGCCATTTTATGCAATTCGTACAGTATGAATCTGAAAAGTTTTTTTATGCCAAATTTGATTTATACCAAACTGATTCACTCATTTCTATGAGCTACCTTACTAAGGATAGGTCATCAATATTAGACTTTAAAGGGAATGTGCCATCAGAACCTTGAATATCAACCCAGTCCCACAGATATGGGCCTCTGTTGCTGAGATATCGCCATTTATGTCAATATGAAACCGAACTCTTTGGAGCAACGAAGAGATTGCTGATGACCCCTTTGGAGCAACAGCTCATTTAAATATTGACAAAAAATGCGGTATCACTGAACCAGAGGCGCCAATTCACAAGGGGAATATACCATTTGATTCAGTGACACTAACCTATCTATCTGCGGGGCTGAGTTGATATGCTGAGTTCTGTTGATAGACCTACTTTAAAACCAAGTTGACTTTGTAAAGAGCCACTTTATTGGAAAGTCAATAAAGTACAGTTGTAGCAAAGTTTAACTTGACACTGTGCCATTAAGGGATCCCCAGCAATCAGGAAAACAAGGTAACTAAAGTCCCCCTAATGCCTCAATATGATTGGAGTACCCATTCTTCATATGTGACACTATGGAGCTGCTGCTATCTCCGGCAGCACGCACAGTACCATAGCAGTGAAATAAGCACTGGCACTCCATTAACAAGGAGGAGGCATGGTGGACTTTCGGTCTTAAGTTCTCCGGATTACTGGGGGACTTGGTGGTTGGACCCCCCATCTGACACTTATCCACTATCCTTTGGTTTAGGGGATAAGTGTCTTTAACAGCATAACCCCTTTAACAAACAGTGTAGCACAGAATGTAATCTTGATATTTTCAATGGCTTTTGTTGTTAAGATATCACAATGCAGCCAGTTATCGCACCTTCAAAAGTCAAGATTACCATTTGTAGACTATTGGAGATGGTTGGATTTGTGTATGACATCTGGACGTTATTAGATATCTCACATAGGTTTCGTCTCGGGACAAAATTGACAATGGTTCTGCTACAGAGAAAAATAATCATTTATTAATTTGTGAACTGATATATAAAGGAATCACAGATAAAGTATACATATTGTATCAGTAGAGTGCCCACAATGTACATCTAGTAATAAATGGACATACTTTAGATATACTGTAGTAGTCACCATATTGAATACAAATACAATCCATTTCCATTGCCTGTAGTTAATCATTTGGAAGTGACTTCATTCTCCAAGACAACAACTCCTCCTTTGATCTCTGTAGTTCCGCTTATCCAGTTAAAGATATTTCCACCTACATTATCATAACCAATAGAAAAGCTTCTCAAAGATTCTGGGGACAGAACATAATCCCACATATGGACATCACGTATTTCACCTACAAATGATTGACCAACCTCAAAACCACCACATAAATTGTCCTGTTCCTGTCCAAGGATGACACACATCTCAGGTCCTATGGGTGGTCCTTTTTTCACACCTTTTCTAGGATAAGGCTTGCCATTTATTCAAAGTTGAACCAGTCCAGTCTCAGAGTCCCAAGTGACACAAGTGTGTTTCCAGTCTAGAACCTCGGAATCCACCCTAAATGTAATTGTTTCTTGATTTATGTAAACATAACATGTGTTTGGTGGTTTGGGGAAAATAAGGAAAGTGTTGTCCTTTCCTGAACCAGGCATGGCTATGGAAAGGAGTGAATGTTCTCGTGTGAGGTCAGTATAGGAGCGTAGACATACGGAAAATTGATTCAAAGGTTTGTCCATGGTCTGTTTCAGAATCACATGGTCAGTGGCTGTTTGCCTAGGGAAGATGATATTTTTACCTAGACCAAAGGATACATAAAGATAATAATAATATTAATAATTCTAATAATATCAATAACGAGTTGACCTATAATGTATTCAAGGAGCCAATAGGAAAAGTAAAAAAGCTTCTAGTAGCCCATGGGGAAACCAGATGCACAAATACTCTCAGCAAATTGAGTATAACAGTGAAAATCACAATCATAGTCAGAGGGCAAAGTAATAATCCCATACAGATATATTTATTAAACCCGTACGGGAATTCATTTTATATATTAATTAACTATCCTTCTGGCAACATTACATGTCGTCTACTAAAAAGGACAGAATTAGGGAAGGACACAAAGTCAAGCTAAGGCACAAAAAAAATAAAAATGTTTTTAAAAAACCACCCGATTTTACACAATGGGGAACAGGGACCTTAGGAGGAAACAATGTTATCCATTAGCAATGGCACCACTGTCCTTGCTTTATATTGTAGCTTCAGTGGAGTTGTTTTCTCCAGGGTCAGGCGAGAAGCCTAAAGTGGGCTTCAAGAATCTACAACTATTGACTTCCTGCCCATGTTTTAAAAAAAATTGTCAAGCCAAATGGTACAACATTGGTGGAAATATATATTGTCATGTTCGACGCTACTGTGCAGAAGTGACTTTTCTGCACTTGACAGTATGTGTCATGGTTGCTCCACTTCTTTAACCACTTTATGGATTACACAATGATTATACAGAACATATAATGTACATTCACCTTTCAATGCAAAACATCCAGAGAACAAAAGAACAAAAAGGATGGAAAAGTTCTTCATTTTCTGGAAAAAAAAAAAGAAAATGAAATGTTTCAAACTATTCAAGCACAGTATATAACTTACCCATTTCATGACTGGGCATATTTTTGGGTTTTTTGATTTATGCAATTTTGAAAGCTATAACTTTTTGTTTGGGTTATTCACATAATTTTTGCATCTATTTTTTGTTGATACATAAAGTACTCCTATTTTTTTAAAATAGTTTTGTCTCTCCATTACGGAGCATTTTAGGTGACACAAAGATTTCTATCACCGGGCCTAGAACTTGTGATATGGGTGTAGGCAGTGATTAATTTATTTTTTTAAGGCATTGTGACCTCCATAAGGTCATAATAGACCTTCGGGGGACATTTATCATGTTTTGTTTTTTTTTACATTAGCTCCAGCTACACCAGATCACATGACTAGGAGGAAGCCTTATCGTGGCAGCTTCCATAGCTGTACACGCAGCACTGATTGGAGGAGATTTATTATGATGTTACACCAGATTTTTGGTGTAAAAAAGTCGCAAAGTTTTTTAAATGCCAGTATTGTCAAAAATTGTTGCAAGTGTTGTTTTTATGTCACCAATGACACTTTCCCAATAAGAGGGCATGCTGAGGGTTGTGTAGGGGACAGGGTCATCGACCTCTTCAGATTTATTATCTTTTACGCCAGAGGACTGGTGTAAATGATGCCTGAAATCTACAGGTGCACTGCCTGGAAAAGGGTGCATCTTACACATGCGCCTTGTAATAAATGAGGCAATTCCTCCACCAGTGCAGGGAATATGAGAAATGACATTAAAAACACCAGTCTTCATGAATCCTCCAAATACAGTGTATATCATAGTCAGTGTATGGAGCTGGAAGCAACTGTATAGCTAGCTCTAGTGCCAAAGGGCAGAAAGATCAGCTGATCGGTGGGGGTGTTGTTTGCTGGGTTGGACCTCCAACCATCTGATATTGATGACCTATCCTAAAGATATCAGAAACCCACTGATCACTAGAAAACCCTTTTAAGCCCTCCATCACCCTAGCCACCAGGGATGTTTACCTTGCTGTCTTTTCTGTCCTAGACCATCAGGGAGGCTAGCATTAATCACCCTTCACTACCATGGCCCACCAGAGATGTTGGCAATAACACCTTTATAAGGCAGATTTTTTTTTTTACAAACCCCTTCCATATATACAAGTGGACTTGTTTCTACAGCATGTGCATGGGCTTCTACCAATCACAGGTATAGATCATTAACAAAATATTTATGATGAACTCCTCCCTGCTTTTGGACATTGCATTACATCCTAACAGCGGCACATACTAATGATTGTGCATGCACAGAAGTTGTGCCCTCATGATCACCACTAGCAATGAGTGAACCTATTCAGATTGAACCAGATACAAACCGAATTTTGCAAAAGTTTTGGGTTTCATCACCCACAAAACTGTTGGTGATGTGAACTGATTGAAAGTGTTTATGTCAATGTATTTGCATTATTTAATTTATACCTCCCCTACCAGGTGTATAACATCTTAGTAGATATAGTGTCTTTTTACCCCTATGATTATTTAATTGTTTGTATAATTTGTATTTAATAAATTGTATATTTTTATAGAAATTAGTTGTGTAGAATTTTTTCTGTTATCCCTGTTAAAGTGATTCTACGCCAAAATCTTTGTAATTGTTTGATATAAGCCCTTCTATGTTTTCTTAAAGAGTAAGTTGGACAAGAGATAGGAGGATAGTTCAGAGTGGTCATGATGTTCATGGAGTTTTGAGGCTTACGGGAGCAATGAGATGAGGGTGATAGTTGGCTGGAGAGGACGGGTTGAGTGATGGTTTCTTAAGGTTGGGTGTTACAGCACCATTTTTAAGGCAGAAGGGAAAGTACCTCTGGTTAGCGATAGGTTGAAGAGGTGGGCTAGAACAGAAGTGAAGACTTTAGTGAGGTTGGGGATGAGATGCAATTGGATCGGGTCAAGCGCACAGGCGTTGAGGTAGGATTTTGAAATTAGGATGGAGAGCTTTTCGTTGGTGACAGTGGAGAAACCAGTTGAGGATGAAAAGCACCTAAAAGTTGGGCAGGCTGGTGTGGGGGGGGGGGTAAGTTGAGGCTCTCTCTAATGGCCTCTTTTTGAAGTAAGAGGCAAAGTATTCAGCTGAGATAAGTTATGTTGGAGGGGGCCTCGGAGGACAGAGAAGGGAGTTGAAGGTCTTAAATAACTGTTTGGGGCTGTGGGATAGGGCAGATATGAGTGTGGTGAAATAGACCTGTTTTGCAGAGGTGAGTGCATTCTTGAAGTTGAGAATTGATTCTTTATACCAGATGAAGTCTTCTTTGGAGTGGCTTTTCTTTCAGAGGAGTTGTGCAACCTGTGAAGCATGTCTCAGTTTTTTTGTCGGGATTGTGTGCCAGGGTTGTCTATTGATTGTTCGAGCTCTGGTGTGTGTGAAGGGAGCCACAGAGTCGAGGGCAGAAGTAATGGTGGTATTATAGAAATAAGTGGCGGCGTCTGTGTGCAGGAGCGAAGATATGCCATAGAGTGGTAGAAGAGTCAGAACATGTGGATATCAAGGCGGTTAAGGTTCCTGCAGGGGTGTGTTAGTTTCCGGATTAGGGGATCTGTTACAGATAAGAGGGATGAGAACATTAGTAAATTGTGATCAGAGAGTGTGGTGAGAGAGTTACAGGGGTTGGATAGGGAACAGAGGTGGATGAAGATGAGGTCCAGTGTGTGTGTCCCTATGAGTCTGGCAGAGGAGGACCACTGAAAGAAACCAAATGAGGTGGTGAGGGAAAGGGGTTTGGATGCAGAAGGGTGGTTTGAGCCAATGGGGATGTTAAAGTCGCACATGATGATAGTGGGGATGTCAGTGGAGAGGAAGTGCATTAGCCAGGTGGTGAAATGGTCGCCGAAAGTGGTGGTAGGTCCTGGTGGTCGGTATGTGACAGCTACTTGGAGGTTGGAAGGTGAGTAAATACAGACATAGTGCACTTCAAAGGAGTGGAGGGTGAGAGCAGGTGGCTATTGGATTGGGGTGAAGAAGAAGTTGTTAGAAAGGAGAAGGCCAACACATAACCCAGGTTTGTTGTTGGGGCGGGGAGTGTGTGAGAACTTGAGACCGCCATACGAGAACACAGCAGTAGAAGTAGTGTCTGAGGGTGTCAATGTAAATATATGTTATGCTAGGTTCACACTAGTGTGTTTGTTACTGCCAACTTACCTTATCTTGTCTTCAATCCAAAAATGGGCTTTTTAACTGACTGTAAAATAAGGATTGAACTTAGTTAAACCTGTCATAATAGTTCTAAAAAAATTGAATAGAAATTATGTACAAAAAACTTAATAACTGCAGGAATTACAGGTATATCATACATCTTACATATATATAATACATAATATATCATACATCATATATACATAAATTATATCATACATCTTACATACATATATTACAGTATATCATACATCATACCTACATATATTATATCATACATCATACATACATATATTATATCATACTCTATATCAAAGGTTCTCAAACTTGGCTGCTTTCCAATGTTGTTGTGAGGTGCTGTTGGGGGAGGCAGTTTTGACACGAGTTTCTGTTAAGCAACTCTTTTTGTCCTTTTTTTATTGTTTTTCTGCATTCAGAATATACATTTTGAGGTTGTTTGTTTTTTTTTTTTTTATTTGACTTAAGCCACTACCAATGGTGAAGCTCCAGTTAAAAAAACGATTGAGAAGTCATAAAATATATAATATAATATTGTACATTAGATTCCACATAATGCTCCACATCACTCTCAACTTTAACACAATATAACTATATCACATAACTTGCCACAATATATCATGTAATATTTTAGATCATACTCCATATTGTGCACTACATACTACACAAAATACTCCATAAGTACATCACATAATACTCCATATCACAGACCATTAAAATACTCCACACAGTACACTACATAACACCATATTATAGTGCAATGTATAGACCACAAAACTCTGCAAATAATGTACCAAGACATAATAATCCTGATAATACACCAAATAATACTCCACATAATGCTCCACATTGTACCCCAAATATTATTGCATGTAAAATTACACATAACGGGGCATATTTATCAATAGGAGTCTGATACTTTTCTGTCTACATTTGTGCCAAAATGTATGGTGCACGGCATTTACGACATACATCATAACATACACGTACATAATACTTCATGTAATACTGCAGTAACACATAAGACTCCACATAATGCTCCATAATACATTCCAAATAATATTGCACATAAAACTACACGTAATATATCAAGTAATACTCATCGTAATACATGAAATTATTCTCTACATAATACTCCACATCATACACCAATGCATAATACTCCATATAATACAGCAAATAATACGCATTATACTACGTATCACATTCCAAATGATATTCCACATAAAATATCATAATACACTTAATATATCAAATAAAATATATTACATTATTCTCTACATAATATTATACATAACACTCTCCATCATACTCTACATTATGCTCCACATGAAAATTGTAATTTTTTTCCACATAATAGTCCACGTACAGATGTAGCATAGTTTAATTAATACATTAACAATGTGGCTGACTATAAACTTGACTCTTTCAATGGCTTTTGTTGTCTTCTGTGATAAGATATCACACTGCAGAAAGTCAAGTTTAACTTGATATTATATTCCACTCTGATACTCCATATAATGTTCTACATCATCCAACCCATATTACACCACAATGTTCCTCATCATACACCATGTAGTATACCACTATAACAATGAACTGTGTCCTCAGTATAGGCGATAGTAGGAGGCCAGATGTCTTACCTTCTCCTCTGTGCTGCTGTTTCCTTGTGGTAAGTAGATGTTGGGATTTTATAGACACTTGACAGGAATGTGAATCTTCTAGAATTATTGTTACCTTATATGGAAATGTCCAGCCTTGCATTTTTGGCATGTTTTATGGAATTTTAATCTTTCCCATAAGTTTCCCACAGGCTTACATTTCATTACGTAACAACATTTAATCCCATATCACTGAGCCACTGAAAAGTACAAAAAATATCTATATCTCTTGGGTGATGGTTCTTGAGAGGTTCCCTTTAAGGAAGCCAGCATGGTGGCTCAGCATTAAGCACTGTAGCTTTGCAGTGCTGGAGTTCTAGGTTTGAATCCAGCCAACAACATCTCCAAGGAGTTTGTATGTTCTCCATGTCTTTGCTTGGGTTTCCTCCCATTCTTCAAAAACATACTCATAGGGAATGTAGATTGTGATCCCTATATGGGACAGTGGCAGTCATTTAAAAAGGCACAATACACTTAAAGGGGTTGTCCAGGATCTGAAGGTAATTTATAAATCTGCCCAAAAGATGGCAAAAAACGCATCAATATTTAGAACATTTCTGGCACAAAAATTGCAAATTTAGTTTTTGGCATTTTTTTTTACCACTAGTCCACAATGGGAGTTTGGCATGAAATGTGTCATGGCATCGCAATCTAAGTAAATTTCTGGAATAAAGTTTTGGATATGTTACTGTTCACATTGAGCATCAAGGCTCAGGTATTGATTGGTTGGAGCAATCATGTGTGGGGAGAATGTCAGCAAAGACCGAGGACCTGTACAGAAACTCTCCGCTGGATATGAATATACGGAGCATGTTATTTTAAGCATCTGCAGGGGTTAAAAGAAGGAATCAATAAATTGGCTTAAAACATAGTGTAGAACACTCTTAGGGCTCCTAGCATCCTATCTATAAAACATAATGTAGAACACTGTCAGAACTCCTAGGAACCTATCTATAAAACATAGTGTAGAACACTCTTAGGGCTCCCAGGAACCTATCTATAAAACATAGTGTAGAACACTCTTAGGGCTCCTAGGAATCTATCTATAAAACATAGTGTAGAATACTCTTAGGGCTCCTAGGGACCTATCTATAAAACAGTGTAGAACACTCTTAGGGCCCCTAGGGACCTATCTATAAAGCATAGTGTATGACACTGTCAGGGCTCCTAGGAACCTATCTATAAAACATAGTGTAGAATACTCTTAGGGCTCCTAGGAACCTATCTATAAAACATAGTGTAGAATACTCTTAGGACTCCTAGGGACCTATCTATAAAACAGTGTAGAACACTCTTAGAGCTCCTAGGAACCTATCTATAAAACATAGTGTAGAACACTCTCAGGGCTCCTAGGAACCTATCTATAAAACATAGTGTAGAATACTCTTAGGGCTCCTAGGAACCTATCTATCCAATTTCTATCTCTCTAAGGCAAAAACAGCTCAGGTTATGCCAAAGTGAAAGTGCCCTTATTATACTCTGGAGTCTCTTCAGATCCCAGAGTATAATAGGTGGAGGCCCATGGGAGGTGTAAAGAATAAAATAAACATTTATGCTCACCTTCCGTTCCCTATTTTGGGCCTCCTTGAAGCGTCCAGGCTCTTTCTGCTCCTCCTTGGTGATGTCTAGTGTTCTCTTATAATGTCATGATAATCGGCATGCCCATGTGACCACTGGTGGCCCAATCACAGGCCTCAGCAAAAGAGGTAACAGAAAGTAAGTGTAAATGTTTTTTTTATTTTTGTCTCCTCCCTGGGCCTCCACTTATTATACTCTGGTGTCTGATGCGACAGCCATTTGTGTTCAACCAAGGCAAATCGCCATTGGTTCGGTTTCTTTAAAAATTGAACAATTTGGAATATTTCAGTCAAATCAGGTTTGCTATGAACCGATTAACCCATCTCTATGTACTATCTATCTTGCAAATAGGTGAAAAATATTATTTGTAAGAAAAACTCCTTTGGGTATGTTCACACATACTGGATATATTGTAGATTTTTCATCCAAATTTGTGGGCAGAAAATCCACAGCATATTACAGCAACAGCTAAGTAGATGGGATATTGATAAATCTCATCTGCACACCATGGGAAAAATCTTTCTACAAACTGTTCCTTATTTCTGAAGATTTTCACTTTGGACTTCACCCTTTACAACGCATAGAGAGAAATTAGCAGCAAATCCGCTACAAAATCTGCATGTAAAACATGAGGATCTTGCCATGGATCTGCAAAGATTTTACCAGTCAGGTGTGGACATATCCTTAGAATAACGCATTATATCAATTTAGGTTTTATATGAATTATTTTTTACCTTAATAAAAAACTTCCTTTTTGTACATGTTTTGAGGTATTCAGTAACACTAAGTTCACACTAGCGTTTGGGTTTCCATTGTTTGGGTCCGTTTATGGACCCAAAAAACGAAACCCTATCCGCTTAAAAAGTGGTTACCTGCAGAAACCCCATAGACTATAAAGGGGTCTGCCTGGTTTTCACCCCTGAAATCGTCGGAGAGAAAAGTCCTGCTTGCAGAATGGGAGACGGAGTCCTTCAACGGTCACCCAACGCTGGTGTAACCGCAGCCTCATGTCTAAAATCATCATCTTAAAGAGGATCCCTATCTACCATTTACCACTAATTCCAACTCTTTGCATCCTTCAATAGGTGTCGCTCTACTAATTCCGCCACAGTTGGATTTTTTATTTCACCCTACCATTCCTGAGCACTGAGCGCTGTTACTTTCAGAACCCAATATGCTAATTAGGCTCCCTACTGTCAAATGGGCGTTCCCTGTCTGTTTTCTTCAGGTGAGGTTTTATTTTTTTTTTTTCATTTCAATGTTGACATAGTATAATGTTGTACCTGGATCTGAGGATGAAATTTCTCAGACTGGGATACAAACCAAAAGTAACAGACAACCAATTGAACAAAGCGGCAGCCATTAACAGAGACAGTCTGCTCACATATAGAGAGACCCAGAAAGATGCCCGAGTGCCCCTAGTAGTCACCTACAACCCACAGCTGGAGATCCTACGAAGGATTGCCAAGGAGCTCCAACCTGTGCTACATAGGGACAACAGGCTCAAGGACATATTTCCAGTCCCCCCTCTCCTTTCCTTTCGACAACCACCAAACCTGAGGCGCATTATCGTCCGGAGTGCCCTGAAGGCCCCAACTGAAAATGGCACCTCACCTTGCCTACATAAAAGGTGCATGACCTGCAAGCACATCCACACCGCTGACAGTGTACCTATCCCACAGTCACAACAGGTGCACAGAATTAGGGGGACATTTTCCTGCAGGTCTTCCAATGTGGTGTACCTCATAATGTGTGTGCAATGTCCCACCACAGGCCTCTATGTGGGGGAAACAGGGCAGAGACTCAGTCAGCGAATGAACTCACACAGATCCACCATTAATAACAGCAGAACCGATCTCCCAGTGGCCGCACATTTCTCCGGAGAAAACCACTCTATTGAAGATTTGCGGGTTGTGGTTTTAATGGGACATTTTAAGACACAGGAGAAAAGAAAAGAATGGGAGTATAAATTTATGCAAAAATTTCAAACTCTGCAATTTGGACTTAATATTCATGCCAGCTTCATGTCACACTATGCATGAACCATGAACTGAACTCAATATTCATGCCAGCTTCAAATCACACTATGTATGACCTGTGAGGGACACAAATCACCTCCTGATAGCAAACAGATAACAGCAAGAATTACTGATCCCTCCGTCACGCACCACAAGTTTCCAGACTGTTTTTTTGACCTGTTGTAAATAACTTCTCTACTTAGATTGCATTTTTTTTAAAGAATCCAAAATGCTTTGAAAACCATGTGTGTAAAAATCTGTGAATTTTCAGTTCTTGTATCACACCATGTCTGATGAAGGGAGCGAGTACTCCTGAAAGCTTACTTATAAATATACTCAGTTAGCATCTAAAAGGTATCGCCTGATTTCTTCACTCTTCCAATGTTGACATAGTCATATGAGGGCTTGTTTTTTGTGTAGTTGTAATTTTCCATTGCACCATTTTGGGAAACATTTAGCTTATTGATCAAATTTTATTAACTCTTTCTGACAAAAAAAAAAGTAAGTTTTGCCCTCTTTTTTATATTCTAAATTCTGGAATTGCATTGGCCATTATAAATGAGGTTACCTTTATTCTGCTGGTCAGTACAATTACGGAGATACCAAGTATATATTTGATTTTTATGTTGTACTACTTTTGCGCAATGAAATCACTTATTTGCCAAAAAAAAAGGTTTTAGTGGCACCATATTCTGGGAGCATTTTTTTTTTTTTTTTTCAACCATAGGAGCCATGTTAGTGCTTGTTTTTTGCAGTCGTCTGTCGTTTTTACCTGCACCATTTTGGGTTATATGTAACTTTCTAATAATTTCTTAGAATTATTTTTGGTGTCTTTGACAATGTGACTTTAAAAAAATAAAAATAAATAAAAACAGCATTCACCGTGTATGATAAATAACATTCTACTATAATATGGGTTTTTAAGAACACATCAATACCACATATGGCTATTTTTTATTACTTTTTATTTCATTATTTTATTTCACACCTTACTTTTTATATTTATTTACATTTACACATAGACCCATACAAGGACTTGAGCATTAGGTGGTGCGATTGCCATATAAATGCACATGAGAGTGACGTGGAGGCATTCAGTAGACCCCCGTCACCATGGCAATGTATCGGTACTGATGGGGGCAACAAACACAAAGAAACCTCTTAGGTGCTACCGTCATTTTGATGGCAGCATCTAAGGGGTTAAATGGCCACAATCTGTGTTTTTCTGAATCTCAGCCATTACAGTTGACATCCCCTTCCTGAGCTAGTGCCATCTTCCTGATGTACTATCACGTCAGTTCTTGGAAATGGGTTCCTACTGCTGACGTCATAATACATTATAGGCTAAGTTCAGATGCTTCCCCTCACCCACTCCATGGTCTTCATGATCTGCATGGAGATTATGGAAGATGACTCAAAAATGTGTTTCATGACTAGAAAAAAGGAGAGGAGAACAGAGTGTATGCAACAAGACAGGATTTATTAACAATAAGAACAGAGTAAAGGAATCGCAGATGGCGTTTACATGCTGTATACATAAAAAGTGGCACATTGTCAGGATTAGAGGTGAGTGAATTGGTTTAGAACAAGTTGGATTCATCCCACATTACAAAAGTTTCAGGTAAGACACCATCGTACTGGAAATTAAATTGTAATACTCTGAAGTCTCTTCAGATCCCAGGTTATAATAAGTGGAGGCCCAGGGGAGGTGTGGAAAAATATTAAACAATTATACTTACCTTCCCTCACTTCCCCTGGGCATCCTCATGCCGTCTGGTGCTCCCTTGGGGGCCTCTTCCTGCCTCCTGGGTCATGACGTCATAACATTGGTACACTCCATGTGACCACTGGGCTCCATTACTTGGGTTCCTCTTCCAACCCTGGAGGATGCCAGTAGGGGAACCCAAGGGAGTGCCAGACCGGGGAGAGTTCCCAAGAGAGGTGAGGGAAGGTGAGTATAAATGTTTTTTTCTATACCTCCCACTCTGGGGTCTGAAGTGAGTATATTCGCTTCATTTCCAGTTCGTGACAAACTTATTTGACTCAAAACTAATCAACTTTTGGGCCGAAACAAGTTGTCAGAGGTTCGTCCATCTCTACTCGAGAGGTTCTTCTTTTTTCCAAATTGGGTGCTCGAAATAGGTGCTCGAAGAGCAACATTGAACAATGACTATACATGAATGTGGGGGATCCTACAGTAACTATATCATTACCAGTTGACCCATGAACCTCATCAAGCAAGGTTATCTAGGAGGTGACATTGTAACCATGTATTTAGACCGTGCCATATATCCAAAGCAGGCTTCAAGCAACCAATGGTAAAAGTGGATAAGCTTCAAGCTACAAATGGTAAAACCACACTATGCAAGCTGAGATTCTTAGTGAAGATTTCAGAAAAGATTTATCAGGAGACTACAGGTCATATTGCCTCTTCATCAATGACGATAGTACTGATTCTTTAAGATAGAAACTTTCCCTGTCACTGTATATTTTTTACGTGCCCAACTATAGATATTTCCGCTTATAGTGTAATAGTCAGCAAAATAGGCCATTACATTTGCTGGGCTCAGAACATAATTCCATATGTTGACATCAGTAATTTCCCCTACAAAGGACTGCTTAACATTAAACGAACCCCCGAAGCTATCCTGCTCCTGACCAAGAATGACACTTACTGGAGGTGATAGGGGAACTCTAGTTTTAGTAACTCTTCTAGGGTAACGCCTGCCATTGATCCAGAGTTGGAGCAGTCCAGTCTTGGAGTTCCAAGTGACACAAGTGTGTTTCCACTTGAGAGATTCGGGACCCACTTTGTAGTAAATATTTTCATTGTTGATGGAGATGCATAAACTGCCTGAAGGGTTTGGGTAAATAAGGAAAGCATTGTTGAAGCTATGCTTAGCCAAGGAAAAAAAGGGAATGCTCTCGGGTAAGCTCAGTGTAGGAGCGTAGACAAACAGAAATTTTTCTTAAAGTTCTTTCCTTAAGACGCAGGGTCACATAATCAGTTTTTGTTGCCTTGGGAAAAACCATGACGGTTTTAGCAACAGCTGAAGAAAAAACATGTTATATTAATAATCATCATCTTCATGAATGTTATCAACATCATAATCAGCACAATCATAATCAACATCATCATCAGCACCATCATAATTAACATCATCAGCACCATCATAATCAACACATCATCAGCACCATCATAATCCACACCATCACAATCGACATCATCATCAACACCATCACAATCGACATCATCAGCAGCAGCAGCACCATCACAATCAATATCATCATCAATACCATGGTAATTAGAGTAGAGCGAATCGAAGCTGACGAAGTGGAATTCGATCCGAATTTCAGGAAATATTCGATTCGCATCAAATCCGGATTTCCTCAAGCTTGCATTTTTTCCTAAGATGGCTGCTGCACATGTTAGGACATGGTAAAGGCTAAATACTATACTCAGTAAGGACATTTTCTGACTTTCTGACATCAGACGGTCACATGATATTCTCTAGTCACGTGACTGGGTAGACGTGTCTTTGCTTGTTAGAATATCCTTCCACATGAACAAGTTGTATCCCGTGAAGTGGAGGAACATGGAGAGAAGTGTGGTACACGGTGTAGTGTGGGGGGGAGAGCTGTGGGGGCACGGTGTACTGTGGGGGGAGAGATGGGTGCACTGTGGGGGGAGAAATATGGGGTGCACTATGGAGGAAGAGATGTGGGGTGCAGGGTGCACTGTGGGGGGAGAGATGTGGGCTGCACTGTGGGGGAAGAGATGTGAGGTGCACTATGGCGGGAAAGATGTGGGGTGCACTGTGGGGGAAGAGATGTGGGGTGCACTATGGGGGGAGAGATGTGAGGTGCACTATGGCGTGAGAGATGTGGGGTGCACTGTGGGGGAAGAGATGTGGGTGCACTATGGGGGAAGAGATGTGGGGTGCACTATGGGGGGAGAGTTGAGGGGTGCAGGGTGCACTATGGCGGGAGAGATGTGGGGTGCACTATCGGGGGGAGAGTTGTGGGGTGCAGGGTGCACAATGGTGGGAGAGATATGGGGTGCACTCTGGGGGAGAGATGTGGGGTGCACTGTGGGGGAAGAGATGTGGGGTGCACTATGGGGGGAGAGATGTGGGGAGCAGGGTGCACTGTGGGGGGAGAGATGTGGGGTGCACTGTGGGGGAAGAGATGTGGGGTGCACTATGGGGGGAAAGATGTGGGGAGCAGGGTGCACTGTGGGGGGAGAGAGATGTTCTACACCACCATACAGGCTCTCTGCAGCCAGGAAATAGCTGTTTTTTAATGCGATTCGCTGCAAATTAATTCGGATCGAATCGTTTTGGAAAATTTGCTCATCTCTAATCATAATCAACATCCTCATCATCAACATCATCGTCCACACCATAACAATCAACATCATCATCATCAACATCATCATCAGCACCATCATAATCAACATCTTCATAATTAAAATCATCATCAGTACCATTATAATCAACCATCATCATCATCATCATCATCATCATCCACATCATAACAAGCAACATCATCATCAACATCATAACCAACATCCTCATCATCAATATCATCACAATCAACACCATCATTAGCACCATCATCATCAAAGTGCATCACTAACTGCACCAGATTTATAAAAGTGTCTAATGCCGAATACATGACTGCCTAGTCTAAGTTTACACCATACATTATTTGAATTAGTTTTTAATAAAAAAAATGCGCCAAAATGTTGGCGTATTTTTAGAGCAGCGTGCTCGTAAGACACGTCCCTTTCCAGAAAGATACACTGTTTTCCAAGGAATGTTTATCAGTAGTAAATATGCCTCTGGGTGTTGCATGTGGACAGGAAGGCAATTTCTCTATTCATTTCTTTGAATCAAGGATCTCACATAAGACATTATGCGAGATTTGTAAAGAATGGCGGTTTCCACGCCAGTTGCAATAATCTAGGCACACATTTAATCATAAATCAGGCACATCCTATGGCGGGCCATGCATCCTTACTGAAATCTAAATTGATGGGGCTGAAGGCTTTGCCCCCAACACGCCTTTGCTATGCTCACTTTCAGGAAAGTGGTGACGGCAGTGGAAAGTTGCATTTAAGAATTTTCAAACCAACGGTTTGACATAAACCCATAGTAAATGTGTCCCATTATGTCAGTTGGAGATTATTATTGCTGGTCACATGACACAGCTAAGGACCAGAAGGTAGTGAATAACTTACAAGGACAGCCGTGGGTAAAAAGATTCACCTTCACTATAATCTACATCTTACACCTTTCTAATGGGCCAGAGACTTTAGTGGGAGTGATAGAGGTTACAGACTTAGTAAAGCTACAATATATTGTAAACTATAACAAATATAATAATACATCATAATAGGGAGGACCTTAATGTTATATAAGTAACATACCTCCTGCCACATAACATCCAAGGAAAAGGCAAAAGAAAATTTGAGATTTCATCTATAAAACAAAAACCATATCAAATAAATTTCAATATATTTTAAATAAATCTCAGTCTAATTCCCTACATAGACACATTAGATAGATAGATAGATAGATAGATAGATATGAGATAGATGAGATAGATAGATAGATAGATAGATAGATAGATAGATAGATATGAGACAGATCGCTATTACATAGAGATCTATATGGGATCGTATACCAGATCTCTGAGGAATTTCACCCACTCTTTTGGTGCTACTCTACACAAAGGACTGTTAGATACCTAGATACATAGATAGATAGATAGATAGATAGATAGATAGATAGATAGATAGATAGATAGATATAGATAGATAGATAGATAGATATGAGATAGATAGATAGATAGATAGATAGATAGATAGATAGATAGATAGATCTGAGTATAGATAGATAGATATAGATAGATAGATAGATAGATAGATATGAGATAGATAGATAGATAGATAGATAGATAGATAGATAGATAGATAGATAGATACTACAAGTAGCTGGTTTGCTTTACCTTTGCTTTAATCAATCAGGGAAATTGTGTAACTGACTGTAAACCAAATGTAGAAAATATGTTATAACATCTCAAATATGTTACAAATAATACTAAAATACACAAATATTTCATAGCGACACAACTTATAAAGGTGATTAAAATGCAAGAATATTACAGAAAACATAAGAGTAAAAAGAGAAACATGACATGATGTACTACAAGATCATAAAGATTATAAAAGTTAATCAAATGCAAAAATATATATTAAGATGATATAAAGATTATAAAGATGAATAAAATGCTAAAATATTGTAAAAAATACATGAGTAAAACAAAAAGAAACATGATATAATGTACTTCAAGATCATAAAGATTATAAAAATGAATAAAATGCTAAAATATTATATATGAAGATTATATAAATATTATAAGGGTGAATGACATGCAAGATATTATGTATAAAGATTATAAAGGTGAATAAAATGCAAAAATATAGAAAACACGTGTAAAAACAGAAACATGACATGATGTACTACAAACACAAAAATTATAAAGGTGAATAAAATGCTAAATATTATATATATATATATATATATCTATATATATATAAAGATTATAAAAGTGCAAAATATATATAAAGATTATAAAGATAAATGAAATGCAAAAATATTATATATAAACATTATATAAAGAGTACAAAAATGAATAAAATGCTAAAATATTATATATGAAGGTTATATAAATATTATAAGGGTGAATACAATGCAAAAATATTATATATAAAGAATATAAAGATGAAAAAAAGCAAAAATATAGAAACACTAGAGTGAAAACAGAAGTAAACATGACATGATATACTACAGGATCATAAAGATTATAAAAGTTAATAAAACGCTAAAATATATATGAAGAGTATATAAAGATTATAAAGGTGAATAAAATGTAAAAAATATTATAGAAAAAACAAGTAAAAACAGAAAGAAATGTGACCTGATGTACTAGAGGAGACAGAAGTGACACCTTGTCCTCGCTCTCTATGTGTGCGGTAAGAATACAGACGTTTCCTTATATATATAGAACTTATCACAGGTTTACCAATCTAGTAAGATAAGATTTGGAAACTCAGCCCGTGAAGGTTTATGTTGGTAGTTGTAAGTTTCGATATAAGTCACCGTTTTTACATCATTCTCTGAGGTTTAGATGGTATAACAGTATCACAGAAATCCCTGTAGAAATAGAATTTCAAATTAAAGAAGTTACTGTATGCAGGATTAGAGAATTCAGAAAAAAATGATAGTTGTTTAGGTCTTTAGATTTTTCATTACAGGCCTCACTCAAGTGGCGTAGCTAAGGCAAAAGATCCGGGGGAATGTTTACCTTGTGCACCCTCATCATCATCACTGTATTGGCATCCACTGACACAGTCAATTACTGTGGCGGGGCACAAGAGTCTATGGCTCCCTGCCCTGCTGTTCTCCTACACAGTTAGTCACTTTAGGCCTGTAGCTTAATGAGGGAGTCGTTTGCTGGTGCATCATGCAGGCCATTGGTCGGAAGATGGTAGAAAGAAATGGGATTGAGGAATTTTTTTTTTTTTTTACATACTACAGTGGAGAAAAAAAGTATTTAGTCAGCCACTTAAAAAGATGAGGCCGGCCTGTAATTGTCATCATAGGTTAGACCTCAACTATGAGAGACAAAATGAGAAAACAAATCCAGAAAATCACATTGTCTGATTTTTAAAGAATTTATTTGCAAATTATGGTGGAAAATAAGTATTTGGTCACCTACAAACAAGCAAGATTTCTGATTCTCACAGACCTGTAACTTCTTCTTTAAGAGGCTCCTCTGTCCTCCACTCATTACCTGTAGTAATGGCTCCTGTTTGACATTGTTATCAGTATAAAAGACACCTGTCCACAACCTCAAACAGTCACACTCCAAACTCCACTATGGTGAAGACCAAAGAGCTGTGGAAGGACCAGGAACAAAATTGTAGACCTGCACCAGGCTGGGAAGACTGAATCTGCAATAGGCAAGCAGCTTGGTGTGAAGAAATCAACTGTGGGAGCAATAATTAGAAAATGGAAGACATACAAGACCACTGATAATCTCCCTCCATCAGGGGCTCCACGCAAGATCTCACCCCGTGGGGTCAAAATGATCACAAGAACGGTGAGCAAAAATCCCAGAACCACATGGGGGGACCTAGTGAATGACCTGCAGAAAGCTGGGACTAACGTAACAAAGAGCATTTGGATGTTCCAGAAGAGTATTGGGAGAATGTCATATGGGCAGATGAAACCAAAGTAGAACTGTTTGGTAGAAACACAACTCGTCGTGTTTGGAGGAGAGTGAATGCTGAGTTGCATCCAAAGAACACTATACCTACTGTGAAGCATGGTGGTGGCAACATCATGCTTTGGGGCTGTTTCTCTGCAAAGGGACCAGGACGACTGATCCATGTACATGAAATAATGAATGGGGCCATGTATTGTGAGATTTGGCGTCCAAACCTCCTTCCATCAGCAAGGGCATTGAAGGTGAAACATGGCTGAGTCTTTCAGCATGACAATGATCCCAAGCACACCGCCAGGGCAACAAAGGAGTGGCTTTGTAAGAAGCATTTCAAGGTCCTGGAGTGGCCTAGCCAGTCTCCAGATCGCAACCCCATAGAAAACCTTTGGAGGGAGTTGAAAGTCCGTGTTGTCCAGCGACAGCCCCAAAACATCCCTGCTCTAGAGGAGATCTGCATGGAGGAATGGGCCAACATACCAGCAACAGTGTGTGCCAACCTTGTGAAGCCTTACAGAAAACATTTGACCTCTGTCATTGCCAACAAAGGATATATAACAAAGTATTGAGATGAACTTTTGTTATTGACCAAATACTTATTTTCCACCATAATTTGCAAATAAATTCTTTAAAAATCAGACAATGTGATTTTCTAGATATGTTTTCTCATTTTGTCTCTCATAGTTGAGGTCTACCTATGATGACAATTACAGGCCGGCCTCATCTTTTTAAGTGGGAGAACTTACACAATTGGTGGCTGACTAAATACTTTTTTCCCCACTGTATGTTGGAGACCAATCATGGTCATTATACTGTGGGGGGGATTACTGAAGTGCATTATACTGTGAGCCACTAATGATCTTTATACAATATA
Source organism: Leptodactylus fallax (assembly GCA_947044405.1). Taxonomy (NCBI): domain Eukaryota; kingdom Metazoa; phylum Chordata; class Amphibia; order Anura; family Leptodactylidae; genus Leptodactylus; species Leptodactylus fallax. The sequence goes on along the minus strand of CAMRHE010000498.1, from coordinate 572,948 downwards.
TGGTGCTACAAAGGGGCATTATATTGTGTGGGTACTACTGAAGTCATTATACTGTGTGGGGGCTACTGAGGGCATTATACTGTGCGCCACTAATGATCATTATACAGTATAGGGTGCCACTGTTTGGGTGTCACTCATGGCATTCACCCCCAAGTTCTGAAGGAATTAAATACTAAATATGAAATATTTAAGGACTTTCTAGAAACATGGTCTGTTCCACAAGAATGGCACATAGTAAATGTTATTTCCATACACAAAAAAGGGTCAAAAAGTGAGCTCAGAAACTATAGGCTGGTAAGTCTAACCTCTTTATCTTTATGGGTAATGTGGTAGATGTAGTATATCTGGACATGGGTAATGTGGTAGATGTAGTATATCTGGACATGGGTAATGCGGTAGATGTGCACAAGAAGGGCAACCAAAATTATTAGGGGAATGGGTGGATTGGAGTACAACGATAGATTAACAAACTTGGGGTTATTCAGTTTAGAGAAAAGATGTCTATGGGGAGATCTAATAACAATGTACAAATACATGAAGGGACAGCACAAAGAACTTTCTAATGATCATTTTACTCCTAGGCCAGTGACAGTGACAAGGGGACATCCTCTACGTCTGGAGGAGAGAAAGTTTCACCAGCAACATAGAAGAGGATTCTTTACAGTAAGAACAGCGAGGCTATGGAACTCTCTGCACCAGGAGGTGATGATGGTGGATTCATTGAACAAGTTCAAAGAGGGCCTGGATACCTTTCTTTAACAGAACAACATTATGGGTTATGGGTTTTAGATTTTAAGGGCACGTTGATCGAGGGTTTTATACTGATTGCAATGGGGCAATTGGCATAAGCCTCATGGGGTTTTTTGCCTTCCTCTGGATCAACACTGTAGGGGACTGTAGGGTTATAGGTTGGACTTGATGGACTGATGTCTTCATCCAACCTCATCTACTATTTAACTATGTAACTATCTGGACTGGGCATGGTTAAGTGGTGTAACAAATAAAGTCAAAAAATAAATAAATAAACATATATAAAAGTAAAAAAGTACTGTGAAACACATGCACATCAGCTGTCCCTGTGTCCAAAAATGTCCAGTTTACAAAAATATTTTCCTATATGTTAAATGACATTGCAGAAAAAATAAACTCAAACGTGTCAAACCGCAGTTTTTTTGCTGTTTCGCCTCTCATAAAAATTTTAATAAAAAGCAATCAATAGACATTACCCAAAATGGTATAACTAAAAATTACATCTGGCCCTGCAAAAAAAGATGTCCTATGCATCACTGTATATGGAAATATAAAAAAGTTTTGGGTGGCAGAATACGGCAACTCCAAGAAAATTTTTTTTTTTCAAAGTTTTGGATTTTTTTAAGGGGTTAAAATGGAAAGAAAACTATATAAATTTGGTATTCCTAGAATCATACCGACCCATAGTATACAGGTGACGTAATTTTGGCTGCAGAGTGAGTCCCATAAAAACAAAGCCCATAAGAAAGTATCACAAATGCTGTTTTTTTCCATTTTCGCCTAACTCAGACTTTTTTCCAGGTTCGCAGTATATCATACAGAATAATAAATAGTACGATTACAAAGTACAATTTGTTCCGCAAACATTAAGGCCTCATATGGCTCTGTGAACAGAAAAATAAAAAAGTTAGGAGGTTTGAAAGGTGCGGAGTTACAAAATTAAAAAATGACTGCAGCGGGAAGGGGTTAATGTTGGCAAATGTAAGGTTATGCATATTGGTTAAGGAAATAAAATGTATGATAATGTGCTTAATAGCAAATTACTGGGCACTGAACGAGACTTGGGGATTTTGGTGGATAGTAAATCTACCTTTAGCAACCAGTACCAGGCAGCTGCCGCCAAGGCAAGTAAAATCACTAGTATTAGTACGATTGGAGGACAACGATAGATTAACAAACTTGGGGTTATTCAGTTTAGAAAAAAGACGTCTATGGGAGATCTAATAACAATGTACAAATACATGAAGGGAGAGCACAAAGAACTTTCTAATGATCTTTTTACTTCTAGGCCAGTGACAGTGACAAGGGGACATCCTCTACGACTGGAGGAGAGAAAGCTTCACCAACATTATATATATATATATATATATATATATATATATATATATATACCTACATGTTTTGTATCAATGTAATCGTATCAACCCAGAGAATAAATGTATAAGGTTATTTAAGCTGCATAATGAATGGCGCAAATTTTATAGATTAAAATGACAATGGTGGAATTGCTGTTTTTTTCCTATCCCCCCAAAAAAGAGCTAATAATAGTTAGTGAATAAGATATATGCACCCCATTTTTGCGCCATTAAATACTGCAACTTGTCCCCCAAAAAATAAGCCCTTGTATGAAAACATTTAAAAAAAAGTTATGGCTTGATGGAAAAATGCATTGAAATGCCTTGGTCACTAAGGGGTTAATAAAAAATAATGACGTCGTATACTGTAACTTTACTGACATTAACACTTTCTTTAAAGACATTAGATGATGCAATTTTACTGTATATTAGGTTTAGTACACCTTTCATATTATACCTTAAACCTTTTTCTACAGTAGAAAAGTTGCGGTCACCTGTCCTCGAGTTCGTTGGATGTTATCCTACAGATAAAATAATTGTGTTGTGTAAAGAGATATCTTGTAAGATGATAATTTTCACAACAGCTCTGCATTCTTTTATCCATCCACTGTTTTTGGACTTTATATTTGACTATGGTATATTGGCTTCACCCTCTTCTTCTTACATATAAGAGCTAGTCTCCAGGACTTTACCCTCTTCATGTGGGAACTGCTGCTCTTGGCTTAACTGTGACACCCTGCCCCAGAACCGCAGGAGATCTCAGCAGGATCAGGGTTGCCTTCACAGGCTGGAAGCAATTTTCTTGTCCAAACTCTCATCTGCTAACCTTCCGGCCTTCGCATCCCGAGCTCCACCCTGCACCCCCCTATCTTCACACTGTGATGTGCTTTGGACACCCTGCTCCCAGGTATGCCACCAACCAGAGACCCCCCTGTCTTCAGCATTCTAGAACAGGCTCTCAACACCCTATTCAGTCTCCCCGTGATCTTTCCCGCTACAGATGCTCCATATCCTTCAAGCTGGAGGATACTACTGACTCGTCCAAAATCTCCACTTTTGGATTATACCTCCTCTCCACCAAACTTGGTGCATGGCCTCCCCAGATAAGGGACCTTGCTCTCCTTGTGAGGAATCTGGCACCTATCCTGAGTCATAGAACAGGCGTCTCTTCCATCCATCAAAGGGGTTGTCCCGTTATGAACACTTATCCCCTATCCAAAGGACAGGGGATTGGTATCCAATCGTTGGGGGCCCGATCACTGGGAACATCGAAAGTCCCCATAAGACCTCCTTGTGAATGGAGCACCAGTGCACTTGCATTATCAGCATTCCATTCACTATTATGGGGCTGCCTGGACTGTAATCCCATCTACAGCAATCAGACACTTATCTTCTGTTCTGTGGATAGGGGATAAGTGTCCATAACAGGACAACCCATTTACATTTCTTTGTGCTGTTCCAAAGCTGGTGAACCCAACACAGACTAAGGAGAGTAGCCTGTGCCAGTTTTGTAGATCCTGCCTACTAATCCAAAATGTTGTACTGTGGAGAACTGTGGTTCCACTGTCTGTGCTCCAAAGTTCTGTAGGACTTAGTATACATTTTGGTTCCTCATCCACACTGAGGAACTTTATTTGCTAGATGTCATGACATTGGTGTGCCCCGTATGACCTGTGATTGGGCCTTGGCCGTGACCCCAGGCAGCATGATGTCAGCCAGGGGACGGGAGAGGATGCTAGGAAAATGCCAGATGCCCAGGAGAGGTGAGGCAAGGTGAGTATAACTGCTTGTTGTTGTTACTCACCTTCCCATGGGCCTCCACTTATTATATTCTGGGGTCTGAGGAGGTCGATTCTGGTTCTATCCATATCAGTTTGCTCATTCCCTTTAGGGAATGTTCACACAGTTTTTAAGCAGACAAATCCACTTTAAAACTCTTCCAAAAAATGACCAATTTTAAATGAAGTTTTGGATGAAATTTTTACAAGTAATTTGGCATGGGTTTGGCAAGGTTTTTGAAGACGTTTTTCAGTCAACCATCAATTTCTATTGAAACAGTGGCATGGATTCACCAATAATAACATCTTTTCACTTTTTACACTTTTTTTCTTCTCTGTGGTTTTAAAAAACCTAATGGGAAAAAAGTTGCTTATCGAACAGATGGGGGTGTCCTACTGAAGTGAATGGGACAATTCTTGCAAGAGTTTTTCAGGAGTTTTGTAAGAGCTTTCCATGTGGATTTTAGTTCAGAAACCTTTCATATCCTGGTGGGGAACACTCTGTGTGAATATACCCTTAGGCAGTGAAGAGACTAAACTACACTGCTATAATATTGAGCCAAGTACAGTAATGGGAGAAGTTTACCTGTGATATCTAGAATATTCTGTGTATATGGATAGCTTCCAGCCTGGATGGTGATTAATATTGTGTATACCATTAATGCTATACATACCTCACAACTTTCTCTAAGGACTGAAAGATGTACAAAATGTACTGTAAATTCTGCCTCCAATTCTGCCCACTTCCAATTCCATGTCCCTTTCTGCTCTCATACAGTACAGTGCCCCTGTCGTGGCCCCAACATGATATCATGTCCCCTTATGGTGACCACACAGTATAATATCTCCTTGTTGTAACCCCTATAGTATAAGGCCCCCCCTCATTGTGGCCACAACTTTATAATATCCCCCTTGACATGGCTCCCACATTACAATTCCCCCCTTAATATGGCTCCAAACAGTATATATTCCTTAATATGTCTACCACATTATAATGTCCCCCTGATTATGCCCCCGTATAATGTTTCCCCTAATATGGCCCCAATATATAATGTCCCCACAATATGGCCCCACTATATAATGACCCCCTTAATATGGCCCCCACATTATAATATCTGTGAATGTGAATATGCCTCAACTCTGGGACTCTCCTGTTCAATCTGGAATGGTTGGGAGGTATGATGATATATATTATTACACTGTTCTTAGGAGTATTTTATGCCTTGCACCACTGTTTTAATTTGGTAATACACGTCTCAAGAAAGGGTTAAATCTTATAGTTTTGGTTTCCGTTAATTTGCCATAGATACATAATCATACCTCCCAACCGTTCCAGAGTCAGTAGGACAGTCCCGGAGTATAGTCCCAGAGGGACATTATAATTTGGGGGCCATATTAAGGGAGAACATTATATAGTGTGGCTATATTAGGGGAAACATTATACTGTAGGGGCCATATAAGAAACGTCGGGTAGGCTTTAGGGGTTTTCCTGAATTGACCTCTTGTGGAGAAGGAGAAGATTTGTGTGGAGACACTGTGTGATCAACTGGTGTAGAGGTGAGAGCTTTAGTTATGGAGCTTACTGTAGATGACTCGAAAAATGTGACTGGAAAAAAGACAAGAGAAAAAGTCTATGCAATAAGACAGAATTTATTAACCACAGAGTAAAGGAATCGCAGGTTTAGATGGGGTTTACATGTTGTATACATGAAGGGTGGTACATGCTCAGGAGGTTCTTCTTTTTCTTGATAAGATGCTTTATCGAGGATAATGTATACTATTTGGCCAATGGGCAGCACCGAGCAGTGGGTATATGGAGGATCTTACAGTAAGTATATCATTACCAGTTGACCCATGGACCTCGCCAAGCAAGGTTAGCTAGGAGGTGGCATTGTAACCATGTACCATATACCCAGAAGAGCCAATGGGAAAAGCGGACAAGCTTTAAGCAGTCAATGGGAAAACCACAAATGCACTTTGCAGGCTGAGAATAATAGCAATGATTTTGGAATAGACTTATTAGACTACAGGTCACATTGCCTCTAGTTCACCACTTTTGATAGAACTGATTCTTTAAGATAGAAACCGGCCCCGTCACTGTATATTTTCTACGTACCCAACTATAGACATTTCCACTTATAGTGTAATAGTCAGAGAAATAGGCCATTATGGTTGCCGGGCTCACAACGTAGTTCCACATATTGACATCAGTTAATTCCCCTACAAAAGATTGATAATAATCAAAATAACCCCCCAAAGCTATCCTGCTCCTGCCCAAGGATGACACTTACTGGAGGGACTATGGGAGATCTAGTTTTAGTAACTCTTCTAGGGTAACGCCTGCCATTGATCCATAGTTGGAGCAGTCCTGTGTTGGAATCCCAAGTGACACAAGTGTGCTTCCACTTGAGAGCATCGGGACCCATCTTGAAGTAAATATCTTCATTGTTGATGGAGATGCACATATAGTATGAAGGCTTTGGGTAGATTAGGAAAGCATTGTAAAATTTATGTGTAGCCATGGAAAAAAGGGAATGCACTCGGGTAAGCTCAGAGTAGGAGCGTAGACATACGGAAATTTGTCTAAAAATTTTGTCCTTAAGACGCAGGGTCACGTAGTCCGTGCTTGTTGGGTTGGGAAAAAGCATGACGGTTTTGGCAACAGTTGAAGTAGCTGTAGCTGAAGAAGTAGCTGTAGCGGAAGAAGTAGCTGTAGCTGAATGAAAAATAATTTTATATTAATAATAATAATAATAATAATAATAATAATAACAATTATAACATAAATAAATAAATAAATAAATAATAACAATAATATTAAGTGAATTTATACATGTCTGGGTTAAACACGTCTATCCTAAGATAAAACGGTAATAACATCAGGGCCGACTAGATGGACCATACTGTCTTTCTCTGCCGTCAATCTTCTATGTTTCTAATTTTCTATATTAATACCAGCTGAGGTTGCATTACATTTTTCCCGGAAGAATAAAAATACTCCTCATTTTTGAGGATTATTTTTAGCCATAGCAAGTAGAAAGTTTGAAGTAATAGAAGTAAATTATATGTAGGCATAATAATGCTAAGAGGTCTCTATTTAAGCGGGGAAACCATGACTATAACTGCCTTCCATGTATAAATAGCGAATTTAGGGATTCATTTTTACGGCGTTTACTGTGCAGTCAAAAAGACATGTTCCTTAGATTCATTGTGTTGGCACGATCACAGTGATACTAAATTTCTATACTTTTTGTATATTTTAATACCTTTACAAAAATCTAAGGTTGGATTCACACCAGCGCTCGATCTCCATTGGGGGATTCCGTCCCCCATTCCACTTGAAACATGCAAGCAGGACATTTCTCTCCGCATTTTTCAGGTGGAATCCAAGCGGAAACCTGGTGGACCCCATTATAGTCTATGGGATCTGCGGGTTTCAGTGGGTAACCTCTTTTTAAGCGAATTGAGTTTCTGTTTTTTGGGTCTCCAAGCAGACCCAAAGAACGGAAACCTGAGCGCAAGTATGAACCTAGAGTAAAAATTTGTAAAATGCAAACAAATTATTTTAGTTGCCATATTCTGACACCTGTAACTTTTTTATGTTTCTGTATATAGAGTTGTGTAAGGTATAGTTTTTATACATATCCTTTTGGGGAAAGTCTGACGTTTCGATCGCTCTTTATTCAATTTTTTGGAGGTAATACGATGATTTGGCTATTTGGCTCTTTTTTCCCATTACAGTGTTGGCCATAAAATAGATATTCTTATATTTTTATAGTTCTGGCATTTTGGGGCAGTTTGATTATTTTGTTTATTATTAATTGTGATCTAAGAAATGGGGTAATTTGAATTTTTATATTTTTTTAAAACTTTTTAGCCCCCCCACTGTTTCCCCTAGGGGGATTCAACCTACGATCATTAGATTACTTCTCCCATAGACTATAATACAACTTTATTACAGTCTACAGCAGAGCCACTTTATAAGTGTTGAGATCTGACTCAGGCAATGGGGGCCTGCTTGCATCCTGCATAACCATGTATCATCTAGTATTGAGTAAGTGTGGCCTTTTTTTGTGTTATGGGTCTGCCTCAGGCAAGCCTCAATAGTTATTTTCCTTCAGAAGTCTCCCTGCTGTCATAGACATTGCTCCTGCAATCTCGCCGCTCGGTCTGGCAGGTTGGATGGTCTCAACAGGGGTGAAACTAGACTTTTTTCAATGTGTAAAAATGCTTTACCAGGGGTCTATGACGTCTGTACAGATGATATTGCGACCTCTGCTAATTATCGCTATCATCATCATAATCAGCACCATCACAATTAACATCCTCGTCACAATCATCATCATCATCATCATAATCAACATCATTATAATCAATATCATCATCTACATATAAATAAGGGTATGGTCACAATGCTGTTATTTAATGTCCATTGCTTCATCCGTCGCAGGATGAGAACAACAGACATTAAATGATAGATGCAGACAGAGCCCCTTCTGTCTGGGATACATGAGCATTCACCCCAATGCAAAAAAAACCATAACAGAAGTTTTCTTCCATCATATTTTTCAACTTTTCTCCTATTACAAAAGTAAACAATGATGATGGAAGACAGTGTCTGTCGTGTTTTTTACATTATAGTCAATGGAAATGTACGCATATGGAGAGGGCTCTGTGCACGTCTGTCATTCTATTACTGTTAATGTCCTCTGACAAGTAAGAGCAATGAACTGTAATAAGGATAATGTGAACATACATTTGAAATAAATGAAATAAGCAACATACCTTCTGCCACATGACTGCCGACGAAAAGGCAAAAGAAAATGAGGAGAGATTTCATCTATAAAACACAAACCAGATCTAATGAATTTCAATGCACTTTAAATAAACTTCAACCTCATACACTGTATAAACATGTTAGATAGGTAGATAGATAGGTAGATAGATAGATAGATAGATATATAGATAGATAGACAAATAGACATTAGATAGATAGATATAGAATAGATAGATAGATATGAGATAGATAGATATGAGATAGATAGATATGAGATAGATAGATAGATAGATAGATAGATAGATAGATAGATATGAGATAGATAGATAGATAGATAGATAGATAGATAGATAGATAGATAAACAGACATACATCTTGGTTTGATTCTTGTCTATGTCACATATTTATTTAGATCCTATTTGCCATTATGAATAATTCTATGATAAAATCACAAGAACTTACCTTTTCTTTTATCCACCAATGAACTTTTGTAATAGACTGTAAACCAAATGTAAAACATATATTACAACATCTCAAATATGTCACAAGCAATACTATATATAACATCACAAACTAAAAGATGAATAAAATGCTAAAATATTATAGAAAACACACAAGTTAAAAAAGAGAGGAATGTGACCTGATGTACTATAAGACTCTATGGAGACAGAAGTGACACTTTGTCCTCTCTCTCTATGTGTGCGGTAAGAATACAGACGTTGCCTTATATATATAGAACTTATCACAGGTTTACCAATCTAGTAAGATAAGATTTGGAAACTCAGCCCATGATGGCTTATACTGATAGTTGTAGATTTCGATAGAAGTCACCGTTTTTACATCATTCTCTGAGCTTTAGATTGTATATAGAAGTCTGTGCAGTAACAGAACTAAAATTAAAGAAGTTGCTGTATGTAGGATAAAAAACCGATAGTTGTTTAGTTCTTTAGATTTTTCATTACAGGCCTCATTCCAATGTTGTCACTAAGGCAAAAGATCGGGGCATTTTTTACATAGCGCCCCAAATTTCCCCCATCCTCATAATCATTCGATGATACAGTCAATTAATGTGGTGGGGTACAACAGTCTATGACTCCCTGCCCTCATACACTATAGGCCACTTTAGACCTATAGCTTATGTTGGAGCTACAGATGGGCGAACCATCCAAAATTCATGCCGCTTCGTTTTCAGGTGCCTCAAGTCCCAAGTTCGGTAAGAACCGTAAGTGAAATTCTTCTCTTCAGACCCTGGAGTATAATAGGTTGGAGGCCAAGAGGAAGTGTAAAAAATAAAAACCATTTATTCTCACCTTCCCTCACCTCTTTTGGTTCTCCTCACGGTCTCCTCATTGATGTATTGCGCCCAGGGTCACTGCTGAGGCCAGTGATTGACAATGACAATGACAGCCATTGCACCACCTGAGCTGGGTCAAAGACTGGAAGAGGTCTGAGGCCTGCACCACACTTAGCAGCAGGGAATGGGAGGTATCTCTGAGATTAATTTTTACTATGGGGTGGGGTATCAAAGGGGCATTAAACTATATTTAGGGCATTATTCTGTTTGTGGTGCCACTGAGCTTCATGTTACAGTATGGGGTGCAACTGAGTGTCATTATACTGTGTGAGGGGTTACTGAGGGGGCATTATACTGTGTGTTGGCCACTGTGGGGGCACCATACTGTGTAAGGGCAAAAAATCAGCCAAAGAGGGTATAAGGCTTGACTTAAGACACTAACATTTGAAGCTGTCCTGTGTTATGCCACATCCCAAAAAAGCATAAAAATACTACCCCCACTTTTTTCTACCCTGCTTAAAAAAGGTAACCCTAAACACACTTATGGAGTATTATTGCTATTGGGCACCCCGGGAGAGCATTAATACTATGGGGTACTTTATTTGCTAGGCACAAAGTATGAGACTAATTACTATAGGGGGCACTATCTGTGTGGTATTAGTATTTTCAATGGTGCTATCTGTATGACGCTATTACAGCATTTGGGGCAGCAACAGAATGACACGGTTAGGGCACCTGGAGGAGGGAATGATGGAAATGTGAGAAACTTAAGATATCCATGTAGGGAACAAATTTGCTTGCGGAGCTCAAGAAGGAGAGTGACAGGACTCCGGTGACCTACAGTATTTCTTGCTGGTGTAGTAAGGCCCTAACCCTGAGGACAATGATATTGTTGATGAGGATGCTGTCTGTGGAGAGGGCACATAGGGCTCCTATGAGACCCTTACCCATGCCGTGTGCCATGCTTGCTAGGATCCTGCATTACCAGGACAGAGATACACTGTTTTGTCAAGCCCGAGACAAACCTAATAAGATAACTGATAGCCACAAAATCTCTTTATTCCCGGATTACTCCACTGAAGTGCAGAAAAAAGGCCACAATTTACAAATGTTAAGCAATTCCTAAGAGTACTGCAACTACCTGAATCCATGATCTGCGAGTTGTCACTCAAGGCAATACTCACAACAACTGAAGGATGCAATAACATGACTAGATCTCCATAAGCAAGAATTTTGTCTACATTCAGACTAATCCCTGACATGTTATGACCGGTCACTGTGCTGTTATAGTTGCCCATAGGATCTCCGGTCATATTAATTGAACTCGGAATTAGAGATGGGCGCACTTCACGAGTTATTCGTGAGGCTTGGCCCCCTGATTCATTTGAGGCTGAATTTGTTGGGCACAAACCGAAAGTGCTATTATAAAAGATTGTTCTAGACTGCCTAAATCCCAATTTTCTCCTGACCCTACATTGTCACCTCTCGTGGAGTATTCAGGTTCCTAGATACTACGGCCGTGGTCACTACTTTTGTGATAGGTAAATTTGGCTGGGACTAACATGTTATTTGGAAAAGGATGTTTAGAGTGGGGTGGGAGGGCAACAATGTGTTTCGATTAGGGGGTCCACATCCGCATCTCTGGGAGGGAGACAACTTCTTAGGACTAGAGTGGAGAGTAAGGCGAGAGGCAAGATCTTCTCCTGACTACCTTTGGAGTACACATCCTCATTATTCATGTTATGTGGAGCTGCCCGAGACTACAGAATTTTTGTTATGCTGTAACTCACCTTGTAGGGAATAACTACCTATGACATTGCTCTAGGTCCGATTGTAATAGCGAGTAAGCAGCTAGTGATTCAACGCTTTCTGTATCAGGCTTGTAAACTGGTGGCCTCACAATGGAAGGATCCTGATCCTCCTGGTTTGAATAAGTTAAACACAGAGTAAATACTAGGCTGAGATTAGAGAAATATGTGTACCAGAAACAAGGCCCTCATACAGTGTAATGCCCTTTTTACTGGTCCCCCATTCACTGCATTACCTCTATACAATTATTGCCCCTTTTACTAGTCCTCACAGATTGACATTAGGCTACTACCTACTGGATTACTTCAGCAGATAACATCAGGTAATATACAGCAACAGGTAACATACAGCAACTGGATGGAGCCAAAGAGGAGGTGGGCATGGACAGGATCGGGAATGGGTAAGTGAATATCATCCGTTACCTGCTGGAGTAATTCAGTAGGTAGTGGCCAAATGTCAGTAAGTGGGAATCAGTAAAGAGGGCAATAATTGTATAGGGGCCAGTGAAGAGGACTGTAGAGTAAACAGGGGCCAGTAAAGGGAGTAGGACACTGTGCAAGTGGCCAAATAAGCAACTACAACAGTTACTATGTGTGGCACCCAATGGAGGCCGAAGTGGAGATGGCGCTTAGCAGGAGCAGGGATGGGCAGCAGGAGCTTCTTATACTCAGGTGTCCAAAATTGTGCACTATACTTGATGGGTGGTCTGTTTAATAATCTGTACAAAGGCAAAACTATGCTATAGTAATCAGCATCTAGCCTCTGTTGATACATCCCATTATTAGAGATGGGCGAACCTCTGAAAATTTGTTTCGTCCTGTGTTTGCGTGAAACAATCCTCTGGTTCCTTTCAGTCTGAACTTTTTTGGATAGAACCGAAAGTGAAATTATTATACTCTTAAGACCCCAGAGTCACCATGTCACAGCTATGGCCCAATGATAGCCCTCAGTGGTGACCCCAGGCTCATGATGTTACAGGAGATCGCTGGACTCCGCGAGGAGGCCCAAAAGAGGTAACGGAAGGTCAGTATGAATGTTTTTTTTTTTTTTTGCCACTTCCCCTGGGCCTTCACCATTTCTTACCAGTTTGTAACAAACCAATTGTCCCATCTCTACTCATTATTTCCCTTTGCCCAGCTGCCTAGCGCTGGTTGCTAAAGTTAAGTCTACTATCCACCAATATCCCCAAGTCTTTTTCAGTGGCAATTTTGTCCATTGTTTTATTTAATACATCAACAAATTTGTTTGTTCTGCTCAAGTGTATAACCTTACATTTATCTACAGTACATTAAACTTCATTTCATCCACCCAAACCTCCAACTTCCCCAAATCCATCTACAATATAATGTTATATTATATTATGGTTGTCTGTATTGATTACTTTACAGATCTTAGTAACTTTTGCAAATATTACAATACAATTTTGTAAGCCTTCTTCCCGGATGGTAATATACATATTAAAAAGAAGCGGGGCAATACTGACTGACCCCTGTGGCACCCCACTGGTAACTGTGATCTAACCAAAGTATGTACCATCAATTGCCACTACGTTTTTTCAGCTACTTTCTAATGCATTTACACTGTACATATGTTCCCCCAATACCAATATTCTTATTTTTTTTTACCTTAGTACCTTTCATTTGTAACACAAACTTAACTGGTGTTTGTGGGACGACAGCATGGGAACTTTCACAAAATTAATACTCAAAGTCTCTCTAGCATCTTCACATACATAGCTACTGATACACTGGGTGTTCAGTTACATCTAGTGGTGCAGTTGGCTTCCAAAACCCCAAGTGTCAAGACCAGGTATTAACTGACCTGGGATTAAAATGGAAAATCCACAAACTCCACAAAACTCAGATGAACTACAATAAAATTGGTAGGCAGCCTTTAGCCTACTCACAGGTTTCACTCTCTCGCCAGGAACAGTCTACAGTCTACTCTTTTTGCTGTTCTTCATAGGTGGGGCCTCTCTGATCCAGCACGTGAACAACAACCACTAGAAACTATGTAGCACTATACCTTAATGGCCACTCTGCCACATAAGAAGCGACATAAGATCAAGTGCATACACAAGGAGGTGGTTTCATGCTAGTCTAGTTACAGACTGATTAATAGGTGGTATAAAAACCCATCTCTACTTCACAAATATTTCTCTGACAATTCACCTCTTTGTTGGCGCTGTCACAAGCTCCTTGGCACCAACCTCCATATATGGTGGGAATGTGAGGGAATTCTAGATTACTGGACACAAGTCCAATGCATTTTTGACCACATTTCCTCTAACTCCTCAAATCATTTTTCCTCAACCTCTGGCCAACGTTCCCTAAAGCCTTCCCTAAACGCTTGTGGCTTCAATACTCACAACACCTAAAACACTTCTCCCCCTCTATTGGGCTTCAGATACAACCCCCCCCAATCCACCACCTATTACATAAGATCTCCCAGGTAGCACATCTGGAGGAACTTAGAACTTAGAAACACCCAGAAATACAAAACCACCTGGGCGCCTGGGAAGCTTTCTGAATTGATGCCAACTGGGATCATTTCTGCTTGGATTCTAGCTTGTAACCTACACATTTCCCTCTTCCGCCACTCCCATATTTATTACTCTCTCCCCCTAAACTATTCCTGCTCAACCCTACTACAGTGCCCTAGACCCTGGCGCCCTGTGCGGAGACCTCTCAGGTATTTGCCACTGTTACTGCTTGAGGTGCCTTTACTGGCTCGACCTTTACTCCTTGTTCATGCTCTTGCTTATACTGAAATTTCTTGTAGTGCTGCAATGTACTGTATCTTCTTTTCTCAATATAAAACCAATAAAAAGAATTGAAAAGAAAACTGCTCCCATGCTGACTGTGACCGGAACCACTATCCTAAAGGATCACAATTCTCATCAAGCAAGTGGCAACTCAATGGTTACAATACCCTACTGATAACCACTGAGCATTTCCATCATTACTGATGGATACAGTTACTGGTTACCAGTGCCGCCCAAGGTGTGAGCAGTAAACATGCTTCTTGATGCTCCCACTTTGCTTCTGGTGCCGACGTTCCTCTGTTATAGTATCCACTGGTGCCAGAGCAGAGAAGGAAAGGGAAGTCCTAAGAGCACTGATCACTCCTTGGGTTCCTTACTATGTGGGAAGATGACGTCATTATCCTGTATGAGGGGGGCAATATACTGTGTGAGGGCTGGAGGCATTGTATTTTGTGGGGACTGCGGACAATATACTTTGTGGAAACTGGGGACATTATACTGGTGGGGTCTGGGGGAAACTTACAGTGTGGTTGCTGGGGGCACTGTACTGCATAGGGGTAGAGCTGAGGCGTTATATTGTATGGTGGCCTCAAGGAGGCATAATACTGTGTACTGAGGCTCTAAAGTGGTCATTATGCCAGGTGAGGGCATTATACTGTAGCGTGGGCACTGAGGGGGCATTATACTGTGTGGGGGCACTTACAAAACAGAATAGTGTGTGGTGGCATTAAGAGGGCATTATATGTAAGGGGGTGCCCCTCTGGAAAATTCTGCATACGTCCCTATATAAGATATTATAAATAGCTTATGTTAGGTACAGTACAGACCAAAAGTTTGGACACGCCTTCTCATTCCAAGAGTTTTCTGTATTTTCATGACTATAAAAATTGTAGATTCACACTGAAGGCACCAAAACTATGAATTAACACATGTGGAATTATATACTTAACAAAAAAGTGTGAAACAACTGAAAATATGTCTTATATTCTAGGTTCTTCAAAGTAGCCACCTTTTGCTTTGATTACTGCTTTGCACACTCTTGGCATTGTCTTGATGAGGATTATTGGGATGGTATTTATTGATTAGTGAGTTATTGCATATTGGCTATCACATTTTTTTTACACTTTATTATTTTTATACTTATTTATGTATATTAATTATATTTGTGCTTTTGGGTGGGCTTCTATAATTACAGATGATCCTTGTTCCTATGTAATGTTTTTAACTGTGTATGTCCCTTTGCTTGTGCCCTTAGTGTGGTGTAATACATTTATTTATATTTCTTTCATATTTTTGGGTGTGCTCTTTAGTATTTTATGTGTTTCTTTTTGCACATTGTACCAGGTCCTCCAGCATGACCCAGACCCAATTATTCATCCCCCTCCAGTTTCTCTTGCACGTAAGATTGTTCTTGCAGATCCCCAACAGCCGCAGGATGTCGATGATCACCAAAATATGGAAGCCGTTCTTCTTCTTCCATCCCTCGTTGCCGGAGTGTTAGTGCTGACAAATTTGGTGGTATCCTCAAAGAGCTTCAGAAGGCGAAACACTTTCCTCATGAGTCTCCAATGGAGAATCCCGAAAGAACACACTGGCCCAGATTTACTAATAGTTATCCAGTGTAAACTTAGTCTGAAAATACACCAGATTTATCACAGTGACTGATGCTAGATAATAAGTCTGGCATATCTTTAGACTGTCTAGTCTGCATTTATACCACTTTGTCAACACTTTTTTGGTGCATTGTGGTGCAATTAAGCCACACGCCCTTTTTTAAACAATCTACACCCACGTGTCCAGGATGTCAAAAAGTTCTAGCCCAAATTAGATGCGCCAAAGATGCGCCATGTTTACGCCAGTGTCTAGTCGTATCTACAATAGTAAATCTGGGCCATTGTCCCTGTGGTCTGTTACATGACGTAATAATTTTCTGCCTTTATCTGCTCAAACTGCATGTGCGACTTCAAATTCCAGCAAGTTGGTACGTTGCAGATGAGGCGGTGTAATTCCAGTCATTGGGCTAAAAGAACTCCATGTAATACTGCACTGTCCCTGAAACAGCCAGGTTAGACGTTGTGTAACCTGGCAAAATCAGAAGGATCAAGGAGTGGGAAGGTGGGGCGATCAACTGAATACCCTGTGGCCGCATTTTCAAATGGGATGTGACAACCCCCCAAAAAAACTCTTCTTCTGTAAGATATACCAACACAAAAGCTCACATGAACCCTAGGATTTTGGAATGCAGATGCCCCTTTCATAGTAAACTGCAATTCTCTTTAGACAGTTTGGTAAATTAGATTTGATATAATGTAATGGGGCAGCCCGAGGCACCTCTGTACAAAGATACTGAATAATACCCATAACTGCATTTACATGAAAGAAATATTTATTGTACATAAAGCTATAAAAATATGACATAAACAGTTATATTATTTGTTCTAAGAAGCGAAATCCACATTTTCACTGCTTTTACAGTAAAGAAGCCTTTCGATGTTGAAGATTGAGCCTCCAGTTGGAGAGGATTCATTGTTCCCTCATCCACCTCATCATTATTTACATATCTGCATGACATGACATCATTGGGCTGCCCAATCACTGAGGTCACTATGGATGACATCATTGTGATCGGCCATCCTGCTCATATGACCATTTTCACAAGACAATTCTTTATGCACTGTAAGTAGATGGAAAATGTATTTATTTATTGAGTTTATAGAATTACTCTATAGGCAGGCAGGGGATGGTATCTATGGTGACGTTTCCTTCTATTTTAAAATTTAGGGCACTCCAGGTAACCACATTACCCCTTATGTTATCATGATATAGAAAATCTAGCATCTCATCATTGGAAAGAGTCTTATTCCACATATTGATACCGGCAATGTGACCCTTGAAGCTCTGTGATGTTTGAAAACCTCCTCCATAGTTATCCTGGTCCTGCCCAATGATAATAGATGGGGTACCTTCTATGGGTTGTTTATTTAACTTTTTATGTTCATAAAAATTCTGATCGATTTGTAATGCTACATTTCCAGTATAAGAGCTCCACGAAACGCATACGCTGGTCCATTCACATACATTTACTCCCTTTAGACTGACAGGAAGGTGCTTAGAAATTGTCAATTGAAATTGTTGGGGGAATTCAGGAAAAAACATAATTCGGAAACAATTGAAACATTTGTCGGTGGCCAATGAAAATATGGTCAAATTCTTTTTATCAGTGGCTTTGAATCTCATACAGACACTCAGTTCATGGAACGAACCATTGCTTGAAGGGAAGAGTTGAACATAGGAATCAGTTGAGATTTTGCTGAAGGTGAACATGTCCTCATCCATGTCTGTAGGAAAAAGGATATAAAATGATAATATAAAAAAGAAATATAACAACTAAGGACAAAAAATAACAGTTTACATATTTTCGAGTCAAAGGTGTGTCTTAAAGGGTTTTTTGAGTTTATGATATTATTATGATATTATACCATGTTTCTAAAAAAGTTCGACAAGTAACTCTTGGTCATTGATCTAGTTTCATCAAACGAGAGTAGATAATCTAAATCTACCAATGGCAGGTGTAATCAGTTTACAGCTGTCATTGGCTGATTTAGATCATGTGGTCTGGGAGGCTACTCTTGGTCATCGAAACAAAGTCATCGACCTAGTTTAAATAACTGATTAACCTAAAGTAAACCAGCCAATGACAGTAGTAAGTGGATTATAGCTGTCATTGACTGGTTTAGATCATGTGATCTGGGACGTTACTCCAAGTTATGGAAACTAGGTCACTGACCTAGTTTTAATGACCAAGATTAACCTTCCAGGCCACATGATCGAAACCAGCCAATGACAGCTGTATTCATCTTACAGCTGTTATCATCTGCTTCAGGTCACTTACTCTAGGTCATTGAAAATAGGTGAATTCCCTAAAACTGACTGAGATTAACACTACCATTTTGAGCGATTAGTCCAAAATGAATCCCAAGTTTTGGATACACTAAAATTCTAACTTTTTGGGAATTTGCAACCAAATTTGTGCCAAATCAATTCACTCATCTCTAGTTCTGATCAGATCCAAGTGTTGCAGGTCTAGACAAGATCAGGACATGAGATTTAAGCAATGTATGCTTCCATTCACTGACCAAGGCAGAGATGTTACAAATAGTGAGAAACTGAAAAACAAGGCATCTTTAAACATTGTAGAATTAGATACTACAGATGTAGCCATCCTCAACTTGATACGAATAACTTGCTGCACCGTGTTAATTCACAAGAAAGAAAAAAAGCTGAGCTAAAGAGATTAGCGACCATTCACTTAATGCACTAGAGATGTGAAATGTAGACACGAGTACTTCAGACTTGAACCCAAAACTTTGGGAGTTTGTCACCTATGAACCCCTATTTTACTATAAATAATACGTGGAGGCCCAGAGGAGGTTTCTGAAACATAATAAAGTTATGCTTACTCACCTCTCCTGGGCATCTTCATGGCAACCGGCACTTCCTTGGGGTCCTCTTCCAGCCTCCTGAGAGATATCATGGCCATCAGGGTCACACATGGTGCACCAACAACATGATGCTTATGTTAAATCGTTATGACATAGGCACACACTATGTGACCTCTGAGTTCCAAGCACAGGCCTCAATGGTTCCACGGGGCACATGACATCAACAAGAAGGCCAATAGAGGATCCCGAGGAAGCACTGGACTCCCTGAGGATGCCCAGGAGAGGTGACAGTAGGTGAGTATAACTGTTTAGGTTTCTGAACCTCCACTTATCATACTCTTGGGTCTGAAAAGACCTCAGAGTATAATAATAGCACTTCCAGTTTGTGACAAACAAGTTACAAAACAAATCTATGGACCAGAGGCGTAGCTAGCGGGGGGGGGGGGGGGGGGGGGGGGGGGGCAGCCCCGGGCCCACTGACATTTTAGGGCCCACCCCGGGGCCGCCATTAATACATCTTTTACTTTTAACTAGATCGGTGTCTGCAGACACCGATCTAGGTAAAACACTTCCTGCAACTTGCTGTCTTGTAAACTACAAGCCACTTCAGGCCTGCGGTTTACATGACAACGAGAACACAGTCATCGGCACAGGCGGCGCGATGACATCACAACATCGCGCCTCCTACGCTGTGACGCTGACTTCCTGTGCGTGGACCCTGCGCACAGAGCGCGGGTCAAGAAGAGAAAGCAGCAGCTCGATTTGTCATGATCGCTGGTAGGCGAGTATAACTTATATTTGTTTTGTTTTAGCTCAGTTGTGGGTATTTTAATAGTATAAGGGGTTGTTAGGGGGAATTATAACAATAAGGGAGGGGGCATTATGAACATAAAGGGGCGTCATTTATATAAGGGTTATTACGGGGTACAAGGGGGGAGGTTATTTATATTAGGAGGCATTATGAACATAAGGGGGTGGTCATCGATATAAGGGGTCATTAGAGGTGCAGTATTTATGTCAGGGGGAATCAGGGGTATAATATGAGGGGGAAATTAATTTAATTAAAGTGACACATGGGCTTTAGTAAGACTAAGGCACCATGTAGCGGGCAGCAGCAAAAAAACACTGCAAGAAAAAACGCTGCAGTAACATTGCGGTTTTTCCCGCAGCGCTTTTCACAGAAGGTCCACAGAATTTTCCTCTGTGGACTTTCTGCTTCCATTATAACTATAGGGAAACCGCCAGCGTTTCCATAGGTATAATTGACATGCTGTGATTTCCAAAACCGCAACGGTTTTGGAAATCGCAGAGTGTCTGCTGCACGCATTTTTCCACAATGTGTGGATGGGATTTGCTAGAATCCCATCCACTTTGCAGTAACTGTAAAATGCCGCATTTTTTTTCCCGTGGCGTTTTTGCCACGTGGGGCCCCATCCCCACTTTGTGGTAAAATATGCGCAGCGGACATGCTGCGATTTCCAAAACAGTCGAACCTCTGCGAACTTTCTGTGCAAAGCGCAGCAGGAAGAACAGCGCTTTATTGCTGCGGGACACCACGTGGGGCCTTAAGGATTTTTCCAGCTCATTTTTATTGATAATCTATCCTCAGAATAGATCATCAATAAGAGATAAGTGACTCCCCACTGATCAGCTGTATGAAGGGGCTATGGCGCCTGTTTATATCACACGCTGTCTATTTATAGTGACCGTGTGATGTAATTCCAGCCTTGTCACATAGACATGTACAGGCCGAGGCTGTAGTTACATTACATGGCCGCTATGAGATGAATGACACTATATAAACAGAAAAGGGGTCACGGCGCTTACACAGGTACCACGTTTCATTCAAACGGCTGATCCTGGGGATCCCGATTATTGGAACCCCAATAATTTTTTCACCTTTTGTTTACTTTTTAATTAGGACACACCTGGGGCATTATTAATAAGGGGCACTATTTACAGGGGGTGCACAGGGTAGTTATTAATTTAAAGATACACTTGGGGGTATTATTCATTATGGGCGGGTTATATCATATATTTTATAATTGGGGTAGCAGCAGGATGGGTGCTTTGTGTAGGTGAGGACAATATGGGTCAGGTGCCTGGAAAAGTGAGGAGCCAAAAATGTCTGTGCTGCAAACTTTACAGAGACTGGAAGAAGTGGTCATGGCCGTCCAGATGAAAGAGATGGGGAATGTGAACGATTAGTCAGAGACGTCACCGGTAAGTCACTAAATGTTACTGCCCTGTATTCACCTAAATGGTCTGCAGAGCCCTGTGTAGAGCTGCTATATACCACTATATAGTGATACCGTATAGTGCTAATATCGGTATACCTAAGTTGGGGGCCCACTTGGACATGTTCGCCCCCCCCCGTGCTGAACCCCTAGCTACGCCTCTGCTTTGGAACAAATCACCTGAACCCAAAATTAAACGAATCCGCAGAGGTTCGCCAATCTGTAGTTAAAAGTCAAGTTAATCTTGGCTACATCTGTATATAGTATGATTCAGCCTTAATAAGAAAATATTGGAAAACTCCCTTAAATGGTCTCTAACTTTTCAGACAACATACTCTCATTTCATAGAGCGTGTGATTCTGGACCAAAACGTAATAGACTTTAATTAAAATGTGACTGCTTTCTGCTTTCTCTAAAGTTCCTGCCAATAGGTGTCTCCCTTCTAGCTAACTTACTATTCACTTTTTTGTTACTAAGAAAACCCATCCCTAGTTACATTCCATTCCATCTTGCTTATCTCAGTGAGTGTAGGGGGCAGTCCTTTTCTCTCTTCACACAGTGAATGGAGAGGGGAGGGATTGATTCTCTTTGCAGCCTGCACAGACACATCTGCAAACTGTTGTTGTATGCAAAAGAATGATTGTTCTGCACATCTCACAGCTTACAATGTAAGAAAAGTCTGCTATGTACTCTGCTATGTACTCTGCTATGTACTTGTATCTACTTCTGGCTGCTTGTGTGATTACAGATAGGATATTATTCACAGACAGCACCAGCTTTATTGACTGTGCTCAGAGATTTTTTTCTTGTGTTTTGTCTGATTGGTTGCATGTATTTGCCCTGTTTTTGCAGTCCTGTGTTCCTGGATCTCCTATATTATGGTCATTTGGGCTTTTCTCTGGTATTTCTTTGCACTTGTATAGTTACTCCTGGCAGAATGGCAGAACATTATCAGTAATGGATGAGAGAGGGGGGCAGACTGCTTCTTATTGTACATGCCCACAGCCTTAGACAGAAATGTAAAATGTGTTTCAGCCATAATTTGATTATTAGCAGCAGAAAACCTGATAGGACATCATGTATGAAGACTTATACAGTCATAGAACAGACTGCCCAGCATGACCCTACATAAATTTCAACTTAACCAGTAGGTGAAGGTAATATTGAAAGAAAGTGAGAGGTCAGGATGTTACAAGGTAAAAACAGGTGCAGAATCAGGAGCCCAGAATATCAATATCAGGCAATAAGAATTGCTTCAGAGTGAAGTGATGTCATCAGAAAATGCCTTGTCATTGTAATCCATATTTGACATCCAAATCTATGCTTAATTGTGACGTACCTCTATTCCTGCCAAAGTTATTATTAATCTTCTATTTGTTACAGACACAGAGATACCTGCGAGATTAACATGCTAGAAGACGACAGAGATTGTGCCGATCTCGAGGGATCACAGAACTGAATTATTGCAGCAGATTTCAACACTCGGAACCCTAACAGACCACCCATTCACCATGGTGCAGTCGGCAAGTTCTTGGTGGTCTGTTAGGGTGCCGAGCATTGAAATCCACTGCAATGATATGGCATGCTGCCCCCCTTCCTCTTACAGAACGATGTTTCCAACAACCATCTTCCATTTATTCAGGAGTCTTCATACCTTTGGACCAATCTGTATATTGATCATAGAGTATAATGTGTGAGAGGAATAAGAGACCTAGCAAATGATGGAAATCTTACCTCTCTGTAATGTGATTGCAGAAACAGCCAGGGAGCAAGAAATCACCAAGATCAACTTATTTTCCATACTCTGGAGACCAGAAAGAAAAGCTTTGTTTAAATTTTTTTTCAGACTTAGACTATTGACTGCATGCCAACACCACTAGGGGGAGTTACACTATCTGTAGGGAAATTCATTCAGTAAAATTGAACTTAATAGGATCTGTATGAATCTCTAGGCAGCAATCTAATTTTAGCTGCAATGACTCTGTCAAGCAGGAGCAGCAGTCCACAGCCATGCCCCCACACATTATGGGTCCCATAGCAATTGTGTGCTCTTCTTCTGTGGTAGGTGGGGCATAGCAATAGTAATAAAACATATTATAAACGGCCATAATTTGCAAGGACTGCTTATTTATTTATGGAGTACACCTAATAACCATTGTACAGATGAACACTTAAAGAGGACCCTTCACCAGTTCCACCAACTCCATCTCTGAATCCTTGAATAGGTGCGGCTCTGCTATTTCTGATGCAGTTGGCATTTTTTTCTCTAGCCCCCACCATTCTGGAGCAATCAGTGCTATTAGCTTCAGCACCAAATATGCAAATTAGGATTTCTATTGTCAGGTGGGCGCTCTCTGTCTCTCTACTCTAGTCCAGACCCTTCTATCTAACAGCAGTGAGCATAATTAGCATTTTGGGTGCTGAAGCTAACAGCACTGACTGCTCAGGAATAGTAAGGACTAGGGAAAAAAAATTCTGGTCTTAATTTCTGTAGCCCTCTTTATTCCAAGTGCCACAGCAGATTATACCTTCCCCTTTATACAGACCCAATTCCACAAACAATCTACTGATGCCTGTGTCTCTATGCTGTCTGTGAGTAGAGATAAGTGTAGTGATGGGGAGAGGTGAGTAGAGAGAAGTGTAGGAATGGAGAGAGGTGAGTAGAGAGAAGTGTTTAAATGAGAGAGGTGAGTAGAGAGAAGTGTAGAAATGAGAGAGGTGAGTAGAGAGCAGTGTAGAAATGAGAGAGGTGAGTAGAGAGCAGTGTAGAAATGAGAGAGGTGAGTAGAGATAAGTGTAGAAATGAGAGAGGTGAGTAGAGAGCAGTGTAGAAATGAGAGAGGTGAGTAGAAAGAAGTGTAGAAATGAGAGAGGTGACTGGAGAGAAGTGTAGAAATGAGAGAGGTGAGTAGAAAGAAGTGTAGAAATGAGAGAGGTGAGTAGAGAGAAGTGTAGAAATGAGAGAGGTGATTAGAGAGAAGTGTAGAAATGAGAGAGGTGAGAAGAGAGCAGTGTAGAAATGAGAGAGGTGAGTATAAAGAAGTGTAGAAATGAGAGAGGTGAGTGGAGAGAAGTGTAGAAATGAGAGAAGTGAGTAGAGAGAAGTGTAGAAATGAGAGAGGTGAGTAGAGAGAAGTGTAGAAATGAGAGAGGTGAGTAGAAAGAAGTGTAGAAATGAGAGAGGTGAGTAGAGAGAAGTGTAGAAATGAGAGAGGTGAGTAGAGAGAAGTGTAGAAATGGGGAGCATATGACATATGACACCAGAACCACTGTTCTAGGTAGTATAAAAACAGAAATATAGCTATCTGAAGTGATCCTCCTACATCTGTCCATGGCACTACTCTGTGTGTAGGGGACTTACTCTCCCTGGCCATGCTTAGCTAAAGCATTACTAGCCTATTTTACAGGAAGTAAAATAAGTTAATAAGGTATATTATAAAAATGTTCACCAAACAACCCCCCATACACAATAGTGAAAAAAAGTGAATTGCATACCATAAAGATGCAGTGGGTCCTGGGAGATTGGTTTGCTCTTTCTGGATTCTGGGACTGTTGCATTATCCCACCAATATTAAAGACTCCTTACCTTATTATGTAGTAAGATGTAGAGATCTGCACTGCTTCTTCAGAAATATTAAAAGCAGAAGCTTCTGTATTTTCTACTGCATTTAATACATGGCACTTCTTGATCCTTATCTATTTATTTACTTAGTTGTTAACAATGTGTACATCTTCCTGTTCTGTCTAAAGGACATTATGTAACTAAGACTTCCCAACACTGGCTATATTGGCAGCTATAGCTCAGTCCCATCGATTTCAATAGAGCAGCGCTGCAGTTCCCCATATAAATCGTAACAACTGAAGAGATCTCTGTCCCTTTGTGTTTTGGGATATGATGGGGTCTCAGAGTTTGGATCTCCACTAATCAGAATATTTGGGAAATAAATTTGTTATCAAGGGGCATACTACATTTACATAGCGACAGAGTGGACTGCAGCCACCTCTCCTATACAGTCCATACATCTAACTGACCAAGACATAGACAATGATAGCTCTGTTGCAAAATAACTCAGCCCAATCCGTTCATTACAAGGAGATATCCTCTATACCTAAAGGAAAGAACATGTCACCAGCAACATAGGCAGGGATTCTTTACTGTAAGAGCAGTGAGGCTATGGATGTGGATGTGGTGATGGTGGATTCGTTGTATGTGTTCAAGCAGGGCCTGGATGTCTTTATTGGAAGTAAAAATATTACAGGTTTTGGGTTTTAGACTTTTGGTGAAGACAAGTTGGTCTGAGGTTTTATAGTGATTGAAGTTGGGAAAGAATTTTTTTTGCTGACATGAGGCAATTGACATCAGCCTCATGGGGTTTCTTTGTCTTCCTCTGGATCAACACTGTAGGGTTATAGGTTGGACTTGATGGACCTGTGTCTTCATCCACCCTCATCTATTATGTTACTATGTGTATTAGTGATAGAAGGATTCTTTGGTTACCAGTGGGACCCATGGAGTGAGCGGTGAGTATCAGCTCCCTCTCTGCTCCTGGTTCTGGTGTTGCTCTGATGTCTCAGCCTATCTATAATAATAAACTGGATAGTTTGTTAAGTGATCTACTCTGTTTATTCCAATATATGGATATTTAGACTGGTTGAGCTGTTGTCTTCCATTCTGTACTGTGAGTGTATTAGTCCCTGCACCGCTCATGCAGGGGGTGGACTGCTGTGCACCATCCCTAATTCAGGTTCCCACCTGAGGATTGACCTGCTCTGTTGTAGGCCCTTTTGAGCCAATTGATCATGAAATAAGAGCCCAAGATGAGCTACTAATATCATATTTAATTTACATTAACCCCTTCCCACCGCAGGCATTCTTTAATCTTCGATTTTTGTTTTTGACTCCCCTCCTTCCAAATCCCATAACTTTGTTATTTTTCCATTCACAGAGCCATATGAGAGCTTAAAGTTTGCAGGAAAAAAAATTTAACTTTTTGGGGGACTCAGATTGCGGGCATTAGCGCCTGATTTCCACTGTACATTACATTGGAGATCTGGTAGATAGGGTGGCCCTACTGCAGCAGAGTGGCCAACATCTTTAAAGACCCGACATCCGCCGTAATAGTTCGGCTGATGTCAGGAAGGGGTTAAGCTTAAAGTGATTGATAACAATGAATAATAGATTGGATTAACCACATTGAAGCTAATTCTGGTCCTGACTATATATATATATATATACACACACATTAGACGCCTTCAAGTGTAACTCCTATTTTTTTATTTTTTTGCTATTGTCTCGGGGTTGCTTTGTGCACATTTTTGTAATATACTTAATTATAATATAACATTACATTTTTTGCAATTATACTTAATAAAAAAGCCACTACCATGTCCATGATACAGGTACTTGCCCCACCCGGCGACAAATTACCATAAGGGAGGGGAATAACTATATTACATTTTAGTAGCACTTTGTACTATTAAGAATAATAATAATACATTTTATTTATATAGCGCCAACATATTCTGCAGCACTTTACCATTTGTAGGGTTCACGTACAGACAAAAAGATACAATACAGAGAAATAATCAATTTACACAATGAGACTGAGGGCCCTGCTCACAAGAGCTTACAATCTATATATTAAAAAAAAATAATTGAAATATGTGAAAAACAGACTCATTTCTCTTTCTTTTTGCTGTAGATTTTCTAAGATATTAAAATAAATTTAAAAACAAATCAACGGAAAATAATAGAAAAATAAAGCCCTATGTATCACTGAAAAAATTATCTGAGCAACCCAAAAGAAAAAAATGTTATATCCTTCAAATATGAATGCACAAAAATAAAGAAAATGTGTCCAGTCCTGAAACAGCTAAAATAGCCCGGTCATTAAGTAGTTAAAGAGGACCTTTCACATCCTCATGTATATGCGGTTTTACATACCGCTAGAAAGCTGACAGAGCGATTCAGCGCACTACTGGCTTTCCCAGTATGTGCCCCAGGGCTGGAGATATCAGCGGTCGTAGTTTCACGGTTTACTGTCAGAAAGGCGTTCCTGACAGTCTAGCTGCGCTGTGAGGAACGCCCTCCCTGACAGTACAGCGCTATGGACGACTACAGAGAGAGGGGGGCGTTCCTTACTGCCTGGCGATGACGCTGAGCTGTGAGGAACGCCCTCCCTGACAGTACAGCGCTATGGACGACTACAGAGAGAGGGGGCGTTCCTTACTGCCTGGCGATGACGCTGAGCTGTGAGGAACGCCCTCCCTGACAGTACAGCGCTATGGACGACTACAGAGAGAGGGGGCGTTCCTTACTGCCTGGCGATGACGCTGCGCTGTGAGGAACGCCCTCCCTGACAGTACAGCGCTATGGACGACTACAGAGAGGGGGCGTTCCTTACTGCCCGGCGATGACGCTGAGCTGTAGACTTGTACTGGGGGGGGCGTTCCTCACAGCTCAGCGTCATCGCCGGGCAGTAAGGAACGCCCCCTCTCTGTAGTCGTCCATAGCGCTGTACTGTCAGGGAGGGCGTTCCTCACAGCGCAGCGTCATCGCCAGGCAGTAAGGAACGCCCCCTCTCTCTGTAGTCGTCCATAGCGCTGTACTGTCAGGGAGAGCGTTCCTCACAGCTCAGCGTCATCGCCAGGCAGTAAGGAACGCCCCCTCTCTCTGTAGTCGTCCATAGCGCTGTACTGTCAGGGAGGGCGTTCCTCACAGCGCAGCTAGACTGTCAGGAACGCCTTTCTGACAGTAAACCGTGAAACTACGACCGCTGATATCTCCAGCCCCAGGGCACATAACGGGAAAGCCGGCAGTGCGCTGAATTCAGCGCGCTGTTGGCTTTCTAGCGGTATGTAAAACCGCATATACATGAGGGTGTGAAAGGTCCTCTTTAAGTAGAAACAACAACAACTAAATGGATGAAAAGTCATGGACTTCTTCTGTCACCCGATCAGCAGCCAGTGATGTCTGCTTGTATTGGAAAACAATTGTTTTGGTAGGGCATGTGGCCTGCGTGCTGGATGCCAGGAGGTGTCAATAGGTCATTCTTGCTTTGTCCATGAGCAGCTCCTGAGTGGCCGCCATATTTACATACCCGACATCCTCCATTAAGAAAGGGATAAATCTGTAGACATTCAATAATCTGTAGACGGCCACCATCTTTAAAGACCCAACAGTAACCGTAAAAGTATGACAGAGTTAAAAAATTAAAGATTTTTGGAAATATAAATGATTAAAAATGTTGCAGTGTTCTCTAGATTTTGTCTAACCATCTTAGTGGTGACATCTGTTGTCTCCGTCGGTTGCCAATTGATATGACCGTGAATGCAGGAACTTTCTATGGTCTGAGAATTGTCAGAAACTCAGTCATGACTTCCTTATTATGGTCGGGTTATCAGGCAGGCACACTACATGTATAAGAAGATAATATGACCACAATAAGGAAATGGGGGCTAAGTTTCTGAGAAGTTCCAGACCAAAGAAAGTTCCTGCATTCAGAACATCGATGGTTAGAGAAAATCTCTAAAACTCTGAACTATTTTCTATTATTTATATGCGTCCAAACATGGCAGAAAGAAGGACATGCATACATACATAGCAGACAGAAGGACATGCACACATACATGGTAGACAGAAGGACATGCACACATACATGGCAGACAGAAGTACATGCATACATAGATAGCAGACAGAAGGACATGCACACATACATGGCAGACAGAAGGACATGCATACATACATGGCAGACAAAAGGACATGCATACATACATAGCAGACAGAAGGACATGCATACATACATGGCAGACAGAAGGACATGCATACATACATGACAGATAGAAGGACATGTGACCAAACATGGCAGCAAAGAAAAAAGTTGCATTTATCTCGCCCTCCATCTATCTGGATGATACAATCTGATTAATAATAATGAAATGTTTCATCCTCATCACTCACAACAAATATCCTGTATATTCACCGCCATGAACCAGAAGCAGCAGACATGGAATAAGGTTATAATTTATTAACTTAAAAAAATTGTGTTTCCTCAGAACATCTTCATCTTTTTTTTGCTTGAAGCTAAGGACATCTGAATGATATGGGCCTGGACAGTAAATGCTTGGTACCCATGGGCTGTGGGAGAAGCAGGGAGAAACCCCTGGGGGGAGGGGAATGGCAGGCCCGCCCAACCTTCCCGCCATTCCAAAAAAAAAAGACCAGCCCAGAGAAAAATCTCATCAAAAGCTCAGGGAACTATAATAGGTTCACCCGGCTCCTGGACTTTCCTATCTGACCCAGGTCAGAAACCTGAGCGAGATAGACGCTCCCTCCAGCAAGTCATCTACCTGCTGAATAGATAGATAGATAGATAGATAGAGGGAAAGGAAGAGAGGGAGGGGAGGGAGGGAAGGAGGGAGGGAGGGAAGGAGGGAGGGGGGGAGGGGGAGGGAGAAAGGGAAGAGGGGAGGAAGAAAGACAGCCCTAGGGTCCCATTTTTTCTAAATCTGGTTCCGATGTTTCTGATAATTTCTGTTGAATAGCTTCCTCCTGATGTTCTCTTAATACGATCCAGTCCTCTCTGATGTTTCTACAAAACCTGAAGGTGACATGCTGTTCCGAGAGGAAATAAAACAGGACATATTAATTGTATTATCCGGTCATGTCCGCTCACTAATGAGGTGGTCTAAGCTCTTCCTATTTATAAAACCCCCTTAAGTGCCCCATAGGACCAAGAAAAGGGAAATTAAAGTGGGTGTCATCAATAAATACTGGCTCATAATCTATTGCACTGGGGACCTCTGCTCAGGACAGAGAGCTAAGTATCAGCAGCTCTGGAGGACCATGTAATACTACATGACATGTCTGCATGAGACAACCTGTTTAATATATACATCCTAATGGCTTCTTCCATCCCCACTTACCCTGGGTCTCCAACTACTTAGGGTGTTTACTCAGTGACTTTTCAATCATGAGGACATGGTGTCATGTGACTGAATCCTCAGAGGTGACATCACCATGGAAAATATAATGACATCATAGAATGGGACAGTAGGAGAGAAGTTTCCCTTTAATAAGTCACAAGGAGCCGTACACTTACCTGGAAGTCTGAGTGAAATGTTATATAATTGAGTACGACTCCTAGGGCTGTGAGCCAGTTTGATATGATAAATATGATCTTACAAATCTAAGAAAGAAGAAAAATCATATAAATGGAAAATCTAGAAAATCTAATTGAAAATTGTTAACAAATTCTAATATTTTATATCATATATTGTTATATATTATTTTATATATCATTATACAATTAGAGGCAGTCTCACCCTATACCCCCAACAACCACTTTACCCAACTGTTCGGTGCTCTTCATCTTTAACCTGTTTCTCCACCGTCACTGATGTAAAGTTCTCCAACCTAATTTAACAATTCCACCTCCACTTTTGCGCGCTTGACCCAATCCAGTCGCATCTTATCCCAAACCTCAATGAAGTCTTTACTCCTGCCCTAACTCATCTCTTCAACCTATCTCTAACCAGAGGATCCTTTCCTTTCGTCTTCAAACATGCTACCATCACACCTATACTTAAGAAACCCTCCCTCTACCCATCTTCTCCAGCCAACTATTGCCCCATCTCACTGCTCCCATAAGCCTCTAAACTGCTGGAGCAACATGTCCACTCTGAACTATCCTCGTATCTCTCGTCCAACGTACTCTTTGACAGACTACAGTCAGGCTTCAGACCCCACCTTTCCACAGAAACTGCACTAACCAAAGTGACTAACAACCTTCTAACTGTCAAAGCCAAGTGTCACTACTCTGTTCTCCTCCTCTTTGACCTCTCCTCTGCCTTTGACACAGTCGACCATTTCCTCTTGTTAGAAACGTTCTCATCCCTTGGCATCACAGACTTAGCCCTTTCCTGGATCTCCTCATACCTCACCAACCGCACATTCAGCATCTACCACTCAAACACCACCTCCCTGCCATGCCCTCTTTCTGTTGATGTCCCCAAGGCTCCGTCCTAGGACCCCTCCTGTTCTCCATCTAGACCCTCGGCCTTAGCTAACTCATAGAATCTCATGGTTTTCAATACCATTGCTACGCTGATGAAACTCAAATATATCTCTCTGGACCAGGCATCGCCTCTGTGTTGTCCAGAGTTCCAGAATGTCTAGCAGCCGTAGCCTCCTTCTCTCCTCCCACTTTCTCCAATTTAACCTCCTCGCACAGCCCCTCTACCTGACCCATCTATCAAAGTTAATGGAACCACACTTAACCCAGTCCCACGGGTCCGCTGCCTTGATATAACCTTGGACTCTGACCTATCCTTCACGCCGCATATTCAAACCCTCAATACCTCCAGTCCACCTTAAACTGTACTGCTTGCTTAACACACCTCTCCCCCCGTTCTTCATCAGCTGCTCCCCTCTGCCAATCCCTTCACTGGTTACCCGTTGTCCAGCTAATAGAGTTCAAAATGTTAACGCTTACATACAAGGCCAACCACAACCTGTCCCCTCCATACATCTCTGGCTTAATCTCCTGCCCACACGTAACCTCCGATCCTCCCAAGAACTCCTACTCCGCTCTGCTCTTATCCGCTCTTGACAAAACCGTCTCCAAGACTTCTCCCGTGCATCCCCCACACTCTGGAACACACTACCACAATACATAAGACTGTCCCCCACAATCACAAGCTTCAAGAAGACCCTGAAGACTCATCTCTTCAGGAAGGCCTCCAATAACACTACTGTCACCACACCACCATCTGAACAGCATCTACCCCTCAGCTTCTGTCTCTATCCCTCTTCCCTCATAGATTGTAAGCCCTTGCGGGCAGGGCCCTGTATACCACTGTGCCAGTTGGTCACTGCTAGTATTGTATTTGTTTTGCATAATTTGTGTACCGTATGTAAACCCTCAAATGTCCATCACCATGGAATTAATAAAATAATGTCCAGCACCATGGAATTAATATAATAAATAATAATAATAGTAGTAATAATAATACTATACTAGGTCATATTTTATTACTATTCTTATACTGCATTTTATTTAGGCATGAGCAAACGATTGGTTAGAACTGGATTCATCCCAAATTTTCCAAACGTTTTGGGTAGTGCCAGAACATAATGCAGTATTGTAGAATATATGTCATGTCATAATAAAGTTACATAGTTTTACACCAAAAAAATTGCACAAAGTAATAAATCCCACCCCCGTGTGTATACAGAAATATTGTGGTATATACCTGTCTGCAGCGAGCTCCATGACAGTCTACTTCTAAAATGATCTCACATGTTGTCACTGGGAGGAGAATTTATATAGGAAAGTAACATACTGTATATCCATATATACTAGTCATTATATACAGATTACCCAATATTCCACCTATCATTACATTACTGATATTATGGACTATACCCCCACCCATGTTCAGTCCTTTCCATGGCACCAGTCCTTTGCTGGGAATAAAGGGGGGAAGGTGCCCTGGAAGAAAGGCATGAGATCTCTTAAGCTGATAAGGATACTAGTAAGTGCACATAGCGATGTTATGACTGCAATTCCTGTTCTTGTATGGAAGGACAACCTGCTTTTTGTAGATGCTCTACACATAGAAATGGCCGAGTTCAGTTGGCTCAGTGCCCCGAGGAGAATTGATGTAGAAACTCCTGTGTGAAGGATAATGGTATATTGATGTTCCTAGAATGAGACATAGATAGTATATTAGATACAATAGTAGAATACAGCTACTATAATACTGAGCCAGGAACAGATTATGGGGGGAGCCTGACAATGTAGCATGGACATGTCTGAGCTATGAGTAGAAGGGGATGAGGTGGAGATAAAAGTCTTTTCCTTGGTGTGAGATGTTCTACAAACCTGGTAAAGGGCCAAAAGTATCTTGCAGATACAACAAAACCACCTGACAGCGAGCATCACATATAGGCAGATCTTCTTGCAGCGGTCGTCCACAGTAGTCCTCAGCAATGTGTATTTGTGCATTACATAAATAATAATGGCCTCTAAAAGACAAAACCAATAAAGACTTCAATCTATTGTTGAAGAGTCGAGAGGGGTGAACCTCTCAGGATTTGTTTTATTTCAGATTTTTGTGACTTTGGTACAAACCACAACTTAAGTTTGCTTAAAACATAGTGTAGAACACTCTTAGGGCTCCTAGGAACCTATCTATAAAACATAGTGTAGAATAATCTTAGGGCTCCTAGGAACCTATCTATAAAACATAGTGTAGAACACTGTCAGGGCTCCTAGGAACCTATCTATAAAACATAGTGTAGAATACTCTCAGGGCTCCTAGGAACCTATCTATAAAATATGGTGTAGAACACTCTTAGGGCTCCTAGGAACCTATCTATAAAACATAGTGTAGAACACTGTCAAGGATCCTAGGAACCTATCTATAAAACATAGTGTATGACACTGTCAGGGCTCCTAGGAACCTATCTATAAAACATAGTGTAGAACACTGTCAGGGCTCCTAGGAACTTATCTATAAAACATAGTGTAGAATACTCTTAGGGCTCCTAGGAATCTATCTATAAAACATAGTGTAGAACACTGTCAGGGCTCCTAGGAACCTATCTATAAAATATGGTGTAGAACACTCTTAGGGCTCCTAGGAACCTATCTATAAAACATAGTGTAGAACACTGTTAGGGCTCCTAGGAACCCATCTATAAAACATAGTGTAGAATACTCTCAGGACTCCTAGGAACCTATCTATAAAACATAGTGTAGAATACTCTTAGGGCTCCTAGGAACCTATCTATAAAACATAGTGTAGAATACTCTTAGGCCTCCTAGGAACCTATCTATAAAACATAGTGTAGAACACTCTTAGGGCTCCTAGGAACCTATCTATAAAACATAGTGTAGAACACTCTTAGGGCTCCCAGGAACCTATCTATAAAACATAGTGTAGACCACTCTTATGGCTCCTAGGAACCTATCTATAAAACATAGTGTAGACCACTCTTAGGGCTCCCAGGAACCTATCTATAAAACATAGTGTAGACCACTCTTATGGCTCCTAGGAACCTATCTATCCAAATTCTAGCTTTCCAAGGCAAACATAGATATAGTTAAGTAAATATGAAAGAGACATTATTCTACTTTAGGGTCTCTTCAGATCCCAGATAATAGGTGGAGACCCAGAGGAGGTGTAAAAAATAAAAAAAAAATTCATATGCACCTCATATTCTCACCTCTTTTGGGCCTCCTTATGGCATCTAGCGCTCTCCTGGTGACGGTGTGCTTAAGTGACCGCTGGTGGCCCAATCACATGCCTCAACACTGACCCCGAGTGCATGAAAACCATCATGAGAGCACCCAATGCCGAGAGGAGGCCCACAAGATGTAAGGGAAGGTGAGTATGAAATGTTAAGTTTTCTATTATTTTTATATGAAGAGACCTCAGCCATTTCTTTGGTTTCGTAAAAAAACTAACGATTTGGAACATTCGGGTCAAACCCGGCTCAGTACAAATCAGTTCTCCCATCTCTACTGAAGAACCTATTATAGTTAGAGGAAGGCAATGTATAGATTTTAGAAGGTTTAACTGTGTTATTAAAACTTATGGACCAGCCTCTTTGATGGATTGTAGATCGGTCTGGATCAGGCACTTGGTACTCTCTCTGATAAGTTGTCTTGAAGGTGGCATGGAGCCCATTCAAGAGGTACGGCCTCTTTATAGGTTACTTTGGTTAATAGTTATATTCACTTTGGATGATGCTGTAATCCTCATGTCAGCTGCTATAGAAATAGGGCACTCTTGCTCCTGGCACCACAGGTAAGCATTGAAGAGGCTTCAGTGCTCACCATGACACCTTCAAGACAGCTGATCAGTAGGGGTTTCAAGTGTCAGACCTCCATCAAGGATAGACCATAAGTTTTAATAACCCCTTTAAGTGAAACATATGAAGTCTATTAAATAAGTGACGAAGGAGACATCCATATTAGTAATGTATCTGTCTTAGAATGTACAGAAAGGAGACTTACCTACAAGGGCAGAGATCGTGAACATTATATTAAAGATGGTAGACTCTGGGAAATTCTTTCCAGTTTCACTAAGAAAAGAGAAGATAATTTTTTAAGTCTAAACATTAAAATTTTTGATGGAGGAAAACTCCAAGTAGTACCAAAGCTTTCCCATATAATGTAAATCAACCAGGGCTGAGCCCGTTGTGTGATATATCTATGACATCATCAGAGAAAGAATGTAGCGGAGGTTCCATAAATCTTCACTTTATTCCCATTTCCATCTAATTCCCAGTAACCCATTCTGTTCCAAGTTTCCTGATGTTAATTATTGATGTTTAATGCCAAAAAGAGTCATCAAGTAGGTGGTCACATGACCTGCCAAGGGCCACAGACACACCTGCAAGGATAGGCCTTGAATTCTAATAGGGACATAAAATAGTACAGTTTACCGCACATAAGGTACAACCTCCAGTCCCTCTGAATCCTTAGAAAGTGAAAGATTCTGGTTACTTCCCACCATTTTTAGGTTCCATCAGAATTTGATGACATCACACATTTTTACCAATACTTAGTTGGATGGCCTAGTTGACTGAACACAGAAAATGGCAACCATTATATTTCTCCTGTCTCCTTCCCATGTAATCCATGTTATCTTCACTTACCTGATGGAGATCAAAGGTGATTGATGTTGACGGTGACCAAATATGGTTATCAGGTATGTAGCCACATAACCTGCCAAGGTCCAACAGGTCCATAGCCACACCAAAAAAGATAGGCCTGTGAACCGCATGGTGAAGCAAAATAAATAAATAACAATAAAAACTCTCAAAAACGCAAGGTACAACCTCAAAGCAATCTGATTTCTCAGAAAGTGAAAGGTTTTGATTATTTGTCACCTTTTCCAGGTTCCAGCAGTGATGTCACAACTTGATGACATCACAATAGCACAGTTATGGCAGCTTGCTGCTAAGCGATTGGCCTGCCAGTAGTAGAATGCTGCCATTCAGTTTCCTTTGACTCACCAATCTATAGTGACAAATTTTTGAACATATGATTTTTGGATTTTTTTTGGATTAAGTGATCTCACTCCTGTCTATAGCCATCACTACAGGGGAAGATGTCATATGGATTTGCCATGATAAATCTAGACTCAGTGACCCTGATTTACTATTGTGTATAAGACTAGACACTGGCATAAACTTGGTACATCTCTGGTGCATCGTGGCCCGTCTAGGATGGGCTAGAATTTTTTTAAATGCTTGACATGTGGGTGTGGAATCTCATAAATAGGCTGCATGACTTAAATGCACTGCAATGTACCAAAAATGCGCTAAATTAATGTCAAAAGATTCTGGGACAAAGTAAGCCAACTAAATGGTGGTATAAATGCAGCCCAGTCAGTCTAAAGATACCCCAGATGTATCATCCAGCATCAGTCACTGTGATAAATCTGGTGTATTCTCAGACTGCCTGTCTAAGTTTGCACTGTCTAGCTAGTAGTGAATGTGGGCCAGTGTGTCTCCCCTAGTGGCAGCCGCAGGAAGACAATATTTTATAATATTGAGTGTGAAGAGTTTTAGTTTTGCAGCTTTGTATTGTACAAGGCATATATGAACATATATATAAACTACCCGCTATTGATGTGAATACCCGAGCAGGTCCTGCACTTACAGGGGGTGCGATGGAGGAGTGAGATATTGTGCTTGTATCGCGCCTCCGCTAGAATGTATATAGGAAAGTAACATATTTCTGGTAGAAGTCATTACTAGTCATTATATACAGATAACCCAATACTCCGCCTATCAATACATTACTGATATTATGGACTATGCCCCCCATGTTCTACCTCCAGACACCAGTCCTGGCCCTACTAACAGTCTATTACTATAATGTCCAGGGGTGTATAGGATAGGGGATAACTTGTAGGTCGGGGAGGATTCCAACCATCCCCGATCAGGAAAATAGGGGATTTCTGTCCTCTGTAATGAATGTAACAATGGTCCCTCTCCCTTCAGAAAGGGGGACAAAAATCCTCCATCCCCCTGTGAATAGGGGATAACTTTCATAGATGGAAAAGCTCTTTAGACTGGTGCTGCAACTAAATAAGAACTTTCTATCACAGTCCAAGTACTTTATTCACATCACTGGCACTGGCGGGAAATTGTCAACCTCGGGTCAATATGGCTGTTCTGCTGTAGCCGGTACAACACTCCTAGGTGGCCAATGCATTGCTGTGCCTGGCCAGTTCTCTCCTAAGCTGCTACATAGACACAACCCCTGTGTCACCTGAAGCCACCCATAGGGGATGAACGGCATACAGACACTCCGCTCCTCACTGAAGTTCTCTTTACTGAGGTTGATGTTACATCCACAGAGAATGGAATACTTCAGTAGAGACAACTGACAATGTCACACATAAGGCCTAGCTCATAAGGTTACAGGCCGCGGCAGTGAACGTCATGCTTCCATTGCAGGGTGTTATGCACTGTCCGCCACAGAAAAACCCATACTCTTACTCATGAGTATCCTTAGGTCAGAACCAAATGGAGTCCTTTGACTAAGAGGTCGCTTCGCTCCTACAAGCTATCCAACAAGCTTGTCTTGTCCCAAGCTGTAATCCACTACTACAAGCAATCCGTCTTTCAAGCTGTCCTTCAAGCCAGCCCATTCTCCAAAAGCACCCTTAAATATGTCACCATGAATAACCTTGACAACTCCTGACAACATGGAGTAGGGAAAAAACATCTCCTCCCAAGGTGCAATTCACATTGCTGACAAGCTACGAGATGACCCGAACATAAAGGATAAGACTAACTCAGGATAAGAGACTGAGCTAAGACTGACAACACTGTGATGATCTTATAAGTATTTGCCTCTATTCAAAAAACTTTTTGCCCCTTGTGAGACTGTGTAACCATACATTAGTTGCCTCAGTTGAGAATACTGTAACCATCAAGCTTGGTGCCTCATCATGAATAATGTTCCACCATTTATCTACTCGCACTGTCTCCATTTCTGTCAGTTCCTCATCCCTGAGTGGGGATCTGCTCTAACACTAAAGGGTCATAGTATTATACACTTTAAGGGGCACATCATCTCCATCATATTTTTTTGACACAATTACAAGCCAAGTATTTCAGAACATTAAAGTGAAGATCTACTTATTCCTGATGCACAATGTCTTCCTTGTGATCACCGCTCTAGTACATTTTTGGTCAACATTGAGACATTTGGGAACCAATTTGGTTGTGAGCATTCTCATATCTAAAATCTTGTGAACGTAGCTTTTTATAAATAGTAATTTGGACCATTAGAGAGATATTTTCTGAGAATAAATCAGTTTCTAGCTTAGTTTAGTAATTCCTAGTGGCCAAGGCCTTTACAATAAGGTGTTCTAAATACGCTAGTGTGATGTCATCGACTTCTGTCAGACAATGCGCTTACACTCTATTGATGTCCATTGTCTTATATGAAACATCCCATAACCCCTTTAGTGTTTTTGTGATTTTCTTGATCAAAATTTACAGTGGGGAAAAAAGTATTTAGTCAGCCACCAATTGTGCAAGTTCTCCCACTTAAAAAGATGATGTATTTGACATCATAGGTAGACCTCAACTATGAGAGTCAAAATGAGAAAACATATGTATAAAATCACATTGTCTGATTTTTTAAGAATTTATTTGCTAATTATGGTGGAAAATAAGTATTTGGTCACCTACAAACAAGCAAGATTTCTGGCTCTCACAGACCTGTAACTTCTTCTTTAAGAGGCTCCTCTGTCCTCCACTCATTACCTGTAGTAATGGCTCCTGTTTGACATTGTTATCAGTATAAAAGACGCCTGTCCACAACCTCAAACAGTCACACTCCAAACTCCACTATGGTGAAGACCAAAGAGCTGTGGAAGGACACCAGAAACAAAATGGTAGACCTGCACCAGGCTGGGAAGACTGAATCTGCAATAGGCAAGCAGCTTGGTGTGAAGAAATCAACTGTGGGAGCAAAAATTAGAAAATGGAAGACATACAAGACCACTAATCTCCCTCCATCAGGGGCTCCACGCAAGATCTCACCCCATGGGGTCAAAATGATCACAAGAACGGTGAGCAAAACTCCCAGAACCACACGGGGGGGACCTAGTGAATGACCTGCAGAAAGCTGGGACTAACGTAACAAAGGCTACCGTCAGTAACACACTACGCCACCAGGGACTCCGATCCTACAGTGCCAGACGTGTCCCCCTGCTTAAGCCAGTACATATCCGGGCCCGTCTGAAGTTTGCTAGAGAGCATTTGGATGTTCCAGAAGAGTATTGGGAGAATGTCATATGGTCAGATGAAACCAAAGTAGAACTGTTTGGTAGAAACACAACTCGTCGTGTTTGGAGGAGAGTGAATGCTGAGTTGCATCCAAAGAACACCATACCTACTGTGAAGCATGGGGGGGCAACATCATGCTTTGGGGCTGTTTCTCTGCAAAGGGACCAGGACGACTGATCCGTGTACATGAAAGAATGAATGGGGCCATGTATCGGGAGATTTTGAGTGCAAACCTCCTTCCATCAGCAAGGGCATTGAAGATGAAACGTGGCTGGGTCTTTCAACATGACAATGATCCCAAGCACACCGCCAGGGCAACGAAGGAGTGGCTTCGTAAGAAGCATTTCAAGGTCCTGGAGTGGCCTAGCCAGTCTCCAGATCTCAACCCCATAGAAAACCTTTGGAGGGAGTTGAAAGTCCATGTTGTCCAGCGACAGCCCCAAAACATCCCTGCTCTAGAGGAGATCTGCATGGAGGAATGGGCCAACATACCAGCAACAGTGTGTGCCAACCTTGTGAAGACTTACAGAAAACGTTTGACCTCTGTCATTGCCAACAAAGGATATATAACAAAGTATTGAGATGAACTTTTGTTATTGACCAAATACTTATTTTCCACTATAATTTGCAAATAAATTCTTTAAAAATCAGACAATGTGATTTTCTGGATTTGTTTTCTCATTTTGTCTCTCATAGTTGAGGTCTACCTATGATGACAATTACAGGCCGGCCTCATCTTTATAAGTGGGAGAACTTGCACAATTGGTGGCTGACTAAATACTTTTTTCCCCCACTGTATCTGTGTTGGATAAGTCTGTTTTTTAGATCTAATGTAGTTTTCCTAATATATATAAGATTGCATGGACAACTTAAAAAAATAACAAAATCGCTATTACAATTCAAGTAAAAGCAAATACTATAGTCACTATCCCCATGGGTAAACAGTGTTTCAGCAAGGGAAACAACCCTTGCGAGTTACTCCAAGTATACCACTTTGTTTTATGGCTTTAAAAGAACCAACATCAGCAGAAACCAGTTTATCCCTGAGATTAGCTGTACGTCGGTATGAGAACAATGGGGGATTTTTAAATGCTGGCACACCAGATGGATCACTTAATAAAACCCTCCAATGACGGCGTATGATTTGTGATACCTTATAGCTGCCCTCACAATATGTCGAGATGAAGGGTATACGATCCCCTTTATTCTTTTGAACATTACTTTTAATTAAATCCTGTTGAGCCAGATTTGAAAAAAATGGGACCCTAGGTTTGTCTCTCTCCCTCCCCTCTTCCCTCCATCCCCTCCCTCTCTTCTTTTACATCTATCTATCTATCTATTCAGCAGGTAGATGAATTGCTGGAGGGAGCGTCTATCTCGCTCAGGTTTCTGACCTGGGTCAGATAGGAAAGTCCAGGAGCCTGGTGAACCTATTATAGTTCCCTGAGCTTTTGATGAGATTTTTCTTTGGGTTGGTGTTTTTTTTTTTTTGAAATGGCGGGAAGGTTGGGCGGGCCTGCCAATCCCCTCCCCCCAGGGGGTTTCTCCCTGCTTCTCCCACAGCCCAGCTGTTGCTCTCTCTATCGATGTTCCATGGGTACCAAACATTTACTGTCCTTGTGCATATGATTCAGATGACCTAAACGTCAAGTCAAGAAAGATGAAGATCTTCTATGGTGAATATACTGTATATTCATTGTGAAACATGAGCACAGCCTAAAACTAATCTACCTCCATATATGCACTTGACCCATAACTTGATCTTTTTGAAGTAAACCCTGATTGAACCCTGAGGAGTCTTGTACACAAGACTGTATATAGAGCAGACAGTAGAGCTGTGAGGAAGCAGGAACATGTAAGGAGTTCTGTCTCCTCATTATCTGCAGACCTTGAATTCCTGCCAATATAAGGACTGGATTTTCCACTCCAGATTGCCCCATGTGCACAGGACCTGAGTGATCCCAGCCTAATACTAAACCAACTCCATATGCTGCCCCTGATCCAGAACTTGTTCTTATTCATCAAGTCATTCTGAATGGAGCTTATATGGATATATATATTTAATATAGGGAAAAAGGACAAGATAACGGAGACTATGCAGTAATACAGGATTTATTAACCATAAGGGGGCCACTATGGGGCAAACTACTGTGTGCAGGGGCCACTATGGGGCAAACTACTGTGTACAGGGGCCACTATGGGGCAAACTACTGTGTGCAGGGGCCACTATGGGGCAAACTACTGTGTGCAGGGGCCACTATGGGGCAAACTACTGTGTGCAGGGGCCACTATGGGGCAAACTACTGTGTGCAGGGGCCACTATGGGGTAAACTACTGTGTGCAGGGGCCACTATGGGGCAAACTACTGTGTGCCGGGGCCACTATGGGGCAAACTACTGTGTGCAGGGGCCACTATGGAGCATAATATTGTGTGCAGGGGCCACTATGCTGCATAATACCGAGTGCAGGGGCCACTATGGGGCATAATACCGTGTGCAGGAGCCACTATGGGACATAATACCGTATGCAGAGGCCACTATGGGACATAATACCATGTGCAGGGGCCACTATGGAGCATAATAGTGTGCGCAGGAATGCGGTTTGTGTGGAGGGGGGTTGTGGGTGGCGGTTTGGGGGGGGGGGGGTCCCATGTCAAATGTTCGCCTTGGGGCCCAGCCATTCCTAGTTATGCCACTGTTACAAGGATATTTGCCCCTAGGTCAGCCTTGCAGCAATGGCTATACATGAATATGGGGAATCCTACAGTAACTATATCATGATGACTTTAGAATAGATCTATCAGAAGAGTACAGGTGAAGAAGTGATATACATGGCCTTACATTACCTCTGGGTCATCACTTAGGATAGAAACGGTTCTTCAAGACAAGAATTGACCCTTTGGCTCTATATTCTACATCTATCCAGTTAAAGATATTTCCATTTCCATTATAATCATTATAGAAATAGGCCATTATCAGTGAGTCGGGCAGAACATAATCCCACATATTGACATCACATATTTCTCCTACAAAGGACTGGGCAACATCAAATTTACCATCAAAACTATCCTGGTCCTGCCCAAGGATGACCATCATCTGAGGTGAGATGGGAGATCTGGTTCTAGTAACTCTTCCTGGGTATCTCTTACCATTGATCCATAGTTGGAGCAGTCCAGTCTCAGAGTCCCAAGTGA
The DNA here is from genome assembly GCA_947044405.1 of Leptodactylus fallax. Lineage (NCBI taxonomy): Eukaryota > Metazoa > Chordata > Amphibia > Anura > Leptodactylidae > Leptodactylus > Leptodactylus fallax. The sequence goes on along the minus strand of CAMRHE010000498.1, from coordinate 530,224 downwards.
CACAAGAGCTTTTCCAGTCAAAAACTTCTGGATCCACTTTGAAGAAAATATCTTCATTATTTATGGAGATAGAAATATTATTTGGGGGCATTGGGTAAATGAGGAAAGCGTTGTCCTTGTCTGGTGTAGCTATAGAAAGAAGGCCATGGCCTCGGGTAAGGTCGGAGTAGGAGCGCAGACATACAGTCATCTGCTTTATAACTTTATGTGTAGGATTCAGAATTGTATAGTACGTGATTGTTGGCTCGGGAAAAAGCATGATGGTTTTCTCACTGGCTAAAGAGGAAAAATAATGTGATATTAGTAATAATAACCATCACCATAAACATCTTTATCTTCATCACTATTACTAGCTATAGGAGGTGCAGAGGTAGCAGACGCAGTCACAGTTCCCTTTTGCATTAGGACCCAGGAGATAATAGTTGTGTCTCTGATGGTAAGTATGAGGAATAATGCTCTACCTCAACAGCTACTTACTGTATGCCGGGAATATCACACATGTCTTCTTTCTTCAAGAATCACTTACAAACCACTATAATTTATTATCAACCAAAAATAGAGGTATATAAAGGTATATTCACATGTATAGTAGGTGAAGTGTTAGTTTACATTAGTATCCATATTCCCTTACACCTTGTCTAGTCTAGGCCGCAGGACACGTCTGCCTGAGTGGTGGCAGTGGCGGTTGCTGTGGTAACATGTGGGACATAATATGATGGCAGAGAGGTCAATCTGGGAGAGCCTTTGACAGGGTGATTCCTGAATGTCAAATCGCGGTAAAAGTGGGAGTGGCTTTTCAAGGGGCGTGGATTCTATAAAGCTTTATATATTCAAGCCCCATATAATATCACATCCATGTGTTTTGTGGCAGTTATTTAAAGAGGTTGTCGATAACTTGGTGTGACCCCTGTGGCAGTCAGGGAGGTATAACATTTTAAAAAAAACATACTCACCTATCCCCAGCACCCCATTGTTACTGCCTGTGTCTGTTCGGTCTCATGGCGGAGCCTCATTTCTGGAAATCCTGTACCTAATTGGTCTCAGTGGTCGCATGAGGCGCAGGACTCCCAGGAAGCATAAGACTGAATGGACACTGGTGGCGAACATCGGAGTGCTGGGGACAGGTGAGTATGCTTGTCTCACTATGCATATTGCATGTTTATGCATCTTAATTATTTTACACGTTTCACTCTACAGTATATTGTGTGTATACGCATCTTATTTGGTTTATCACTTGATTCTTTTTCACTTCTGCTGTTTTTGAAATTTTTTTGTACTTTTGTATATTTTTGTATATTCCTCTATTGCTATATTTATTTCAGCACCTATTTGGATTATTTTTTTTTTGTTTTTCATGTATTTATTTTTCTTTTTTCATTTATATTTTCATTACTTATTTTTTATTTCTTTTCTTTTGTATTTTTATTATTAATGATGTTCAGTTAATTGTATTATCTTTTACTTCTTGTAACTCCTTTTTGTCAGCATCTTCCTTTATGTTTCTGTATATTCGTTACTTAACAACTTGCTCCAGCCCTTGCGATCTGAACTTATGCATTGTTATGTGGCTATTGTATCAGCTCTTTACAATAGTTATATGCTTTGAAGACCCAATCTGAAGCATGGAGCGCTCACACCGTTGGATCCGGACTTGCTATAGTGGTCATGTGACTCGCCACGTCACTGTGACGTAGCTCGCCGCACCTGTGCATGCGCTGTATGGTTTCTTCGCCGCCATCATGGAGTGCTGCACTGATTTGTGCTACAGGTGGGTCTTCTTATTCAGGATTAGTGCCCTATATATCGCGCCTCCGGTTTTATCCTTTACTCCTCCTGATGAAGCCTGATGGTGATACACCTTGAGGTGCTTTCTCAACACCTTTTTGTTTGGATCTTGGAGACCCTGGTGTTGCTATGTGGCAGGTATACATATACATATTTCTATCTCTGCTTTCTGCTGGTTTGGGCTATGCCCTCTTTTTGGGATGGATAGGTACTATTCCAGTCCTTGTTTAGCTCTGTATTGTATGCTGGTGCATTATAACTAGCTATACAGCATTTGGACATTATTATTTAGACCTAGTGTATTATATGGATTATAAACACTTTTTGCTGTTATTTGAGCTATCTATGGATGTGGAGACCTCTCTGAGCAATTTCAGGAATCAATCATGAAAACACCCTGAACGTTCATTCACCAGTCATGATCCGCAACGTAATCTCTTAAAGGAAAACATCCCAGTTGGCCACAAATATTATCCGTGTTTGACCTGATATGTAACTTTTGGCCAAGCAGACAGTTTGTGCAGAATCACTGGGGAAGATTTATGGCAACTGTCCTAGTAGGCCATAGCAACCAATCACAGCACAGCTTTTATTTCTTATAGTGCTTTTGAAAAATGAAAGCTGCGTTGTGATTGGTTGCATTTTCTTTAAGACAGTTTTCATACATCTGCCCCAGTGTGATTTTTTTTTTTGCCTATCTGTTTTGTTGTTAAAGGTATCAAGGCTTGCAGATGGCCGGTGTCTGCTGAGATGCGTCCTCTGAGGGACTCTGGTGTACATGCTGTGCATGCAGTGAGCTTAGGTCCACATGCACTGGAAGTGTAAAGCATGTGTGGTGAAGTAGGGGGCGCTGACTACAGCTTTACTGTGTGCAATGTGCATGTGTCAGGGTCCCTCAGTGGACTCATTTTAATTTACACCGGGCATCTTCAAGATTTGATTCCTAAAAATACCAAGAGGTAGTATGATACAGAGGTTTGGGACCCTACACCTCAGCTGCTTACCATTATGCTAGTGGTTTAGTGGTCCCAAACAGTTTCCTTTTAAAGGGTTTGGCCACTTTAAATGACTGCTGTGTCTATATGACTGGTTGGATTTGGGGTTGGATGCCCGAAGGTGAATGGAGGGATAGACACCCATGCTCTTGGTAATTCACCCTCAGTCACAGCAATTTAAAGTGGTCGTTGCTCTTATTGGTTAAAAAGCACAACGCGTTTCGGAGCTGAATGCTCCTTTATCAAGTGCATGAAACAACTGTTAAAAAATAATAAATAACATACAAAAAAAAACCTGTTTCAATAAAAATGAATAAAAAATTAAATAAATAAAACATCATATCTAAATGGATGGTGTGCTGTCACAACATCAACTTGTCTATTTGTAAGTACCATATTAATTGTAATAATAGACGAAGTGTCCTCAAACATAAAAAAATGAATATAACACATAATATATAAATAAATCTCAATACATGAATAAACAGCATATATATAGGCTGTGTGAGAATAAAAGATTACAATATTATTAATAAATGTGATGAACTGCAATAAACAAACAATTTGCATAATAGCTCAGAATTTGTACAAAGGGATGCTATTTCTGTTGAAAGCCTTAAACCTAAATAGGGGGCGCTGTGACACTATGATGGTCCTTGTTCTGCTTGAGTCCATGTAATGCTGTGGGGGGCCATTTTGATCAATTATTTCATATGTTATGCCTGGAGGCTGATGAAATTAATTAGCAACATTGTTGTTAGTTTACTAGCTTAAGATAGTAGTTGTTATATAAATCAGATTAGGCTTACCCATTTGATGGTCTGTCAAAGTTGAGGACATTAGAGCAGGACATTAGAGCTTTCAAGCGCTCTGTTATGTTTGTCTCTGAACTGAATAGTAACAATCAAACATGTGAAATAAACTTGTTTATTTTAGAAATGCAAAGTAAACAAAGGCAGACAAAATAAATGAAAATCAAAGCAAAATAGTTAGGTGGACAATAGCAGGGGGAATTATCCCTAACATTTCACCCTGACTACAACTGCCTCTGATAAGAGGACACCTCACAAGAACCTAAATAGAGACTCTAGACGTTAGCCCTAAAAGGAACTCCAGAGGACAATGCGCACACACTCACAAAGCCCACTACACAGTCACCCTGACAGTAGGCCAGAGAGAAAACAGACAAGGTTAGTATACAGAATCAGACAGACTGTAGAACTACAGCTCACAAGACTGGCTGAATACAAGAGTATAACCAGCAGAGAACTGGAGTAAAGCCCCAGCTTAAATAGCTCACCAGAGGGTGGGGCAGAACCTCAGGGAAATACCCCTTCCAAACCACAGACTTCAGGCATCAATAGTTAACCCTTGCCAGCCCGGACCAGCGGCCTAACACGCTCTCTCTCACGTAGTTCACGGATGCGCCGTAGCTTTTCAACTACGCCGCACGTGCTGGAAGTCCTGGGCTTTTTGGTGTCGGCAGAGTGCCTGTGCAGGCTTGTGCAAAAGCTCTGGAGTTCAAGTTGTGTATACATAGTATTACATTGATGAAAAGTCCATGTGATTACTAAACTAGTTTTATTGCTAGGGGATTCTTAGAGTAGGGATCTATAGGGGAACCCCTTTATAATGTAGAAAGGAAGATTTTCCGTTTATCTAAAGTGTGTTTGTATATATATATATAATTAATAAAAAAAAAAATGACTATGACATGACACTTCGTAAGTCACGCTCTTAACTCCTCTGCGCTGTTTTCCTTATATACAATGTCGCCCTGCCCTCATTCCTCCAACTCTTTGGGTTGTATACAAGGTGATCCCGTTCATAACCTGGCAGCAGCTGGAGGACCATATGACTAATATCTTAGAATTTAGGGTTCCACTTGTAAACTTGCCCTATGGCCCCTCTTTGTCTAAAACCGGCATTGGCCCTAGATGATTAAGAAAAGGAAAGAGGCTTCTTTCATCACATCTATCTCCGTGTGCCTCAACAAGGTGTCCAGTACAGAGGAAATAGTGAAAGAGTTTCATACCTTTTATCCTGTTCTGTACAATATTTAAGGTCACAACCCCAGATGATGCCAAGTCAAAAAAAGAAAATCTCTCCCTTTAACTGTCACAGATGGAACAAGCTGACTAAGCCAGTAACTACACAAAAACTCATATCTATATATCTCATATCTATGCCCCTATGTAAGAGCCCTGGAGTAGATGGCTTACCGGTGCTTTCAATTTTATTATCATACATGACACATTGGTGTAACACTATACCCAGGGGGGAGAGGCTCCCCGCACAGTCTTCAGCAGCCACAATCACCCAAAGAGGGTAAAGTCTCGAGAAGTGTGGGAGCAATTGTCCCAACTCGCTCCTGAATGTGGATGTGAAGGTCTGGGCGAAGCTCCTTGTGAAAAGGCTGAGTATCTTTCTCCCTAAACTGACTAATGAGGAACAGACTGGATTTGTCCTCCCAGATATTATAATGCAACTCACTTAGAAAGATGGTTACAGTTGAACAACTCATCTATGAACAACTCATCTATGGGCACTTCAGGCCCCCAGATCCAGTGGTCACTGCTGTCATGGACCCAGTGTTGTAGGATAAGGAATTTGGGAAATAGACACTCCACCTCCAATTGTATCACCATGGATACCATTTCTGTCTTTAAGACACTAGCTACCAACTCACAGATAATTTCCCACAGGGTTACCATCAACTCTGATCCCATTCTTACTAAGCCCTGGTTCAAACCATGCACCAGACTTCTGGAACTGCCTCTCCAAATATACTTTAAAAAGCTTTATGGCGATTCCACTGGATTCCCTTCAACTTGAACTACAGAACTCTTGTGGTCAACTGAATTTTCTCAATAAGCGCACAGTGCTATTAGGCACAGACGTCATGTGGGTCAGGCCGGCATCGCGACACATAATGACACCGTCGTAACCTATGTCTATGACGTCATTGAAGGGGACTGAAAACAGCAGGAGTAGCGGCGGAGCACGGGAGAGGTGAGTACCACTAGTTTTTATGTTTGTCACCTCCCATGGGCCTCCAATTTTTATACTCTGCAGTCTGAAAAGACTCTAGAGTATAATAATAGTTTGTGGGTGGTGTACTCCTAAAATTTTGGGTTCTGCTGAAACCGAAATTTTTGCAACATTTGCAATGAACCCCATTGGGGCCATGATCAGACATAATACTATGTGGAGGGACCACTATGGAACATAGTACTGTCTGCAGGAGCCACTATGGGACATTATACTGTGTGGAGGGGCTGCTATGGGACATTATACTTTATGGAGGTTGCTATGGAACATTATACTGTGAGCAGGAGCCACTATGTGACATTATACTGTATAAAGGGTCCACCATGCGTCATTATACTGTGTGGAGGGGCTGCTATGGGATATCATACTGTGTGGAGGCCAATTTGGACCATTATAGTATGTGTAAATTGAGTGTTATACTGTGTGGGGGCCAGAAAAGCGGGCAATACGCCATGGGTCGGTGCACCAAGTCAAAAGTTTGCTATGGGGCCCAGTCTTTGCTAGTTATGCCCCTGCCCACATGGCTGAAGAATGTTTGGTTAAGCCAAGGTTGCCTAATAGAATAATTTCTGTTCTGTATGACTACCTTCTCCCTTTAAACAAAACCTCAACACCTGCATATATAAGACAATGGAAAACTGACTTAGTTACAACTTACAATTCTGCTGGATATTGGTCTATACATCTTAGATCCCATGGCTTTTCATGATGCGTACGAATCCAAGAAAACTCTTATAAATGAATGACAAGGTGGTTATTTCTTCTCTTCTCAGTCCAGTGTCTCTGGACTGCCCTCGGATGGTCCATTAGAGGTTTACTATTTATTACAGACTGTTCCCCTGTTCAGGTGCAATGCCTGTTTTCTCTGAATAAGCATGTGCTATTGTTTGCCTCCTTTCCCTCTCCTTCCCCCTTCCCACCTTTTCTTTTTGCAGGACAAATTCTATCTCATATTGGTTCCATTTAATATTCTGTACAATATACTGGGAAGCTGGAAAAAAGATCAAGGATGAAAATGAATATAGTTTATGTGATCTCGAGACGATCATTCAGAGGTGACACTTGTTCTGTAGTTCTTGGTCCTCAATGCAAAATTATTATCAGGTTCCTCCTTCTATTAGTGCCATTTATAATACAGGATTGGCAAAAGGGTCCACAGAAATCATAGAGAACCCATAGCAGAACTAAGTATGGACCCCAAACACTCTGAGATCTCTGATAAATATGCAAACTTTTAGATATCATTAGGAATGAAAATCACTTTTAGGAAATCTAAACTAACTCAGAAGGACATGTATACATACATGGCAGACAGAAGGACATTCATTCATTCACGACAGACAGAAGGACATGCATACACACATAGCAGACAGAAAGACATGCATAATTACATGACAGACAGAAGGACATGCATACATACATCACAGACAGAAGGACATGCATACATACATCACAGACAGAAGGACATGCATACATACATGGCAGACAGAAGGACATGCACACATACATGGCAGACAGAAGGACATACATTCATGGCAGACAGAAGGACATGCATACATACATGGCAGACAGAAGGACATGCATACATACATGGCAGATAGAAAGATATGTGAACAAACATGGCAGCAAAAGAAAAAGCTGCATTTATCTCGCCCTCCATCTATCTGGATCAGAGGAGTAGCTAGCGGGGGGGCAGACGGGGCAGCTGCCCCGGGCCCACTGAATTTTTGGGGGCCCACCCTGGGGCCGCCATTAATACATCCTTTATTTCTAACTAGATCGGTGTCTGCAGACACTGATCTAGTTAAAACGTAACCTGTAACTTAACAGTATTGTAAACCGCAAGCCAGTACAGGCTTGCGCTTTACAAGAAGCCGAGACCACAGACGGATGTCTGCTTCTCAGCACGGGCGGCGCGATGACGTCATAGCAACGCGCCGTCTGCGCTCAGACACAGACGTCCTGTGCGTGGACAGGGAGGAAGCGTCGGCAGCTCCATTCATCATCATCGCAGGTGAGTATGACTTTTGTTTTTGTTTTTTAGCTTAGTTGTGGGTATATTAATAGTATAAGGGGTGGTTAGGAGGGGGAAATATAACTATAAGGGAGGATTCATTAGGGGGCATTATAACGATTCGGGGGTCATTTATATAGGAGGTATTATTAATACAAGGGGGAGGTTATTTATGTAAGGGGCCATTAGGGGGCATCATTTATATTAGGAGGCATTATGAACATAAGGGGTGGTCATTGATATAAGGGGTCATTAGAGGTGCAGTATTTATGTCAGGGGGAATCAGGGGCATAATATGAGGGGCAATTTTAATAATATGAGGGTTTTATTAAGACTAAGGCCCCACATAGTGGGCTGCAGTAAAAAAAAAGCGCTACAGGAAAAACCCGCGGCGGTAACATTGTGGTCTCTGTGCTCGTCTATAGCGCTATACTGTCAGAGGGGGCATTCCTTACTGCCCGGCAATGACGCTGAGTTGTAAGGAACGCCCCCTGAGTACAAGTCTATGAACGAGAACTGTCAGGGAGGGCGCTGAATTCAGCGTGCTGTCGGCTTTCTAGCGGTATGTAAAACCGCATGTGCCTGAGGACGTGAAAGGTCCTCTTTAAGGAGTTTTCCAGCTCATTTTTATTGATGATCTATCCTCAGAATAAAACATCAATAAGATAAGTGATTCCCCACTGATCAGCTGTATGAAGGGGCTATGGCGCCTGTTTATATCACACGCTGTCTATTTATAGTGACCGTGTGATGTCATTCCAGCCTTGTCACATAGACTTGTATAGGACGAGGCTGTAGTTACATGACATGGCCGCTATGAGATGAATGACACTATATAAACAGAGAAGCGGTCACGGCGCTTACACAGGTACCATGGTTCATTCAAACAGCTGATCCTCGGGGTCCCGGGTATTGGAACCCCAATAATTTTTTTTTCCCTTTTTTTTTCCTTTTTAATTAGGAAACATCTGAGGTATTATTAATAAGGGGCACTATTTAAAGGGGTGCACAGGGAAGTTATTAACTTAAAGATACACTTGGGGGTATTATTCATTATAGGGGGTTATATTATATATTTTATAATTGGGGGTAGCAGCAGGATGGGTGTGCAGGTGAGGACAATGTGGGTCGGGTGCCTGGAAAAGTGAGGAGCCAAAGATGTCTGTGTTGCAAACTTTACAGAGACTGGAAGAAGTGGTCATGGCCGTCCAGATGAAAGAGATGGGAAATGTGCAGGATTGGTCAGAGATGTCACCGGTAAGTCACTAAATGTTACTGCCCTGTATTCACCTAAATCGTCTGCATACGGTATACGAACAAGTCCAAGTTGGGGGCCCACTTGGACATGTTCGCCCCCCCCTGTGCTGAACCCCTAGCTACGCCTCTGATCTGGATGATACAATCTGATTAATAATAATGAAATGTTTCATCCTCATCACTCACAACAAATATCCTGTATATTCACCGCCATGAACCAGAAGCAGCAGATATGGAATAAGGTTATAATTTATTAACATAAAAAAATTGTATTTCCTCAGAACATCTTCATCTTGCTTGAAGCTAAGGACATCTGAATGATATGGGCCTGGACAGTAAATGCTTGGTACCCATGGGCTGTGGGAGAAGCAGGGAGAAACCCCTGGGGGGAGGGGAATGGCAGGCCCGCCCAACCTTCCCGCCATTCCAAAAAAAAAGACCAGCCCAGAGAAAAATCTCATCAAAAGCTCAGGGAACTATAATAGGTTCACCCGGCTCCTGGACTTTCCTATCTGTCCCAGGTCAGAAACCTGAGCGAGATAGACGCTCCCTCCAGCTAGGTATCTACCTACTGAATAGATAGATAGATAGATAGATAGATAGACGCAAAGGAAAAGAAGGAGGGGAGGGAGGGAAAAGAAGGGAAGGGATGAAGGGAAGAGGGGAGGGAGAGAAGCAGCCCTAGGGTCCTATTTTCTCCAAATCTAGCTCTGATGTTACTGAGATATTCTGTCCATTACTTTCTTCCTGGTCTTCTTTTAATACGATCCAGTCCTCTTTGATGTTGTTGGAAAATCTGAAGGTGACATGCTGTACCGAGAGGAAATAAAACAGGACTTGTTAATTGTACGATCCAGTCATGTCCGCTCCCTAATGTGGTGGTCTAAGCTCTTCCTATTTATAAAACCCCGTTAAGTGCCCCATAGGACCAAGAAAAGGGAAATTAAAGTGGGTGTCATCAATAAATACTGGCTCATAATCTATTGCACTGGGGACCTCTGCTCAGGACAGACAGCTAAGTATCAGCAGCTCTGGAGGACCATGTAATACTACATGACATGTCTGCATGAGACAACCTGTTTAATATATACACCCTAATGGCTTCTTCAATCCCCCCCCTCATCCTGGCTCTCCCACTACTTAGGGTGAGGACAAGGTGTCATGTGACTATATCCTCTGAGGTGACATCACCATGGAAAATGTCATGATGTCATAGAATGGGACAGTAGGAGAGAAGTTTCCCTGTAGGAAAGTCAAAGAACTACAAGGAGGCGTACACTTACCTGGAAGTCTGAGTAAAAGGTGATGTAATTTAGTAAGACTCCTAGGGCTGTGAGCCAGTTTGAGATGATAAATATGATCTTACAAATCTAAGAAAGAAGAAAAAAAATCATATAAACAAAAAATCTAATGAAAAATAAAAACAAATTCTATTGTTTTATATCATATATAGTTATATATTATTTTATACTGTATAATACATGATATAATACTATACTAGGTCATGTTTTATTACATATTCTTATAATGCATTTTATTTAGGGATGAGCAAACAATTCAGTTAGAACTGGATTCAACCCAAAAGTTTTGGGTTGTGTTCGAACCGGAAACCCCAGAGTATAATAAGTGAAGACTCAGGGGAGGTAAGTAAAACTAACAAAGACTTATACTCACCTTCCCTCATCTCTTCTGGGTGCCCAGCAATGCACGGGCATCCTGTTTGGGACTCTTTTGGCTTCTGACTGACGCCATGCATCCCGGGGTCACCGCTGATGGGCGCCCTAATGCAACAACTCTGGGTCATTGCTGAACGCCACAAGGATGCCCAGGAGAGGTGAGGCAAGGTGAGTATAACTCTGCTATTTTTCCTCACCTCCCCTGGCCCTCAACTTATTATACTCTGGGGTTTCAGAAGACCCTATAGTATAATAATAGCACTTATGGTTCGTGCCGAACAAATTTGACCCAAGACAAACCGGAGGACCGAATGTCACAAATATATACTATGTAATTGTTTTTACATATTATATTATGCTATATTGTATAATATATTATATACTATACTGTATTGCATTATATGATATTATATAATACTATACTATGTCATGTGTTGTTCCATATTATATATTAGATTTATTGTATTCTACAATATTATATACTATGTCTTGTTTTGTTATGTTTTATATTAAACCATATTGTATTATATGATAATATAATATTGTAGAATATAATGTAATATATCATATAATACAATACAGTTTACTATAACACATAAAACATGACATAATGTAGTATTGTAGAAGTATATATATTATGCCACAATAAGGTTACATAGTTTTACACCAAAAAAATTACACAAAGTAATAAATCCCACCCCCATGTCTATACAGAAATATTGCTGTATATACCTGTCTGCAGCGATCTCCATGACAGTCTACCTCTAATACGATCTCACAAGTTGTCACTGGGAGGAGAATGTATATAGGAAAGTAACATACTGTATATCCATATATACCAGTCATTATATACAGATTACCCAATATTCCACCTATCATTACATTACTGATATTATGGACTATACCCCCACCCATATTCAGTCCTCTCTCTAGCACCAGTCTTTTGCTTTAAAGGGGGGAGAAGGTGCCCTGGAAGAAAGATATCACATCTCTTAAGTTAACCCTTTGTCTCCTGATAAGGATACTAGTAAGTGCAGTGAGGGATGTTATTACTGCAAGTCCTGTTCTTATATGGAATGATATCCGGCTGTTTGTAGATCTTATATGTAGGACGATGGCCGAGCTTAGCTGGTTCAGTGCCCCTAGGAGAATAGCTGTAGTAACTCCTGTGTGAAGGACAATGGTATATTGATGTTCCTAGAATAAGACATAGATAATATATTAGATACAATAGTAGAATACAGCTATTATAATACTGAGCCAGGACCAGATCATGGGGGTACAATGTAGCATGGACATGTCTGGGCTATGAGTAGGAGGGGATAAGATGGAGATAAAAGTCTTTTCCTTGGTGTGAGATGTTCTACAAACCTGGTAAAGGGCCAAAAGTATTTTGCAGACACAACCAAACCATCTGATAGCGAGAATCCCATATATGCTGATCCTACTGCAGCGGTCGTCCATGGTGGTCCTCAGCACTGTGTATTTGTGCATAACATATATAATAATGGCCTCTAAAAGACAAAAACCGATAAAGATGTCAATCCATTGTTAAAGAATAGAGATAAGAGAATCTCTCAGGATTTGTTTTTTTCCAGGCTCGGGTGACTTGGGTCCAAGATGTGTTTCGGGTTAAACAAGTTTGGTACAAACCACAGGTTAAATAGGCTTAAAACATAGTATAGAACTAATGGCTCCTAGGGACCTATCTATAAACCATAGTGTAGAATACTCTTAGGGTTCCTTGGAACCTATCTATAAAACATAGTGTAGAATACTCTTAGGGCTCCTAGGAACCTATATATAAAACATAGTGTAGAATACTCTTAGGGCTCCTAGGAACCTATCTATAAACCATAGTGTAGAATACTCTTAGGGCTCCCCCTTTAAATGAAAGACATGAAGTATATTACATAGGTGATAGAGGGGACATCCATATTAGTAATGTATCTGTCTTAAAATGTACAGAAAGGAGACTTACCTACAAGGGCAGAGATCGTGAACATTATGCTAAATACAATAGATTCTGGGAAATTCTTTCCAGTTTCACTAAGAGAAGAGAAGATAATTTTATAAGTTCAAGTGATAACAAAGCATTTCCATATAATGTAACTCAACCAGGGCTGAGCCTGTTGTGTGATATATCTATGACATAATCACAGAAAGAATGTAGCTGAGGTTCACTTTATTTTCAATTCCATTTAATTCCCAGTAACCCATTCTGTTCCCAGTTTCCTGATGTTAATTATTGATGTTTAATGCCAAAAAGAGTCATCAAGTAGGTGGTCACATGACCTACCAAGGGCCACAGACACACCTGCAAGGATAAGCCTTGAATTCTCATAGGGACATAAAATAGCACAGTCTACCACACATAAGATACAACCTCCAGTCCCTCTGAATCCTTAGAAAGTGAAAGGTTCTGGTTACTTCCCACCATTTTTAGGTTCCATCAGAATTTGATGACATCACACTGACATAGGTGCAACATTTTTTGTCAATAATTAGTAAAGAAAAATAGAAATAGATGTATTAGGACTTATTAGTATTTATTCTGTGCCGATTAATGTAAAAAAAAACAAAAACAATATAGCGGGCAAAGTTCTAAAACAAAAATCTTCAAATCCCCAATATATAGCCATCACTAGATGGAGCACACTGTATACACTGTATATGGGTTTGTCCAATTCTCTTAAAACTTAAGGATACATCTGTACTCAGTGAGCTCCCTCTAGTGGCTGCAGATTTAGAACTTTGTATCAAACAAACCATATTAAGCTAGATAAATATAATGTTGAGGATGGCCTAGCTGACTGACCCCAGAAAATGGCAACCATTATATTTCTCCTGTTTCCTTCCCATGTAATACATGTTATTTCCACTTACCTGATGGAGATTAAAGGTGATCGATGTTCACGGTGACCAAACATGGTCATCAGGTATGTAGCCACATAACCTGCTAAGGTCCAAAAGGTCCATAGCCACACCAAAAAGGATAGGCCAGTGAACCACATGGTGAAGCAAAATAAATAAATAAATAACAATAAAAACTCTCAAGAACGCAAGGTACAACCTCAAAGCAATCCGATTTCTCAGAAAGTGAAAGGTTTTGATTATTTGCCACCTTTCACAGGTTCCAGCAGTGATGTCACAACTCGATGACATCACAATAGCACAGTTATGGCAGCTTGTTGCTAAGCGATTGGCCTGCCAGTTAGTAGAATGCTGCCATTCAGTTTCCTTTGACTCACCAATCTATAGTGACAAATTTTGAAAATATGATTTTTGGATTAAAGAGGACCTTTCACATCCTCATGTATATGCTGTTTTACATACCGCTAGAAAGCTGAATTCAGCGCACTGCCGGCTTTCTGGGTATGTGCCCCGGGGCTGAAGATATCGGCGGTGTAAGTTTCACGGTTTAATGTCAGAAGGTCGTTTCTGACAGTCTAGCTGCGCTGTGAGAAACGCCCTCCCTGACAGTTCTCGTTCATAGACTTGTACTGGGGGGGCGTTCCCACAGCTCAGCGTCATCACCGGGCAGTAAGGAACGCCCCCTCTGACAGTACAGCGCTATGGGCAAGTACAGAGAGGGGGCGTTCCTTACTGCCCGGCGATGACGCTGACCTGGGAGGAATGCCCCCCCCAGTACAAGTCTATGAACGAGAACTGTCAGGGAGGGAGTTCCTCACAGCGCAGCTAGACTGTCAGGAACGCCCTTCTGACAGTAAACAGTGAAACTAAGACCCCCGATATCTCCAGCCCCGGGGAACATACCGGGAAAGCCGGCAGTGCGCTGAATTCAGCGTGCTGTCAGCTTTCTAGCGGTATGTAAAACCGCATATACATGAGGACGTGAAAAGTTCTCTTTAAGTGATCTCACTCCTGTCTATAGCCATCACTACAGGGGAAGATGTCATATGGATTTGCCATGATAAATCTAGACTCAGTGACCCTGAATTACTATTGTGGCTGTGACTAGTTAGTGGCATAAGCTTGGTGCCTCTAGGTTGGGCTAGAATTTTTAAAAATGCTTAACATGTGGGTGTGGAATCTCATAAATAAGCGGCATGACGTAAATGCGCTGCAATGTGCCAAAAATGCACCAAATTAATGTCGAAAGATTCTGGTACAATATAAACCAACTAAATGGTGGTATAAATGCAGCCTAGTCAGTCTAAAGATACCCCAGATGTATCATCCAGCATCAGTCACTGTGATAAATCTGGTGTATTCTCAGACTGCCTGTCTAAGTTTGCACTGTCTAGCTCAGGGGTCAGCAACCCCTGGCACGCCTGCCAAGAGTGGCATGCGAAGCTTTTTCACCTGGCACAGCAGTGGAGTCCTCACCCAGCAGTTTCGATCGGACCAAACATGGCCGAAACGAAACTGCTATTACTATACTGTGGGGTCTCTTCAGACCCCCGAGTATAATAAGCGGAGCCCCTGGGGAGGTGTTCAAACATAAAAAATAATGTCACTCACCATTTCACGCTCCACAGTCGCTCTGTGCTCTTCGGGCTCTTCTGCCTGAAATCAGCTGACAGGGCCTCAGGTGTCACGTCTGCGTCTGGCGTCATTACGCATAATGACGCGACGTGACCCCTGAGACCCAGTGAGCGGTCGCTGACTACAGGCAGAAGCGCCCGAAGAGAACAGAGCGGCTGCGGAGCGTGGAATGGTGAGTACATTGTTTATTTATGTTTGTCACCTCTCTTCGCCCTCCACTTATACTTTGGAGTCTGAAGAGACCTCACACTATAATAATAGCTAGTGAGTGGCACAAATTGGAATATTATAAAAGTTAGAATATTATACCGTGTGCAGGTGCCACTATGGGACATAATACCGTGTGCAGGGGCCACTATGGGACATAATACCGTGTGCAGGGACCGCTATGGGACATAATACTGTGTGCAGGAACCGCTATGGGACAAATACCGTGTGCAGGGGCCGCTATGGGATATATACCATGTGCAGGGGCTGCTATGGGACATAATACCGTGTGCAAGGGCCGCTATGGGACATAATACCGTGTGCAAGGGCCACTATGGGACATAATACCGTGTGCAGGGGCCGCTATGGGACATAATACCATATGCAGGAGCTGCTATGGAACATAATACTGTGTGCAGGGACTGCTATGGCTGTGGTACATAATACCATATGCAGGGACCACTATAGGACATTATTCTGTATAACGGTGTGTTTTCTGTATTAAGGATGTGTTTTTCCACAGAAAACTCAGGGTTTTTTTTTTTTACATCGAAGCAAAATTTCAGTGGCCTAAGAATATAGCTGCATCCAGATACATAGTGTGTATTCACCATAAGGATGCCGCCATATGGTGCTCCTGGACACTTACATTTACCACTAATTGCGGGATGCACATGGACTTTCATTGCTTCTAATCAGAAAGTACAGGAGCGTCCCAGGAAATAGCAGTAAACGCATGTGTCCTAAAGCATCTGGTGGCAACACCTCATCTTTGATTTTTTAATTAAAATCGGCATGCCGAACAAAAAATGTCTCTAAAAGGTATCGCCTGATTTCTTCACTCTTCCACTACTTTCAATGGCTTACACGGTACAACATTATACTACTTGTATTGTACAAGTCATATATGAACATATATATAAACTACCCGCTATTGATGTGAATACCCGAGCAGGTCCTGCACTTACAGGGGGTGCGATGGAGGAGTGAGATATTGTGCTTGTATCACGCCTCCTGCTACATCTGTATAAGGAGCTGTATATTACATGGAAAATGGTATAATAGGTCAAGTCATGGGCTCAGAATCCTAAGGCTGAGAATCGGTCTGAGATGTAAAAGATGATTCTGCAAAACTGAAAAGAAGAAAAATCTATCAATAGGAAATACAATAGAAAACTCTGAGACATTGTATTGTTTTATATTATATCATATCATATTGTAGTATAGTACAGTGCTGGCCAAAAGTATTGGCACCCCTGCAATTCTGTCAGATAATACTCAATTTCTTCCAGAAAATGATTGCAATCACAAATGCTTTGGTAATAATATCTTAATTTAATTTGTCTTCAATGGAAAACCACAAAAAGAATTGTCAAAAAGCCAAATTGGATATAATTCCACACCAAACATAAAAAAGGGGGTGGACAAAAGTATTGGCACCCTTTGAAAAATCATGTGATGCTTCTCTAATTTGTGTAATTAACAGCACCTGTTACTTACCTGTGGCACATAACAGGTGGTGGCAATAACTAAATCACACTTGCAGCCAGTTGAAATGGATTAAAGGTGACTCAACCTCTGTCTTGTGTCCTTGTGTGTACCACATTGAGCATGGAGAAAAGAAAGAAGACCAAAGAACTGAGGACTTGAGAAGCAAAATTGTGAGGAAGCATGAGCAATCTCAAGGCTACAAGTCCATCTCCAAAGACCTGAATGTTCCTGTGTCTACCGTGCGCAGTGTCATCAAGAAGTTTAAAGCCCATGGCACTGTGGCTAACCTCCCTAGATGTGGACGGAAAAGAAAAATTGACGAGAGATTTCAACGAAAGATTGTGCGGATGGTGGCTAAAGAACCTCGACTAACATCCAAACAAGTTCTAGCTGCCCTGCAGTCCGAGGGTACAACAGTGTCAACCCGTACTATCCGTCGGTGTCTGAATGAAAAGGGACTCTATGGTAGGATACCCAGGAAGACCCCACTTCTGACCCAGAGACATAAAAAAGCCAGGCTGGAGTTTGCCAAAACTTACTTGAGAAAGCCAAAAACTTTTTGGAAGAATGTTCTCTGGTCAGATGAGACAAAAGTAGAGCTTTTTGGGAAAAGGCATCAACATAGAGTTTACTGGAAAAAAAAAAAGAGGCCTTCAAAGAAAAGAACACGGTCCCTACAGTCAAACATGGCGGAGGTTCCCTGATGTTTTGGGGTTGCTTTGCTGCCTCTGGCACTGGACTGCTTGACCGTGTGCATGGCATTATGAAGTCTGAAGACTACCAACAAATTTTGCAGCATAATGTAGGGCCCAGTGTGAGAAAGCTGGGTCTCCCTCAGAGGTCATGGGTCTTCCAGCAGGACAATGACCCAAAACACACTTCAAAAAGCACTAGAAAATGGTTTGAGAGAAAGCACTGGAGACTTCTAAAGTGGCCAGCAATGAGTCCAGACCTGAATCCCATAGAACACCTGTGGAGAGATTTCAAAATGGCAGCTTGGAGAAGGCGCCCTTCACATCTCAGGGACCTGGAGAAATTTGCCAAAGAAGAATGGTCTAAAATTCCAGCAGAGCATTGTAAGAAACTCATTGATGGTTACCGGAAGCGGTTGTTCGCAGTTATTTTGTCTAAAGGTTGTGCTACCAAGTATTAGGCTGAGGGTGCCAATACTTTTGTTCGGCCCATTTTTGGAGTTTTGTGTAAAATGATCAATGATTTGACTTTTTTTTTCATTCTCTTTTGTGTTTTTTCATTGCAAGCAAAATAAATGAAGATATTATTACCAAAGCATTTGTGATTGCAATCATTTTCTGGAAGAAATTGAGTATTATCTGACAGAATTGCAGGGGTGCCAATACTTTTGGCCAGCACTGTATATCATGTGATGTTATTTCTAATATATTGTAACAACTTAGACCTTATTTTAGGGATCATGTAATAAGAATATTGAAGACCACTGAAGAGTTCTTCTCTGTATCTATAGCAGTGGTTCTTAACCTTGTTTAAGGTACCGAACCCATCAGTTTCATATGCACATTCACCGAACCCTTCTTTAGTGATAAATCAAATGTGATTTTTTCCAAATTCAAGACATAGGTATGTATATGCACTCTATTCTGTCACTGATGGTGTCATTTGAAAGAGGAATTTGGGATAATTTACCTTCAGCCACTGTTCCGAGTATCAGATTCGCCACCTTTAACGCTGCCGGTTTTATGAGTGTTTCACCGATGGTGTGCGACTTGCCCTGCTTTGCGATCAGGTAAGCAACTTCGTACGATGCGGTGAGGATCGGTTTGTTCACGGGTAGAAATCCAAGAGCAGGCAGAGTGGCCCTTTCATCGAATCTAGCTCTCTTCACTATGAATTCAGCAAGCGTTGTGTTCTTATATTCCCCATCTCCATGCAGCTTCAAGAAGTGTTCCTTCAGTTTTGCCGGTGCGAGACTAGAGTTGCTCAACTTAGCATTACAAATCATGCAGATAGGACGCTGACTCCCATCACGTTCCGTGATACATGTGAATCCATGCTGTACATATTCGTCCGACCATTTTCTTTTTTTTGCTTGACATAGTTAGTATGGATTAAAATATTAAGAAAGAAAGCACACAATGTACGACTACGACAGTCACACGGTGACTACTGAGCACACTAAATTCCCCGCAGCACTGATTGGCCAATTAATGTAATGTGATCATCTGCAGCAAGTGATGGCCACATAATGAGTCTACATATTGAGTCGGGTGTGTCTTGACCTCCGTGGCGGAGGCTCCGCCGAACACCGAACACCGAATCACCGAACCCCTAGGATTCGATAGAACCCCGGTTAAGAACCACTGATCTATAGTGAGTAGTGTTGAGCAAACCCGAACTGCAAAGTATAAGCATGGCTGTAATTGGCCAGGCAGGACATGTGACCTCTCTGTATAAGAGGCGGGGTCACGATTCCAGATAATTAGGCTAGGTAGGGAGAGGCTGCAGCTGGAGATAGGGACAGTCAGGGCCTTAGCTAAATGTAGTAATTGTCCTTTTCAGGGCAGCGAGGTAGGGAGAGGAGCCAGATACTGTGAGGGGCAGTTACCTCATAAATAATAATAGTAACGGCAAACTGCATTGTGTACCCATACCGTCTCCTAGCACAGTAACAATAACTGTATGTACCCATACCGTCTCCTAGCACAGTAACAATAACTGTATGTACCCATACCGTCTCCTAGCACAGTAACAATAACTGCGTGTATACCCATACCGTCTCCTAGCACAGTAACAATAACTGTGTGTGTACCCATACCGTCTCCTAGCACAGTAACAATAACTGCGTGAGTACCCATACCGTCTCCTAGTGCAGTAACAATAACTGCGTGTGTACCCATACCGTCTCCTAGCGCAGTAACAATAACTACGTGTGTACCCATACCGTCTCCTAGCGCAGTAACAATAACTGCGTGTGTACCCATACCGTCTCCTAGCGCAGTAACAATAACTGTATGTGCACCCATACCGTCTCCTAGCACAGTAACAATAACTGCGTGTGTACCCATACCGTCTCCAAGCGCAGTAACAATAACTGCGTGTGTACCCATACCGTCTCCTAGTGCAGTAACAATAACTGTGTGTGTACCCATACCGTCTCCTAGCGCAGTAACAATAACTGCGTGTATACCCATACCGTCTCCTAGCGCAGTAACAATAACTGTGTGTGTACCCATACCGTCTCCTGGCGCAGTAACAATAACTGCGTGTGTACCCATACCGTCTCCTAGTGCAGTAACAATAACTGCGTGTGTACCCATACCGTCTCCTAGCGCAGTAACAATAACTGCGTGTGTACCCATACCGACTCCTAGTGCAGTAACAATAACTGTGTGTGTACCCATACCGTCTCCTGGCGCAGTAACAATAACTGCCGGTGTACCCATACCGTCTCCAAGCGCAGTAACAATAACTGCGTGTGTACCCATACCGTCTCCTAGCGCAGTAACAATAACTGCGTGTGTACCCATACCATCTCCTAGTGCAGTAACAATAACTGTGTGTGTACCCATACCGTCTCCTAGCGCAGTAACAATAACTGTGTGTGTACCCATACCGTCTCCTGGCGCAGTAACAATAACTGCGTGTGTACCCATACCGTCTCCTAGTGCAGTAACAATAACTGTGTGTGTACCCATACCGTCTCCTAGCGCAGTAACAATAACTGTGTGTGTACCCATACCGTCTCCTGGCGCAGTAACAATAACTGCGTGTGTACCCATACCGTCTCCTAGTGCAGTAACAATAACTGCGTGTGTACCCATACCGTCTCCTAGCGCAGTAACAATAACTGCGTGTGTACCCATACCGACTCCTAGTGCAGTAACAATAACTGTGTGTGTACCCATACTGTCTCCTAGCACAGTAACAATAACTGTGTGTGTACCCATACCGTCTCCTGGCGCAGTAACAATAACTGCCAGTGTATCCATGCTGTCTCCTAGCGCAGTAACAATAACTACGTGTGTACCCATACCGTCTCCTAGCACAGTAACAATAACTGCGTGTGTACCCATACTGTCTCCTAGCACAGTAACAATAACTGTGTGTACCCATACTGTCTCCTAGCGCAGTAACAATAACTGCATGTGTACCCATACCGTCTCCTAGCACAATAACAATAACTGCATTTATATTTGCATACTGTTTCCTAGTGCAGTAACAATAACTGTGTGTGTACCCGATGGGGCCTCCCCGTTCAATTTCTGGGTTGGTAAATAGGATACGTGGCCGAAGCTTGCCCTCTTTGTCTTGGAGGTGCTGGCCTGCCCTGCGGCAAGTGTCCTATTAGAACATGTGTTCAACATCGCAGGGGGTGTCAACACCGACAAGAGGATCCGCCTATCCACAGCCAATGTGGACATACAGTACTTATGTTCATTAAAATGAACCAGGCATAGATCCCATAGGACTTGGCTGTGCCAGCGCCTGAGTGAGTGGTTAAAGTGTTAGCTACCTCCTCCTCTGCCTCATCCACTTACACCTCCACCTCCTCCCCCTGGACCTCTACCACCTGTTTCAAAATTATTATTTTATTTTATTTGTTTTTAATATATATTTTTTAATTTATTTATTTCTTTATTTTAATTTTTTTTCTTTTATGTTATTATTTTAAGTACTTTCTCTACCCCATTTTTTGCAGGGCACTTGCCTCTACCCCTTAGTATCCCCATTTTACAGCCATTTTTGTGTCACCAAGTTCGGGTCCCCATTGATTTCAATGGGGTTCAAGTTTGAATTCGGGTCAAGATCGGGAACCCGAACCGAACTTTTCACCAAAGTTTGGCCAAACTCATCGACCCCAAACTTTGACGGGTTTGCTCAAAACTAATAGTGAGGCAACTCTTAGGTAATGTCTAGAAGAACACAGCAGAAAATAGAATGACGTCCTTTGTAATAAAACATGTCGGTACATACCGATCTACAGTGATCTTCATGACAGTCTGAAGATGATAGCACCTCACATGTTATCACTGGGGTAGAATGTATATAGGAAAGTAACATATTTCTAGTAGAAGTCATTACTAGTCATTATATACAGATAACCCAATACTCCGCCTATCAATACATTAGTGATATTATGGACTATGCCCCCCATGTTCTACCTCCAGACACCAGTCCTGGCCCCACTACCAGTCTATAATGTCTATTACTATACAATATATAATGTCTATTACTATAATGTCCAGGGGTGTATAGGGTAGGGGATAACTTGTAGGTCTGGGAGGATTCCAACCACCCCCGATCAGGAAAACGGGATTTCTGTCCTCTGTTCTGAATGTAATAATGGTCCCTCTCCCTTCAGAACGGAGACAAAAATCCTCCATCCCCCTGTGAATAGGGGATAACTTGCATAGATGGAAAAGCTCTTTAGACTGATGCTGCAGCTAAATAAGAACTTTCTATCACAGCCAAAGTACTTTATGTACATCACTACAGGTCACTACTTCTCTATGTAAGTCTTACATGATCCTGGGCATTAAAGCCTGTGGGATGTGCTGCAAAAGCTGCATGAAAGAAACAACTTATACAGCAAGTTATTTTTGCTATGGAAATTGTATAGAATAAGTTATATGGGATCGTATAAATGCAACTCTGTAGGGAATTGTGTTATAGGCACCCAACCCCGTGTCAATGGCAATATAGCTGTACTGCTGTAGCCGGTACAGCATTCCTATGTGGCCAATACATTTCTGTGCCAGGCCAGTTCTCTCCTGAGCTGCTGCCCAGACACTGACACATGTGACACCTGAAGCCACCCATAGGAGATGAAGGGCATACAGACACTCCGCAACTCACTGACGTTCTCATTACTGAGGTCGATGTTACATCCACAGAGGATGGAATACTTCAGTAGAGACAGCTGACAATGTCACACATAAGGCCTAGCTCATAAGGTTACAGGCCGCGGCAGTGAACGTCATGCTTCCATTGTAGCGTGATATGCGCTGCCATACTCTTACTCATGAGTATCCTTAGGCCAGAACCAAATGGAGTCCTTTTGGTTAGGAGGTTGCTTCGTTCTTACAAACTATCCAAAAGGCTTGTCTGACCCAAGCTGTATTCCGCTCCTACAAGCAAACCGTCTTTCAAGCTGTCCTTCAAGCCAGCCCATTCTCCAAGAGCAAAGGCAAGGACCCTTAAATATGTCACCATGAATAACCTTGACAACTGTCACCTGCTATTACTGCCCCTAGATTAATTATTACATTTAATAGTAGTTGTATAAATCCATGTACAGATTGCGCCCTCTAGTGGTGACTATATGCAGGGGGGTTTCTTTTTTTATCTTTTTATAAATAGTAGTTTTTACTATTATAGAGATATTTTCTGAGAATAAATCAGTTTCTAGATTAGTCTAGTAATTCATGGCGGCCAATAAGGTGTTCTGACTGCGCTAGTGCGATGTCATCGAGTTCTGTCAGACAATGCGCTTACACTCTATTGATGTCCATTGTCTTATATGAAACATCCCATAACCCCTTTAGTGTTTTTGTTTTATTTTCTTGATCAAAATTCATATAGATGTTAAAGAATTATTATTTTAATTCCATGAAAATGTGATTTTTGGCACAATGTTTTCATCACCGCCCTGCTGGGTAAGTCTCCGTTCTGCACTTTCTAGAGTGATAAATTTCCAATATGGATGTCTGTTTGGTCATTATATAAGACTCCATGGGGAAGATAATCTAATAAAATGAACCAAAATGCCGTAGACATTTTTGCCAAAAACTGTTACTTATTTTAC
The DNA here is from genome assembly GCA_947044405.1 of Leptodactylus fallax. Classification (NCBI taxonomy): domain Eukaryota; kingdom Metazoa; phylum Chordata; class Amphibia; order Anura; family Leptodactylidae; genus Leptodactylus; species Leptodactylus fallax. The sequence continues at coordinate 506,458 of CAMRHE010000498.1, read as the reverse complement.
ACCTCATTTCTATGTGTATTAGACATTTTCTAACAGTTTCTGTGCCTTGTCTGACAAGTGGGCGGGAGTATAACAAGCAAAGCTGTGCAACAAGAGATGCTGCAAAATTCTGAATAATGCTGTAAATATTTGGGCCAAAATGTTGTCGGAAACTAAGCCAAGTAATAAGTGGTGTAGAGTTAGACTAGACCGGGTAAAAGTCCGCCAGATTATCAAACAGCTTTAGACACTTTGGAGAATCTGCCGCAGTCTAAGACTGTCTAGTTTAAGCTTTGACTGTCTAAAAGTTAGTATTAGTTTATCTGCCCCCATATGTGTAATATAATGTTTATGTGTTCCCCTCCCCCTGACTATAATATGTTCCTCAGTCATAGAATGACGTTCCTTGTCTTTTAGAGGCCTCCATCATCTATGTGATGCACCGGTATATAATACTGAGGAACGCCGAGCACAGCTGCTGCACCGCTATATATACCATGACTCAATGCTGCTGGTAGAATGGACAGGATGTATCGGGACTATAATGATGGCCGTATTCCAGGTTTGTAGATCATTCCACAACAAGGAGAAGACTTATCTCCTCCTCATCCCCTTCTTCTTAGAGATCAGAGATGTCCATGCTACATTGTCAGGCTCCCCCCATGGTCTGTTCCAGTATTATAATAGCTGTATCTAACTACTGTATCTAATATATTATCTCTATATCTCATTCTAGGAAGATCTATATCCCACTGTCCATCTAATAGGAACCATCCTGACCATTGGGCTAGGAGGGCTGCACCAACTTAGCTCAACCGTACATGAATCAACCGTATAGAGCATCTAGGTGCAGCCGGTGTTTGGCCCATATAAGAACAACATTTGCAGTGATGTCATCTCTGACTGCCATGACCAATATCCTTATCAGGAGAAAATGGTTAACTTATGAGAGTTTTTCTCTCCATTCTAGACATAATAGTAATAGACATTATCGACTGGTAGTGAGGCCAGGACTGGTGTCTGGAGGTAGAACATGGGGGGCACAGTCCATAATATCAGTAATGTATTGATAGACGGAGTATTGGATTATCTGTATATATTAATATTATACATTAATATATACATTAATATTAGAAAAACTTGCATGAAAGGGGAGTGAATCCACCATGAGGCCAACCCTAATATAAGGGGACCATATTAAAGTTTCATAATATCTCACTACTGATAGGCCAAACATTAGTGCCGATGGGGGAGTGGGAGTGTATGTAGGGAAAGGGTGATATGCCTAAAAAAACTATAACATACTTACCTTAGTGGCTCCTTGAGATATAGATACCTACCTCTGATGAATGTGTTGGTATCGATGTATATCCCGACATAGGAAACGCGTTAGATGTGTCAGTAGGATATCATGGCTAAAGCTCATTGCTGTGATTTGGCTGTGGGAATAGGAGACGATAGTGACTATTGGAAAGTGTGTTGGTAGGATATTATAACATACGCTGCATATATATGAGAGGATATTACAGTAGACACTAGTCATCCTGAGAAAGTTTATTTCAGAGATAGCACAAAAGTGTTGGGTATTATAACACTTTGGACGCTAGGCAGAGCTTTTTTAAGCTGAGAGTACCTACTTTAGCAGTCCAATTATTTCTTTTGTTTATATTTGGGATGGAAAGGGTTATCTAGATAGGTGTATATTGTTACCTATACCTATCAGTTGTTGTAGTCTTTCCTTTTGTATTTTAATTAATATTTAATAAAGTTAATATTTTAATGCGTCCAGATATTAGTGGGTGACTCTCCTAGTCTTTAAATAAGTTTTTAATTGATTGGTACGCAATACCTGGTTATAACTTTCTAGTTTGAAGATTTTGTGAATTAGGTTTATATATACATTTATTATTTTTTAGCCATGTAACACCATCTCTAACATTGCGGACTGGCTCACAGCCCTAGGGTCCTATATTCATTATACCACCTATTATCCAGAGTTCCAGGTAAGAGCCATTATGGTGAATATATTACAATGGTTGTGTCATGAGAATAGCCGCTCTACATATCATGTAGTATTACATGGGCCGCCAGAGCTGCTGGTTCTTATCTCTCCATTCTGGCTATAAAGACGTCCCCCCCAGTGATCTACAAATGTCCTAATAGGGTATAAGGCATTGCCTTTATGTCTTTTCTTGTTCCTATGATGGAATCTGTCAGCAGATCCCAATATATCAACCCAGCCCTGCAGATAGATTATGGTCACCTTAATCAAATGGTATTTTCCCCTTTGTGAATTGGGGCCTCTGTTGCTGAGATATCGCATTTTTTGTCAATAGCCAAATGAGCTCTAGGAGGAACTAGTGATCACCATTGCTCCATAGAGGTAAGTGTCAGGACTCTCATTGATCTATAGAGCTCGTTTGCTCGTTTGACAAAATTAGTAATATCTCTGCAACGGAGGCCCCGATTTACATGGGGTAATATCTGTTTTATTCAGTTGGCCATAACCTATCTATGTTTGAGCATTCTGGATCTAGTGACAGATTCACTTTAAGAGGCTTTAAAGAATAGGGAAGAGCTTAGACCACCCATGAATAATGTCTATATGTTCCCCTCACCTAACTATAATATGTTCTTCAGTTTGGATGAACACCGAGCCATATAGGGAATGCGTTACTGACTGTGTAGGTGGAGGATGGGAGTGGTGGTACATGGTTTCCTCCCCCTTCTGGTGTGTCTAGGGAGACTGTACTACAGCTGCTATTGAGAAGGGGGTTTGGTGGAGATAGATAAAACCTGAAGCCTGAAGCTCTGCCTCTGCTCTCCCTCTTACCGGCCCCTCAGCAGCGAGTTGTCCCGCCCTCCCTTTTATCTGGTGGAGTTATTCGGATGTGCCTTTGGGGAAGGGGTTTAGTTAATTATTACTGTTCACTGATGTTCTTCTCTTTTCTAGAGTATTCGGGATTATTATGTTATTAAGTCATAGCTGGCGGTATAGAACATTTTTGATGGACGTGAAGGCAGACTTTCCCACAGGGCGATCTGCGGCCGGCATACCGCATCATGACAGTGGTTATAAGTTTGGACGTTTTACAAGAGATATTTAATAAAGTTGTAGCTGACCCCGTCCACTTAAGAGTTAAATTGTTGTCCTGGTTTTATTTATTTACCTTAAGAAGAAGGAAATAGTTCTTTGGGAGGTGTAAGGAGTCTCCGCAGTCATAGATTGACGTCTTTATTGTTTCTTGTCTTTTAGAGGCCGCCATCATCTATCTAATGCATAGATATGTGACACTGAGGAGTGCCGAGCTCAGCCGCTTCAGCCATGTATACCACAATATAATGCTGCTGGTAGGATGGACAGGATGTGTCGGAACAATCATGATGGCCGTATGCCAGGTTTGTAGATCACCCACAACAAGGAGAAGACTTATCTCCACCTCATCCCCTTCTTCTTAGAGATCAGATATGTCCATGCTACATTGTCAGGCTCTCCCCATGGTCTGTTCCAGTATTATAATAGCTGTATCTAACTACTGTATCTAATATATTATCTCTATATCTCATTCTAGGAAGATCTATATCCCACAGTACATGTCATAGGAACCATCCTGACCATAGGGCTTGGAGGGCTGCACCAGCTTAGCTCAACCATATCGCTATACCAAACATCTAGGAGCAGCCGGTGATTGGCCTATATAAAAACAACATTTGCAGTGATGTCATTTCTGACTGCCATGACCACGGACAAGAGGTAAGTACTGGAATATTTCAGATCAGACATAAGAGGATTAATTAATGGGTAGGGGGTGGCCAGAAATACCCAACAAATGGTGGAAACTTAAGAGGAAATTTGAATCTTAGATGTACTAATAAAGACGTGTACAATTCCTCCATAAGGCTTTACTTTGGAGACTCCATCTTACTAAATGTGCCCAAGTGGGCTTCATTGTATTTCTTGCTAGATTCCTTCGAGGAGTTGTATCATCACGGATAAGGCCATGGAACTTGTCATTAACTTGTAAAATTACTATAATGTATAAGAAATGGTTCTCTGACCCCTTAAAGATAATCCCAAATGTTATAAAAAAAGGAATACTGTATTATTTAAAAATGCCATAATAAAATACTGTAATATCATACAATATAAAGTAATGTACTACAATAAAATCCTATATAACATAATACAATGTATACATACAGTAGTTTTCCATTAGGTTTTATCTATTAGGTTTATATATATTTTTATTCTTTTTTAGCTATGTAACACCATCTATAACATCGCGGACTGGCTCACAGCCCTAGGGTCCTATATTCATTATACCACCTATTATCCAGAGTTCCAGGTAAGAGCCATTATGGTGAATATATTACAATGGTTGTGTCATGAGAATAGCCGCTCTACATATCATGTAGTATTATATGGTCCGCCAGAGCTGCTGGTTCTTATCTCTCCATTCTGGCTATAAAGACGTCCCCCAGTGATCTACAAATGTCCTAATAGGGCCGTGATGGCGAACCTATGGCACGCGTGCCAGAGAGGGCACGCAGAGCCCTCTCAGTTGGCACGCGCGCCGTCGCCAAGATCGCTCACTAACGGGGAATCCGGTACAGGATTCCCCGTTAGTGAGTGATCGCTTCTTTCACCTATTTGCAGGGCCGCGGGAGGTATGTCCCGGTATCAACTCATCTGCGTCCTCTCCGGACGCAGATGAGTTAAATACACCAATGAAGCAGGAACTGTCCACGGACAGCCCCTGCTTCACCATTGTGTGTGATGCACATCACTGTTTGCTCCGGTCCCTGGAGCTGCGGGCGCGATGTGATGACCTCACTCACATCGCGCTTGCAGTCCGGGAGAACAGACCTTACTGAGCTGCAGGGGAGCGAGGAGGGGTGAGTATTAGTGTTTTATTATGTTAAACTGTTGGCAGATGAAGGGAGACCATCAAACTGGGGGGGGGAGATGAAGGGGATATTAAACTAGGGGGGCAGATGAAGGGGGGACATTAAACTAGGGGGGGCAGATGAAGGGGGGACATTAAACTAGGGGGGCAGATGGAGAGGGACGTCAAACTGGGTGCAGATGAAGGGGGGCATTAAACTGGGGGGAGCTGGAGAGGGACATTAAACTTGGGGGCAAGTTGTAAGGGGGCATTAAACTGGTAGGGCAACTGGAGGAGGACATTAAACTGTGGAGGGGGACATGTCTGCCTCTAGTTGCCCCCAGTTTAATGTCCCCATCCAAGTAACCCCACGTAACATAACATAACCAGGAAGTTATTGGCGCTGTGACCCAGATGTTTACCATCGTCTAGGTTGCAGCGCCAAAAGAGTCGCACCAAACACTTATACAACATATACACAAAGTCATCAATAAAGTTTACATTTGACCCTGTCCTGTCCATACCTTTATAGAGTAAAATACGCCGACCGCCTCTCTAGCGATATCCATTACACGCTAAAATAATAGCAATAACGATTATTACTAGAGATGAAGGTATAAAACATTTCTGACAGGCGGAAAAGTTCCATCAGTCCGATAACACATTGTCACCCATTGAATGTCACCATATAAAATCCCAGTTTTTGGCAGCTTTCAGGTAGGTATAATAGCAGCTGGTGATGGGGGGCGGCACTTATGAAACCTTTGCACTGGGCCCACCAATGTGTTAAAAAGGCTCTGGCTATATGTGCAAATGCGGACCGCGGCTTACACTGAAAGCAGAGTATAACCTCTGCCCCGACGCAAGTCATCAACACCTGTGATCAGAAGAAGGAGGAGGACGCTCTTCGTGGGACTGCAGCCATACTGGGTAAGTAGCATAAACTACTGTGTGGGGTCCCACTGTGGAGCATATAATACTGTTGGGGGGGGGGGAACAAAGTGGATCATATAATACTGTGTGGGGGGCCCACTATGGAGCGTATAATACTGTGCGTGGGCCCACTGTGGAAAATATAATACTGTGCGGGGGCCACTGTGGAGCGTATAATACTGTGTGGGACCCACTGTGGGTATATAATACTGTATGGGGGTCACTCTGGAGCATATAATATTGTTTGGGGGCCATTCACTATTTATATCACACAGTATCTGTTTTATAGCAGACTTGTGATATTATTACAGGCTGTAATGACATTGCACGGTCACTATAAAATAGATCCTGGTTAATTTAAGGTTAAATTGCGTGTTGGCACTTTGCGATAATTTAGTGGGTTTTGGGTTGCAGTTTGGGCACTCGGTCTCTAAAAGGTTCGCCATCACTGTAATAGGGTATAAGGCATTGTCTTTGTCTTTTCTTGTTCCTATGAAGGGCACTTAAAGGGAGTCTGTCACCAAAACCTAGAATATCAGCAGCAAGTCCATCATTGATCCATAAAGCTCATTTTCAGATTGATAAAAACATAGATATCTAGACAATGGAGGCCGCCATTTACAAGAGCAAAACCCCTATTGATTCAGGTGACCATAACCTATTTATATTATATTCTGTGTTCTGGTGTGAGATTCCCTTTAAGGGATTTTAAGAAACAGACATGACCAGATATATAATATATTCTGTTATATTTCCTCTCAGAACAGCTTGTCACCATAAGATTGTCCCGGAACATCAGAGAGAAGTGGATAATACTGAGAGAAGACCCGGAGGAGAGCAATGGACAGAAGTCATCAACATCAGAACAAGATCTGGAGAATATGAGGTCATAGGGCTGTCTCTACCCCTTCCTCCGTTCTTCCCTCATTCTTCCCTTCCTCCCTTCCCTACCGTCATCACCCTTTCTTCCATCTATCTATCCAGCAGGTAGATGAATTGCTGGAGGGAGCGTCTATCTCGCTCAGGTTTCTGACCTGGGTCAGATAGGAAAGTTCAGGAGCCGGGTGAACCTATTATAGTTCCCTGAGCTTTTGATGAGATTTGTCTCTGGGTTGGTCTTTTTTTTTTGGAATGGCGGGGAGGTTGGGCGGGCCTGCCATTCCCCTCCCTCCAGGGGTTTCTCCCTGCTTCTCCCACAGCCCAGCTGTTGCTCTCTCTATCGATGTCCCATGGGTACCAAACATTTACTGTCCTTGTGCATATGATTCAGATGACCTAAACGTAAAGTCAAGAAAGATGAAGATCTTCTGTGGTGAATATACTGTATATTCATTGTGAGACATGAGCACAGCCTAAAACTAATCTACCTCCATATATGCACTTGACCCATAACTTGATTTTTTTGACTGAAGTAAACCCTGATTGAACCCTGAGGAGTCTTACACACGAGACTGTATATAGAGCAGAGAGTAGAGCTGTGAGGAAGCAGGAACATGTAAGGAGTTCTGTCTCCTCATTATCTGCAGACCTTGAATTCCTGCCAATATAAGGACTGGATTTTCCACTCCAGATTGCTCCGTGTGCACAGGACCTGAGTGATCCCAGCCTAATACTAAACCAACTCCATATGCTGCCCCTGATCCAGAACTTGTTCTTATTCATCAAGTCATTCTGAATGGAGCTTATATGGATATATATATTTAATATAGGGAAAAAGGACAAGATAACAGAGACTATGCAGTAATACAGGATTTATTAACCATAAGGATAGAGTAAAGGAATCCCAGGTATTAGATGGAGTGTACATACTGTATACATAAAGAGTGACACATGTCTAGGGGATTCTGCTCTCCAATAAGATGGAGGGATCAATACAGATGATATTACAAGGATATTTGCCCCTAGGTCAGCCTTGCAGCAATGGCTATACATGAATATGGGGAATCCTACAGTAAATATATCATAATGACTTTAGAATAGATCTATCAGAAGATTACAAGTGAAGAAGTGATATACATGGCCTTACATTACCTCTGGGTCATTACTTAGGATAGAAACGGTTCTTCAAGACAAGAATTGACCCTTTGGCTGTATATTCTCCATCTATCCAGTTAAAGATATTTCCATTTCCATTATAATCATTATAGAAATAGGCCTTTATAAGTGAGTCGGACAGAACATAATCCCACATATTGACATCACATATTTCTCCTACAAAGGACTGGCCAACATCAAATTTACCACCAAAACTATCCTGGTCCTGCCCAAGGATGACCATCATCTGAGGTGAGATGGGAGATCTGGTTCTAGTAACTCTTCCTGGGTATCTCTTACCATTGATCCATAGTTGGAGCAGTCCAGTCTCAGAGTCCCAAGTGACACAAGAGCTTTTCCAGTCAAAAACTTCTGGATCCACTTTGAAGAAAATATCGTCATTATTTATGGAATGCAAAAATTTTTTCGCATTATAGATCATGTACCCCCGTTACATAGGGGCGGTGATAGGGTTAAAATTCTAAAGAAGAAGTAGTTAGAGTGGATTTTTCGGCTGAATACTTTACAGCTGAATGGCCTGAATGTTGATTTTAAATTTGGTGCAGTGATATAATTCTGGTTACCTGATGGTTTTGTCGTGCTAAATCCGATATCTTCTCTTCTTGGTATTAGGTGAGACTAGTAGTGTTAGACAAAGTGCTCTATATGGAAACATTTCTTCAGGAGCAATTTATTTCTTCTGGTAAGGTTTTTATTTTATTTTTTTATGTATATATTTTTTTCACATATATTTACACTATTTTTTTTCCACAGAAGGAATTGGCATTCTGATCGGGATTCGAATACACTCAACATGTTGGATTGAAAACTCCCCCCTTCTTCTTCTTATCTATTATTATTATTAGATTATTGTACTTTTGAAATATTTGTATACTTTTATTAATATTAAAATTATGCTTTATTTTTTGCCATTATTACTTTTGGTAGGTTGATGGTTGTAATAACATGATCGGATTTTTTTTGTACAATTTTTTTTGGCCTTTTTTTGGCTTGGGTTGTGTTCTGGTCTCATTGACATTCATATCATTAGTTAATATTTATATTTTATGTATATTTTTTTTTCCATTTTATTTTATTTGTCTCTTCCCATAGGCCGTTTTCAGGCGATATGTGGTGTTTTGTAACGGAACATATGACATCTGTCTTGTTCCCCTGACGGGGTTACAGACAAGAGGTCAGGTCTGGTTGAAGTAATTATATTAAGCTAGTCGAAGTGTTTGTTACATTGTACCATGCACGACGACATAGCATTTATTTGGTTAATAGTGTGCTGATTGGGGTTAGTCACTATGTGATTGATCCACAATGTGGCATACATTTATTTATTTTACTTCATATTTGTATATTTCATTTGTTTTTGTGTTATATACAGTGTAATCTACCTTAAACGTGTATTTACACACTGTGATATTGCAACCTTTCCACTTGATGTGTGTTCACACACTGCGTTACTGCAGCTTTTTTATTCAATGTGTATCTATACAAATTCTTTCCATATGGCATGTGTCAATGAGTCCTGGTTACCCTGCCGTATACACATGGTGTTTCTCTCTATCTATATGATATGACGTTGCCGGTAGTTTACACTTACTCTGTTTCACTGCACATGCGTGAATACTAATATTTCCGGTCCTGCCCACTTCATTACACCTATACACGCTGAATAGTGTGATTTATGGCGTTTTACCTTATGGGGGCGAGTTTTTAATCCTTTATCACTTGGATATTTATGCAACAGTTGTGTTTTTAATACTAGAAAAGCGGTCTATTAATCACTCTATATGACTAGCACGTGAGTTTTGATACCTAACTAATATACACATATATATATCTACATGTTTCTATTGTATGTATTGTATATATAATATACTATTTGTTTTGTATTGATGAAGCAATGCTGTATTTGCACTTGATATACATTTCACTTTTTTTGATCCAATGTTTTTAGTGTGATATTTTGATTGTCATTAATTGAAGGAGTGACAAGCTCCTCGCTATAAAAGTCTGCGCATGTCACTGTGTTACTGCTTGAGAAAGGTCCTGTAGCTTTAGGACCGAAACGTTGCATTGGAATAAATCTTCACCCATTTTGATTTAGAACTCCGGAGTGCTGTCCATTTTTTGCATTAATTACTTGGGATCATATGCCGGATCTTTAGGATTTGCACCCACCAGCCGAGTCAGGTTATTTTTTGGTGCTGCTCTGTACTTGGAATTTGTTGTCATTATTTATGGAGATAGAAATATTATTTGGGGGCATTGGGTAAATGAGGAAAGCGTTGTCCTTGTCTGGTGTAGCTATAGAAAGAAGGCCATGGCCTCGGGTAAGGTCGGAGTAGGAGCGCAGACATACAGTCATTTGCTTTATAACTTTATGTGTAGGATACAGAATTGTATAGTCCATGATTGTTGGCTCGGGAAAAAGCATGAAAAAAAGAGGAAAAATAATGTGATATTAATAATAATAACCATCACCATAAACATCTTTATCTTCATCACTATTACTAGCTATAGGAGGTGCAGAGGTAGCAGACGCAGTCACAGTTCCCTTTTGCATTAGGACCCAGGAGATAATAGTTGTGTCTCTGATGGTAAGTATAAGGAATAATGCTCTACCTCAACAGCTACTTACTGTATGCCGGGAATATCACACATGTCTTCTTTCTTCAAGAATCACTGACAAACCACTATAATTTATTATCAACCAAAAATACAGGTATATAAAGGTATATTCACATGTATAGTAGGTGAAGTGTTAGTTTACATTAGTATCCATATTCCCTTACACCTTGTCTAGTCTAGGCCGCAGGACACGTCTGCCTGAGTGGTGGCAGTGGCGGTTGCTGTGGTAACATGTGGGACATGTGGGACAGGTCAATCTGGGAGAGCCTTTGACAGGGTGATTTGCGAATGTCAAATCGTGGTAAAAGTGGGAGTGGCTTTTCAAGGGGCGTGGCTTTTATAAAGCTTTATATATTCAAGCCCCATATAATATCACATCCATGTGTTTTGTGGCAGTTATTTAAAGAGGTTGTCCATAAATTGGTGTGACCCCTGTGGCGGTCAGGGAGGTATAACATTTTAAAAAAAAGCCCTCTCACCTGTCCCCAGCACCCCATTGTTACTGCCTGTGTCTGTGTCTGGCGGAGCCTCATTTCTGGAAATTCTGTACCTAATTGGTCTCAGCGGTCACATGAGGCGCAGGACTCCCAGGAAGCATAAGACTGAATGGACACTGGTGGCGAACATCGGAGTGTTGAGGACAGGTGAGTATGCATGTTTCACTATGCATATTGTATGTTTACGCATCTTAATTATTTTACGTTTCACTGTACAGTATATTGTGTGTATACGCATCTTATTTGGTTTATCACTTGATTCTTTTTTCACTTTTGCTGTTTTAGAAATTTTTTGTACTTTTTGTTGTATATTTTTCTATTGCTATATTTATTTCAGCACCTATTTGTATTATTCTTAATATATACAATTATTATATATTTTTAATATATACAGTATATATATATATATATATATATATATATATATATATATATTTCATTATTTTTTATTTTTCATGTATTATTTTTATTTTATTTCATTTTCATTTTCATTACTTATCATTTTTTATGTTTTATTTCTTCTCTTTTGTATTTTTATTATTAATGATGTTTAGTTAATTGTATTATGTTTTACTTCTTGTAACTCCTTTTGTCAGCATCTTCCTTTATGTTTCTGTATATTCGTTACTTAACAACTTGCTCCAGCCCTTGCGATCTGAACATATGCATTGTTATGTGGCTATTGTATCAGCTCTTTACAGTAGTTATATGCTTAGAAGACCCAATCTGAGGCATGGAGTGCATTGTCTCTATGCGCTGACGCCATTGGATCCGGACGTGCTATATCGATCATGTGACGCGTTGTGTCACTGTGGCATAGCTCGCCATACCCGCGCATGCGCTGTCTGGTTTCTTCACCGCCATCATGGAGTGCTGCACTGATTTGTGCTACAGGTGGGTCTTCTTATTCAGGATTAGTGCCCTATATATCGTCCCTCCAGTTTTGTCCTTATCCTTTTATCCTAAACTTGCCCAGGGCCCCTCTTTGTCTAAAACTGGCCCTGGTCCCAGATGATTAAGAAAAGGAAAGAGGCTTCTTTCATCACATCTATCTCCGTTAGCCTCAAAAAGGTGTCCAATACAGAGGAAATAGCGAAAGAGTTTCATACCTTTTATCCTGTTCTGTACAATATTTAAGGTCACTTAACCCCAAGTCAAAAAAAAAAATTCTGTCCCTTTAACTGTCACAGAGGGAACAAGTTGACTAAGCCAGTAACTACACAAAAACTCATATCTATATATCTCATATCTATGCCCCTATGTAAGCCGTGGGGCAGATGGCTTATCGGTGCTTTCGAGTTTATTATCATACATGACACACTGGTGTAACACTATACCCAGGGGGGAGAAGCTCCCCGCACAGTCTTCAGCAGCCACAATCACCCAAAGAGGGTAAAGTCTCGAGAAGTGTGGGAGCAATTGTCCCAACTCGCTCCTGAATGTGGATGTGAAGGTCTGGGCGAAGCTCCTTGTGAAAAGGCTGAATATCTTTCTCCATAATCTGACTAATGAGGAACAGACTGGCTTTGTCACTAGTAGAGAAGGTAACCACAATTCTACCAGACTTATTCATGTTATTCATTATGTCATCGAACAGCAGGTCCCATTAGTCCTTTGTGGCACAGACATTGGGAAGGCATTTGAATGTGTAAAGTGGACCTATATAAGAGGAGTTCTAGATCGCTTCAGCATACCTGATGTCTTCATTCAAGCCATCATGTCCTTGTTTAGTTATTGGCACTCTGTCGGATATGTTCAACATTAACAATAGCACCGGTCAGGGATGCCCCTTATCCCCAATCCACTTTGTACTTGACTATGGAGATCGTTCATCAGGCCATTCGAGAGCACCTGCAGATTGGCAGCTTAAAAATTTGGGAGACAGTCCATCTCAATGTCGCCTTTGTGGATGACCTCTTGATGCTTATTAGCCCTAAATAAGCTTTCTCATTTATAATTGATCTTTTTGAACAATTTGGAAAACTCTCCAATTTTAAAATAAATTATGAGAAGTTTGAAGTGCAAAACATTACTGTCCCCCTGCCATATCTGTCAACTTCAACAGTCCCATGTATTCTCCTGGAAAACCTCTAGTCTCACTTACTTGGGCATACAATTGACTAGAGACCCCCGACGGCTACACCAAGCTAATTATATCCCGCTAATCTCTAGCATAAGATCCCAGCTACAATCTCTTCCAGTGCCCGTGGTGTTTTGGATGGGGAGAAAGAATATGCTTAAAACCTTTGTACTCCCTAGACTATTGTACATTTTACAAATAGTTTCAATATTTCTCTCTTGTTCCTTCTTCACATTCTTCAGCACCTTCCTTTGGAATGAGAAAAAAAAAAAACTGATTGATATATGATAGGGTAATCCAGAAATAGCCTTATAGAGGATTTGGCCTCCCAGATATTATAATGCAACTGACTTACAGTTGCATTATAATAGTGGTTACATTAGTGGTTACAGTTGAACAACTCATCTATGAAAAACTCATCTATGAACAACTCATCTATGGGCACTTCAGGCCCCCAGATCCAGTGGTCACTGCTGTAATGGACCCAGTTTTGTAGGATAAGGAATTTGGGAAATAGACACTCCACCTCCAATGGTATCACCATGGATACCATTTCTGTCTTTAAGACGCTAGCTACCAACTAACAGATAATTTCCCACAGGGTTACCATCAACTCTGATCCCATTCTTACTAAGCCCTGGTTCAAACCATGCACCAGACTTCTGGAACTGCCTCTCCAAACATACTTTAAAAAGCTTTATGGCGATTCCACTGGATTCCCTTCAACTTGAACTACAGAACTCTTGTGGTCAACTGAATTTTCTCAATAAGCGCACAGTGCTATTAGGCACAACTTCCCCACATGCAGTGCCATAATTACTGCCGGTGGGCCCCTGCTGGAGGCAAGAAGGGGAAGCGGAGGCAGCCATGAGCAGGAGTGGGGATCGATAAGTACAGCCGCGGGCCCATGGCAAGAGTATTTGTTTGGCGAACCCCAACAAATACTGCTATTATTATACTCTTGGGTCTCTTCAGACCCCGGAGTATAATGATCGGAGACCCAGGGGAGGTGAGCGAACATAAAAACCAGTGTTACTCACCTCTCCTGGGCTCCCGTGCTGATTTTCCAGGTGTCTTCAACCTCTTTAGTGACGTCACCGACATCATGTGCGTCAGACCGGCATTGCAACACATAATGACACCATCGTAACCTATGTCTATGACGTCACTGAAGGGGACCAAAAACAGCAGGAGTAGCGGCAGAGCACGGGAGAGGTAAGTACCACTGGTTTTAATGTTTGTCACCTCCCATGGGCCTCCAATTATTATATAAAATATAAATTTTGGGTTCTGCCGAACCCAAAATTTTTTCAATATTTGCAATGAACCCCATTGGGGCCATGATGGGACAAAATACTATGTGGAGGGACCACTATGGCACATAAAACTGTGTGGAGGGGCCGCTATGGGACATTATACTGTGTGGAGGGGCCACTATGGGACATTATACTGTGTGGAGGGGCCACTATGGAACATTATACTTTGTGGAGGTGGTTATGGAACATTATACTGTGAGCAGGAGCCACTATGTGACATTATACTGTATAAAGGGGCCACTATGCGTCATTATACTGTGTGAAGGGGCTGCTATGGGATATCATACTGTGTAGAGGCCAATTTGGGCCATTATAGTATGTGTAAATGGATTGTTATAGTGTGTGGGGGCCAGAAAAGCGAGCACTATGCCATGGGTCGGGGCACCAAGTCAAAAGTTTGCTATGGGGCCCAGTCTTTGCTAGTTATGCCCCTGCCCACATAGTTGAAGAATGTTTGGTTAAGCCAAGGTTGCCTAATAGAATAATTTATGTTCTGTATGACTACCTTTTCCCTTTAAACAAAACCTCAACACCTGCATATATAAGACAATGGGAAACTGACTTAGTTACAACTTACAATTCTGCTGGATATTGGTCTATACATCTTAGATCCTATGGCTTTTCACGTTGTGTACGAATCCAAGAAAACTCTTATAAATGAATGACAAGGTGGTTATTTCTTCTCTTCTCAGTCCAGTGTCTCTGGACTGCCCTCGGATGGTCCATTAGAGGTTTACTATGTATTACAGACTGTTCCCCTGTTCAGGTGCAATGCCTGTTTTCTTTGAATAAGCATGTGCTATTGTTTGCCTCCTTTCCCTCTCCTTCCCCCTTCCCACCTTTTCTTTTTGCAGGACAAATTCTATCTCGTATTGGTTCCATTTAATATTCTGTACAATATACTGGGAAGCTGGAAAAAAGATCAAGGATGAAAATTAATATAGTTTATGTGATCTCGAGACGATCATTCAGAGGTGACACTTGTTCTGTAGTTCTTGGTCCTCAATGCAAAATTATTATCAGGTATCATAATACATTTATAATACAATCCTGTATTATAAATGGCACTAATAGATGGAGATCTATTAGTGCCATTTATAATACAGGATTGGCAAAAGGGTCCACAGAAATCATAGAGAACCCATAGCAGAACTAAGTATGGGCCCCAAACCCTCTGAGATCTCTGATAAATATGCAAACTTTTAGATATTATTAGGAATGAAAATCACTTTTAGGAAATCTAAACTAACTCAGAAGGACATGTATACATACATGGCAGACAGAAGGACATGCATACATACATGACAGAAAGAAGGACATGCATACATACATGGCAGAAAGAAGGGCATGCATACATACATGGAAGACAGAAGGACATGCATACATACATGGCAGACAGAAGGACATTTATATATACATGGCAGACAGAAGGACATGTATACATACATAGCAGACAGAAGGACATGCATACATACATGGCAGACAGAAGGACATGCATACATACATGGCAGATAGAAGGACATGTATACATACATAGCAGACAGAAGGACATGCACACATACATAGCAGACAGAAGGACATGCATACATACATGGCAGACAGAAGGACATGTATACATACATAGCAGACAGAAGGACATGCATACATACATGGCAGACAGAAGGACATGCATACATACATGGAAGATAGAAGGACATGTGAACAAACATATCAGCAAAAGAAAAAGTTGCATTTATCTCGCCCTCCATCTATCTGGATGATACAATCTGATTAATAATAATGAAATGTTTCATCCTCATCGCTCACAGCAAATATCCTGTATATTCACCGCCATGAACCAGAAGCAGCAGACATGGAATAAGGTTATAATTTATTAACATAAAAAAATTGTATTTCCTCAGAACATCTTCATCTTGCTTGAAGGTAAGGACATCTGAATGATATGGGCCTGGACAGTAAATGCTTGGTACCCATGGGCTGTGGGAGAAGCAGGGAGAAACCCCTGGGGGGAGGGGAATGGCAGGCCCGCCCAACCTTCCCGCCATTCCAAAAAAAAAAGACCAGCCCAGAGAAAAACCTCATCAAAAGCTCAGGGAACTATAATAGGTTCACCCGGCTCCTGGACTTTCCTATCTGACCCAGGTCAGAAACCTGAGCGAGATAGACGCTCCCTCCAGCAAGTCATCTACCTGCTGAATAGATAGATAGATAGATAGATAGGAGAGAAGAGAGGGAGGGAGGGAGGGGGGAGGGAGGGAGGGAAAAGAAGGGAAGGGATGAAGGGAAGAGGGGAGGGAGAGAAGCAGCCCTAGGGTCCTATTTTCTCCAAATCTAGCTCTGATGTTACTGAGATATTCTGTCCATTACTTTCTTCCTGGTCTTCTTTTAATACGATCCAGTCCTCTTTGATGTTGTTGGAAAATCTGAAGGTGACATGCTGTACCGAGAGGAAATAAAACAGGACTTGTTAATTGTACGATCCAGTCATGTCCGCTCCCTAATGTGGTGGTCTAAGCTCTTCCTATTTATAAAACCCCGTTAAGTGCCCCATAGGACCAAGAAAAGGGAAATTAAAGTGGGTGTCATCAATAAATACTGGCTCATAATCTATTGCACTGGGGACCTCTGCTCAGGACAGACAGCTAAGTATCAGCAGCTCTGGAGGACCATGTAATACTACATGACATGTCTGCATGAGACAACCTGTTTAATATATACACCCTAATGGCTTCTTCAATCCCCCCCCTCATCCTGGCTCTCCCACTACTTAGGGTGAGGACAAGGTGTCATGTGACTATATCCTCTGAGGTGACATCACCATGGAAAATGTCATGATGTCATAGAATGGGACAGTAGGAGAGAAGTTTCCCTGTAGGAAAGTCAAAGAACTACAAGGAGGCGTACACTTACCTGGAAGTCTGAGTAAAAGGTGATGTAATTTAGTAAGACTCCTAGGGCTGTGAGCCAGTTTGAGATGATAAATATGATCTTAGAAATCTAAGAAAGAAGAAAAAAAAATCATATAAACAAAAAATCTAATGAAAAATAAAAACAAATTCTATTGTTTTATATCATATATAGTTATATATTATTTTATACTGTATAATACATGATATAATACTATACTAGGTCATGTTTTATTACATATTCTTATAATGCATTTTATTTAGGGATGAGCAAACAATTCAGTTAGAACTGGATTCAACCCAAAAGTTTTGGGTTGTGTTCGAACCTGAAACCCCAGAGTATAATAAGTGAAGACCCAGGGGAGGTAAGTAAAACTAACAAAGACTTATACTCACCTTGCCTCATCTCTTCTGGGTGCCCAGCAATGCACGGGCATCTTCTTTGGGCCTCTTTTGGCCTCTGACTGACACCATGCACCCCGGGGTCACCGCTGATGGGCGCCCTAATGTAACAACTCTGGGTCATTGCTGAACGCCACAAGGATGCCCAGGAGAGGTGAGGCAAGGTGAGTATAACTCTACTATTTTTCCTCACCTCCCCTGGCCCTCAACTTATTATACTCTGGGGTTTCAGAAGACCCTATAGTATAATAATAGCACTTATGGTTCGTGCTGAACACATTTGACCCAAGACAAACCGGAGGACCGAATGTCACAAATATATACTATGTAATTGTATTTTACATATTATATTATGCTATATTGTATTATATGATATATTACTATGTAATTTTTCTACATTTTATATTATACTGTATTGTATTATATGATATTATATATAATATATATATATATATATATATATATATATATTATACTATGTCATGTGTTGTTTCATATTATATTATATATTAGATTTATTGTATTCTAAAATATTATATACGATGTCTAATACAGTTTACAATCCAGTCTAATACAATACAGTTTACTATAACACATAACACATGACATAATGTAGTATTGTAGAATATATATTATGCCACAATAAGGTTACATAGTTTTACACCAAAAAAAATTGCAAAAAGTAATAAATCCCACCCCCGTGTGTATACAGAAATATTGCTGTATATACCTGTCTGCAGCGATCTCCATGACAGTCTATGTCTAATACGATCTCACATGTTGTCACTGGGAGAAGAATTTATATAGGAAAGTAACATACTGTATATCCATATATACTAGTCATTATATACAGATTACCCAATATTCCACCTATCACTACATTACTGATATTATGGACTATACCCCCACCCATATTCAGTCCTTTCCCTAGCACCAGTCTTTTGCTTTAAAGGGGGGAGAAGGTGCCCTGGAAGAAAGACATCACATCTCTTAAGTTAACCCTTTGTCTCCTGATAAGTGTCGGGGGTTAAGTTCCCCCGGGATGGATGTCACCGTAATCCAAATTAAATATAGAACAGGTACGAGCTCGGGAAAACAAACTACAGACACACCCAAGGTATCTAGTAAGAATGAGTTCGTTTATTGTATAGTTCATACAAGTTTTAAAGGCAAGTTGGTTACACAACAGTCATGTGACCAATGTACATATTTGGTCTTTCCGGTTCCGCTGCTAGGCAGATTCACAGTTTCTCATAACAACATCTCTCCTTGAATTTTGTGGATGTTTCCCCTTATCTTTTCCTGAGAACAACAGTACTGTTGAATGCCGTCCCAGTATCTGCTTCCTATCTTCTAAACTGTGCAGGCTATCTGCAGACTATTTCATTCTCTGTGTATAGAGTGTATAGAATATAATACAAATTATATTTTAACCCTCACATAAGGATACTAGTAAGTGCAGTGAGGGATGTTATTATTGCAAGTCCTGTTCTTATATGGAATGATATCCGGCTATTTGTAGATATTATATGTAGGACGATGGCCGAGCTTAGCTGGTTCAGTGCCCCTAGGAGAATAGCTGACGTCACTCCCGTGTGAAGTAGGATGGTGTATTGATGTTCCTAGAATGAGACATAGATAATATATTAGATACAATAGTAGAATACAGCTACTATAATACTGAGCCAGGAACAGATCATGGGGGTACAATGTAGCATGGACATGTCTGCGCTATGAGTAGGGGATAAGATGGAGATAAAAGTCTTTTCCTTGGTGTGAGATGTTCTACAAACCTGGTAAAGGGCCAAAAGTATTTTGCAGATACAGCCGAACCATCTGATAGCGAGAATCCCATATATGCTGATCCTACTGCAGCGGTCGTCCATGGTGGTACTCAGCACTGTGTATTTGTGCATAACATATATAATAATGGCCTCTAAAAGACAAAAACCGATAAAGACGTCAATCCATTGTTAAATAATAGAGATAAGAGAATCTCTCAGGATTCGTTTTTTATCCAGGCTCGGGTGACTTGGGTCCAAGATGTGTTTCAGGTTAAACAAGTTTGGTACAAAGCACAGCTTAAATAGGCTTAAAACATAGTGTAGAATACTCTTAGAGCTCCTAGGAACCGATCTATAAAACATAGTGTAGAACACTCTTAGGGCTCCTAGGAACCGATCTATAAAACATAGTGTAGAATACTCTTAGGGCTCCTAGGAACCTATCTATAAAACATAGTGTAGAACACTCTTAGGGCTCCTAGGAACTTATCTATAATACATAGTGTAGAATACTCTTAGGGCTCCTAGGAACCTATCTATAAAACATAGTGTAGAACATTCTTTGGGCTCCTCATTTAAATGAAACACATGAAGCCTATTATATAGGTGATAGAGGAGACATCCATATTAGTAATGTATCTGTCTTAAAATGTACAGAAAGGAGACTTACCTACAAGGGCAGAGATGCTGAACATTGTGCTAAATACAATAGATTCTGGGAAATTCTTTCCAGTTTCACTAAGAGAAGAGAAGATAATTTTAAAAGTTCAAGTGGTAACAAAGAATTTCCATGTACTGTAAATCAATAAGGGCTGAGCCTGTTGTGTGACATATCTATGATATCATCGGAGAAAGAATGTAGCTGAGGTTCCATAAATCTTCACTTTATTCCCATTTCCATCTAATTCCCAGTAACCCATTCTGTTCCCAGTTTCCTGATGTCAATTAATGGTGTTTAATGCCAAAAAGAGTCATTAAGTAGGTGGTAACATGACCTGCCAAGGGCCACAGACACACCTGCAAGGATAAGCCTTGAATTCTCATAGGGACATAAAATAGCAGAGTCTACCACACATAAGATACAACCTCCAGTCCCTCTGAATCCTTAGAAAGTGAAAGGTTCTGGTTACTTCCCACCATTTTTAGGTTCCATCAGAATTTGATGACATCACACTGACATAGGTGCAACATTTTTGTCATTAATTAGTAAAGAAAACTAGAAATAGATGTATTAGGACTTATTAGGATTTATTATGTGCCGATTAATGTCAGAAAAACAAAACAATATAGCGAGCAAAGTTCTAAAACAAAAAACCTTCAAATCCCCAATATATAGCCATCACTAGAGGGAGCACATTCTATATGGGTTTGTCCAATTCTCTTAAAACTTAAGGATACATCTGTACTCAGTGAGCTCCCTCTAGTGGCTGCAGATTTGGAGCTGTGTATCAGACAAACCATATTAAGATAAATATAATGTAGAGGACGGCCTAGCTGACTGACCCCAGAAAATGGCAACCATTATATTTCTCCTGTCTCCTTCCCATGTAATCCATGTTATTTTCACTTACCTGATGGAGATCAAAGGTGATTGATGTTGACGGTGACCAAAAATCGTTATCAGGTATGTAGCCACATAACCTGCCAAGGTCCAACAGGTCCATAGCCACACCAAAAAAGATAGGCCTGTGAACCGCATGGTGAAGCAAAATAAATAAATAACAATAAAAACTCTCAAAAACGCAAGGTACAACCTCAAAGCAATCCGATTTCTCAGAAAGTGAAAGGTTTTGATTATTTGTCACCTTTTCCAGGTTCCAGCAGTGATGTCACAACTTGATGACATCACAATAGCACAGTTATGGGAGCTTGTTGCTAAGCTATTGGCCTGCCAGTTAGTAGAATGCTGCCATTCAGTTTCCTTTGACTCACCAATCTATAGTGACAAATTTTTGAACATATGATTTTTGGATTTTTTTTGGATTAAGTGATCTGACTCCTGTCTATAGCCATCACTACAGGGGAAGATGTCATATGGATTTGCCATGATAAATCTAGACTCAGCGACCCTGATTTACTATTGTGTATAAGACTACACACTGGCATAAACTTGGTACATCTTTGACACATTGTGGTGCCTCTAGCATGGACTAGAATTTTTTAAAATGCTTGACATGTGGGTGTGGAATCTCATAAATAGGCGGTATGACTTAAATGTGCTGCAATGTACCAAAAATGCGCTAAATTAATATCAAAAAATTCTGTGACAAAGTAAGCCAACTAAATGGTGGTTTAAATGCAGCCTAGTCAGTCTAAAGATACCCCAGATGTATCATCCAGCATCAGTCACTGTGATAAATCTGGTGTATTCTCAGACTGCCTGTCTAAGTTTGCACTGTCTAGCTAGTAGTGAATGTGGGCCAGTGTGTCTCCCCTAGTGGCAGCTGCAGGAAGACAATATTTTACAATATTGAGTGTGAAGAGTATTAGTTTTGCAGCTTTGTATTGTACAAGGCATATATGAACATATATATAAACTACCCGCTATTGATGTGAATACCCGAGCAGGTCCTGCACTTACAGGGGGTGCGATGGAGGAGTGAGATATTGTGCTTGTATCGCGCCTCCTGCTACATCTGTATAAGGAGCTGTATATTACATGGAAAATGGTAGAATAGGTCAAGTCATGGGCTCAGAATCGGTCTGAGATGTAAAAGATGATTCTGCAAAACTGAAAAGAAGAAAAATTTATCAATAGGAAATACAATAGAAAACTCTGAGACATTGTATTGTTTTATATCATATCATATTGTAGTATAGTATATCATGTGATGTTATTCCTAATATACTTTAACAACTTAGACTTTATTTTAGGGGTCATGTAATAAGAATATTGAAGACCACTGAAGAGTTCTGCTCTGTATCTATAGTGAGTAGTGTTGAGCAAACCAAACTGCAAAGTATAAGCATGGCTGTGATTGGCCAGGCAGGACATGTGACCTCTCTGTATAAGAGGCGGGGTCACAGGTCCTGTCGCCATTTTAGCTAGATAGGCTAGGTAGGGAGAGGCTGCAGCTGGAGACAGGGACAGTCAGGGCCTTAGCTAAATGTAATAATTTAGTAATTGTCCTTTTCAGGGAAGTTCAGCGAGGTAGGGAGAGGAGCCGGATAGTGTGAGGGGCAGTTACCTTATAAATAATAATAGTGACTGCAAACTCCATGTATACACATACCATCTCCTAGCGCAGTAACAATAACTGCATTGTGTACCCATACCGTCTCCTAGCGCAGTAACAATAACTGCGTGTGTACCCATACCGTCTCCTAGTGCAGTAACAATAACTGTGTGTGTACCCATACCGTCTCCTAGGGTGTTTGTACAGTAACAATAACTGCGTGTGTACCCATACCGTCTCCTAGCACAGTAACAATAACTGTGTGTGTACCCATACTGTCTCCTAGCACAGTAACAATAACTGCGTGTGTACCCATACCGTCTCCTAGCACAGTAACAATAACTGCGTGTGTACCCATACTGTCTCCTAGCACAGTAACAATAACTGCGTGTGTACCCATACCGTCTCCTAGTGCAGTAACAATAACTGTGTGTACCCATACCGTCTCCTAGCGCAGTAACAATAACTGTATGTGTACCCATGCCGTCTCCTAGTGCAGTAACAATAACTGTGTGTACCCATACTGTCTCCTAGCATAGTAACAATAACTGCGTGTGTACCCATACCATCTCCTAGTGCAGTAATAACTGCGTGTGTACCCATACTGTCTCCTAGCGCAGTAACAATAACTGTGTGTGTACCCATACCGTCACCTAGCACAGTAACAATAACTGCGTGTGTACCCATACCGTCTCCTAGTGCAGTAATAACTGCGTGTACCCATACCGTCTCCTAGCGCAGTAACAATAACTGCGTGTGTACCCATACAGTCTCCTAGTGCAGTAACAATAACTGTGTGTGTACCCATACTGTCTCCTAGCGCAGTAACAATAACTGCGTGTGTACCCATACCGTCTACTAGCACAGTAACAATAACTGCGTGTGTACCCATACAGTCTCCTAGTGCAGTAATAACTGCGTGTACCCATACCGTCTCCTAGCGCAGTAACAATAACTGTGTGTGTACCCATACCGTCTCCTAGCACAGTAACAATAACTGCGTGTGTACACATACCGTCTCCTAGCACAGTAACAATAACTGCATGTGTACCCATACTGTCTCCTAGCGCAGTAACAATAACTACGTGTGTACCCATACCGTCTCCTAGCACAGTAACAATAACTGCGTGTGTACCCATACCGTCTCCTAGCGCAGTAACAATAACTGTGTGTACCCATACCATCTCCTAGTGCAGTAACAATAACTGCGTGTGTACCCATACCATCTCCTAGCACAGTAACAATAACTGCGTGTGTACCCATACTGTCTCCTAGCGCAGTAACAATAACTGTGTGTGTACCCATACCGTCTCCTAGCGCAGTAACAATAACTGCGTGTGTACCCATACTGTCTCCTAGCGCAGTAACAATAACTGTGTGTGTACCCATACCGTCTCCCAGTGCAGTAACAATAACTGCGTGTGTACCCATACCATCTCCTAGCACAGTAACAATAACTGCGTGTGTACCCATACTGTCTCCTAGCGCAGTAACAATAACTGTGTGTGTACCCATACCGTCTCCTAGCGCAGTAACAATAACTGTGTGTGTACCCATACTGTCTCCTAGCACAGTAACAATAACTGCGTGTATACCCATACCGTCTCCTAGCGCAGTAACAACAACTGTGTGTGTATCCATACCATCTCCCAGTGCAGTAACAATAACTGCGTGTACCCATACCGTCTCCTAGCGCAGTAACAATAACCGTGTGTGTACCCATACCGTCTCCTAGCGCAGTAACATTAACTTCGTGTGTACCCATACCGTTTCCTAGCGCAGTAACAATAACTGCGTGTGTACCCATACCGTCCCCTAGCAAAATAACAATAACTGTGTGTGTACCCATACCGTCTCCTTGCGCAGTAACAATAACTGCGTGTGTACCCATACCGTCTACTAGCACAGTAACAATAACTGCGTGTGTACCCATACCGTCTCCTAGTGCAGTAATAACTGCGTGTACCCATACAGTCTCCTAGTGCAGTAATAACTGCGTGTACCCATACCGTCTCCTAGCGCAGTAACAATAACTGTGTGTGTACCCATACCGTCTCCTAGCACAGTAACAATAACTGCGTGTGTACACATACCGTCTCCTAGCACAGTAACAATAACTGCGTGTGTACCCATACTGTCTCCTAGCGCAGTAACAATAACTACGTGTGTACCCATACCGTCTCCTAGCGCAGTAACAATAACTGCATGTGTACCCATACCGTCTCCTAGCGCAGTAACAATACCTGCGAAGTGTACCCATACCGTCTCCTAGCACAGTAACAATAACTGCGTGTGTATCCGTACCGTCTCCTAGCACAGTAACATTAACTGCGTGTGTACCCATACCGTCTCCTAGCGCAGTAACAATAACTGCGCGTGAGTACCCATACCGTCTCCTAGTGCAGTAACAATAACTGCGTGTGTACCCATACTGTCTCCTAGCGCAGTAACAATAACTGCGTGTGTACCCATACTGTCTCCTAGCGCAGTAACATTAACTGCGTGTGTACCCATACCGTCTCCTAGCGCAGTAACAATAACTGCATGTGTACCCATACCGTCTCCTAGCGCAGTAACAATAACTGCGCGTGAGTACCCATACCGTCTCCTAGCACAGTAACAATAACTGTGTGTGTACCCATACTGTCTCCTAGCACAGTAACAATAACTGCGTGTGTATCCGTACCGTCTCCTAGCACAGTAACAATAACTGCGTGAGTACCCGTATCGTCTCCTAGCACAGTAACAATAACTGCGTGTGTACCCATACCGTCTCCTAGCACAGACTCACATGGTGGATGAGTATCTGTCAACATGTCTCCTGGTACTGAGCGATGGGTCCTCCCCCGTTCAATTTCTGGGTTGGTAAATTGGACACGTGGCCAGAGCTTGCCTTCTATGCCTTGAAGATGCTGGCCTGCCCTGCGGCAAGTGTCCTATCAGAACGTGTGTTCAGCACCACAGGGGGTGTCATCATCGACAAGAGGATCCGCTTATCCACAGCCAATGTGAACATACTTACGTTCATTAAAATGGACCAGGCATGGATCCCACAGGACTTGGCTGTGCAAGCGCCTGAGTGAGTGGTTAAAGTGTTGGCTACCTCCTCCTCTGCCTCATCCACTTACACCTCCTCCTCCTCCCCCTGGACCTCTACCACCTGTTTCAAAATTATTATTTTATTTTATTTGTTTTTAATATATATTTTTTTATGTATTTATTTCTTTATTTTAATTTTTAATTTTATGTTATTTTAAGTACTTTCTCTTACATTTTTTGCAGGGCACTTGCCCTGTTATTACCCCAATTTTGCAGCCATCTACCCCTTAGTATCTCCATTTTACAGCCATTTTTGGGTCACCAAGTTCGGGTCCCCATTGATTTCAATAGGGTTCGAGTTCGGGTCAAGTTCGGGTACCTGAACCGAACTTTTCAGTAAAGTTCGTCCAAACTCGTCGACCCCAAACTTTGATGGGTTCGCTTAACACTACTGTAATAGTGAGGCAACTCTTAGGTCATGTCTAGAAGAACACAGCAGAAAATAGAATGAAGACCTTTGTAATAAAACATGGCGGTACATACCGATCTACAGTGATCTTCATGACAGTCTGAAGATGATAGCACCTCACATGTTATCACTGGGGTAGAATGTATATAGGAAAGTAACATATTTCTAGTAGAAGTCATTACTAGTCATTATATACAGATAATCCAATACTCCGCCTATCAATACATTACTGATATTATGGACTATGCCCCCCATGTTCTACCTCCAGACACCAGTCCTGGCCACACTATCAGTCTATAATGTCTATTACTATATAATGTATAATGTCTATTACTATAATGTCCAGGGGTGTATAGGGTAGGGGATAACTTGTAGATTAGGGAGGATTCCAACCATCCACTGATCAGAAAAACAGGGAACAGATGGAAAAGCTCTTTAGGTTGATGCTGCGGCTAAATAAGAACTTGATATCACAGCCAAAGTACTTTATGCACATCACTACAGGTCACTACTTCTTTATGTAAGTCTTACATGATCCTGGGCATTAAAGCCTGTGGGTTGTGCTGCAAAAGCTGCATGAAAATCACAACTTATACAGCAAGTTATTTTTGCTATAGAAACTGTATAGAATAAGTTATATGGGATCGTATAAATGCATCTCTGTAGGGAATTGTGTTATAGGCACCCAACCCCGTGTCAATGGCAATATAGCTGTACTGCTGTAGCCGGTACAGCACTCCTATGTGGCCAATACATTGCTGTGCCTGGCCAGTTCTCTCCTGAGCTGCTGCCCAGACACTGACACATGTGACACCTGAAGCCACCCATAGGAGATGAAGGGCATACAGACACTCCGCAACTCACTGACGTTCTCTTTACTGAGGTCGATGTTACATCCACAGAGGATGGAATACTTCAGTAGAGACAGCTGACAATGTCACACATAAGGCCTAGCTCATAAGGTTACAGGCCGCGGCAGTGAATGTCATGCTTCCATTGTAGCGTGATATGCGCTGCCATACTCTTACTCATGAGTATCCTTAGGCCAGAACCAAATGGAGTCCTTTTGGCTAAGAGGTTGCTTCGCTCCTACAAACTATCCAACAAGCTTGTCTGACCCAAGCTGTAATCCACTCCTACAAGCAATCCTTCTTTCAAGCTGTCCTTCAAGCCAGCCCATTCTCCAAGAGCACAGGCAATGACCCTTAAATATGTCACCATGAATAACCTTGACAACTGTCTCCTGTCTCCTGCTATCACTGCCCCTAGATTTATCATTACATTTAATGGTAGTTGTATAAAATCCATGTACAGATTGCGCCCTCTAGTGGTGACTATATACAAGGGGTTTACAGTAATTTTTTTTAATCTTTTTATAAATAGTAGTTTTTACTATTATAGAGATATTTTCTGAGTAACTCAGTTTCTAGATTAGTTTAGTAATTCATGGCGGCCAATAAGGAGCTCTGACTGAGCTAGTGTGATGTCATCGAGTTCTGTCAGTCAATGCGCTTACTCTCTATTGATGTCCATTGTCTTATATGAAACATCCCATAACCCCTTTAGTGTTTTTGTGATTTTCTTGATTAAAATTCATATAGATGTTAAAGAATTACCATTCTATTTCCATGAAAATGTGATTTTCAGCCCAATGTTTCCCATCGCCGCCCTGCTGGGTAAGTCTCCTTTCTGAACGTTCAAGAGTGATAAATCTCCAATATGGATGTCTGTTCTATCATTATATAAGACTCCATGGGCAAGATAATCTAATAAAATGCACCAAAATGCCGTAGTCATTTTTGCCCAAAACTCTTACATATTTTACACCTCATTTCTATGTGTATTAGACATTTTCTAACAGATGCTCTAAAATTCTGAATAATGCTATAAATATTGGGGCCAAAATGTCAGAAACTAAGCCAAGTAATAAGTGGTGTAAAGTTAGACTACAGTAGACTGGGTGAAAGTCCGCCAGATTGTCAAACAGCTTTAGACACTTTGGAGAATCTGCCGCAGTCTAAGTCTAGTCTAAGTTTTGACTGTCTAAAAGTTAGTATTAGTTTATCTGCCCCCATACGTGTAATATAATGTCTATATATTCCCCTCCCGCTGACTATAATATGTTCTTCAGTTATAGATTGACGTCTTTGTTTTTTGTATTTTAGAGGCCGCCATGATCTATATCATGCACAGGTATATCATACTGAGGAGCGCCGAGCACACCCGCGGCACCACCATATACCATGACTCAATGCTGCTGGTAGGAGGGATCGGGTGTATCGGGACTATAATGATGGCCGTATTCCAGGTTTGTAGATCATTCCACAACAAGGAGAAGACTTATCTCCACCTCACCCCCTTCTTCTTAGAGATCAGAGATGTCCATGCTATATTGTCAGGCTCCCCCCATGGTCTGTTCCAGTATTATAATAGCTGTATCTAACTACTGTATCTAATCTATTATATCTATATCTCATTCTAGGAAGATCTATATCCCACAGTACATGTCACAGGAACCATGCTGGCCATAGGGCTTGGAGGGCTGCACCAACTTAGCTCACCTGTACAAAACATCTAGGAGCAGCCGGTGTTTGGCCCATATAAGAACAACATTTGCAGTGATGTCATCTCTGACTGCCATGACCAGTATCCTTATCAGGAGGCAAAGGGTTAACTTATAAGATTTAGTGTTTTTCTCTCCATTCTGGACATTATAGTAGTAGACATTATATATTGTACAGTAATAGACATTATAGACTGCTAGCGGGGCCAGGACTGGTGTAATATCTCTGCAATAGAAGCCCCAATTTACATGGGGTTATAACTGTTTTATTCAGGTGGCCATAACCTATCTATCTTTGTGCATCCTGGATCTAGTGACAGATTCTCTTTAAGAGGCTTTAAAGAATAGGGAAGAGCTTAGACCACCCATAACTAATGTCTATATGTTCCCCTCCCCTAACTATAATATGTTCTTCAGTTTGGATGAACACCGAGCCATATAGGGAAGGCGTTACTGACTGTGTAGGTGGAGGATGGGAGTGGTGGTACATGGTTTCCTCCCCCTTCTGGTGTGTCTAGGGAGACTGTACTACAGCTGCTATTGAGAAGGGGGTTTGGTGGAGATAGATAAAACCTGAAGCCTGAAGCTCTGCCTCTGCTCTCCCTCTTACCGGCCCCTCAGCAGCGAGTTGTCCCGCCCTCCCTTTTATCTGGTGGAGTTATTCGGATGTGCCTTTGGGGAAGGGGTTTAGTTAATTATTACTGTTCACTGATGTTCTTCTCTTTTCTAGAGTATTCGGGATTATTATGTTATTAAGTCATAGCTGGCGGTATAGAACATTTTTGATGGACGTGAAGGCAGACTTTCCCACAGGGCGATCTGCGGCCGGCATACCGCATCATGACAGTGGTTATAAGTTTGGACGTTTTACAAGAGATATTTAATAAAGTTGTGGCCGACCCCGTCCACTTAAGAGTTAAATTGTTGTCCTGGTTTTATTTATTTACCTTAAGAAGAAGGAAATAGTTCTTTGGGAGGTGTAAAGAGTCTCCGCAGTCATAGATTGACGTCTTTATTGTTCCTTGTCTTTTAGAGGCCGCCATCATCTATGTAACACATAGATATGTATCATTGAGGAGCGCCGAGCACACCCGCTGCAGCCATGTATACCACAATATAATGCTGCTGGTAGGATGGACAGGATATATCGGGACAATTATGATGGTCGTATTCCAGGTTTGTAGATCATCCCACAACAAGGAGAAGACTTATCTCCTCCTCACTACCTTCTTCTTAGACCGGGTAAAAGTCCGCCAGATTATCAAACCGCTTTAGACACTTTGGAGAATCTGGCGCAGTCTAAGACTGTCTAGTCTAAGTTTTGACTGTCTAAAAGTTAGTATTAGTTTATCTACCCACATATGTGTAATATAATGTCTATATGTTTCCCTCCCCTAAGTATAATATGTTCTTCAGTTATAGATTGACATATTTATTGTTTCTTGTCTTTTAGAGGCCTCCATCATCTATGTGATGCACCGGTATATAACACTGAGGAGCGCCAAGCACAACGGCTGCAGCCATATATACCATGACTCAATGCTGCTGGTAGGATGGACAGGAGAAGGAGGAGACTTATCTCCACCTCACCACCTTCTTCTTAAAGCTCAGAGATGTCCATGCTACATTGTCAGGCTCTCCCCATGGTCTGTTCCATTATTATAATAGCTATATCTAACTACTGTATCTAATATATTATCTCTATATCTCATTCTAGGAAGATCTATATCACACTGTCCATCTAATAGGAACCGTCCTGACCATAGGGCTTGGAGGGCTGCACCAACTTAGCTCAACCATATCTCTATACAAAACATCTAGGAGCAGCCGGTGATTGGCCCATACCAAAACAACATTTGCAGTGATGTCATTTCTGACTGCCATGACCACGGCCAAGAGGTAAGTACTGTAATATTTCAGATCAGACATAGGGGGATTTATTAATGGATAGGGGATGGCAAGAAATACCCAACAAATGGTGGAAATGTAAGAAGAAATCTTAATCTTAGATGCACCAATAAAGAGGTGTACAATTACTCCGTAAGGCTTTACTTTGGAGACACCATCTCCAAATTACATGCTAAATTCCTTCCAGGAGTTGTATCATCATGGATACGGCCATGGAACTTGTCATTAACTTCTAAAATTCTTATAATGTATAAGAAATGGTTCTCTGACTCTTGCAAAATAATCCCAAATGTTATAAAAAAGGAATACTGTGTTACATAAAATGTCATAATAAAATACAATATAATATAATACTACAATACCATACAATCTATAGTAATGTACTACAATAAAATCCTATATAACATAATGCAATGTATACATACAGTAGTTTTCCATTAGATTTTGTCCATTAGGTTTATATATATATTTATTCTTTTTTAGCTATGTAATAGCTAATTTTCAGGTAAGAGCCATTATGGTGAATATATTACTATGGTTGTGTCATGAGAATAGCCACTCTACATATCATGTAGTATTACATGGTCCTCCAGAGCTGCTGGTTCTTATCTCTCCATTCTGGCTATAAAGACGTCCCCCCCAGTGATCTACAAATGTGCTAATAGGGTATAAGGCATTGTCTTTATGTCTTTTCTTGTTCCTATGAAGGGCACTTAAAGGGAGTCTGTCACCAAAACCTAGAATATCAGCAGCAACACCATCATTGATCCACAGAGCTCATTTCCATATTGATAAAATCATAGATATCTAGGCAATGGAGGCCGCCATTTACAAGAGCAAAAAACCTTTTGATTCAGGTGACCATAACCTATCTATCTGCAGGGCTGAGCTTGTATTCTGTGTTCTGGTGTGAGATTCCCTTTCAGGGATTTTAAGAAACAAACATGACCAGATAGAAAATATATTCTGTTATATTTCCGCTTGGAACAGGTTGTCACCATGAGATTGTCCCGGAACATCTTAGAGGAATGTATAATACTGAGAGAAGACCCGGAGGAGAATAAAGGACAGAAGTCATCGACATCAGAACAAGATCTGGAAAATATGAGGTCATAGGGCTGTCTCTCCCCCTTCCTCCGTTCTTCCCTCATTCTTCCCTTATTACCTTCCTCCCTTCCCTACCATCCTCACCCTCTCTTCCATCTATTTATTCAGCAGGTATATGAATATCTGGAGGGAGCGTCTGTCTCGCTTAGGTTTCTGACCTGGGTCAGATAGGAAAGTCCAGGAGCTGGGTGAACCTATTATAGTTCCCTGAGCTTTTGATGAGATTTGTCTCTGGGCTGTGTGGAGGGTGGAATCCATTTTGTCTACTTCTGTATCCATTTTGTTAAAGTCTTACTAAAGTTCACAAAGAAGTTGACACAGGATTCTGTGGCTGCCTTCCAGTCTGGATGAATCTTGCTTAAGCTAGCATTTTGTCCAAGATAGTGAAGGACAACTGGTAGATGTTTACTGTCCAGTATCTGAGAACCTAAAACCTCCCACATTCCTTTCCTTGTACTGCATGAGAACGAATACGCCTATTTTATGTTATAAGAATACTGTGTAAGAATAATAAAACAGAACAAGCAGTTTTGGCTACTTGTCTCTTGTGTGTTCTCCGAGCGCTCAATACTTATTGATTATCAATTAGGACTACGGTAACATATTCTCGGGGTGTTTTCCCCCAACAGCTGGTCTTTTTTTTTTTTTTTTTTGGAATGGTGGGAGAGTTGGGCAGGCCTGCCATTCCCCTCCCCCCAGGGGTTTCTTCTCCCTGCTTCTCCGACAGACTTATCCATCTATCTATTTTTCTATGCCCAACAGGTACCAAGCATTTGCTGTCCCTGCCCATATGATTCAGATGACCTAAACTTCAAGCACAGAAAGATTAAGATGTTCTGTAAAAATAGAATTTTGTCGATAAAGTGAATTGCTTATAATTAATGTAATTCCCTTTATGCTGATTCTGGTCGCAGTTCAGGATGGTGAATATATATCCATTGTGAGATATAAACACAGCCTAAAACTAGAACCCTGAGGACTCTTACACATGATAATGTATATAGAGCGGACAGTAGAGCTGTGAGGAAGCAGGAACATGTAAGGAGTTCTGTCTCCTCATTATCTGCAGACCTTGAATTCCTGCCAATATAAGGACTGGATTTTCCATTCCAGATTGCGCCGTGTGCACAGGACCTGAGTGAATACATAGTGTAGAACACTTAGGGCTCCTAGGAACCTATCTATAAAACATAGTGTAGAACACTCTTAGGGCTCCTAGGAACCTATCTATAAAACATAGTGTAGAACACTGTCAGGGCTCCTAGGAACCTATCTATAAAACATAGTGTAGAACACTGTCAGGGCTCCTAGGAACCTATCTATAAAACATAGTGTAGGACACTGTCAGGGCTCCTAGGAACCTATCTATAAAACATAGTGTAGAACACTCTTAGGGCTCCTAGGAACCTATCTATAAAACATAGTGTACAATACTCTTAGGGCTCCTAGGAACCTATCTATAAAACATAGTGTAGAACACTGTCAGGGCTCCTAGGAACCTATCTATAAAACATAGTGTAGAACACTCTTGGGGCTCCCAGGAACCTATCTATCCAATTTCTAGCTCTTAAAGCAACATATAGCTGAAGTTATGTCAAAGTAAATGTGGAATGTATGTTTATGGAAATATGAATGGTAAGCAGAGGAGCACCGAGTTTAACCATACACTGCACTGACATTTGCTTTTACGCATTTAATTTTTAAAACTCTCTAAAAATTACTATTTTGGGGGAAAAAGTGCGTGACTGTGATTTTTTTAGACACACATGGTGGTTATATTGCAAAAGGCAATGGTTTTGTAGAAAACTTTTGGAGACAATTTTTTGCCTGTGATCCACTTGAAAAGTAATGAAGATATGGATTTTCAAAAAAAAAAAAAAAAGCCACCAAATATCCCAGGATGGGAGTAGATGTGATATCAAAATTTTTATTTTTTTATTTATTTTTTTTTAATGCAAAGACTGTGCTAATGGCACCAACAGTGTGCTATAGTGGAATGTGATGGTGGACCAGGCCGCAGGACATGTCTGCCTGAGTGGTGGCAGCTGCGGCACAGAGTAATATGATGGATCAGGCGGCAGGACATGTCTGTGATATTAGTAATAATCATCATCATCTCCATTATAATCATGATGTAACATCATTCTCTTCATCATTACCAATAGCTATAGGTATAGAGGTAGCAGTCAGTCACAGTCACAGTTTCGTATTAGGACCCAGGAGCGGTGGAAGTGGCGGTTGCTGTGGTAACATGTGTGGCATAATATGATGGCAGAGACGTAACCTGGGAAAGCCCTTGACAGAGTGATTTGTGAATGTCAAATCGCAGCGAAAGTGGGAGTGGCTTTTCAAGGGGCGTGGCTTTTATAAAGCTTTATATTTAGACCCCATATAATATCGCATCCATATGTTTTCTGGCTGTCATTAAATGAGGGTGTCCATAAATTGGTGCGACCCCCTGTGGCGGTCAGGGAGGTATAAAATTTTAAAAAAAAAGCATACCCATCTGTCCCCAGCACCCCATTGTTACCGCCAGTGTCTGTTCAGTACCATGGCGGCGCCTCATTTCTGGAAATCCTGCACCTCATGTACCAGCAAGAAGGCCCCGACACAAGACTGAATGGACACTGGTGGTGGACAATGGAGAGCTGGGTACAGGCGAGTATGCTTTTTTTTTTTTTAATTTCACACCTTCCGCCCACCACATGGGTTTCCCCAATTCTTGGACAACCCCTTTAGAGGTTTTATCCACATTTCTATTTATCTATGGCCCATCCTTAGGATAGACCATCATTATCACATCTGTTGGGTCCGACAGCCTGGACCTCTATAGATCAGCTTTTCCAGGACAGTGTGGCTACAGGTAATGGTAACAATTCCAGGAGTCATGCAGCTCACTTGTCATACAGAGTGTAGCGGTGGGTTAGGTAGTGCAGTGGTGCTCATTGTATAGCGGGTGAGCAGCATGGCTCCCAACATGTTATTACCTGTCGCCATGCTGTCTTGGTAAAGCTGATCTGCAGGAGTGCAGGGTTTGGGCAGTGGGCCCCTGGAATCAGTTACACTTGTGTGCCCTAGACATCCCAGTCCAACACTGGTCCAGAACATCGATCTTGACTGTCATTAATGGACAGAAAGTCCCAGTACGGTCAGAAGTGTAGATACATTGGACTGCATGGGCAGATATGGAGTGGTGAAAATGCTTTCTTGACTTGCACTTTGCATCATTCAGTGCAGTAGCTGAGCAGGGACTCTGGTGAGGGCTCCCTCACTGTGCTATTTGTAGGGCCGCCTCAGCTCCAGCCTCCAGTGCGGGTCCTGTTCCAACCTTCATATTACTGAGTGTCCTGACGCCCCTGTGCAGTGTTAGGACATAGTGTACAGTGGCACACAACATTCTGATGTCAATATGAGTGTTGGCGATAGCAGAAAATTGTACTTTATTATTATTTATTATGCTTTCTTATATAGCGCCATCATACTCCACAGCACTTTACAGAAATTGACAGTCACTGTCCCATATAGGGCTCACAATCCACATTCCCTATCAGTATGTCTTTGGAGTGTGGGAGGAAACCCAGGCAAACACGGGGAGAACATACAAACTCCTTGCAGATGTTGTCCTTGGCAGGATTCAAACCCAGGACTCCAGCACTGCAAGGCTGCAGTGCTAACCACTGAGCCACCATGCTGCCCATGTACTTCATCTATTGCCATTGCTCCACTGAAATTAATGGAGCATTGCTATGGCTGGTAGATCCCCGCTCCATTCAGACCGTTTTCCTGATCAGTTGTGGTCAGAGGCGGTCGGATGACCACTGATCTGCAAGTTGTCCTCTATCCTATATACAGCAGATGACTTGCTTTGGTGAGAAATCCCTTTAAATAATAATAGTAATGTGATGTGTCCTCTGCATTGACTTACAGCGAACCTCTAGGTAATGGATACTGATAAGCTATCCATAGGATTAGCCATATACAATGTATATGTCCGGAAGAAGCTCTGCTCCTGTTCAAGTAAAAAGGAGCGTAACTGCAGTTCCCAGGAGCCGCCACTACAGTGTACGGGCCCAGAACATGTATACAGTGTATGGAGCTCTGTACACTGTAGTGGGTGCACTGGGGGACTGCAGCTCCGTTCCCCTTTACTCCCATTGTATAGGAGCAGAACTGCTTCAGACCATATACCTCATATATGGGTTCAGGTGGCTGAAAAAGCTGATCAGTGTGGGGTTTGGGTGTCGGACCCACACCGATCAGATACTGGTGGTCTATCATGTGGATAGGTTATCAGTAACCATTATCTTCAGGTTCTGTAGAGCTCCTTTAACTTGCTCCTAAAGCTGGCTATTCACATTAGATGTTCCCCAGCTGAAATGGCCAATTTCAGGAATCAACCATGAAACTACCCTGAACGTTCATTCACCAGTCATGATCAGCAACACCAGATTTTGCCTAAAAGGAAATCATCCCAGTTGGCCAAAAATATTATCCGTGTTTGGCCTGATCTGTCGCTTGTGGCCAAGCAGACAGTTTGTGCAGACTCACTGGGGCAGATTTATAACAACTGTCCTAGTAGGCCATAGCAACCAATCACAGCACAGCTTTCATTTCTTATAGTGCTTTTGAAAAATGAAAGCTGCGTTGTGATTGGTTGCTTTTTCTTTAAGGCAGTTTTCATACATCTGCCCCAGTGTGTTTTTTATCCTGATCAGACAGTTTAGTTGTTAAAGGTATCAAGGCTTGCAGATGGCCGGGGTCTGCCAAGAGGAGTCCTCTGAGGGACTCTGGTGTACATGCTGTGCATGCAGTGAGCTTAGGTCCACATGCACTGGAAGTGTAAAGCATGTGCGGTGAAGTAGGGGGCGCTGACTACAGCTTTACTGTGTGCAATGTGCATGTGTCAGGGTCCCTCAGTGGACTCATTTTAGCGGACACCGGGCATCTTCAAGATCTGATTCCTAAGAATGCGGGAGGCGAGTGGTGGTATGATACAGAGGTTTGAGACCCTAAACCTCATCTCACATGCTAGTGGTCCCAAACAGGTTCCTTTTAAAGGATTTGGCCACTTTAAATTGCCCGTTCATAACCTGGCAGCAGCTGGAGGACCATGTGACCAATATCTTAGAATTTAGGGCCCCACTTGTAAACTTGCCAAGGGCCCTGTCTAAAACCGACCCTTTTCCCAGATGATTAAGAAAAGGAAAATGGCTTCTTTTGTCAAATCTATCTCTATGCCTTTCAACAAGGTGTCCAATACAGAGGAAATAGCGAAAGAGTTTCATACCTTTTATTATGTTCTGTAGAATATCCCAACTCACTTAACCCCAGATGACCCCGTCTATGCAACTGATGTAGTATCTATCCCTTTAACTGACACAGAGGGAACAAGCTGACTAAGCCAGTAACTACACAAAAACTCATATCTATATATCTCATATCTATGCCCCTATGTAAGAGCCCTGGAGTAGATGGCTTACCGGTGCTTTCAATTTTATTATCATACATGACACATTGGTGTAACACTATACCCAGGGGGGGAGAGGCTCCCCACACAGTTTTTAGCAGCCACAATCACCATTCTGCCCAAAAAGGGTAAAATCTGGAGAAATGTGAGAGCCCCATCTCACTCCGGATTATGGATGTGAAGGTCTGGGCAAGCTTCTTGCAAAAAGGCTGAGAATCTTTCTCCCTCAACTGATTAATGAGGAACAGACTGGCTTTGTGCCCGGTAGAGAAAGTAACCACAATTCCATAAGAGTTATTCAGGTCCCTTTAGTCCTTCTCCGCACAGGCACTGGGAGTGCATTTATTTGAGTAAACTGGTCCTATATTAGAGGAGTTCTAGATCTCTTCAGCATGCTTGATGTCTTCATTCAAGCCATCATGTCCTTGTTTAGTTAATGGCACTCTGTTGGATACGTTTTCATATTAGGAATGGCACCTGGCAGGGACGCCCCTTATCCCCAACCTTATTTGTACTAACTATGGAGACCTTACTTCAGGCCATTTGAGAGCATCCACAGATTGACGGCTTAAGAATTGGTGAGATCCTGAACGTCTATACCAAGCTAATTATGCCCCGCTAATCGCGAGCATAAGATCCCAGCTACAATCTCTTCTAGTGTCCGTGGTGCCTTGGATGGGGACAAAGAATATGCTTAAAACCTTTGTGCTGCCTAAACTGTTGTACATTTTACAAATGGTTCCAATATTTCTCTCTCATTCCTTCTTCAAGCAGGTGAAGACATTATTCAGCAATTTTCTTTGGAATAGGAAAAAGACCAGATTATTATATGATAGGTTAATCCAGAAATAGCCTTATAGAGGATTTGGCCTCCCAGATATTCGTACATATTATAATGCAACTCACTTAGAAAGATGGTTACAGTTGAACAATTCATCTATTGGCACTTTGTGCACCCAGATCGAGAGGGCACTGCTGTCATGGTCCCAGTAGTCTGGCATATGGAATATAGGAAACTCCACCTCCAATTGTATCACCAAGGGTTCCGTCTTTAAGACACTAGATACTAACTCACAGGTAATTTCCAATACCCCATGTTTACCATCAACTGTGATCCCATTCCTACTAAGCCCTGGTTCAAACCATACACCAGAATTCTGGATCTTCTCAAAACACACTTTCTAAAGTTTTAGGGCAACTCCACTAAATTCCCTTCAACATGAACTACAAAACTCTGGTTGTCAACTGAATTTTCTCCAACTAGGAGACTTACACTCAGCACACGGTGATATTACACACAACTTCATGATCTTCAGAGACCCCATAATGTTTGGTTAAGCCAAAGTTTCCTAATAGAATAATTTCTGTTCTGTATGACTACCTTCTCCCTTTAAACAAAACCTCAACACCTGCATATATAAGATAATGGGAAACTGACTTAGGTGCAACTTTCAATTCTGCTGAATATTGGTTCATACATCTTAGATCCCATGGCTTTTCACGATGCGTACAAATCCAAGAAAACGCTTATAAATTAATGACAAGGTGGTTATTTCTTCTTTTTTGGTTTTTGCTTCCTTATCCTTTAAAAGTGTCTCTGGACTGCCCTTAGATGGTCCTATAGAGGTTAATGCTTATTACAGACTGTTCCCTTGTTCAGGTGTAATGTTTGTTCAGGGGATACAAAATCCATATAGTGTTATATGCTCCAAAACTTTGACAAAAAAAAAAAAAAAAAACTTGGACTTCTTGTATTCTGACACCAGTAACTTTTTTATATTTCCATATACGGGGATGCATACGGTGTACAGTAATACCTCGTACATTCGCGAGGTTAGGTTACAGAGCGGGTCGCGAGGAATCGCAAATGTTTGGTACAAGTGCTTAGAAGCGCTTACAATGCCGATTTCTAATGTTTAACCCCTAAATATCAATAAACTTTACCCTACAGTACACTAAAGTATACTGTACAGTACTGTATATTAATACATTCATTCATTTTTCTTATACACTCACAGTAAAATGAAACTAATTACCGGGTACGTAACGAACAGGACGCTACTACCCAATAGCGAAGGTGTTTTTTTTTAATTAAATTTCACAGATCTGAGAAAAAAAGAGCAAAATCTATATATATTAGTTGCCAAAAAAATATCGCGAATCTGTGAATTCGCAAATTTGGAAACGCGAGTGTACGAGGTATTACTGTACTTTCTTGCTTTGACAAAGGAGTCAAGGGGGTTACTGCCACCAGTTCTCCGGTGTATTATACAGTGAAGACCCGCTGGCTATTGCGGCCCCTCAGTTCCTGAGTGGCTGCCAATATAAATACCCGACTTCTGCCGTAATAGTATGATGGAGGTTGAGAAGGGATTGAATCTGTAGCCAATTAAAAAAAAAATTTAAGATTTTTGCAAATATAAATGAATAAAACTGTTGCAGTGTTCTATGAATTTCCTCCAACATTTTAGTGGTGACATTTGTTGTCTTGATCAACAATTGATATGACCATGACTGATGGAACTTTCTATTTTCTGGAACTTGCCAGAAACCCAGCCATAATATCCTTCCTGGTTCCTGGTCCATAATACAGGGGTATTCACAGAAATTATAGAGACCCCATGGCATGATGTGGGTAGGAAGAATATAGTTCCACTCCGATCCTGAAATGTAAGGCATTATGCAGACACCTACCGACCACCCCCAGCTCCCTTACCCAATAAAAACCAAGACCACATTGCTGGATTTAAATTTGGCCTGTGCGGCCGATTTATTAAACAACACCAGTAAATAACATATAAATAACCACCGGAAAACGGGCGCTATATAAATATATTATTTAATAAATAACTATAAACAATCAGGTATAACCCTAATTACCTAGGCACAAATTCCCGCCTCGGGTAACCTTTCAACCTCTAGCGACCTCCAGCCTGAACCCCATGAGGGACCCTAGCCCAACCAGGGGACTTACCAGTCCTTATTGTAGCATCCCAGAGTGCTACTGCTTTAAGTGTTTGTCTGTTGTGCCTCTGGGTTGTGTTGGTATGTCCCGTCCTCTCTGTTCTATGTCATTTTTTGTAGCTTTTCCCTTGTTATTTTCCCCCTCTGTGTTCAAACCTTTCCCTTGGTTCAGCCTTGGCTAATCACAGACCACTGGGCGGGGTTGTCGGAGACCCTGGTGTCCAGGACGATCGTTGAGAGCTCAGTTTAGTGCCAGTCTTGTCTGTGAGCAGTTGGGATCCTGCAGTCTGCAGAGGTACTTGCCAGCACTGAGACTGTGCTACAACGGCCGTCCATACAGTCTCTAGGAGGATTGTTACCTGCCCTAGGCTCATCCAGAGACAGCCCTGAGAAGGGAGTTTGGCTGTCAGGACTTTTGGATTCCGTGCCAGGAGGAGCAGTGGATGACACTGACAGGAGGCGATGACTGGGGCCTAAGCAAAGGTAACCAGATCCCTGTCAGGACTCCCTGCACTACTGTCCCCAGTATCCCTAACTGGAAGCGGCATGAGAGGAGTTGTAGTTGGAAAGAAGTCTACCTTAAAGCCTGCATCCCTGGGCACACTCCTAAGACCAAAGCTGGGGGAATTGGACACTGAGGTACTACTACCCCCATTGTTGGAAGCTGCTGTTTGTACGAGTTGCTGGAATAAACCATTATCCTGTTCAACTGCATCTCCTGCCTGCCTGAGTTGTGCCTGCCTTACCATCAGGGTCCTTCCGAACACCATTACACCGGCTCAGAGAGGAGAGGTCCCCTCTCCAACTGGAAGCACCCCGGGGGAAACTACTACTACCACCATCCAGGTAGTGCTGCAGGACCCCCCTCAGCGGTGTCCGGCCCAGGAGCGGGGCTGTGGTGCGTGGTTGAGTGAGCTCGGACTAGCAGGTGGCACATTATCCGCCACTACTAC
This sequence comes from Leptodactylus fallax, assembly GCA_947044405.1. NCBI lineage: Eukaryota > Metazoa > Chordata > Amphibia > Anura > Leptodactylidae > Leptodactylus > Leptodactylus fallax. The sequence continues at coordinate 465,352 of CAMRHE010000498.1, read as the reverse complement.
TCCCATCCTTCGGTTCCCTCCATCTGGGTTGCGGCATTATCACTCCACCTCTCGATCCTCATACCTCCGATGAACAGTAATGTTTTGGGTCTGTCGCTGGGCAACACGGACTTTCAACTCCCTCCAAAGGTTTTCTATGCGGTTGAGATCTGGAGACTGGTTAGGCCACTCCAGGACCTTGAAATGCTTCTTACGAAGCCGCTCCCTCGTTGCCCTGGCGGTGTGCTTGGGATCATTGTCATGCTGAAAGACCCAGCCACGTTTCATCTTCAATGCCCTTGCTGATGGAAGGAGGTTTGCACTCAAAATCTCACGATACATGGCCCCATTCATTCTTTCATGTACACGGATCAGTCGTCCTGGTCCCTTTGCAGAGAAACAGCCCCAAAGCATGATGTTGCCGCCCCCATGCTTCACAGTAGGTATGGTGTTCTTTGGATGCAACTCAGCATTCACTCTCCTCCAAACATGACGAGTTGTGTTTCTACCAAACAGTTCTACTTTGGTTTCATCTGACCATATGACATCCTCCCAATACTCTTCTGGAACATCCAAATGCTCTCTAGCAAACTTCAGACGGGCCTGGATATGTACTGGCTTAAGCAGGGGGACACGTCTGGCACTGCAGGATCTGAGTCCCTGGCGGCGTAGTGTGTTACTGACGGTAGCCTTTGTTACGTTAGTCCCAGCTTTCTGCAGGTCAGTCACTAGGTCCCCCCGTGTGGTTCTGGGATTTTTGCTCACCGTTCTTGTGATCATTTTGACCCCATGGGGTGAGATCTTGCGTGGAGCCCCTGATGGAGGGAGATTATCAGTGGTCTTGTATGTCTTCCATTTTCTAATTATTGCTCCCACAGTTGATTTCTTCACACCAAGCTGCTTGCCTATTGCAGATTCAGTCTTCCCAGCCTGGTGCAGGTCTACCATTTTGTTTCTGGTGTCCTTCCACAGCTCTTTGGTCTTCACCATAGCGGAGTTTGGAGTGTGACTGTTTGAGGTTGTGGACAGGTGTCTTTTATACTGATAACAATGTCAAACAGGAGCCATTACTACAGGTAATGAGTGGAGGACAGAGGAGCCTCTTATAGAAGAAGTTACAGGTCTGTGAGAGCCAGAAATCTTGCTTGTTTGTAGGTGACCAAATACTTATTTTCCATCATAATTTGCAAATAAATTCTTAAAAAAAAAAAAAAATCAGACAATGTGATTTTCTGGATTTGTTTTCTCATTTTTGTCTCTCATAGTTGAGGTCTACCTATGATGTCAATTACAGGCCGGACTCATCTTTTTAAGTGGGAGAACTTGCACAATTGGTGGCTAACTAAATACTTTTTTTCCCCACTGTATATCCATATATACTAGCCATTATATACAGATAATCCAATATTCCACCTATAACTACATTACTGATATTATGGACTTTACCCCCACCCATATTCAGCCCTTTCCCTGGCGCCAATCTTTTGCTTTAATGCCGTGGGGGGGGGGGGGGTAAAGTTGCCCTGAAAAAAAGGCATCAGATCTCTTAAGTTAACCCTTTACCTCCTGATAAGGATACTAGTAAGTGCAGTGAGCGTTGTTATTAATGCAAGTCCTGTTCTTAGATGGAATGACATCCAGCTTTTTGTAGATGCCCTACACATGGAGATGGCCGAGTTCAGTTGGCTCACTGCCCCTAGGAAAATTGCTGTGGTGACTCCCGTATGAAGGACAATGGTGTATGGATGTTCCTAGAATGAGACAAACATAATATGTTAGTTACAATAGTAGAATACAGCTATTATAATACTGAGCCAGGAACAGATAGTGGGGGGAGCCTGACAATGTCGCATGGACATGTCTAAGCTAGGAGTAGAAGGCGATGAGGTGGACATAAAAGTCTTTTCCTTGGTGTGAGATGTTCTAGATGGTCGAGCTCAGTTGGTTCAGTGCCCCAAGGAGAACTGCTGTTGTGACTCGTGTGAAGTATGATGGTATATGGATATTCCTAGAATAAGACATAGATAATATATTAGATACAATAGTAAAATACAGCTATTATAATACTGAGCCAGGAACAGGTCATGGACATGAGCTAGAGTAGAAGGGGATGAGCTATGAATAGAAGGGGATGAGGTGGAAATAAAAGTCTTTTCCTTGGTGTGAGATGTTCTACAAACCTGGTATAGGGCCAAAAGTATCTTGCAGATACAACCAAACCATCTGACAGCGAGCATCCCATATATGCTGATCTTACTGCAGCGGTCGTCCATGGTGGTCCTAAGAACTGTGTATTTATGCATGACATAAATAATAATGCCCTCTAAAAGACAAAAAACAATAAAGACGTCAATCCATTGTTAAAGAATAGAGACGGGTGAACCTCTCAGGATTCGTTTAGTTTCAGGCTGGGGTGGTTTGGGTCAAAGATTTGTTTCGGGTCGAACAAGTTTGGTATCAACCACAGATTAAATTGGCTTAAAATAAAGTATAGAACACTCTCAGTGCTCCTAGGAACCTATCTATAAAACATAGTGTAGAATACTCTTAGGACTCCTAGGAACCTAACTATAAAACATAGTGTAGAACACTCTTAGGGCTCCTAGGAACCTATCTATAAAACATAGTGTAGAACACTGTCAGAGCTCCTAGGAACCGATTTATAAAACAGTGTAGAATAAATAGTATAGTGTATCTGTCTTAAAATGTACAGAAAGGAGACTTAACCACAAGGGCAGAGATGGTGAACATTATACTGAATATGATGGACTCTGGGAAATTCTTTCCAGTTTCACTAAGAAAAGGCAAGATAATTTTATAAGTGTAAGCATTGAAATTTTTGGTTGAGAAAATCTCCAAGTGGTACCAAAGTGTTCCCATAAAAATGGAAATCAACCAGGGCTGAGCCTGTTGTGTGAGATATCTGTGACATCATCAGAGAAATAATGTAGCGGAGGTTCATAAAGCTTCACTTTATTCCCATTTCCATCTAATTCCCAGTAACCCATTCTGTTCCCAGTTTCCTGATGTCAATTAATGGTGTTTAATGCCAAAAAGAGTCATCAAGTAGGTGGTCACATGACCTGCCAAGGGCCACAGACACACCTGCAAGGAAAGGCCTTCTATAGGGACATAAAATAGCAGAGTCTACCACACATAAGATACAAAGTCCAGTCCCTCTGAATCCTTAGAAAGTGAAAGGTTCTGGTTACTTCCCACCATTTCTAGGTTCCATCAGAATTTGATGACATCACACTAACATAGGTGCAAAGTTTTTGCCAACAGTTAGTAAACTAGAAATAGATTTATTAGGACCAAAATTCTATGCTGAGTAATGTTAGAAAAAAAAACATTATAGGGGCGGAGTTCCTAAAAAAAAAAAAAACAACAGACAAAAAACCCCTTCAAATTCCCAATATATAGCCATTACTAGAGGGAGCACACTGTATACACTGTATATGGGTTTGACCAATTCTCTTAAAACTTAAGGATACATCTGTACTCAGTGAGCTCCCTCTAGTAGCCGCAGATTTGGAGCTTTGTATCAGACAAACCATATTAAGGCAGATAAATATAATGTAGAGGACGGCCTAGCTGACTGACCCCAGAAAATGGCAACCATTATATTTCTCCTGTCTCCTTCCCATGTAATCCATGTTATTTCCACTTACCTGATGGAGATCAAAGGTGATCGATGTTGACGGCGCTCAAAAATGGTCATCAGGTATGTAGCCACATAACCTGCCAAAGTGCAAAAGGTCCATAGCCACACCAAAAAGGATAGGCCTTGGAAGCGCATGGTGAAGCAAAAAATTAAATAAATAACTATAAAAAGTCTCTATAACACAAGGTACAACCTCAAAGCAATCCGATTTCTCAGAAAGTGAAAGGTTTTGATTACTTGTCTCCTTTTACAGTTAGACAGTTAGCAGAATACTGCCATATAATTTACTTTGAGTTACCAATCTATAGGGAAAATTTTTTGAAAATATTTTTTTCTTCAATTTTTTTTTGGGGGGGGGGGGAATGGGGGCACATGTGATATGGATTTGTCATGATAAATCTAGACTCATTGTGTTTCCCCTAGTGGCAGCTGCAGGAAGACAATATTTTACAATATTGAGCGTGAAGAGTATTAGTTTTGCAGCTTTGTATTGTACAAGAACATATATATAAACTACCCGCTATTGATGTGAATACCCGAGCAGTTCCTGCACTTACAGAGGGTGCGATGGAGGAGTGAGATATTGTGCTTGTATCATGCCTCCTGCTACATCTTTATAAGGAGCTGTATATTACATGGAGATTGGTATAATAGGTCAAGTCATGGGCTCAGAATCCTAAAGCTTAGAACCGGTCTGAGATGTAAAAGATGATTCTGCAAATCTGAAAAGAAGAAGAATCTATCAATAGGAAATACAATAGAAAACGCTGAGACATTGTATTGTTTTATATCATATCATATTGTAGTATAGTATATCATGTTATTTTTTTTACTAAACTTTACTATGACAATTTAGACCTTATTATGGGGCCATGTAATGTAAATAAGAATATTGAAGACCACTGATGTTATACATTGATGGAGGTGCATGTCTGGTCCGTCCACCTGGAAGCCATTATTTGAAACGTATATATAAAACACCAATCTTAATAAATGTGCCCCCCCTGCCCGCACATTGGCCATAAAGACATGTGACGATGCCCTTCTCATAGAAGCAAAGAATAACACACTTTGCCTTACAGTCTGTTCCAAGACGCACCACATCTCCCTGAAGAAGACATATGTTATGTCTCTGCCTGTTCGGGTCTCTGCGCCACCCTCTGCTCGCACGCTGCGGCGTAGGAGGCGTCCTCTGTTTGACCCTAACAGAATAACCGGCCCATAACCTTCTGCCATTGCTTCCCCCAGGATCAGCATGGATCCTATTCAGGGCCTTGCGGCCAAGTTGGAATGTTTGGCAGGCCTGGTAGCTGAGCTTGCTAAACAGGTACAGACCCTTACTGGTGTTGCTGCAGCATCCCCAGTTGTTTCTACCCCTTTTAGGGTTAAGATGCTACTCCCCGACCGTTTCTCGGGGGACCGAGAAAAATTTGAGACTTTCCGGGAGTCTTGTCGCCTGTATTTCCAGATTAATCCACACGCATCCCAGGTCCAAATGGTGGGAGTAGTTATATCCCTCCTACAGGGGGATCCACAAGCTTGGGCCCTTAAACTCCCTCCCCAGTGATCTACAAATGTCCTATTAGGGTATAAGGCATTGTCTTTATGTCTTCTCTTGTTCCTATGAAGGTCACTTAAAGGGAGTCTGTCTCCAAAATCTATAATATCAACCCAGTCCTGCAGATATGGTCACCTGAATCAACTGTTGTTTTTCCCTTGTGAATCGGAGCCTCTGTTGCACTAACATCACTGCTTAAAAGGGAATCTATCATTAAAAAAACAACTTTTAAGCTAATGGCACATTGGAATGGCCTTTAAAAAGGCCATTCTTCTCCTACCTTTCATTGTTGTCTTCTCCCAACCGTTTCTGTAAAAATCCGTTTCTTCAATTATGGAAATGATCCTCACAGAGCACCCGGGGGGGGCGTTCCTCCGTGGCAGCGAGCACCCACTGCGTCATCGCTTGTCACTGCCCATTAGTCTGTTGTGGTGACACCCATCTTGGTCTTCTCTGTATATTCTTTCTTCTATTTCCTCTGACACAGCGCTGGACGGCAACGACTGTGCCTGATGGGCCGCCATTTTCCGGTGGTCCGTACTGCGCCTCTTGTGAAAGACCACTGGAAAATGGTGGCGGTCCAGCGTTGCATCAGAGGAAGTAGACACATTTTTGAACTTACCAGCGCGGTAAGTTCAAAAATGCGTCTGAGGAGAGCACAGGGGCGCCCCCTATGCAGTTTCAGCACTGGGGGAACGCCCCCTGTGCATTCTGAAGATGCATTTGCATAAAAATAAAAATCAAGATTTCTTCTAAACGGTAGTGAGGAGCGAAATGACAAAGGTAGGAGACTAATAGCCTTTACGACGTGGCTTCAGTTAAAAACATGTTTCCCCAATGATAGAATCCCTTTAAGTCTATATGTAAATGAGCTCCAGACAGGTAAGCAGCAACACCCTCATTGATCCATAGAGCTCATTTTCATATTGACAAAATCATCGATATCTAGGCAATGGAGGCCCCGATACAAAAGGGCAAAACACCTTTTGATTCAGGTGACCATAACCTATCTGTAGGGCTAAGCTTGTATTCTGGGTTCTAGTGAGAGATTCCCTTTAAGGGGCTTTTACCGGATTGTAAAGATAATATATCTTGTTATATTTCTTTTTTCTTGGAAAAGCTTGTCACCATGAGATTGTCCCGGAACATCAGAGAGTAGTGGATAATACAAGAAGACCCAGAGGAGAACAATGGACAGAAATCGTCATCATCTAAACAAGATCTGGAGAATATAGGAACCTTAGGCTGTCTTCCTCCTCCCTCCTTTCCCTCCCTCCTCACCCTCTCTTCTTTCCTATCTATCTATCTATCTATCTATCTATCTATCTATCTATCTAGGAAGTAGATGAATAGCTTGAAGGAGCTTCTTTCTCACTTAGGTTTCTGACCTGGGTCAGATTGGAAAGTCCAGGAGCTGGGTAAACCTATTATAGTTCCCTGAGCTTTTCATGAGATTTTCTCTAGACTTGTCTTCTTTTGGTACGGTGGGAAGGTTGGGCGGGCCTGCCATTCCCCTCCCCCCAGAGGTTCAAAGGATTCTCCCTGTTTCTCCAACAGCCCAGCTCTTGCTCTATTTATCTATGCCCCATGGGTACCAAACATTAATTGATGTAATTCCATTTATGCTGATTCTGGTCGCAGTTCAGGATGGTGAATATATATTCATTGTGAGATATGAACACAGCCTAAAACTAATCTACCTCCATATACGCATTTGATCCATAACTTGAGAGAGAACCCTGAAGATTCTTGCACATGGGGCTGGTGGAAGAGCTGCCAAGAAGCAGGAACATGTAAGGAGTTCTGTCTCCTCATTATCTGCAGACCTTGAATTCCTGCCAATATAAGGACTGGATTTTCCACTCCAGATTGCCCCATGTGCACAGGACCTGAGTGAGCCCAGCCTAAAACTAAACCAGCTCCATATGCTGCCCCTGATCCAGAACTTGTTCTTTATTGACGTCATTCTGAATGGAGCTTATATGGATATACATTTTTAATATAGGTAAAAAGAACAAGAGAACAGAGACTATGCAGTAATACAGGATTTATTATCCATAAGGATAGAATAAAGGTATCACAGAGTAAAGGAATCCCAGGTATTAGATGGAGTGTACATACTGTATACATAAAGAGTGACACATGTCTAGGGGATTCTGTTCTCCAATAAGATGGAGGGATCAATACAGATGATTTTACAAGGATATTTGCCCCTAGGTCAGCCTTGCAGCAATGGCTATGCATGAATATGGGGAATCCTACAGTAAATGTATCATGATGACTTTAGAATAGATCTATCAGAAGATTACAGGTGAAGAAGAGATATACATGGCCTTACATTACCTCTAGGTCATTACTTAGGATAAAAATGATTCTTCAAGACGAGAATTGACCCTTTGGCTCTATATTCTCCATCTATCCAGTCAAATATATTTCCATTTACATTATAATTATTAGAGAAATAGGCCATTATCAGTGAGTCGGGCAGAACATAATCCCACATATTGACATCACATATTTCTCCTACAAAGGACTGGGCAACATCAAATTTACCACCAAAACTATCCTGGTCCTGCCCAAGGATGACCATCATCTGAGGTGAGATGGGAGATCTGGTTCTAGTAACTCTTCCTCGGTATCTCTTGCCATTGATCCATAGTTGGAGCAGTCCAGTCTCAGAGTCCCAAGTGACACAAGAGCTTTTCCAGTCAAAAACTTCTGGATCCACTTTGAAGTAAATATCTTCATTATTTATGGAGATAGAAATATTATTTGGGGGCATTGGGTAAATGAGGAAAGCGTTGTCCTTGTCTGGTGTAGCTATAGAAAGAAGGCCATGGCCTCGGGTAAGGTCGGAGTAGGAGCGCAGACATACAGTCATCTGCTTTATAACTTTATGTGTAGGATTCAGAATTGCATAGTCCGTGATTGTTGACTCGGGAAAAAGCATGATGGTTTTCTCAATGGCTAAAGAGGAAAAATAATGTGATATTAGTAATAATAACCATCACCATAAACATCTTTATCTTCAACACCACCAATAGCTTTAGGTGGTGCAGAGGTAGCAGACACAGTCAAAGTTCCCTTTTGCATTAGGACCCAGGAGGTAATAGTTATGTCTCTGATGGTAAGTATGAGGAATAATGCTCTACCTCAACAGCTACTTACTGTATGCCGGGAATATCACACGTCTTCTTTCTTCAAGAATCACTTACAAACCACAATATTTTTTTTTATCAACTAAAACATACAGGAATATATTCACATGTATAGTAAGTGAAGGTGTAGGGGGAGGCTAATAAAATGTAAATAAATAAAAAGCATTAAAAAAAAAAATTCAAATCACCCCCTTTCTTTAGATTTTAAAGAAAAATAAATAAAAAAAACAAAAACAAACAAATGATCCATCTCCACATCCAAAAATGCCTGGTCTAAAAATTTCTAAAAACATTTTTCCCATACAAAGAACGCCATAGCGGGGAAAAAAAAAAAAAAAAAAAAAAAAAAATCAAAACCGTTGTTTTTTCACCTCCCATAAAAATTTGAATAAAAAGCGATCAAAACATCAGACATTCTCCAAAATTGTATAAATAAAAATTATATTTGCCCCAGGCGCGTTATACAGCCCTGTACACGGAAAATATAAAAAAGGTTATGTGTGTCAAAATATGGATTTTCCTCCAGTTTTTCACCTACTGCTATTAAACCCTGGATCGAGGCAGGTCTATTTCACTATGCAGAAATACTGGATCCATATACAAGGCACCTACTGCCCTTTTAGCCCTTGAAATCCAAATTTAACCTCCCCTTGACAGCTTGTCCGTATTACTCGCAGATTACCCACCTAGCATTCCTATTGCACCCCCAACTAAGCTTTTCGAAAGCCACAAGATTTGAACTTTTATGTAAAGCTAACCTGTCTACCCGTGGCTTTATCAGTTTTATTTATAGTCTCCTTACTACCTCTATCCCAGAATCTCCTTCACAACACGCCTACATGACTCAGTGGCACTCCTACTTTTGGTGGGAGCTCCCCTTCTCCCTCTGACAGGTTATATGGTCCCTTGCAGCTGAGTCATCTCAATGTGTTTCCTACAAAGAAAACCAATATAAAATTATAATGCACTGCTATCATACACTGGAGGTCTTACGTTGTAAGTTCCCCGATTCATCGGACCGTTGTCGGAGATAACGTACGGAGAATAGGTCTTTGCCCCATATTTTTTTGGGGACTACCAATCTCTTCACCTTTTTGGAAACAAACTAGGATGTTGGTCTCTCAGGTTTTGTTCCCCCTTGATGCTGCTACCTTTTTGCTTAATGTTCTACCTCTGGGATTCACTAAGCCATTTGCACAATCCACATCCTTACAGCAGCAAAGTGTCTGATCTCAGCACATTGGAAGCACCATGACCCTTCATCTCTATTGGCTCTGGTGTGTAGGATTGGGGAGATCTGGAGAATGGAATCGTTGACTGCATCACTTAACAACCAGGTCAATCTCTTTACTAATGTGTGGTCCTGATGGAACTCCTATGATTCCTCTAAACTACCTTCACTCATTTCACCTCTATAGCGCCACATCTGGCGATCCCTATTTTCCCAGGTCCCCCCACTTCTTTTCCCTCTCCCCTCTTCCGTCCTAGTTTTGTTCTTGTCCATGTCTTTGCTGTCTTTGTCTGAGTTTTAAGTACTTTGTTCTGGATTATACTGATTGTTCTGCATTTCAATAGGGTCTACATGTTCACTATATTATAGTACCGTTTAATATTCTTCCTTTTTCTCTTTTTTGACTGTTGCTACTATTGTCATTTTGTGTACAAAAAAAGACAAAATCTTAATAAACATACAATTATAAAAAAAAAAAAAAAAAAAAAAATTACAAAAAAGTTTTTCTCCAATTGCACCCCATTCTCATTTTTTTTCAGCTTCCCAGTACATTGTACAAAATAATAAATGGTACCATTATGAAGAACAATTTATCCCACAAAAATTAAAAGTGCTCACATGCCTCTGTGAATGGAAAAGCAAAAATGTATGGCTCTTGAAAGGCAGGGAGTCAAAAATGAAAATTGAAAATAAAAAAATAGCTGTGGTGGTAAGGGGTTAATATACATCTGACTTTTTCGGAGAACATTTTGTATCAAAATTATGTAAAGCCTCCTGCCAACAAGGTAACCTTAATGTTATGGGTCCTTACACCACACAGTGTATCCACACAATAGGAGACTTAATGTACTGTCATTTTCTTAGGTCTATACCATAATAGAACATGTTACTATAATGGCCAGTACATTTTTTACCCCCTTAGTGAGGTTTAGAATAATAAACAGTGTATAGTCACCTCTCCGTTTCAGGTGAGCATGGGAGACTTTTGTAAGGGCAGTTTTTGTAACATGTAGTATATAAAAAAAACAGATTGTAAGGGGTCAAGAAGAGAGCTAGCCATAAGATAGAGCATTAGGCAAGAATCCAAGCGATCCAGGAGTTTGGAAATGAAGGCGAGGTAAGAGACGTAGCTATTGAAGCTAAACAAAGCAACATTTTTATATAAACAATTTAGAAAAAATGTTTTTACAAAATATTTTTAGCCCAAAATACCTACTAATGAATAATAATAAATAAAATATTGATGCCCAGTTGTCCATAGACAATAATCTTAGTAGTAGACTAATATTTCCTCTGGTCAATTCCAAATTTTCTTTTTGGTTTCACAGTTAAAATACAGAGGTTACAATGTCAGTATACATACTGTATAGATTGAAGTGATATATAACATACCTCCTGCCACATGACATCCAGCCAAAAGGCAAAAGAAAATGGTGAGACCTTTCATCTACAAAACCAAACCAAAGCAAATAAATCTCAATCTATCGATATCCTGTTTGCAGATATAAATCATTTTATCAGAAAATCCTGACAACTTACCTTTTCTTTTGTCAAGCAATGATCTTTTGTAACCGGCTGCAAACCAAATGTAGAAAATGTATTCAACATTTAATAATCGATAAAAATCATAAATATTTCATAAATTCCAAACTATAAAGATTATTACAAAAACATCACAAGAGTAAAAATAGAGAGTAATGTGACATGATACTGCAAGACTCTATGGAGATAGGAGAGATACTGTACCTTGTCCTCTCTCTCTAAGTGTGTGGTAACTACATAGACGCCTCCTTATACAGTATATATACGTATTGAAACCAGGAATATATTCCAGTTTTCTGCTGCCCTAGACATTGTCTGCTCGCCCACTATTTCTCAAAATCATCCAGTTAATTTCATCATCAAAGTTCTGAGAACCTTCTCGTCCATCTCTACCAGTCATAGCTGGGACTTTCTGGCACTCATTTCTCCTATGCGGTCCTAGTGTGCTACTAGAAATTAAAGAGAAGTTTGTGGATTTGGGGACTTCCTTTTCATCACAATGTTTTTCAGGCCCTATTTTAGATCTGCAGAGTCCATGAAGTATCAAAATATGAAAAATCCCCTCAAAGACACCACTTTAGAAAATACAGCCCTTAGGGCAGTGATGGCGAACCATTTAGAGACCGAGTGCCCAAACTGCAACCCAAAACCCACTAATTTATTGCAAAGTGCCAACACGGAAATTTAACCTTAATACATTAACATTTTTTGTCTTCAAACAAAAACACAAGAAGTCCCCATTCACACGACCGTAGCCATGTTTGCTGACATACGGTCCGTATAATAACTAGTCCTATTTTTTTGCAGTCTGAAACACCAGACTGCAAAAAACAGAATGTGTGCAGAGTCACGTTGAAATGAAGGAGTCCGTAACTATCCACAATTGCAGATCCAAAATTGTGGAAAGTTATGGACCTGCAAAATATGATCATGTGAAAGGGGCGTTACAGATCTTTCAATGATACAAACCACAGTGGCCCCCACACAGTATAATATGCTCCACAGTGGGCCACACATCATTGCTCCACAGTGGCCCTCACTATATGCTCCATAGTGGTCCCCACACAGTACAATATGCTCCAGAGAGGTCCCCATACAGTACAATCTGTTCAACAATGTCCCCACTCAGTATAAAATGCTGATAAGAGCCCCCCTTGAGCCGCTTCATGCGACCCCCACGAAATTTGTTTCGCCATCTGGTTTGTTTCGGTGAAATCATAATACTCTGGTGGAAGTCCAAAGGAGGTGAGTAAAAATAAAAAACACTTATACTTACCTTGCCGCACCTCTCCTGGGCATCCTTGCTCTGGCTCTTTCCAGCATCCTCTTTAGTCCTCTTATCTCTGCGACTGGGGTCTGTGATTGGGCCTCAACGGTCACATGGGGCACGCAGAAGTCATTACGTGCTGTGACCCAATCACAGGTCCTCAGAGCCCCAAAGAGGATGCTGGGCACCATCGGAAGCCCATGACATTATAGGTTTTTTTTTAATCATCTTCCCTGGGAAGGCTACTATTGGTAAGGAGCTCATCATTCAACACCCCAGTCTTAATAAATTTGACCTAATGTGTTAAATTACACCCCATATGTCGTTTTACTGTCCATTGTGACAGCTTGGGGAATTAAACTCAAATGGTGGCAGGCTTCTGGTCCTAACAGCGGTGGTTCGTGGTACTGGGCGCCGGAAATATAGGGTTCAGACGGTCCAAGTGAAACATAAAAGTGGCTTTATTGCAGCTTAAGGGCAACATAACAAAACAACAAACAAAACCTAGGCTGCCGTTAGGGCCCTAACTCACTTATAGAGCCCCTCACTAGCCTCTGGGGCAATAAAAGCCTGACTTAGTCTTTGTAAGTCTTCTCTGGATCCAAGCCCTCTGGGACAGACTGCCTCTTTGTCCTAGGCTGGTCCACCATTTCCTGCTCCAAGCAGGTTTCTCCAGCCGTCTGGAGATACACGCCCCACCCAAAGGTGTGGCTGAGGGCCTTTTCAGGGCTGGCCTGGGTCGCTCCCTAGCGCCCTCTAGGTTCATACTCTCATATACCCTCCCCCTCAGCTCACTACCCATGGGGTGAGCTACAATGGGACAAGACATATGTCGCCGTCCCTCTTCAATCCTATACACTTGTCCAGTGTCTCTCCAGATGTCCCCATCTGGCGGTCTCAACCTCCAAGTTCCAGTCAGTCGAGTCTTCCATCTTCTCATCATTTTCGATGCTATGCCGAGATCCTGGCCCCTTTGGTTACATGTTCTGGCTGCCTTAATGGTTCTGCTTTCTCTGCCTCTATGCTGGCAGCTTTCTCTAATTCTAATGCCTTCTGTAGCGCACAAATCTCTGATTCCAGCTGCAGAACTTTCTTCACTGCCACATTTTTCTGCACAGCCATCTCAGTTTTTACTATGGCAACTTGCAGAACTTCCTCAATCTTCCTGACATCTTCTATGGCAGCAGATGTAGATGCCACCTCTTTATCCACTATGCCTCCTAATTCTAGGATATTCTGCAATGTTCTTTTAACATTTGTCAGGTCAGCATCCTGGATAATATTTTCTGCTTCACCCACTGTTCCCTGAATTATATTGGATTGACCCTCCAACATCTTCTGATAAAGCTTCTGCTCATCTGCAGACTTTTTGTCAAGTCTTTCATTCAAGTCCCGTATCTCAGTGGCTCTCTTATCTTGCTCTTGGTTGAATAAAAATTCTATTTCTTGAATCACATTTTTCAGGGATAACAGCTCTGATTCTTTAAAGGTTAACAGGCTCTGCAGCGAGTCTCTCTCATCTTCTAGTGCTGCCAGCTTTGAAGATAGTGCAGATGCCGACTGTTCCGTATTGGATAAAGACTGCTGCAATCGATCCAATTCTTCTTTTTTAGATTCCACTTCGGTTTTTAACTGTTCTATATGAGAAGTGCGCTCTTCCAACTTTATTTCTGATTCACGCTTCACTTGATCCATCTGAAACTCCAGCTGTTTCTTGATTTCCTCCTGCTTGTTCACTTGCATCTTTAATTTAGCAACAAGCATTTTTAGATCTACAATCTCAGCAGATAAATTAGACAGGTTTCCTTCAAACTGAATCCTCATGTCTTCTGTCTGGAGGTCCAACTCTCTCTTGGCCTTTTCCAGCTTGTCATAAGCATTAGCTTTGTTCTCATACAATATCTGCACCGATTCCAGGTTTTTCTCAACTTCAACCTTGGAGCTAACCAAATCCTCCATTTCAGTGTGCAGTTGCTTGTTGAGTCTCTCTAACTCGGCCTTCAATTCAAGGGCCTCTTCTGGGGAGCGAGCCAAGGCAAGAGCTATGGTTTCTTTCCCACGAGCCTCTGCTTCAGCACGGTCACGCTCCTCTGCATATCTAGCAGAAAGAGTCTTCTCTTCACCAAGCAGCTGATCAAACTTTTTCTGCTTCCTTTCCAAATTTGACACCATCCAACGTTGATGATCAAGATTTACACCTATATCTTCTAGTTCCTGCTGCAGTCTAATTTTTGTTTTCTCAAGCTCGTCATAAGCCGCAACCTTCTCCTCAAACCGTTGATTTGTAGCTTCTAGCTCCTTTTGCAACTTTTCCTTTAGTTCTTCAAAAGAGTTCAAGGACCCAATACTATCCTCCATTTTTTTCTTCATGTCAGTCGCCTGAGCCTGTAGTGTTGAAATCTGCTTTGTCAAATCTCTTTTTGCTATCTCCTCTTCCTCTAGTTGCTCAAGGAAACCATTTTTCTCATCTTCCATTTGCTTTAGTTTTGTACTAAGGTCAAGCTTCTGACGGGTTTCTTCTTGCAAAAGTTCCTGAGTGTCTTGAAGCTGAGATCCTAGTGTAGAAAAAGCTTTGGAAAGTTTGATAAACTTGCTGTCTGCTTGAGAAAGAAGCCCTGTGACATTATTCAATTCCACCTGTAGTCCGTTTGCCTTGTCTAGCAGTTCTGCTTGAAACCTGTCCCCTTCTGTGACCTGTAGTTGCAGCTCTTGAAGTTGAGTCTCCACTTTTTTATGACTCTCCTGTAAGGTTTGCACTTTCTGAGCATGGACAGATGACATCTCCATCAATTCTTTGTCTTTATTTTGCACCAAAACAGACAATTTCTCTTTATCTTCACAAGATCCTGACAGCGCCCTCTCCAGGCTGCATATTCTAGCTTTGAGTTCCCTTTCTCTTTGTTCCAGAACTCCAGCTCTGCTCCACCATTCACTGACTTCACTATTTAGGCGAACCTGCTTTAGTTCATGCAAGTTTTGCTCTGACTGCAATGTCTGCACCACAGATTCTAAATCACTCTCTCGGTCAGACACATGCTTCCTCAGCTCTGCAATTTCATTTTCTTTGTTAATTAATGCCGCCGAAAGCTTTTCACACTTCCTCACTTGGTCATCCAGACACTCTGACTGACACTGCAAAAATTCACTTCTCTCACGTTTAGCAGTTTCAAGGTCATCTCTTAATTTTTCAATGACACTCTCTTTGGCAATGGAGTCTTGGACATGCTGCTCCTTTAAATCCTGCAATTGCTTCTCAAGCACTTGCTTTTGCTCTACACTCTGTACAACTTTATTAGATAGAGCACATTTCATATCAGCAAACTCCTTCTTAGTGACACAGTCCATTCCAGGCAAACCCAGTACCACATTTTCACAATGACTAGGATATGAACTCTTTACAGTTTCAAGCTCTTTCTTTAACTTAAGGTGCTCTTTTTCTGATACCTCAAGTTGCCATTTCCAATCAGATATTTCATCTTCATACATGAACCTGATGGTTTTAATCTCATCTTGAAGCTGCTACACCATAATATTTTCATCTTTGGCGCTTTCATGCACTCCCCTATGAGACAATCATAGTCATAGACATACAGTCAGCAGTGACATGTTCTTTCATAGAACAGAGGTGCTTTAGAAAAACCTGAGTCACTCTCATGCAACCCATTATCTTTACTTGCACTCGACCTGATCTGCTCCAGGTTTTGTGTCTCTCTGCATTCAGACTGCTGCACTAATAAACCTGTGCATGACTTCTCTGCTTTTTTACAAGCTGAAATTCTCTTTTTCTTGCCCATGGTTTACTAACAAGATTACACAATATTCCACAGCAACCTTGGGGTTCAACCGGCAGCAACTTTTTGCTATCTTCTGCAGTCACCTGTATTCAAACAGTTAACTTATGTGGCACTACAACAACCAGCATTTTCTTCTGTCCTCCACAGAAAACACCAACATGGCACCATAGCCTTTCACATAGACTGTTTGCAATATCCAGCTTCTATACACCTTGCATACTTTCTTGCCATCAGCAAACATTTCACAGACTTCTGTGCCACAGTATACACAAAG
This sequence comes from Leptodactylus fallax, assembly GCA_947044405.1. Lineage (NCBI taxonomy): Eukaryota > Metazoa > Chordata > Amphibia > Anura > Leptodactylidae > Leptodactylus > Leptodactylus fallax. Next base: position 448,885 of record CAMRHE010000498.1, on the reverse strand, counting down.
TCCATTCCTTGGATTCCTCTTCCAGAGTTTTACTTTCACCAGTTTTTTTGCACATACGTTGCTATGTTGCAATTCACTCACCTGCAGCTGTAGGCCACAATGCACACTCTGCAGTACTGCAATCACAAACCACTTGTCTTCCAGGACTTGCGTGGATCTCTTTATGCGCGCGATTCTCCACCATATGTGACAGCTTGGGGAATTAAACTCAAATGGTGGCAGGCTTCTGGTCCTAACAGCGGTGGTTCGTGGTACTGGGCGCCGGAAATATAGGGTTCAGATGGTCCAAGTGAAACATAAAAGTGGCTTTATTACAGCTTAAGGGCAACATAACAAAACTACAAACAAAACCTAGGCCGCCGTTAGGGCCCTAACTCACTTATAGAGCCCCTCACTAGCCTCTGGGGCAATAAGAGCCTGACTTAGTCTTTGTAAGTCTTCTCTGGATCCAAGCCCTCTGCCTCTTTGTCCTAGGCTGGTCCACCATTTCCTGCTCCAAGCAGGTTTCTCCAGCCGTCTGGAGATACACACCCCACCCAAAGGTGTGGCTGAGGGCCTTTTCAGGGCTGGCCTGGGTCGCTCCCTAGCGCCCTCTAGGTTCATACTCTCACACCATATATAACTTTACTACACCTCATATGCTGTTTGGATACACAACAGGGTTTAGAAAGTAAGAAGCCCCATTTGGTTTTTGGAGGGCCGATTTTGCTAGCCCCTAAAATAGCCATATAATGGAAATGAAATTGACCCATTTGGGAATCTTCATGCTTTAAGCAAAAACAAGTGCTTTATGCAATGGATGTTGGGTGAAGTAGTAAAATACTGAAATGCTATTGCCACTGAAATCTGTCCTTGTCTGCAAAAAATAAAGTTTCTATTTTCACTTCTCAATTGTTTTATATTTTGCGGTTTAATCAGGAAATGGATTTATAAATTGTGAGATTTCCTCACAAGCTGGAAGTTATTTGTTCTCAATACCCCATGACAATGCTCATACAGCTGCATGCAGCTCTGCACTAGAGAATGCACCAGGCTTTGTACCTGATAAAGGTCCTAGTGCAGAGCCTAAGCACTTTGGGGAGGGGGTGGGGATTCATTAGGACCCCTCTATTATACGCCAGTCTTGATGATCCCTGAGTCGTCAGGCGCATCCTCTAGTGGGCTGTGTACTTAACTGAAATCTACGCCGGCATGTAGATAGTATAGATTTTAGGCATCATTCACCCAGTAAACTGGCGTACATGACATTGAATCTGGTGGGGCCAGTGGCCCTCTCCACAGCATGCCTTCACCATGCCCCCCTTTTCAGAAAGTGGCATGGCTGGCGTGACAAATACACTTGAGATAGTTAAACCTCAAACCTGGGAAGTGGTATGCCAACTGCTGCACTCCTGATGGCCAAGTGTGTGAACCGAGAGCAAGCCAAGTGGTTTGGACTCCGCAACCAGAAATGAACGCACACGCGGTAGTTCAAGAAAAATATATATTTACTATAAGTTAATAAAGGCTGTACCCTCCCCCCCCCCCCCCCCCCCCCCCCCCCCCCCCCCCCCCCCCCCCCCCCCCCCCCCCCCCCCCCTCCCCCCCCCCCCCCCCCCCCCCCCGCCCCCCCCCCCCCCTCTTTCCCCCCCCCCCCCCCTCCCCCCCCCCTCCTCTTTTCTCCTCCCCCCCCTCCCCCCCCCTCCCCCCCCCCCCCCCCACGGGCCCCCTTCCTTACCCTCTTTCTACCTCCTCATATCACCAAAATCTTATAATACCACCAACTATCACCAAAATTTAAGTAGACAATGCAAGAACACTAAAAAAATAGACAATGTTACCATCAATAAATTACAAACATAGCAATATTAGAGATGGGCGAATGGTTCGTCATGAACTGGATTCGACCTGAATATTCCAAATTTTTCAGTTTTTAATTAAACTGAAAAAAATGTGGATTCACCTTGAACTAAAATGGCCACTGCCACATGTTTGAGTGGGAAATACAGCAGACACACGTGTATGAGTCACTGACTCACTGTGTGATGTTCTAGTGCAGGGGTCGGCAAACCCCGGAACCTGTGCCAAAAGTGGCACGCGCGGCTTATTTCCCTGGCACGGCAGAGGATTCCTCACCCAGCAGCTTCGATCGGACCAAACATGGCCGAAACGAAACTGCTATTATTATACTGTGGGGTCTCTTCAGACCCCCGAGTATAATAAGCGGAGACTCAGGAGAAGTGATGAAACAAAAAACAATGATACTCACCTTGTTCCCTGCGCTACGCGGGGGCTGTGCGATCTGCAGGCGCTTCTGACAGCTCACAGGGCCTCAGGGGTCACGTCTGCGTCTGACGTCATTCCGCATAATGACGCAACGTGACTCCAGAGACCCAAACAGTGGTCGCTGACTACAGGCAGAAGTGCCCGAAGAGAACAGAGAGGCTGCGGAGTGCGGAAAACAAGGTGAGTAACATTGTTTTTTTATGTTTGTCACCTCTCTTGGCCCTGCACTTATTATACTCTGGGGTCTGAAGAGACCCCAGAGTATGATAATAGCTAATGAGTGGCGAAAATGGAATATTATAAAAGTTGGAATATTATACTTTGTGCAGGGGCCACTATGGGACATATACCGTGTGGAGGGACCACTATGGGACATAATATCGTGTGCAGGGGCTGCTATGTGACATAATGCTGTGTGCAGGGGACGCTATGGGATATAATACTGTGTGCAGGGACCACTATGGGGCATAATACCGTGTGCAGGGGCTGCTATGGGACATAATACCATGTGCAGGGACCGCTATGGGATATAAAACCTTATGCAGGGGCCACTATGGGGCATAATACCGTGTGCAGGGGCCACTGTGTGACATAATACGGTGTGCAGAGGCCGTTATGGGATATAATACCTTGTGCAGGGGGCACTATGGGACATAATACCTTGTGCAGGAGCTGCTATGGGACATAATACCTTGTGCAGGGGCCACTATGGGACATTATTCTGTATAACAGTGTGTTTTCTGCATTAAAGATGTGTTTTTGCACAGAAAACACAGGCATTTTTTTTTGTGCAAAAATGCACCATGTGAACGCACTTTTACATTGAAGTAAAAGTACTAGTGGCCTAAGAATATATCTGCATCCAGATACATAGTGTGTATTCACCACAAGGCTGCTGCCATATGGTGCTCTTGGACACATACATTTACCACTAATTGGGGGCTGCTCACAAGTACAAGAGTGTCCCAGGAAATAGCAGTAAACGCATGTGTCCTAAAGCATCTTGTGGCAGCACTTCTGTGTTATGGTTTGTGGTATATGACTTTAGTTTAGGGGTCGTCAGACTTACAATTATTGACCGGCACTCCGAGTATCCTCTTCTTTAATTTTTAATTAAAATCGGCACGCCAAACAAAAAATGTTGCCTACCCCTGTTCTAGTGCCACCTGAGATCAGCTGACAGCCTCTCAGCCAATAGAGAGTGGTGGGTGGGTACCTTACACTGCTGATGTCATATACAGTGTATAAGATGCTCGAAGTATGACCAAAAGCTAGTAGCAGTAATGGTGGAGCTAGTGTAGGGTTTTCATCTCTCTGCATTATACAGAGCACAATTCTGAAAAGAAATAGATATTCAAGAAATTACACAGACAATTTAGTGATAGAAATCAATAGGAGTGAGTACAAAGCTACTGCTGCTGTTTGAGCTTGAGAGTTACTGCTGCATTCCTGCTCTAATAGAGAATTACAGACACACAGACTGGACAGTTAACCCTGTCCGTGCCAATAATATAATTTTGTCTGTTGTGCAATAGAGCAGTTTCATCTGTATACACAATCTTTAAACATACTTTTAACCCGACAAAACAATCCTGTTAGTGAAAGGCTTTTGTTAAGGGCTTTTTTGGGCAACAGTTTAAATTTTTTCATTAAATACATAGCAACTGCTATTCTAACAGCAAAGTGCTGATTCTACCTGGGTAAATATTAAAAAAAAAAACTCTGCTATTTAAGCGGTTTCATGTTGTTCACCCAATATACAGTCTAGCCCGTGCTAATCTGAAAAAAAAAATGTTATTTAATGTTTTTTTTATACTCTTCTCAACACCAAATATTTGGTGTGAAGGAATGTTGTTAATCTGAAAAAAATATTTGTTTTTTTTTTTTTGCGCATATACAGTATTGCAACCTCTGTTAATCTAAAAGAAAAAAATCTCCATTATTTAAGATTTTTTTTTTTGTGTGTGTTCAGTTCACCCAATATATAGTCTAGCCTGCTCTAATCTGAAAAAAAAACTCTTGTTATTTAAGGTTTTTTTTTTACATTTTTTTTTCTATTTTTTTTACCACCAATTACAAAATGTGATGGAGTATTGTTAATCTGAGGGCCCCCTTGACCGGCAAAATTCATTTTGCCATCCGGATCATTTCGGTGATATCATTATACTCTGGGGTCTCCTCAGACCCCAGAATATAATAAGTGGAAGACCAAGGCAGGTGAGTAAAAAGAACAAACACTTATACTCACCCTGCCTCACCTATGCTGGGCATCTTTGCTCCAGCTCTCTCCAGCATCCTCTTCAGTCCTCTTCTCTCTGTGCCCCAGAGGTCATTGATGGGGCCTTTAATTGTGCCTCAGTGGCACAAGGGGCGTGCAGACATCATTATGCTCAAGCACAGGCCCCTGCAGTGACCTCTGGCGTACGTGACCTCAGACCCCCGAAGAGGATGCTGGGCACCATCCATAGCCTAGAGAGGTGAGTATAAGTATTTGTTTTTTTTTTGTCACCTTTTTTTAATCACCTCCCCTGGGCAGGCTGCTATTGTACATACATCACACAACATCAGGTCCCTTTCCATCAACGATATGTATAGAGGTCAGGGAACCAGGCTTTCCCCAAACGCTAATTCATATCACTAAGATGGCCAAAAGATAACTAAATATAAAACTCAACTTTTATTTAAGCTATTAAAATCTGATATATAACTAGATAATAATGAATCCTAAAATGTTCTTGGTATCTATTTGATATGGCAAATAATGTGAAATGCAAGGGCACATTATGTACCACAACATCATGACCTTTGTTGTCCTATCAAACTAAAGGAAAGAGGAAAAACCTCTCCAGCCAAACAAAATACACGGAGGAGAAGTAGAACAGCGCTTAGGCAATCCTAAAGTATTAGTTAGAGAAAAGTGGTTAGTGGTCAGTATTGTTAACCCTGATTCCCAAACCGCTTAACAAATATCAGGAGTCCATGAATATAATTACTCTCAATCCACATAGAACTCCTCTAAGTTCGTTTTACTATTTTTTCTTTTCCCTACGCGTTTCCCCTGGCTGATAGCCACGTTGCCAGGTTCATCAGGGGAATATTCAAGCAATTAGAGAGACATCTAACCCAAAAGATAAAGAAATAATGCAGTAAATACTGCAGTTCTCGGCTCCCTGATGGTGGATGCCGATACTTCGTATGAGGAGCCTCGGATCTAGCGCTCTCCCACGTCCTTATATATTAGTCATCAGGGATAACCTAACCAATCACGCTCTGAAGGAAGAGAGGATGTGTCTAAAGCCACTCCCACTCTCCTCCGATTGGGGTTTCAGCTGTGAATCAAGAGCCTGTCTAGCAATAGGGTGAAGGGTAGTAGTGAACTGTTGCCATATTTATTATTTATTTTGCTTACTTGTATAGCGCCATCATATTCTGCAGCGCTTTACAGACATTGACAGTCACTGTCCCATATAGGGCTCACAATCTATATTCACTATCAGTATGTCTTTGGAGTGTGGGAGGAAACCAGAGTACCCGTAGGAAACTCACGCAAACACGGGTTCCCCTCCACGGAGTACCCGGAGGAAACCCATGCAAACAACCTGTCCCCTCCATATACCTCCGACCTAATCTCCCGCTACCTGCCCACACGTAACCTCCAATCCTCCAAAGACCTCCTACTCCGCTCTGCTCTTATTCGCTCTTCACACAACCGACTCCAAGACTTCTCCCGTGCATCCCCCATACTCTGGAACTCATTACCAAGATACATAAGACTGACCCCCACAATCACAAGCTTCAAGAAGGCCCTGAAGACTCACCTATTCAGGAAGGCCTACAAGCTCCAATAACACTACTGTCACCACACCACCACCTGTACAGCCTCTACCCCCACCTTCTGTCTCTATCCCTCTTCCCTCATAGATTGTAAGCCCTTGTGGTCAGGGCCCTCTATCCCACTGTGCCAGTTGGTCACTATTGCTATTATATTTGTCTTGTATATTTTGTGTCCCGTATGTAAACCCTCAAATGTACAGCACCATGGACTTAATGGTGCTATATTAATAAACAATAATAATGTTGGGAGTAGTAGTTGTATCACAACAGTAGATCCACAGGCCATAATTTGCAAATAAATTCTTAAAAAATCAGACAATGTGATTTTCTAGATATGTTTTCTCATTTTGTCTCTCATAGTTGAGGTTTACCTATGATGTCAATTACAGGCCTCTCTCATCTTTTTAAGTGGTAGAACTTGCACAATTGGTGGCTAAATAAATACTTTTTTCCCCCACTGTATGAGGCTACACAACATTCTGCAGGATGGCGATACCCTGACCTCCACTAGTACAAGCTGACCCCTCGGTGTATTTACCACGGCGACCTCTCAATTTATCAGTCAAATGAGCGATGATTCGGGATCCGGATGCAGCCAGGGGGTATCCCAGGGCGATGGCTCCACCATTGACATTGGTCTTCTCCTGGTCCAGGCCTAAGGCTTTCTCCACTGACAAGTACTGGGCAGCAAAAGCCTCATTGACCTCCACCAAGTCCATGTCCTTCAGGGTCAGGCTGACTTTCTTCAGTGCTTCAGTAATGGCAGGGACAGGAACGAAGCCCATGATCTTGGGTTTACACCCTGACACATGGTGAGCTACAACCCTGGCCAGTGGAGTCAGCACAAGTTTGGTGGTGGCTTCCTCACTGGCTACAATAATGGCTCCAGCACCATCGCAGATCCCAGATGCATTCCCTTCTGTCACCACACCATCTTTCTTGAACACTGGGGGTAGCTTTGCCATCTGTTCCAGGGTGGTCTGGGGCTTGGGTGTTCATCCAGATCCACTTTAATGGATCCTTTCTTCGATTTCAAATCAATAGGAGTCATCTCTGCAGCAAAATATCCTCATCCTGGGCGGCTTTCCACCTCTGCTGAGTCTGGAAGGAATATTTATCACAATCCTCTCTGGTGAGGCCATATTTTTCTGCCAGATTTTTGGCTGTGATGGCCATGGGGGTCTTAATGAGAGAGTCAGTGAGGCAGGCCCACAGGGTGTCCTCCATCTTTGTATCAGCTCTTAACTTGGTACCAAAGCGAATGTTTCACTTGGCATGGGGCTTGGCTCATGCTCTCAGATCCTTCGCAGAAAACAATTACTGACTGCCTGAGGGTGATTTCCTGACACCCATTGACGATGGACTGGGAACCAGAGCTGTAAAGTCTGTTGACAGTCAAAGCTGGGACAAGTATAGGTATTCCTGATTTGAGAGAGGCATGGTGAGTCAGGTATATGGCATCGCTCACCGTCTGAGCAACATTGCCAAACATCACACTATTCACGGCGTCTGGGTCGACATTCCCAGCAGTGAGGGTGGCTTTTGCAGCTATTTCACCCAAATATGTCGCAGTGTGGTCTTTCTTCACCATAAGTGCCAAATGGAGTAGTTTTGGCCACAACGACAAAAATACCTCTGAGCAGGGCCATAGTGCAGGTGTGTGACGGGATAAGGTCAGTAGGAGCGCGACCTTTAAACATTCTTTGTACTGACAAAACAATCCTGTTATGGAAAAATCTTTTGTTAAGGGCTTTTCAAATGTTTTCATTAAATACATAGCAACTGCTATTTTAACAGCAATGTGCTGATTCTGCCTGTGCAAATCTAAAAAAACCCCCTGCTATTTAGGCTGAGGCCCCACGTTGTGGAAATGCAGCTTTTTTTGTTGCAGATTTTGTTGTAGTTTTTTGAGCCAAAACCAAGAATGGCTACAAAAGGAATGAAGAATATATAGGAAGCTCATATACTTCTACCTTCTGCTCAATCCACTCCTGACTTTGGCTCAAAAACTGCAACAAAGTCTGCAACAAAAAAAGCTGCATTTCCGCAATGTGGGGCTTTAGCCTTAAGCGGTTTCTTAAACATACAGCTTAGCCTATGCTAATCTAAAAAAAAATAATTTAATGTTTTTTTCTACTCTTCTCAACACCAAATACACAGTGTGATGGCGTATTGTGACTGAAAAAAATATTCAAATAATTTCTTAAGCTTTTGTTTTTGTAGCTGCACATATATAGTATTGCAGCCTTCACTAATCTTAAAAAAATTAAGCTATTTAAGCTTTTTTTTTGTTGTGTTCAGTTCACCCAATATACAGTCTAGCCTGCTCTAATCTGCTCTGGTCACCCATCACCAAATACAGAGTGTGATGGACTGTTGTTAATCTGAATAAAAATATTTAAATAATTTGTTAAGCGATTTTTTTTCTGCTGCGCATATATACATTCTTGCAACCTCCGCTAATCTAAAAAAAAGAATCTCCATTATTTAAGCATTTTTGCATGTAGTATAATCCTATGTTGGACTTCACTTCAGATAGCAGCTGGACACTTCTTTGGTATGTATTGAGGGGATCACAAAGGTTAGAATCCAAATATAAGAAGAAATTCTCCAGGAACAAAAAACGAGGGTCAATAGCGCTGGTCCAGATGATTGACTTTTATTGGCATACACACAATGCGTTTTGGGCTAACACAGGCCCTTAAGGACCCAGACCAAAAGTACGTTAAAGAGGATCATTCATGTCCTCAGGCACGTGCGGTTTTATATATACTGCTAGAAAGTAGACATTGCGCTGAATTCAGCGCACTGTTGGCTTTCCCGTTATGTGCCGCAGGGCTGGAGATATCGGTGCCGTTAGTTTCAACACTGATCTCTGCCCATTGTCAGAAGGGCGTTCCTGACAGTCTAGCTGGGCTGTGAGGAACGCCCCCCCTGACTGTACTTGTCCACAGACTTGTACTGGGGGGCGTTCCTGGGGAATAAGGAACACCCCCTCTGACAGTACAGGACTGTATATCTGCTTATATTGGCATCATCTTTTATCGTCTTTTAATTTATTTTGGATGTTAGAAGGCTTATAAGTGTAACAGCAATTTTCCAGATTTACAAGAAAATTTCCCAAACTAATTTGCTTAAAGGCCTATAAATTAGAAACCCCCATAAATCACCCTATTTTCAAAACTGCACCCCTCAAATAATTCAAAACAGCATTTGGGAAGTTTGTTAACCCTTTACGCATTTTACAGGAATTAAAACAATATGGAGGTGAAATTTAGACATTTCATTTTTTTCACTAAAACATTAATTTGACCCTAAAATTAATACATTCACAAAAGGTTAAAGGAGAAAATGCATCTCACAGATTGTTATGCAATTTCTCCAGAGCACAGAAATACCCCACATGTCTCATTTGCAGAGCCCCTAGAGTACCAATACAAAGGAAACCCCCTAAAAGTGACCCCATTTTGGAAACTACACCTCTGACAGAATTTATCAAGGGGTATAGTGAGCATTTTGACCCCACAGCTATTTCACAGATTTTATTAACATTGGGATGTGTAAATGAAAACTAAAACATCACTTTATCCCGAAAGTTTTAATTTTCACAAGTTATTAAAGGAGAAAAAGCCGCCCACAGGTTGTTACACAATGTCTCCTGAACACGGCAATACCCCATATGTGGTTGTAATCTGCTGTATGGGTACATGGGGAGCTCGGAATGGAAAGAGCGCTATTTGGCTTTTGGAGGGCAGATTTTGCTGGAATAGTTTTGGAAACTACACCCCTCACAGAACATATCTAGGGGTATGGTGTGCATTTTGACCCTACAGCTGTTTCACAGATTTTATTAACAGTGGGACATGAAAATGAAAAATTGCTTTTTTTCCAATAAACTGTCAATTAAGCCCCAAATTTTTCATTTTAACAAGAGGTTAAAGAAGAAAAAACACCCCACAGTTTGTTAAACAATTACTCCTGAACACAGAAATGTCCCATATGTGGTCGTAATCTGCTGTATGGGTACATGGTGGGGCTCAGAATGGAAAGAGCGCTATTTGGCTTTTGGAGGGCAGATGTGGCAGAGTGCCATGTCTCATTTGCAGACCCCCTAAAGTACTAATACAATGGAAACTCCCAAAAAGTGATCCCATCTTAGAAACTACACCCCTCAAGCAATTCATCAAGGGGTATTATCATTTTGAACCCGTGTTTTTCCCAAAAATTTATGTATAAAATGAAAATTTAAATTTTTAAAGAAATATGCAATTTCAGTGCCCAATACGTTGCGTCTACTTTGTGGCATCAGAGACACGCACTCCTAAAACTATTAAGTGGGCTATCCCGGGGACAAAAAAATTAAATATGTGGGTGTAAACTGCTGCTTGGGCACACAGCAGGGCTCAGAAGGGAAGGAGCACTGTGTTTTTTAGCTTTTGGAGAATAAATTTAGAAGGACTTTGAGGATGCCATGTTGTTTTTGCAGAGCCCTGGAGGTGTCAGTAAATTGAAATTCCCCAAGAAGTGACCCCATTTTCTAGGGGCAATTTTAGGGTCTCTGCAAAATGTGATATGGTGTTCAAAAACCAACAATCTAAATATGCGCTCCAAAAGTACATAGTGCTACTTCATATGTGTGTCCTGCAGTGTTCCCAAACGGTAGTTTATGCCCACATGTTTGACAGTGTTGTGCTCAGGATAACGTACAATGCCATATGTGGGTATTAACTACTGTTTGGGCACAGCTGGGGCACAGAAGGGAAGGAGCACTATTTTGGTTTTTGGAGCACAGTTTGGCTTTTGGACACCATGTCACTTTTGCAGAGCCCCTGAATTGCCAGAAAAGTGGAATCCGTAGACATGTGACCCATTTTGGAAACTACATCCCTGAAGGGATTTATCAAGTGGGGTAGCGAGCATTATTAATCCTTGAGTGTTGCATTACCGTAATTTAATTACCAGAAATGAATGCGCAGCTGATAATGAAAAGTGAAAATTGCAATTTTCCCATAGATACGCCATTTCAGTGCCCAATATGTTGTGCCCAGCTCATGTCAGCAGAGACACACAGTCCAAAAACTGTTAAGCGGGTATCCCGGGCACAACAGCTTTTGGAGCGTTCATCTGTGATACAAGCCGGGCACAACATATTACGCACTGAAATGTCGTATTCCTGGAAAAATTGTCTTTTTCACCTTTCACCATCAGCTGCGTATTCATTTATGGAGAATAAATTAATGCAACACTTGGGGGTTAAAAATGCTCACAGTACCCCTGGATAAATCCCTTCAGGGGTGTAGTTTTCAAAATGGGGTCACATGTCAGGAGATTCCAATTTACTGGCATTTCAGCTCTGCAAAAGTGTCATGGCGTCCAAAAACCAAACCGTCTAAGTCTGTGCTCCAAAAACCAAATAGCGCTCTTGCCCTTCTGCGCCTGGTTGTGCCCAAACAGCAGTTTATACCCACATATGACATTAAGTACATTATCCTGGGTACACCAGTGTCATACATGTGGGAATAAACTGGCATTTGGGCACACAGCAGGGCGCAGATGTGAAGGAGCGCTATGTGGCTTTTGGAGTGCAGATTTAGATGTCATGTTTACAGAGCCTCTAAGGTACTACACAAGTGGATTTCCCAAAGGAGTGACCCCATTTTGAAAACTGCACCCCTCAAAGAATTTATCAAGGGGTGTAGTGAGCATTAGTATCCCAGACGTGAATGCAAAGTGGATGGTGAGGAATGAATATGTAAGCTGTGCGGAGTACATGGGGAACACGAAATTCCCTACTATTTCCCCAGTAGTTCCTGTTATTGGGAGGGGAAGTCACTCTGGGGGTTATTTCTGGTTTCTTTTCCCTCGTCAGCTCTAAATCTGGTTTATACCCTTATACGCTCGCACAGCTTATACATTCCCTTCCTGCCGCAGCCAGTTATGTTCTAATGATTTGGCGATTTTTGGGGTTTTGTCTTCACATTATACAAGCTATATTTTCCTTATTTTTCTAGTGAAGTAGCCATATGAGGGCTTATGTTGTATGCTGCATTTTGTAATGAGACCATTTTTGGGTGCCTATAACTTCTAAATTTTATTAACTCTTTCTTGGTGGATTTAAAAAAAAACATCAATTCTGGCATTGCGTTTTACCTTTTAAATTTTTTTCGCCATGCAGCATACAACATAAGTCACATGTTAACTTTATTCTGCGGGTCGGTACGGTTATGGCGATACCTCATTTATATTGTTTTTTTATGTGTTACTAATTTTGTAGAACAAAAACTCAGTTGGGGATATAAATCAATTATTTTTGCATTGCCATATTCTGAGAGGCATAACATTTTTATTTTTCGGTTTACAAAGTTAATTGAGGGCTTATTTTTTGCGGGACAACCTGTTTTTTTATTGGTACTGTTTTGGGGTACATATGACTTTTTGATCACTTTTTATAGCATATTTTATAAGGTGAGATGGCGAAAAATCATTACTTTCAGTGTTTTTTTTTATGTTTTTTTCCCCCCACATTCACTGTGTAGGTTAAATCTTGTTTCACTTTTATTGTAAAGGTTGTTACGGATGCAGCAATACCAAATATGTATTCTTTTATAAATTTTTAGGTTTTTTTATATAAGTCATTTTATATAGAAAAAGGGAATTTTGGGGCCTTTATGACTTTATTAATTTTTTCACACACTTTTTTTTTTACTTTTTCATATGTCCCACTAGGACACCTGAACCAGCGATACTCTGATGGCTGGTTCAGTACTATAGACTACAATACACGTGTATTGCAGTCTATAGAGGAAGTCAGCCGATGCAGACGCATCGGCTGACTCCCTGCATCGCAGGCAGGATCAACCAGGTACTGGGGGCTCCAGGCAGCCTGGGGTCACTGGCCAGACCCCCGGCTGAAGAAAATAGAAAATGGCACCCCTCGATCTCGCCAGACAGACATGCGCAGTGGGAGCTGAGAAGAGAGTCTAGGTGTAATGCGCTTGCGCGTATCTGCAAGCCGGCAAGACTGTCATTGCAAAGTGAAAATAAAAACGATCTTGAGCTGGCTGAGGGAGATGTCAGCAGGATCAAAGAGGGAGACAGCTCATGAGGGATGACAGGGAATAGAGGCAGCTATGTATGAAGGAAGGTGGAGGAAAATAAAGAAAGAGCTACTGAGGGAGTAATGAGTGGCTTTAATGGATTAATAATGATGCTGGCACTAAGTAAAGGATGCTGATCTATATAGCCCTATATACAGAGCAAGGTAATGGCTATGACAGGATCAGAAAGGGATGGAGGAAGAAATATATAGTGCAGAGGGTAGGTTTTGGGGGAGAAAGTGGTACAATTGAAAAAATGAGACTCAGATGCAGATAAACTGCAGGGAGGGTGGAGCGAACCTAAAGACAACTGTATGGGAATTAACAGGAACATATATATCCAAAAAAGTAAATGTATATGGACATGAGGAAACGGGTGGCATGATACATATTATATGTGAACAACTATAAAAAGGCAATAATGCAAATCCTAAATGAAACAGTGCAATAATCCCTTTAACCTATGGATGCAGTATAATGGACCGATCCAAGGACTATACTGTGCAGACAGCGGTGATCTGCGCCTATATAGTATAGATATGTGGACAGAATTTTGAAATAAATGTAAAATATGAAATATAATAATTTCCTATTCATATCCTACAGCACATTCGATGTTGTGAAACAGCAACTCCCAGCAAACACTGTCAAATGTAGTCATTTAGAGCATGATGGGAGTTGCAGTTTCACAACAGTTAGCATGTCACAGATTGCTGGACATTATAGTAATAGACATTATACATTGTATAGTAATAGACATTATAGACTGGTACTGTGGCCAAGACTGGTGTCTGGAGGTAGAACATGGGGGCACAGTCCATAATATCAGTAACGTATTGATAGGTGGAGTATTGGATTATCTGTATATAATGACTAGTAATGACTTCTACTAGAAATATGTTACTTTCCTATATACGTTCTACCCCAGTGATAACATGGAAGATCATACTAACCATAGACTACCATCAAGACCACGGACAAGAGGTATGTACTGTAATATGTCCTAAGGCAAGCCCAAAGATGCCCGAGTCCTTATAATAAATGAGTCTTATACCCTTAACAAATAATTCCAAATGTAATAAAAAAACAAACAAAAAAAAAAAAATAGATATAGATACTATATAATATAATACTGTAATATCATACAATATTAAGTAATGTACTACAATAAAATCCTATATAACATAATACAATGTATACATACAGTAGTTTTCCATTAGATTTTGTCCATTAGGTTTATATATATTTGTATTCTTTTTTAGCTATGTAACACCATCTATAATATCGCGGACTGGCTCACAGACCTAGGGTCCTATATACAGTACAGACCAAAAGTTTGGACACACCTTCTCATTCCAAGAGTTTTCTGTATTTTCATGACTATAAAAATTGTAGATTCACACTGAAGGCATCAAAACTATGAATTAACACATGTGGAATTATATACTTAAAAAAAAAAGTGTGAAACAACTGAAAATATGTCTTATATCCTAGGTTCTTCAAAGTAGCCACCTTTTGCTTTGATTACTGCTTTGCACACACTTGGCATTCTCTTAATGAGCTTCAAGAAGTAGTCATGAAATGGTCTTCCAACAGTCTTGAAGGAGTTCCCAGAGATGCTTAGCACTTGTTGGCCCTTTTGCCTTCACTCTGCGGTCCAGCTCACCCCAAACCATCTCGATTGGGTTCAGGTCTGGTGACTGTGGAGGCCAGGTCATCTGCCGTAGCACCCCATCACTCTCCTTCTTGGTCAAATAGCCCTTACACAGTCTGGAGGTGTGTTTGGGGTCATTGTCCTGTTGAAAAATAAATGATGGTCCAACTAAACGCAAACCGGATGGAATAGCATGCCGCTGCAAGATGCTGTGGTAACCATGCTGGTTCAGTATTCCTTCAATTTTGAATAAATCCCCAACAGTGTCACCAGCTAATCACCCACACACCATCACACCTCCTCCTCCATGCTTCACGGTGGGAACCAGGCATGTGGAGTCCATTCGTTCACCTTTTCTGCGTTGCACAAAGACACAGTGGTTGGAACCAAAGATCTCAAATTTGGACTCATCAGACCAAAGCACAGATTTCCACAGGTCTAATGTCCATTCCTTGTGTTCTTTAGCCCAAACAAGTCTCTTGTGCTTGTTGCCTGTCCTTAGCAGTGGTTTCCTAGCAGCTATTTTACCATGAAGGCCTGCTGCACACAGTCTCCTCTTAACAGTTGTTGTAGAGATGTGTCTGCTGCTAGAACTCTGTGTGGCATTGACCTGGTCTCTAATCTGAGCTGCTGTTAACCTGCGATTTCTGAGGCTGGTGACTCGGATGAACTTATCCTCCGCAGCAGAGGTGACTCTTGGTCTTCCTTTCCTGGGGTGGTCCTCATGTGAGCCAGTTTCTTTGTAGCGCTTGATGGTTTTGGCCACTGCACTTGGGGACACTTTCAAAGTTTTCCCAATTTTTCGGACTGACTGACCTTCATTTCTTAAAGTAATGATGGCCACTCGTTTTTCTTTACTTAGCTGCTTTTTTCTTGCCTTAATACAAATTCTAACACTCCATTCAGTAGGACTATCAGCTGTGTATCCACCTGACTTCTGAACAACACAACTGATGGTCCCAACCCCATTTATAAGGCAAGAAATCCCACTTATTAAACCTGACAGGGCACACCTGTGAAGTGAAAACCATTTCAGGTGACTACCTCTTGAAGCTCATCAAGAGAATGCCAAGAGTGTGCAAAGCAGTAATCAAAGCAAAAGGTGGCTACTTTGAAGAACCTAGAATATAAGACATATTTTCAGTTGTTTCACACTTTTTTGTTAAGTATATAATTCCACATGTGTTAATTCATAGTTTTGATGCCTTCAGTGTGAATCTACAATTTTTATAGTCATGAAAATACAGAAAACTCTTGGAATGAGAAGGTGTGTCCAAACTTTTGGTCTGTACTGTACATTATACCACCTACTATCCAGATTTCCAGGTAAGAGCCATTATGGTGAATATATTACAATGGTTGTGTCATGAGAATAGCCGCTCTACATATCATGTAGTATTACATGGGCCGCCAGAGCTGCTGGTTCTTATCTCTCCATTCTGGCTATAAAGACGTCCCCCCCAGTGATCTACAAATGTCCTAATAGGGTATAAGGCATTGTCTTTATGTCTTTTCTTTCTCCTATGAAGGGCACTTAACCCCTTCCCGCCAGAGGAATTTTTCGATTTTCGTTATTGACATCCCCCCCCCCCAAACCCTATAACTCTTTTATTTTCTGTTCTCAGAGCCATATGAGGGCTTAATGTTTGCGGGACAAATTGTTCTTCACAATGGTACCATTTATTATTCTGTACAATGTACTGGGAAGCTAAAAAAATTCAGAATGGGTTGGATTCGAAGAAAAAGTACATTTGTTCGACTTAATTACGGGCTTCATTTTTACGGAGTTCACTCTGCAGCCAAAATGACATGTCACCTGTATTCATTGTTTCGGTACTATTCTGGGGATACCAAATTTATATAGTTTTATTTACATTTTAACTCCTCAACAAAAATCTAAAACTGTATAAAAAAATTTTTTTTCTAAAAGTTGCCAAATTCTGACACCTGTAATTTTTTTATAATTTCGTGTACGGGGATGCATAGGGCATCTTTTTTTGCGGGGCCAGGTATACTTTTTAGTTATACCATTTTGGGGAATTGCTATTGCATTGATCACTTTTTCTAAAAATTTTTATCAGAGGTGAAACAGTGAAAAAATGGCACTTACCGTGTCGGAAAAATATTTTTATAGATTTGTAGACCGGGCATTTTCAGACACAGGGATACCTAATGTGTATGTGTTTCACAGTATTTAAGTACTTTTATATGTGTTCTAGGGAAAGGGGGGTGATTTAAATTTTTAATATTTTTTAAATTTTTTAAAATATTTTTTTAATTTTTTTTTTTTCATTTATTAGACCCCCTAGAGGGTCCTGAACCCCAGGGTGTCTGATCACTTATGCAATGCAGTACAATGCATTGAGCAGCCTGCAATACATTGTAACTAAAGACATGTCTGGGAGCTTTCAAAAGGCTCTCGGCTAACATGCAAACGAGACAGCGGTCCCTAGGCTTGCTCCAGGTGCCGGCAATCTCCGGCAAAATGGCGGTGCCCATGCATCGCCTGCAAAATGGCACCTTGGTCAGCTTTGACCTAGGCGTCAGAGGAGTTAATGCCTGTGATCAGTGCGGGCACTGATCGTGGGCATTAGATCCGGGTCACTGCTGTATAATACAGCAGAAACCCGGCGGCTATGGCCATACTATTACGACGGATGTTGGGAAGGGGTTAAAGGGAGTCTGTCATCAAAACCAAGAATATGAACCCAGCCCTGCAGATATATAGGTTATGGTCACCTGAATCAAATGGTGTTTTCCCCTTGTGAATCGGGGCCTCTGTTGCACTAATATCACTGCTTATGTCAATATGAAAATGAGCTCTTTGGAGCAACTGGGGCATTGCCATTGCTCCAGACAGGAAAGCAGCAACACCCTCATTGATCCATAGAGCTCATTTGCATATCAACAAAATCATCAATCTCTAGGCAATGAAGGCCCCGATACAAAAGGGCAAAACACAGATTTATTCAGATGACCATAACCTATCTATCTGCAGGTCTGAGCTTGTATTCTGGGTTTTGGTGTGAGATTCCCTTTAATGGGCTTTAAGGAACAGAAATGACCGGATAGTAAAGATAATATATCCTGTCATATTTCCTATCAGAACAGCTTGTCACCATGAGATTGTCCCGGAACATCAGAGAGGAGTGGATAATACTGAGAGAAGACCCAGAGGAGAATAAAGGACAGAAAATATCAATGTCAGAACAAGATCTGGAGAATATAGGATCGTAGGGCTATCTTCCTCCGTTCTTCCCTCCCCACTCTCTCTTTCTTGTCCCTCTATCTATCTATCTATCTATCTATCTATCTATCTATCATCTTTCTATAGCTGGAGGGAGCGTCTCGCTCATGTTTCTGAGATGGGTGAACCTATTATAGTTCCTGAGTTTTTGATGAGATTTGTCTCTGGGTTGGTCTTTTTTTTTGGAATGGTGGGAAGGTTGGGTGGGCCTGCCCTTCCCCTCCCCCCAGGGGTTTCTCCCTGCTTCTCCCACAGCCCAGTTGTTGCTTTATCTATCTATGTCCCATGGGTACCAAACATTTCCTGTCCCTGCCCATATGATTCAGATGACCTAAACTTCAAGCAGAGAAAGATGAAGATCTTCTGTGGTAATAGAATTTTGTTAATAAAGTGAATTGATTGTAAGTGATGTAATTCCCTTTATGATAATTCTGGTCGCAGTTCAGGATGGTGAATATATATTCATTGTGAGACATGAGCACAGCCTAAAACTAATCTACCTCCATATGCTGCTCTTGACCCATAACTTGATCTTTTTTGACTGAAGTAAACACTGATTGAACCCTGAGGACTCTTACACACGAGACTGTATATAGAGCAGACAGTAGAGCTGTGAGAAGGCAGGAACATGTAAGGAGTTCTGTCTCCTCATTATCTGCAGACCTTGAATTCCTGCCAATATAAGGACTGGATTTTCCACTCCAGATTGCCCCATGTGCACAGGACCTCAGTGATCCCAGTCTAAAACTAACCCAGCTCCATATGCTGCCCCTGATCCAGAATTTTTTCATCAAGTCATTCTGTGTGGAGCTTATATGGATATATATATTTAATATAGGGAAAAAGGACAAGATAACGGAGACTATGCAGTAATACAGGATTTATTAACCATAAGGATAGAGTAAAGGTATCACAGAGTTAAGGAATCCCAGGTATTAGATGGAGTGTACATACTGTATACATAAAGAGTGACACATGTCTAGGGGATTCTGCTCTCCAATAAGATGGAGGGATCAATACAGATGATTTTTCAAGGGTATTTGCCTTGCAGCAATGGCTATACATGAATATGGGGAATCCTACAGTAAATATATCATAATGACTTTAGAATAGATCTATCAGAAGATTACAGGTGAAGAAGTGATATACATGGCCTTATATTACCTAGGTCATCACTTAGGATAGAAACGGTTCTTCAAGACAATAATTGACCCTCTGGCTCTATATTTACCATATATCCAGTTAAAGATATTTCCATTTACATTATTATCATTATAGAAATAGGCCTTTATAAGTGAGTCAGGCAGAACATAATCCCACATATTAACATCACATATTTCTCCTACAAAGGACTGGGCAACATCAAATTTACCACCAAAACTATCCTGGTCCTGCCCAAGGATGACCATCATCTGAGGTGAGATGGGAGATCTGGTTCTAGTAACTCTGCCTGGGTATCTCTTGCCATTGATCCATAGTTGGAGCAGTCCAGTCTCAGAGTCCCAAGTGACACAAGAGCTTTTCCAGTCAAAAACTTCTGGATCCACTTTGAAGTAAATATCTTCATTATTTATGGAGATAGAAATATTATTTGGGGGCATTGGGTAAATGAGGAAAGCGTTGTCCTTGCCTTGTGTAGCTATAGAAAGAAGGCCATGGTCTCGGGTAAGATCGGAGTAGGAGCGCAGACATACAGTCATCTGCTTTATAACTTTATGTATAGGATACAGAATTGTATAGTCCGTGATTGTTGGCTCGGGAAAAAGCATGATGGTTTTCTCACTGGCTAAAGGGGAAAAATAATGTGATATTAGTAATAATAACCATCATCACCAAAATAATCATAATCAGCATCATTATCTTCATCATTAATAATGGCTATAGGTGGTGCAGAGGTAGCAGACCTAGTCAATGTTCCCTTTTACATTAGAACCCAAGAGCTTTAGATTGTTTCTCTGATGGTAAGCATCAATGTACAGTGCCTTGCAAAAGTATTCAAAAGTATTCTTACAACCACAAACTTATATGTATTTTCTTGAGATTTTAAGTGATAGACCAACACAAAGTAGCAGATAATTGTGAAGTGGAACAAAAATGATACATGATTTTCAAAATTTTAATCAAACAAAAATCTGAAAAGTGTGACGTGCAAAAGTATTCAGCCCCCTGTACTCTGATACCCCTAAATAAAATCTAGCGTAAACAATTGCCTTCAGAAGTCACTTAATTAGTCAACAGAGTCCAGCTGTGTGTAATTTAGTCCCAGTATAAATACACCTGTTCTGTGAAGGCCTCAGTGGTTTGTTAGAGAACACTAGTGAACAAACAGCATCATGAAGACCAAGGAACCAACCAGAAAGGTCAGAGATAAAGTTGTGGAGAAGTTTATAGCAGGGTTAGATTATAAAAACATATCCCAAGCTTTGAGCATCCCAAGAAGTACTGTTCAATCCATCAGCCAAAAATGGAAAAAGTATTATACAACTGCAAACCTATCAAGACATGACCGTCCATCTAAACTGACAGATGAAGCAAGAACACTGGTCAGAGAAGCAGCCAAGAGGCCCATGGTCACTCTAGAAGAGCTGCACAAATATACAGCTCAGGTGGGAGAATCTGTCCACAGGACAACTATAAGTTGTGCACTCCACAAATCTGGCCTTTATGGAAGAGTGGCAAGAAGAAAACCATTGTTGAAAGAAAGACATAAGAAGTACTGTTTGCAGTTTGCCAGAAGCCATAAAGGGGACACAGCAAACATGTGGAAGAAGGTGCTCTGGTCAGATGAGTCCAAAGTTGAACTTTTTGGCCTAAATGCAAAGGGCTATGTGTGGCAGAAAAGTAACCCTGCTCATCACTCTGAAAACACCATCCCCACTGTGACACATGGTGGTGGCAGCATCATGCTGGGGGGAGGCTTTTCTTCAGTAGGGACAGGGAAGCCGGTCAGAGTTGATGGGAAGATGGATGGAGCTAAATAAAGGGCTATCCTGGAAGAAAACCTGTGGGAGGCTGCAAAAGACTTGAGACTGGGAAGGAGATTCACCTTCCAGCAAGACAATGACCCTAAACATACACCCAGAGCTACAGTGGATTGGTTTAGGGTTTAGATCAAAGAATATTCATGTGTTAGAATGGCCCAAAGTCCAGACCTAAATCCCATTGAGCATCTGTGGAAAGACATGAAAATTGCTGTTCAGAGACGCTCTCCATCCAATCTGGCTGCACTTGAGCTATTTTGCAATGAAGAAAGGGGAAAAAATCTCAGTCTCTAGATGTGCAAATCTGGTAGAGACATACCCCAAAAGACTTGTAGCTGTAAATGCAGCAAAAGGTGGCTGTACAAAGTATTGATAAAGGGGGGCTGAATACTTTTGCACGTTACACTTTTCAGGTTTTTATTTGATTAAAATTTTGAAAACCATTTATCATTTTCCTTCCACTTCACAATTATCTGCTACTTTGTGTTGGTCTACCACTTAAAATCTCAAGAAAATACATTTAAGTTTGTGGTTGTAAGGTGACAAAATGTGAAAAAGTTCAAGGGGTATGAATACTTTCGCAAGGCACTATATATAATGATAGATGTCCCACAGTGGAGATGGAGCCAAAAAAAACATCTCTATGCGTTTCCCCCAAGAATAGCAAGGGTTTATCAGGAGACAATGTCGTTATTATTATGCCAAAAATAACTAAACCAGAAAGATAAATCGATATAGGCGATAAAAAACGCCATTCCCTACGCCCTGATGATGGACGTAGGTACTTCAAAGGTCAGCCCTTTGAAGTACACACTTGGACAAAATTGTTGGTAAACGTCGTTTAATGAAAGAAAAACCCACAATGGTCACAGAAATAACTTGAATCTGACAAAAGTAATAATGTATATAAATTCTATGAAAATGAACAAATGAAAGTCAGACATTGCTTTTCAACCATGCTTCAACAGAATTTTTAAAAAAAGAAAACTCATGAAACAGGCCTGGACAGAAATGATGGTTCCCTTAACTTAATATTTTGTTGCACAACCTTTTGAGGCAATCCCTGCAATCAAACGATTCCTGTAACTGTCAATGAGACTTCTGCACCTCTCAACAGGTATTTTGGCCACTCCTCATGAGCAAACTGCTCCAGTTGTCTCGGGTTTGAAGGGTGCCTTTTCCAGAGGGCATGTTTCAGCTCCTTCCAAAGATGCTCAATAGGATTTAGGTCAGGGCTCATAGAAGGCCACTTCAGAATAGTCCAATTTTTTCCTCTTAGCCATTCTTGGGTGTTTTTAGCTGTGTTTTGGGTCATTATCCTGTTGCAAGACCCATGACCTGCGACTGAGACCAAGCTTTCTGACACTGGGCAGCACATTTCTCTCTAGAATCCCTTGATAGTCTTGAGATTTCATTGTACCCTGCACAGATTCAAGACACTCTGTGCCAGATGTAGCAAAGCAGCCCCAGAACATAACAGAGCCTCCTCCATGTTTCCCAGTAGGGACAGTGTTCTTTTCAAGATATGCTTCATTTTTCCGTCTTTGAACATAGAGCTGATTTGCCATGCCAAAAATTTTTGATTTTTTGTCTCATCTGTCCATAGAAGATTCTCCCAGAAGCTTTGTGGCTAGTCAACATGTAGTTTGGCAAATTCCAGTTTTGTCAGATTCAAGTTATTTCTGTGACCATTGTGGGTTTTTCTTTCATTAAACGAGGGGTACCAACAATTTTGTCCACGTGTGTACCTTTGGCTGAGCTTTGAAGTACCCTCGTCCACCATCAGGGCATAGGGAACGGCGTTTTTTTCCGCCTATATCGATTTATCTTTCTGGTTTAGTTATTTTTGGCATAATAATAATGACATTGTCTCCTGATGAGCCCTTGTTATTCTTGGGGGAAACGCGTAGAGATGTTTTTTTGGCACCATCTCCACTGTGGGACATCTATCATTATATAGCATTGGTATATAGCATTTTTAATGCATACCAATAAAATTTATATTTATTTTATATTTTTTTGCCATCTTAGTCGGTGATTAGATTTAGTGGATGTTTAACATTGTTCCTCGGTGATATTATACTGTCCTAGAGAACCCAGATCAAACACAACATACTGTAGTTCTATTTTTCCCCCACTCCCCAAAGTGTATAATGTATAAAAAAAATAAAAAATTAAAAGGACAAAAATAACCCATAACAATAACAATAACTACCATGCCCACATTATAGGTTCTTGTCCACCCATAGAGATACAACAGTATGTGTCACCCTCGTAAAAATTACTGTAAGGGAGAGGAAAAACTATATGAAACATTTCTTTTTAGTGCCACTTCGTGCTATTAAAACAAATATAAAAAAATATGCAAAACAGACAAATTTCCCTCTGTTTTTGTTCACATTTTCTCAGATATTAAAATAAAGAAAAAACATGCAAAAATAAAATTGCATAAAAAATAAGCCCTATATTTTACCGAAAAAAGACACAAAAATTATCGGAATAATAAAAAAGAGAAAAAAAAAAAGGGCAATAGCCCTCAAAACCGCTGGTATAAAAAAAAAATCCAAAAATGTGTCTGGTCCTGAAATGGTTAAATAAATCAGAATTTTTTTTTTTTAAGAAAATGTTTAAATATTTATGCGAAGTGGAGCATGGAACATACCCTTTGATATTAGTGCTAGGACCTATTTAGTAATGATTTCCTCTAGTCAATTCCAAATTTTCACAAATTGTCACTTTCACATTCACACTGTAGAGGTTGCAGACTAAGCACGTCTACAATATTATACATACTATACCATACTATATGCAGTATAATATTACATTGTTATAAGGAGTAAATCAAGTGATATATAACATACCTCCTGCCACATGGCATCCAACAAACAGGCAAAAGAAAATGGTGAGACCTTTCATCTACAAAACCAAACCAAACAAAATAAATCTCAATAATATATCGATATCCAATTTGCAAATGTAAACTGTTTTGTTATAAAATCACAAGAACTTTTTCTTTTATCAAGCAATGAACTTCTGTAATTGATTGTAAACCAAATGTAGAAATATATCTATCTTAATAAAGTACAAAAATACTAGCTTAAATATTTTATATAACCAAAAATTGAAAAAAAAAAATGCAAAAATATTGCAGAAAATAGAAGAGTAAAAACAGAGAGTAATGTGACATGACACACTGCAAGATCTTATGGAGATAGGAGAGATACTGTACCTTGTCCTCTCTCTCTCTATGTGTGTGGTAACTACATAGACGCTTCCTTATATATACATATTGTAACCAGGACCATATTTAATATCAATTTTCTGCTGCCTAGGCACTTTTTCTTACACTATTGCTCAAAATCACCCAATTAATTTCATCATCAAAGTTCTGGGAACCTTCTCGTCCATCTCTACCAGTCATAGCTGGGACTTCCTGGCAGTCATTTCCTCTATGTGATCCTAGTGTGCTGCAAGACTCAAACAAAGGCTTTAGAAATTGAGGACCAGTTTGTGGATTTGGGAGCTTCCTATTCATGAGAATGTTTTTCCAGGCCCTATTTTAGATTTGCAGAGTCCATGAAGTGTCAAAACATAAGAAACCACTTTAGAAAGTACACCCGTTAGGTTATTCAATTAGGATTTTTATAAAAATATTGACCCTACAAAAATTTCAGAGAATTTATTAGAATTGGGTCATGAAATTTAAATATTTTTTTTTTTTCCTATGCTATGTATTTTTAAACAGCTTAAAAAGTATGGCCGCACACCTTCACTCAGGATGGTGATGTACAGTATTGAGCAGAGCATCTTCATGGTGTGTACCTATTAAGTCACAAATTGGTTTATGTGATGTCAGATGGTGCTTGTGACGTACCGTCAAAGAGTGTTATTCAGAAACTGGAAACAGTGGGATCATTGATCCCTTTTCATGGCAGAGGCTGTCCTAAAATGCTGCAGGACACAATCAATGAGCAGTCGCCTACAACACCTCTGAGACACCTAGCACAGAAGACTGAGATATCTTATTCAACATGTCAAAAAGATCAAAATTGAATGTGTATCATGTCACCATCGTTCAGGAGCTCAAAATTTGCTCAAAGTTCCATATACTGAGGAGCACATTGCACACTATTTCGTTCAGTTGTCTTCGCCTTAGCGAGAGTTATTACAGAATATTTGGGGTATTTTTCACTCTTTCAATATCCAGGGGCGCACCTCTAATGAGGCGAAGTGACGCGGCCGCCGCAGGCGGCACTATCTGTGACAACTAGGAGGGGCGGCATGGAGGAGCGCTGGTCTGCATGCGTCCTGTCTGGTCACATCGCTCTGCAGGTAAAATTTACCTGACGTGATGCACGCAGCCTAGGCTGTCCTCCTACTCTTAGGCTGCCCTGGGCCCACTGCCTCTGTGAGGCCCTCCCTGGGGCTTTACCCTTAACTAGAGGGGGCATTAGGGGATATTATGAATAGAAGGGGGCATCATTTATGTAAAGGTTATTGATAACCTTGAAAACCTTTTAATTAGGAAACACCTGGGGTATTATTAATAAGGGGCACTATTTATACAGGGTACACACGGACATTATTAATGTAAAGATGTACTTGGGAGTATTATTCATTATGGGGGCTTATATTATATATTTTATAATTGGGGTAGCAGCACGATGGGGGCTTTGTGTAGGTGAGGACAATGTGGGTCGGTGCCTGAAAATGTGAGGAGCCAAAGATGTCTGTGTTGCAAACTTTACAGAGACAAGTCACAGCTGGAAGAAGTGGTCATGGTGGTCCAAAGGAAAGAGAAGGGAAATGTGACCGATTAGTCAGAGACGTCCCCTGTAAGTCACAAAATGTTACTGCCCTGTATTCACCTAAACTATAGAGGATAAATACCTGAGTGATGGGGGTCTGTCTGCTGAGATCCCCACTGGGCCTGAAAATAGTTCCCCCCCCCCCCCCCGGGCATTCAGCCTGACCGCAGCCAGGCTGAATATAGGCGTGTCGCTTGGTGGATGGACGAACCCACGTGACATCCAGGGTCGGACTGGCCCACCGGGGAACCGGTGAATCCACCGGTGGGCCCCAAGCCCCGACTATTAGTCCTCATGTCATGGGGGCCCGATCAGGATCCTGACCATCCCGATCGGGCCCCTGACCAGTGGCGTAACGATCGCGGTTGCAGAGTGTGCGACTGCGACCGGGCTCGGCGGGGTACGGAGCCCGTGGCCAGTTGGAGATGGCCGGGGCCCCGGACCACTATGATAGTGGTCGGGGAAAGCCTGGTTCCCCGACCGCTATACATACAGTTATTGGAAAGGGGCCCTGGCATATTGCAGGCCCCTTTCCAATAGATGACAGGGCAGGGCACACAGGGGAGGTGACTGAAAATAATAAATAGATATTCTCACCTCTCCTGGGCACAGCGTTCTCTCCGGCGCTCTTCCATTATATGACTGAGGCCTGTGATTAGGCCCCAGCGGTCACATGGGGCGCGGGCGCGTAATGACGTCAGTGCGCCCCCACGTGACCGCTGAGGCCCAATAACAGGCCTCAGCAGCGACGTCAGAAAAGGGCCTGAAGACGACGAAGATGACAGGATGGAGCGAGGATGCCAAGGAAAGGTAAAGCAAGGTGAGTATGAATGTTTGTTATTTTTAATCACTTCCCCTGGGCCTCCAATTATTATACTCTGGGGTCTGAGGAGACCCCAGGGTATAATAATAGCACTGAAGCAGAGGGGGGCTATTGGGAGCATATAATACTGTGTGGGGGCCACTGTGGGCATATAATACTGTGTGGGGGCCACTGTGGAGTATATAATACTGGGTGTGGGCCACTGTGGAGCTTATAATACTGGGTGGGGGCCACTGTGGAGTATATAATACTGGGTGTGGGCCACTGTGGGGGGCATATAATACTGGGTGGTGGCCACTGTGAAGTATATAATACTGCGTGGGGGCCACTGTGGAGCTTATAATACTGGGTGGGGGCCACTGTGGAGCTTATAATACTGGGTGGGGGCCACTGTGGAGCTTATAATACTGGGTGGGGGCCACTGTGGAGCTTATAATAACCAAAAAAAAAAAAAACTTTCTGTCCTGTCCCCCGTGTCTCCCTGCGCAGTTTGGTCCTGCAGTTCTGTTGTTTTCTTCCAGCTGATGTTCCCCCTGCACATGACTACCTGTGATGTCACGTGACCCCTGAGGCCAATCAGCGGCCTAAGGGAAGGGACCTGGGACGTCACAGCCAGTGAGGAATTCCGGCAAAAAGAAGACAGCGGAGCTGCAGGACCGGACTGTGCTGGGAGGACACCGGAGCACCGGAGACAGGTAAGTATGTTTAGTATGTTTTTTTTTTTTTTTTTTTTTTGGGGGGGGGGGGGGGATTCACCTCCCCCGGACTAATTATAAAAAAGAAAAAAAATTATACTGGACAACCTCTTTAAAGTGTGGCGCATTAGGGGGGTATATTAAAGGGGTTGTCCAGGCATAATTTGTTATGGTTAACCTCAGAATAGGCCATAGATACCTGATCTGTAGGGGGCTGACCCCGGACCGATCAGCTGTATGGAGCCATTTCTGATGCCTGCACTGTTCACAATACAGGGCCAGAAGCAGAAAGCTCTGTCCACTGTATATTAGCCGGGCACCTTCACTGTATCTCAGCACTTATTGAAGTCAGTAGGAGCTGAGCTGCAGTGAAGGTGCCGGGCTGCTATACAGCGGATGGAGCTTTCTGCTTCCGGCCCTGTGTTGTGTACAGAACGGGCTCCAGAAGTGGCTCCGAACAGCTGATGGGGCCGTGTGTCAGCCCTCTACCGATCAGGTATTTATGGCCTATCCTGAGCATAGGCCATAAAAAAGATTAACCCTGGACAACCCCTTTAATATGCCCCACACAGTTTAATGTCCCCCCCACAGGATGTTAGCCCCCATCACTGCTCCCACACAATATAATGACCCCATCACTATTCCCCATACAGTATGGGGGACCAGTGAAGAGGCCACTATGTGGGGGGACCAGTGAAGTGACCATTTGGCCCAGACAACCCCTTAAAAGAGGTTGTCCATAAACTGGAGCGACCACTGTGTCGGCCGCCAGGGAAGTGTAAAAAGAAAATTTTTTTAAAAAAAGCATACTCACCTGTCCCCAGCAACTTGTTGTCCCCTGCCTGTGTCTGTTCGGTCTCATGGCGGCGCCTCATTTCTGGAAATCCTGTACCTAATTGGTCTTAGCGATCACATGAGGTGCAGGACTCCCAGCAAGGAGTCGCCGGCATGAGACTGAATGAACACTGGCAGCGGACATCGGAGCGCCGGGGACAGGTGAGTATGCTTTTTAATTTACTTATTTTTTACTTTACACCTCCCGCCAGCTACATGGGTTGCTCCAATTCCTTGAAAACCTCTTTAAAGGATTTATCCATCTTTATAATATTGATGGCCTGTCCTTAGGATAGGCCATCAATATTACATCTGCGATGATACAACAGCCAGGACCTCTGCAGATCAGCTTTTACAGGACAGTGCGGTTACAGGTAAAGGTAACAATTCTTGGAGCCACGCTGTTCACTTGCCATACAAGGTGTAGCAGTAGGTTTAGGTAGTGCAGTGGTGCACATGGTATAGTGGGTGAGCAGCATGGCTCCCGGCATGTTATTACCTTTAGCCGCCCTGTCTCGGTACCGCTGATCTGCAGGGGCCCTGATGGTGGGCCCCTAGAAACAATTCCACTGGTGGGCCCTAGACATCCCAGTCCGACACTGGTGACATCCATTCGCCTCGTTGGGAGTGCCAAAGTTAGCCGAAGTCCAGTACTCAGCTATCTGCGGGGGCTCCTATTCTAGAGAATGGGGGCCACATGGGCTCGTTCATCCACCAAGCAGAAGATGTGTGAAGTTATTTTCATTGTTAATGCCGCCTTGTTGATCTCTGATACTGAAGTAAGAAGGAAGAAGAATTCTTAAAAGTTGTTTTATAACTTTGTTTATTGTGTGACAATAGTTGTGTGTAGCATGTATGCTAGTAGTATGTAAGCTCATTTTTTTTTTTTTTTTTTTTTTGGGGGGGGCGCCTTTCTATAGTCCGCCTCAGGCAGCAAAGAGGCTAGATTCACCCCTGTCAATATCTCTGTATAAGTGGTCAAGTCATAGTAGGGTGTTGGCTGATCCACCAGACCTCTATTACCAAGATATCAACTCACATTTCTAATTTTATGCTGGCATCAAGTCAAATAGAAGGCAGAACCACTGCTCCCAGCAGGCTCAACAAACACATAAGGTGCATGCTCCAGCATGTAAGCAGAAAAAAAAATGGAATTTTGAATCAAGAGCCTTTCTAGCAATAGGGTGAAGGGTTATTTTTGCTCTATTGGCTGCTGGAACCATCGTCAACAGGTTCACCCCCCAACCACAGTGGACACCTAAGTAAAAACTGTACCTTCATCATTGAGGAAACTGTTGGTTGCTTTATTGCATCAGTTTTCCAGCAAAGTTGTGTGAACTGTTTTCTTGCAACCATATGTCTTCTGAGTCATTTAGCTGCATTACCATCATGGGCATTCCAACTCCCATCTGCCTCTGAAGGACTGAAGACAATTAGGACATGCCCCGTGAGAAAAATATCTCCACCATCAGGGACAATACAGGACACCTCAGCTCTATACCAGTCCAGGAGGAGAGCTGGAGAATGTGGTTGAGTATACAAATATTGCTGTTTTAACTACTACCGCTCCCAGCCTCCGGGTTCCCTCCAATGTGTTGCTGTCTATGGAAATAGTGGGTTGAGAACTGAACCATTTGCCTTTTGACATACAGATATTTCTGCAATGATTTTTGAGCACCATGTCGCATTTGTAGAACCTCTGAAGTACCAATATATAGAGATACCCCTGAGAAGTGACCCCATTTTGAAAACTACACCCCCTCATGGCATGCACCTGATGGTGTAATAAGGATTTTAACCCCACAGCTGTTTTCTGAAATGTATTCGAGGTCAGTCATTAAAATAAAAAAATGACAATTTTTTTTTCTCCAACAATATGTAGCTTTAGTTAAAAAAATTATTTATATAAAAAATACTAGGAGAAAAAGCACTGCACAATGGGGGAGATTTATCCCAGACCCCTCAACTCCCCCATTCTGCGCCTCATTCACCACATATTAGAACTCCCTCCAGTTTCTGCCATGAGTTATTATGGAAAGCTACACCGATTTTTGAAGAAGTTGGAGCATTTTTTATAAATCACTAGTTCCCTGCACCAGTCTGGGCCTTTATTAAGACTGGTGTACAACATGACAGTCTTAATAAATTTTACTTAATATGTTAAACTACATCCCATATGTCGTTTTACTGTCCGTATATATCTTTACTACATCTCATATGCTGTTTGGATACACCACAGGGTTCAGAAAGTAAGAAGCACCATTTGGTTTTTGGAGTGATAACTTTGCTAGATTTTGCTAGACCCATAGATACCCATACAATGGAAAGGAAATGGACCCATTTGGAAATCTTCATTCCTCAAGCAAAAACAGATGGTTTCTAGAAATTATTGTGCAATGGATGTTGGGCAAAGTGGAAAAACACGGAAATGCTATTGCCAATGACACTGAAATCCGGCATCGTCTGCAAAAAATAAAGTTCCTATTTTCATTTTTCAATTATTTTATATTGTGTGGTTTAATCAGGAAATGGATTAATAAATTGTGAGATTTCCTCACAAGCTGGAAGTTGTTTGTTCACAATACCCCATGACAATGCTCATACAGCTGCATGCAGCTCTGCACTAGAGAATGCACCAGGCTTTGTACCTGATAAAGGTCCTAGTGCAGAGCCTAAGCACTTTGAGTTGGGGGGATTCATTAGGACCCCTGTATTATACGCCTGAACCATCAGAGAATTAACCTAAGTCATGACAAATCAGGCGCATCCTCTAGTGGGCTGTGGATGTAACTGAAATCTACGCTGGCATGTAGATAGTATAGATTTCAGGCATCAGTCACCCAGTAAACTGGCCTAAATGACATTGAATCTGGTGGGGCCAGTGGCCCTCTCCACAGCATGCCTTCACCATGCTCCCTTTTCAGAAAGTGGCATGGGTGGTGTCACAAAGACATTTGAGGCAGTTGACCCTCAAAGGTGGGAATATACTAACCGCTACCAATCGGCAAATCCACCTCCTCATATCACTAAAATCTTAGAATCCCACCAGCTATGACCAAAAATCAAGAAGACAATGCGAGAACATTAAAAAATAGACAAATGTTACCATCAATAAATTACAAACATAGCAAGATTAGACATGGGTGAAGGGTTCGTCATGAACTGGATTCAACACGAACATTCCAAATGTTTTAGTTTTTATTTAAACCGTTCCTCGATATACAGTAAGTGCACCAAAAGCACCTCTCCTACCAAAACATATGTGGTACAAACTAAAAAAGGAAAATGAATGCTAACACATAATACTAATATACTGTATTTATTGAAAAAAATAAAAATTAAAAGATAAATATAAACACAATCAAATAAAATTTTTATTTAATACCTTTGTCATGTTTTATTCTGCTTACCCACCACCAAGTACACAGTGTGACAGTATTCATAATCTGAAAAAAAGATTTTCAAATAATTTTTTAAGCATTATACTTAGTTTTTTTTTATTGTGCATATTTGGTATTGCAGCATCTGCTGATCTAAAAGAAAATATTTAAGCGCTATTTTGGTTGTGTTCAGTTCACCAAATATACAGTCTAGACTGTTCCAATCTGAATAAAAAAAAACTCGTGTTATTTTTTTTTTTTTCTGCTCATCATATACACAGTGTGACAGAGTGTTATCAATCTAAATTAAATGAAACATTTAAATAATTTCTTAAGCTTTTTTTTTTTTTTTTTTTTGCGGCACATATAAATGCACAGAATCTTCATTATTTAAGATTTTTTTTGTGATGTTCACTTAATATATAGTTTAGTTTGCTCTAATATGAAAAAAAGTGTTATTTAAAGCTCACTTTACCTAAAATAATTGTTTGTAAAAAAAAGACAGCAAAAGCAAACAAAAATAGAAATACACATAGTGGAAGTATTGTTGTCGATCACTTTAAATAAATTAAGCAGTGTGTGCAGTAAAAAAAAAATGACTGGAAAACACAGTGCAAGAACACAGGACAAGAAAGTACTAACAACAAGAATGTGGATGGTAACAGGCTCATTACTTCTGGTCTTGACAGCCCCGCCATTAGCCACAGTGTTAATATACTTAATGAGAATAAAGATGTTTTTGAAAGCAGTGGACCACAAATATTGAGTGAGGTTTCTGTGTGTTCCTCCTCAACATGTAATTTACCATGTTGTCTTTTGTATTGTCAACCATGTCTTCTTCTTTAACTTCACTGACACAGATCTTTAGTAGTCATGTGGGATCTCCTGAAAGAGATATTCCTCATAGCCCAGACTTCCGTTTCTTCCTCCTCTTCTTGATGAGTTGGATGAAAAGTGCAACTGTTTTTTTTTTTTATGTAGAGGAGGTATAGGTGGAAGACATGAGTGTTAATGGAGGAAGTAGTGGCAAGGAGCGTGCTTCTGGTAGTTGTGCTGGTAGCAGTACAGATAAGACCTGGCAACTGGGTCATAATGACATCACAGGAAGAAGGTTTGGCAGCTTGAATAGTAAGAATTCAACCCAACGTGCAGCGCCAATATCCAAAAGACTTGCCTGGGGAGATCTAAGGCTATCTCGGGTGATGGTGGTACTGGCAGATACGTTTCCACTGCTGCTGGCTTTGGGAGCATCAGCTACGTTCGGTCATCTCACTTATGGCAATTTTTTTGTATGTTACCTAACAAGAAATCAATGGCAAGGGGTAAGATCTGCAAACAGATAATTAGCTATGGGCATGTAGGCACACATATAGGAACTAGGTCTCTCCATAATAATGGCATCACAAGGTCATTTGGCAAAATGGTATAGGCAGTGACACCAAGTGAGCAAGAATGTTCAATTCCTTCTTCCCATGATCGTCTTTGTGGAAAGGCCACATCCACACCTAGCACATGGTTGTTATCATCATTATTACTCCTTATCATCTCCATTTCCATCTGCTTCTCCTCATCCTCCTCCATGCCAACATCAGTCATTATCCATAAAGGGATGTGTGTCCAGTAAACAGAAACCTGCACCCAGTCATCTGGCTGGTCTGTAGCTTTAACTGCTAGTGGGCCAAGTTACTGTCGGTGCAGTCGCTGCCGTGCCCCTGCAGTGGAATCCACTGCATTTCACCAACTGATGGCAGTCTCAGTGGAGAATACCTAGTCACCATTATTTATGAGGAAAGTTGTCACTTGATATCACCATATAGGAAAAGCTGCAAATGTCCATTTTGGGAAAGGTGCACGCCACCTTCATGTGTGTGGAGCAGCATTTATGGAGAGAAACCAAACATAGCTGTCATGGCTGACTGAGTAAATGTTTTTAGTGTCAGAGCCCACAGTCAGGTAATGCAGCAAGACCCGGTGCTTTCTAGTACTGACATCACCTTGTGGGTGCAGGCCCATTTTCAACACGAGGTGGCACCCATCTGACTCCTCCAGTTCCTCCACAGTGTAACATTTGCCACCCCCCACTTCACCAGGGTAAGCCTTTGCTTACAGTCCCCTCTCTCATTTATGGTTGTAAGGTGAAGCGCACATTGAATGTCACTGTCACATGCTGTAGTGTCAGTTTGAGCAGCAGTATACAGTGAATGATTACTGCAGGCAGCAAACCACAGACACAATGGAGTGGATACTGGTCTGTGAGAAGAAGAAAAGTTTTTACCTTAGTCATGATGGTCAGTTTTGGAAGATAGTTTAGCTTTTTAAGCTGGTAGGCCAGGCACGCTGATTGTGTGCCCCAAATTTTTCTTGAAATGTTCACTTTGCCAACACGATGTTGATGTCGCATTTGCTCCCATCACATTCAAGGATAACAAGCAGGATAAATCAGGTTCCTTTCTGCCTCCTAAGTGTTGTATTCAGGGTTAGAAGAATCTTTTCCATTTCAGAAGATATTTTAGTTTATTTAGACCAGGTACGCTGATAGTGTATCCCAAGTTATTCTAGAAATTCTATAGTTGGCAATGCCACGTGCCTCTAAAAAGCCATGGGCATGCTTCTTTCCCCAATAAAAGGGTAATTTTTGGAGCGTTTTAAATGTTAAAATATGTAAAAGTGAGCTTCATTATAGAGTATGGTTAAACTCTGAGTTTGTATCATTTTTCCATAGACATTCATTTCACATTCACTTTGACATAACTTCAACTGTGTTTGCCTTAGAGAGCTAGAAATTGGATAGAAAGGTTCCTAGGAGCCCTGGCAGTGTTCTACACTATGCTTTATAGATAGGTTACTAGGAGCCCTAAGAGTATTCTACACTATGTTTTATAGATAGGTTCCTAGGAGCCCTAAGAGTGTTCTACACTATGTTTTATAGATAGGTTCCTAGGAGCCCTAAGAGTATTCTACACTATGTTTTATAGATAGGTTCCTAGGAGCCCTGAGAGTGTCCTACACTATGTTTTATAGATAGGTTCCTAGGAGCGCCTAAGAGTGTTCTCACTATGTTTTATAGATAGGTTCCAGGAGTCCTAAGAGTGTTCAACACTATGTTTTATAGATAGGTTCCTAGGAGCCCTAAGAGTGTTCTACACTATGTTTTAAAGATAGGTCCCTAGGAGCCCTAAGAGTATTCTACACTATGTTTTATAGATAGGTTCCTAGGAGCCCTGACAGTGTTCTACACTATGTTTTATAGATAGGTTCCTAGGAGCCCTGACAGTGTTCTACACTATGTTTTATAGATAGGTTCCTAGGAGCCCTGACAGTGTTCTACACTATATTTTATAGATAGGTTCCTAGGAGCCCTAGGAGTATTCTATTCTATGTTTTATATAATTTTTTGGGGTTCACCTCTAATTAATCATTACTATACTCTAAGGTCTCTTTGTGAAGGCTTTGGGAAGCTGCAGAAAAATAATAAACAGTCGTACTCACCATCCCTCATCTTTTTTTTTTGACATTCTTCCTTTGACCCAATGTCATGATGTTGACACACCTCATGTGACCACTGAAATGCAATCACACATCACCCAGGAAGCCAAAAAAGTGCAGGACACTCGGGGGAACCCTGGGCTTCTGTTTATTATATTCTGGGGTCAGGACCGGTGTTAGGGGGGGCAAACTGGGCAGCCGCCCAGGGCCCCGACAGTCCAAAAGGGCCCCGAGTGGATCTGGGGCACCCGAAGTTTCCCCTGGTGCCTCCGATCATGAGAGCACCACTTTTGACTGAAGCAGAGCATAGAGATTTATTCTCCATGCTCTGTCATACTGTAAGCCACAGTATAGTGCGCACCTTATGTCTTAGTTATGCAGTGACGTCATCGCGCAGCCTGTACTGGACCTCTTCTGCAGCAGGGAGACTTCATCAGCTTCAGTCATCACAGGATCAGGTAACGTGAGTAGGTTTTTTTAAAATTTTTTTTTATTTTCTGTAGGATAGAGGGGATTTAAAGCTGTAAAGGGGTGATGTAACTAATAAGAGACACTATAATAAATGGGCACTAGAACTAAAGGGGAAACTATAATAAGGCAAAAAGCTGGGACTAGAACTAATAAGGTGGCACTATAATAAGGGGAACTAATAAGAAGGCACTATAGTAAGGTGGCGCTATAATAAGGGAGAACTAACAAGAAGGCACTATAATAAGAGGGAACTACAGTGCCTTGCTAAAGTATTCGGCCCCCTTGAACTTTTCAACCTTTTGCCACATTTCAGGCTTCAAACATAAAGATATAAAATTTAAATTTTTTGGTGAAGAATCAACAAGTGGGACACAATTGTGAAGTGGAACGAAATTTATTGGTTATTTTAAACTTTTGTAAAAAATAAAAAACTGAAAAGTGGGGCGTGCAATATTATTCGGCCCCTTTACTTTCAGTGCAGCAAACTCACTCCAGAAGTTCAGTGAGGATCTCTGAATGATCCAATGTTATCCTAAATGACTAATGATGATAAATATAATCCACCTGTGTGTAATCAAGTCTCCGTATAAATGCACCTGCTCTGTGATAGTCTCAGGGTTCTGTTTAAAGCGCAGAGAGCATCATGAAGACCAAGGAACACACCAGGCAGGTCCGTGATACTGTTGTGGAGACGTTTAAAGCTGGATTTGGATACAAAAAGATTTCCCAAACTTTAAACATCCCAAGGAGCACTGTGCAAGCGATCAGTATTGAAATGGAAGGAGTATCAGACCACTGCAAATCTACCAAGACCCGGCCGTCCCTCTAAACTTTCATCTCAAACAAGCAGAAGACTGATCAGAGATGCAGCCAAGAGGCCCATGATCACTCTGGATGAACTGCAGAGATCTACAGCTGAGGTGGGAGAGTCTGTCCATAGGACAACAATCAGTCGTACACTGCACAAATCTGGCCTTTATGGAAGAGTGGCAAGAAGAAAAGCCATTTCTCAAAGATATCCATAAATAGTCCGTTTAAAGTTTGCCACAAGCCACCTGGGAGACACACCAAACATGTGGAAGAAGGTGCTCTGGTCAGATGAAACCAAAATCCAACTTTTTGGCCACAATGCAAAACGATATGTTTGGCGTAAAAGCAACACAGCTCAACACCCTGAACACACCATCCCCACTGTCAAACATGGTGGTGGCAGCATCATGGTTTGGGCCTGCTTTTCTTCAGCAGGGACAGGGAAGATGGTTAAAATTGATGGGAAGATGGATGGAGCCAAATACAGGACCATTCTGGAAGAAAACCTGTAGGAGTCTGTAAAAGACCTGAGACTGGGACGGAGATTTATCTTCCAGCAAGACAATGATCCCAAACATAAAGCAAAATCTACAATGGAATGGTTCACAAATAAACGTATCCTGGTGTTAGAATGGCCAAGTCAAAGTCCAGACCTGAATCCAATCGAGAATCTGTGGAAAGAGCTGAAAACTGCTGTTCACAAACGCTCTCCATCCAACCTCACTGAGCTCCAGCTGTTTTCCAAGGAAGAATGGGCAAGAATTTCAGTCTCTCGATGTGCAAAACTGATAGAGACATACCCCAAGCGACTTGCAGCTGTAATCGCAGCAAAAGGTGGCGCTACAAAGTATTAACTTAAGGGGGCCGAATAATTTGGCACGCCCCACTTTTCAGTTTTTTATATTTTACAAAAGTTTAAAATATCCAATAAATTTCGTTCCACTTCACGATTGTGTCCCACTTGTTGTTGATTCTTCACCAAAAAAAAAAAAATTTATATCCTTATGTTTGAAGCCTGAAATGTGGCAAAAGGTTGAAAAGTTCAAGGGGGCCGAATACTTTCGCAAGGCACTGTATAATAAGGGGAAACTAGTAAGGAGGCACTATAATAAAGGGGCTTGGGGGGACTAATAAGGTGGCACTATAATAATGGGAACTAGAACTAGTAAGGGGGCACTATAATAAGGAGGAACTAGAACTTGTAATGGGGGACTATAATAAGGGAGGGCTAGAACTAATAAGGGGGAACAAGAAGTAATAAGGGAGCACTATAGGGGGTGTGAGAACTAATAAAGGGGAACTATAATAAGTGGGAGCTAGAACTAATAAGGGGGCACTATCACAAAAAGTATACTATAGCTGATAAGCTGTAATCTATGAGGAGACACTATTACCTATTAGGTGGTACAAAGTGGGTCATTATTATTCTCTGGAGGCACAATGAGGGCTGTACTGTTTGCAGGACAAAAAGGGAGTATTATTAACCCCTTTTCTGCCCCAAAGCAGTAATAATCCATTTTTGCCCCCCACACAATAATAATGCTCACCTTTATTACTTTGTAAAGCACACAAAGGTGGGCATTGTTACTGTGTAGTGGGCAGGGAGGGGCATTATTACTTTGTAGGAGCATAATGCTGGCATTATTACTATGCAAGGCTGAAATATGGGCATCATTACTGTGTAGGGGCACAGAGGTGAGCTTTAATATCATGAGAGGAATTGCTAAATCATTATTTTAATTATATAATCAATTTTTAGTATGATAAAAGTGTGTGGTCACTATTATTCTACTGAGTATAAAAGTTGGCATTATTACTGTGGTGCATTTGCACCGTCTGCAGCACAACTAATGTTTTGGGCAAAATATGAGGCACTATCTGGCGTTATATGTCATGGGGGGGAACAGCATTTGTGTAGAGAAGGTATCTGTCACTGTATTATGGTAATATTAGTGTTTTTGTGAGTTTTTTAACAAAATTATTACATATTTTAAAGTTTTGACTTATAAATTATTATTCAATTTTTTTTTTTTGTGAAATGGGTAAGAGATTCCCCGAAAATATCATTTTTGGCACAATGTTTACTATCGCTCTACTAGGTAAGTCTCCGTTCTGCATGTTTTATAATGATACATTTCCAATATGGATGCCTGTCCTATCATTATATAAGACTCCGTGGGGCAGATAATCTAAGAAAATGCATCAAAATTCTTGTGTCATTTGTACCAAATAAAATGGCGTCCATACTGTATACCTCATATCGTACGCCAGTGTTAATTAAGGTCTTCCTAAATCATCCGCACGTCCCAGCGCCAGAATAGAGACTACAGCAGGCAGGAAATGGCGTAGATTTCCATTATAACTCAGATCAGAAAACTGGTATAAGTTATATTAAAAATGTCTAGCCAAAGAATCCCTGCACCGGCCTTCCCTGCTCTGCCCACATTCACACAGAAGTAGGATTGTGGCCCATGTTTGGTGCAAAAAAGGGCCAAATGTGCTCTACAATATCATCCCTCTACAATAGGAAACTGTCTTAGAGGGATTGATAAATCTCCCCCTATTAGTTTATCTGCCCCCATATGTGTAATATAATGTCTATATGTTCTACTCCCTCTAACTATAATATGTTCTCCAGTCATAGATTGACATCTTTATTGTTCCTTGTATTTTAGAGGCCTCCATGATCTATATTATGCATAGATATATCATAATGAGGAGAGCCGAGCACGGCCGCAGCACCGCCATTTACCATAATTTAATGCTGCTGGTAGGAGGGATCGGGTGTAGCGGGACAATCATCATGGCCGTATTCCAGGTTTGTAGATCATCCCACAACAAGGAGAAGACTTATCTCCACCTCACCCCCTTCTTCTTAGAGATCAGAGATGTCCATGCTATATTGTCAGGCTCCCCCCATGGTCTGTTCCAGTATTATAATAGCTGTATCTAACTACTGTATCTAATATATTATCTCTATATCTCATTCTAGGAAGATCTATACCACACTCTACATGTCACAGGAACCATGCTGGCTATAGGGCTTGGAGGGCTGCACCAGCTTAGCACAACCATTCTCCTGTACAAAATATCTAGGAGCAGCCGGTGTCTGTGTCACATGAGGACAACATTTCCAGTATCCTTATCAGGAGGAAAAGGGTTAATTTATGAGATTTAGTGTTTTTCTTCCATTCTGGACATTATAGTAATAGACATTATACATTGTATAGTTATAGACATTATAGACTGGTAGTGTGGCCAGGACTGGTGTCTGGAGGTAGAACATGGGGGCATAGTCCATAATATCAGTAATGTATTGATAGGCGGACTATTGGATTATCTGTATATAATGACTAGTAATGACTTCTACTAGAAATATGTTACTTTCCTATATACATTCTACCCCAGGGATAACATGTAAGATCTTATTAGCTATAAACGTCAATGAAGACCACGGCCAAGAGGTAAGTACTGTAATATGTCCTAAGGACAGCCCAAAGATGCCCCAGTCCTTATAATAAATGAGTCTTCTACCTTTAATAAATAATACCAAATGTAATAAAAAATGTAATGCTGTATATCCACCAAAAATATGTATGCTATAGTATAATATAATATATACTGCAGCATGATACTATACAATACTGCAATATCATACAATATATAGTAATGTACTACAATAAAATCCTATATAACATAATACAATGTATACATACTGTAGTTTTCCATTAGGTTTTGTCCATTAGGTTTATATATATATTTATTCTTTTGTAGATATGTAACACCATATATAATATTGCGGACTGGCTCACAGGCCTAGGGTCCTATATACATTACACCACCTATTATCCAGATTTCCAGGTAAGAGCCATTATGGGAATATATGAGATATCGCTGTTTTATCAATATGCAAGTGACCTCTTTGGAGCAACTAGGGATTACTATTGCACCAAAGAGCTAGGTGACAACACACTCATTGATCTATAGAGCTCGTTTGCATATTGACCAAATTAGCGATATCTTGGCCATTGAGGGTATGAGTCACCAGGGGTAATAACTGTTTTATTCAGGTGACCATAACCTATCTATCTGCAGGACTGTGCTTGTATTCTGGGATGTGGCGAGAGAGTCCCTTTAAGGGCTTTTAAAGAATAGGGAAGAGCTTAGACCACCCCATGAATGAACAGACATGACCGGATAGTAAAGATAATATATCCTCATATATTTCTTCTCGGAACAGCTTGTCACCATGAGATTGTCCCGGAACATCAGAGAGGAGTGGATCATACTGAGAGAAGACCAGGAGGAGAGCAATGGACAGAAACTATTATCATCAGAACGAGACGTGGAGAATATAGGACCCTAGGGCTGTCTTTCCCCCTCCCTCCCTCCTTCCTTTCCCTCCCTCTCTGCCCTCCCTCTTTTCCTTTCCCTCTATCTATCTATCTATCTATCTATCTATTCAGCAGGTAGATGAATTGCTGGAGGGAACGTCAATCTCGCTCAGGTTTCTGACCTGGGTCAGATAGGAAAGTCCAGGAGCCGGGTGAACCTGTTATAGTTCCCTGAGCTTTTGATGAGATTTTTCTCTGGGCTGGTCTTTTTTTTTGGAATGGCGGGAAGGTTGGGCGGGCCTGCCATTCCCCTCCCCCCAGGGGTTTCTCCCTGCTTCTCCCACAACTCTATCTTTCTATCTATGCCCAACGGTTACCAGTCATCTACAGGGACTGCACCTTAACTTCAATCAAAGAAACACGAAGATGTTCTGTAGAAATACAGTCTTGTCAATAAAGGTAATTCCCTGTCAACTGATTCTGGTCACAGTTCCGAAGGTGAATATATATTCATTGTGAGACATGAAACATTTCATTAATAGTCATACAGATGGCAGCGTCTACCACTACTGCAGATGTGTCCTAACAAGCTCTGACTGGGACACCGCAATTTGTTAAGGGTCAATGTAAAGGGTTAATGTTCTCCTTTCTGACTGTGGAAGGTTGTGTGTCTTAAATCTTCTCAAGTGAGCTCAGCCCAAAACTTAACAAGCTCCATAAACTGCACTTTGACCTATAAGTTAAACTTTATTGGCTCTTATACATGGGATAGAATATAGTGCGGACAGAAGAGGCGCAATGAGGTAAAGACACGCAAGGAGTTCTGTCTCCTGACTAGGATCAGACTGGGAAATCCATGTGCATAGGGCCTGAGTGAACACATCCTAAAACTAAACCAGCTCCATATGCTGTACCTGATCCATAACTTGATATTTTTTGGCAAGTCTGTATAGAGATTATATAGATATATATTTTTAACCTCTTCCCACCACAGCCATTTTTTTATTTTTGTTTTGGACTCCCTGTCTTCTATGAACCATAATTTTTTTTATTTTTTATGTTTGCAGGACAAATTGTACTACGTAATGGGTGGAAATGGAGAAAAGCTGAGTTTGTGCGACTTCCTTACAGGCTTTGTTTTTACAGTATTCACTGTTCAGTCAAAATGACGTCACCTGTACTTTATGAGTGAGTTCATTTCTACGGATACCAAATTTCTTTAGTTTTTTTTGTTTGTTTTTTTTACATTTCAACCCTTTAAAAAAAATTTAAAATTTAGCAAAAAAAAAACAACATTTTCTTGAGTCGCCATAGTCATATTTTTATCAGAGGTAAAACATATGGGAAAAATATTTTTATATGTTGGTAAAACAAATGTTTTTAGATGTGGGATATATAATTTGTTTGTTTTTGTTTTTATTTTAAATCTAGTGAGAGATTTGAATTTTTTTATAAATATTTTTCTTTTTTTTAATTATATATATTTTTTTTAACAATTTTATTTGACTCCTCAGGGGGCTTGGACCTTCAATCTTTTGATTGCATGTCCCATATACTTTAATACAACTGTATCGCATCCTTTGGGAGATTCGCTACATAGCTATTGAGGCTGGTCATCGACCAGCCTCAATAGCTATATTCTTATGATATGTCTGAACTATCCTGGTCCTGCCCAAGGATGACACTCCTCTGAGGTGAGATGGGAGATCTGGTTCTAGTAACTCTTCCTGGGTATGTCTTACCATTGATCCATAATTGGAGCAGTCCAGTCTCAGAGTCCCAATTGACACAAGAGCTATTCCTGTCAAAGCCTTCAGGATCCACTTTAAAGAAAATATCTTCATTATGTATGGAGATAAGTAATATGTTCATACTAGCACTAGTACAGCTTAGTACACTTTGTAGCGGTCAGTAGAGGTGCTAAGGACTGAGTTAGCACTGATCTGATACCGATAATAAGGATTATATTAAATATTACAATAAAGACTTCTTTGTTTAAGTTTTTTTACTCAAGTATCTATGTACTTTGAGGAACTATTGACAAACTAAAATCTTCAGATCCCAGTATATAATAGGTGAACACCTAGGGGAGCTGAAAAAAATAACATTCAAAATCACCTTCCTTTACATTTTTTGGACCTCCGGCTCTATCCTGGTGACATCATGACTAAAGCCTTTGATTGGGCCACCAGTAGTCACATGGGCAGACTAGGTGTTATGATGCTTAGCGCGCCCATATCACCACAGAGGCCCAATCACATGTATCAGCAGTAATCCTGGGTGCAAAGCGTTTTCAAGGAGATTGAGAGAAAGAGTGCAAGATGCCACAAGGAGGCCCAAAATAGGTAAGGAAAGGAGAGTACAAATGTTTTTTTTTTTATTTTAACACCTCCCCTGGGCCTCCACCTATTATAGACTGGGGTCTTAAGAGTTCCCAGAGAGCTAGAAATTGTATAAATAGGTTCCTAGGAGCCCTGACAGTGTTCTACACCATGGTTTATAGATAGGTTCCTAGGTGATAGGTCCTAGGATCCCTAACAGTATTGTACACTATGTTTTATAGATAGGTTCCTAGGAGCCCTAATAGTGTTCTACACTATGTTTTATAGATAGGTTCCTAGGATCCTTGACAGTATTCTACACTATGTTTTATAGATAGGTTCCGGGGCCTGCTTTTCACTTGTTTAGTAGGTTCCAGGGCCCTAATAGTGTTCTACACTATGTTTTATAGATAGGTTCCTAGGAGCCCTAATAGTGTTCTACACTATGTTTTATAGATAGGTTCCTAGAAGCCCTGACAGTGTTCTACACTATGTTTTATAGATAGGTTCCTAGGAGCCCTGACAGTATTCTACACTATGTTTTATAGATAGGTTCCTAGGAGCCCTGACAGTATTCTACACTATGTTTTATAGATAGGTTCCTAGGAGCCCTAGGAGTGTTCTCCTAGTTTATGTGGGTTCTTGACCAGTGTCCTACACTATGTTTTATAGATAGGTTCCTAGAAGCCCTGACAGTGTTCTACACTATGTTTTATAGATAGGTTCCTTGGAGCCCTAAGAGTATTCTACACTATGTTTTATAGATAGGTTACTAGGTGTCCTAAGAGTGTTCTACACTATGTTTTATAGATAGGTTCCTAGGAGCCCTAAGAGTGTTATACACTATGTTTTATAGATAGGTTACTAGGTGTCCTAAGAGTGTTCTACACTATGTTTTATAGATAGGTTCCTAGGAGCCCTAAGACTATTGTACACTATGTTTTATAGATAGATTCCTAGGAGCCCAGTGAGAGTGTTCTATACTATTTTTATAGTCTACAAACTTGTCCTTCCTTTGCTGGAGGAATCCAGCCAGTCTTCCTGGGAATTGCTCACCT
This sequence comes from Leptodactylus fallax, assembly GCA_947044405.1. Lineage (NCBI taxonomy): Eukaryota > Metazoa > Chordata > Amphibia > Anura > Leptodactylidae > Leptodactylus > Leptodactylus fallax. The sequence continues at coordinate 404,787 of CAMRHE010000498.1, read as the reverse complement.
TTCCTCTTATGAGGAGAATGCTGCCTGTCCAACTGGAGTATATTACATATTACAGTCCTGGAATATTCTTTTAAAATTAGTTTCTGATATTTAGGTAACAACAGAATAGAACAAAAACCACAGGAAGAACAGCTTCTGCATACAGTTATGAAAACCATCTCTAGATATAATCTACAATATACATGACAGAAGCTTTATTTGGGATCCTCAGATCTAATGTTTTCCACTTACATAAGCTACTTCCTCAATTCTACATTTACATCGCAGTCCTGCAAATAGGGAAACAGATTGTAACTTAACAAGACCTTAGACTTTAAGCTGCCAACATTATTGACAAATATGTATAGAAATGTTGTCAGATCTGCAGATATGTGGGGTAACATATCATGGAAGGAGAAATTTTTGTGGACTACTTGTTGGTAATCTTCATGATTGACTAACTACATTGCGTATCAGGAGGATACAGCTGTATATTCTGACTCCAACCTTTTTAACCTTTTAGATGCTGGAGTTAATTGCAACTGCTGAACCTCAGTGTATCAAAAAGCATAGAAGGTTGTCCCAGTTACCCCAATGGAGCCTTCAAAATACATTTAGTCAAAACATGGTTTTATTTTGCCAATAGTAAAGCAGAAAAAAATGCATAGTTGACATTTTCCTATGTATAATTAGCCGTAGAAGAAAGTTCAGATAAAAAAAAGTTAGATTAAAAAAAATAAAAAAATAAATCAAAAGGTAGATTTAGCTGATATATCCCAAAATAAAAAATACAGCTCATCTTCCAAAAAAATAAGTATTCATACAACTATATACAGTAGACGAAAAAATGTGTCAAACATATTGCCAAATCCATTAATTCTTATTAACCCCTATGTTGAATGCTGCAATAAATCCATTCCTGATCTAATACTATACAATATCTGACAGACACATATTTCATAACTCAATGGATGGTGCCAGGATGAAGATCACAGGGATTACTACTAAACGGACTGCAATCTGTGGTCAATTCTCCTGCAGCGCCACCTCAGGGCACATGAAACATTACACAGTACACATTGAAATTAGTGGCCGAATCTGGTCTCCTAGAGTGAAAACGTAGAAAATCCCCCACTATTTATTTACAATGGAGAAATGGATTCTCTAAATCAAACAATCCAAATAGACTGTCTGACAAATCGAGAAGAAACCTTGAGCAAAAGCAGAAGTCAACGCACTAATGCAAAATTAGTAAGGCTCTGTTCACATTTGATAAGAAGGATAGTCCTGCATGCAGCGCTATTCTTTCCATCAAAACGAGGGGACAAAAAGGTTGCCTGTGATACCTATTGTATAATGTCATGAATGGGAGACATGATACAAGTGTGAGCATAGATGGTATTGTGTGCCATTTATAACACTGGTATCTCCCTATGTGGTAGAAGGCTCTTTAGTTCCCCCTTGGGTATCAGGGCTCAGGTGTAACTGCTTACTCTGCACCCATTAGGTATGTCCCTGCTATTCATTGGGAGACATGAGTATATTAAAAAGACTTTCTCACCAGGACCCAAAATATACAGTTAACCTACAGATTAAATGTGGAGAAGAGATGTTTCAGGGGAGATATGATAAACCTGTATAAATATATAAATGGCCCATACAAAAAATATGGGGAAAAGCTGTTCCATGTAAAATCCCCTCAAAATACAAGGGGGTGCTCTCTCTGTCTGGAGAAAAAAAGGTTTAATCTTCAGAGGTGACAAGGCTTCTTCACTGTAAGGGCTGTGAAGCTGTGGAATAGCCTACCCCAGGAGCTCATTCTATACTGTAAGGACTTTGAATCTGTGGAATAGCCTACCCCAGGAGCTGGTTCTATACCATGTGCGTGGCTGTGGGATACCCCCCAGGAGCTCATTCCTGAAGGACTGTGAAGCTGTGGAATAGCCTACCCCAGGAGCTGGTTCTATACCGTAAGGACTGTGAAGCTGTGGAATAGCCTACCCCAGCAGCTCATTCTATACTGTAAGGACTGTGAAACTGCGGAATAGCCTACCCCAGGAGCTCATTCTATACTGTAAGGACTGTCAAGCTGTGGAATAGCCTACCCCAGGAGCTGGTTCTATACTGTAAGGAGTGTGAAGCTGTGGAATAGCCTACCCCAGGAGCTGGTCACAGCAGTCACAGCTGATAGCTTCAAAAAGGATTAGATGCCATTTTATAGCAAAACAGCATTGATAGTTATGGAAATTTATAATGTATAGATAATACATCCTCATAAGTGATTTATGGGACGTATTATCCACCTAATGGGTGCCATAGGTAATCAGAAAGCCAGTTTGTTTTGGCTAGGGTATTAAGATATAGGCTATGAGAGGAAACTAAATATTTACCATATGTTAAGGAAAGCCTAGCTACAGCTACACTAGCTAGTACAGAGACCTCTAGATGACTAATCAGACTGTCAGGCAATGTACGACCCTTAAAAGAGTCTTAAAAATTACTTAGGAAGGAAAACTGGCAACATTTGAGAGACAATATGTACAGCTAACCTGAACCCTGCACTGTTCTGAAAGTGCAGTCAGATACCGTAGGGGTGTTTGAGTTATGTTTAAGGCTCCCTAAAAGGTTGGACATTGACTTAAAGGTTAGCTAGTTGTAGGTGACACTACAGAGAAAGTATTCCTTCTGGAGAAGAGCTAGATGGAGGACATTGCTGTGATATAATGAATACATTACTGTAAGAAGACCCTATCATTTTACCTCTACACAAGGATAGGGATCTACATATGGTTTTATGGTGACCTCTCCATGTAGAGTATAATTTAGAGCATTCCAGTTAATGACGTTACCCCTCATTTCATTATCAGCAAAATAATCCATCATATTCTCATCCGTCAGAGCTTTATCCCACATATTAAGATCTGTCATTTCTCCTATAAAGGACTCCAATTCATTGAATCCTCCACCATATACATTTTGCGCCTGACCAATAATGATGGAAGGATTACCTTTGATCTGTACATTCGATACATTGTCCGCTTTATAATATTTTCCATTGATAAACAGTCCCCAGACTGAAGAGTTCCAGGTTGCACAAATGCTTGTCCATTGTGTAAAGTCATTGCCCTGCAGTCTATATAACAGGCCATTATCACTGACCGATAGTAGAAATTCATTTATTGGTTGTGGATCATAATAGAGATGAAAAGCTTTGACTTTACTTTGAGTAGACATTGAAAACAAGGAATATTGCCGGGTCAGATTTGCGTGGAATCTCATGCAGACAGAGGCTTCTCTAAAATGGACAATACGATCTGGAGATATCCGAACATATGAGGTGGATGACTCATTTGGGAAAGCAAATAATCTCTCTTTCATATCTGTGTAAGAATAGAAAATAATAAAAAAACCAATAGCAGAATATTATATGTTATTACGCCTTCCCATTCAGCACCATACTATCACTTAGGAGAGCGCAATGTAATTTATCCTGTATGGGGAATGTTGTTAACATAACAATGCAAGAATTGCTATTTTGGTCATGTCGTCTCCCCCAAAAAAGAATAATAAGTGACTAAAAGTTGTATGTACTTCATAATAAAATTACACCTCGCCCTGCAAAAAATGAGCTCTCTCATAGTCCCATCATCTTAAAAAAGCTAGCAATTTATTTTTTACACAAAGGGTTTATATTTAGGAAAAGTGGCAAAACATAACAAAAGCTATATAAAATTGGTATTGCCATAATGGTAAAATAACTTGCCATGTCATAAAAAACTTAGTTCAGGAAAATGAAACACAAAAACTAATCATGAAATTATAGTATTTTCTTTACACATTCCCATCAAAAACATTGAAAGCTGAAAAAAACATATGTACCTCAAAAAGGGTGTCATCCTAGATTACAACTCATCCCGCAAAAAACAAGCACTTATGGGTATGTTGATGAAAATATAAAAACATTATGGATGCAAAAAATTAAAATTACATCTGGTAGTACAGTAAACTAATATTGGAGATGTAGCTTCAAACCAAAAAAGAAGAGCATCAAGTCATTAATAAGGACCTATCGTCAGGATGACCCCATGTACTTTATCCAAAGACTGTAAGCCCCCAAGTGAAATAAATTACTTATTAAAAAAGTTTAAAAAAATGTTGTCTACGTTCCGTGACTTAAAGAAGCCTAGCCAAGAACTTGGCACGCTGACACTGGGTGCCAATCTATTGATATAATAACCCCAGGCCTAAAAAAGAACCCAAGAACAGGTCAGTGACACCGCCTATTTGGCCATACACTACCTGAAGAATATATTGGGTTCTTCTGAATAACTTCATAAACTTAATAAAGTTTAAGATAGTAGTGGGGCGGGGGGCCCCCCCCCCCCATATAAACCTACCTGTCTGTCCCCAAACTCCTGAGAGCCACAATAACATCCAGAGCAGCATCTTCTCAAAGATGTAGGACATGAAGTATTTCAGGAGGAAAGTCTTCACCTAATACAGGTCTAAGATGGCTTCGGACTGCACTTGGCTTGGATATGTATGATGTACCGTAGATTGAAGCTGATGATGCTCTGATGAAATAAAATTTCCTGTTGCGGACATCACCAAGTGTTTTGCATGTAAAGAGGAACAATGTGAGAAATTTCCCTCTAATATACTTATGATAATAATAGTCCTGTAGAAACAACATAAGGGTCATTGAAGAAAATCAATAGCGGGGGTGAGATAATAATTGGTATTGAAATCTTACCAAACACAGGTCTAAGGTGGCTTCAGACTGCACTGGACTTGGACATTTATGCCCTAGATCGAAGCTGACGGGCTCTGGTGAACTATAAGTTCCTTCTGCAGAAATGTGGGTATGTGAAAAGCTTTACATATAAAGAGGAACAGTTTCTTCTAAATTTACATATATTAATAATAGTCAGGCAAAAGTAACATCAATATTATTGAAGGAAACCAATTGTGGGTCCTTGATATGAAATAAAGCTCATCCATGTTTAGGATCTGAAGTAGTTAGACCCTTCTGAATATCATCATATAAAGGAGTACGTCAAGAAGGGTACCTTGTAACTCCAAGTGCCTAACATAAAATCAGTTACAGGGCCCCCATATATCATATGTCATTTATAATATTGGTAGGGTCATACACAGAAATCATAGAGACCATAGAACGTACAAATTATTCCTCTGGAGAAAGTGGGAGTGGTGAAGCCTTGAACAACAAAATCTTCTTAAGAAGTAAATCCATGGTGCTCAACAATGAAAAAATCAAGACCTTATTAAAATCATGGTAACAAGATATAGAAAAACATGGCAACAACAGTTTTGTGTAACCTCACTCTTTATCTAGGCCCCAGCATCAACATTAACCACATCCCCTTTCACTAAAAATTCTAATCTTAACACACAACTAAAATATATAGCAAATATCACGTAGACACAACAATGTGATATTAATACAACGCATTCTACAAGAATTCCCGAAACAGGGATCTACACAGATATCATAAGACTGTAAGATCTCCCATACGTTCAGCCTTAACTGGGCGACTGACAAGAGGTTGTGTGCATGCGTTTATGTTCTGTGTGTTTTCTGAGCGTTGTATTGCTAAGGTATCCTTTTCATGCAGTGTAGTTTTCCTGCATCGTGTGGAACTTTGTTGCGTTGGCTATAGTTGTCCATCAGTGTGCAGTGACTGTAGTTTTCCCTTGGAAGCTAGCGAGTGGGTGAGTGCCTGGAGTAGAAATACCATGTGAGAGCTGGGCAAGTACCCGGTGTGAGCAGGAAAGCTGCTGTGGGAAATATTGCTATTTGTGTTCTACTATGAAGCATTGTGTATTGCCATGAAGATCTATTGTAACCGGAAAACTACCTGAGTAAAGTACCTGGTGACTACGTATCTCTGTGTTGTGCGTGTGCCTTTTGGCCTAACATCTTCAAGCACCAGAGTAGCAGACAGTCGGCCGACATCTACAGCCTTTTTGAGTAGGACAGCATTTCGGGAGGCACAGTGACTGCACATGGTGTTATTATAGGACCATATAGAAAAATTTAGGAGTCTCCCCTGTGTTGTATCCTGTCTTCTTATACTGTGTTTTATCCTGGCTTATTACCTGACCTTGTTCTAGTCTACTGAATTATTCTCTGCTGTATAACAATGTCTGACCTCGGCCTGTTCCTTTCTACTGCACCTGTGTTACCAGACTTGTTCAATTGCCTGTTAATTTACTAACTGCACAAACTCTGCCAATCCTGACCTTGTCCTGTATCCTGACACTTCTCTTGCCTGTTTCCTTGGTGCCTTGTACCAGCATCTCTGACCTGCCTGGCCAGCTGTCACCAACGTCGGGACCACTTCAAGATATAACAACCTGGTGGTCTACCTGCAGCCAGTCCAAATCCTGGAAAAGGGTTAAATGGTGAATGCTAGAAAGACCACTTAGACCACACCCTTAGGAGTTATCCAAAGTCAAACTGGTTTGGTGATACAATGGGTCCACACCTACAGGTCATTACAGTGTCTGTTCATAGTCTGAGACTAACGTCAGTGACCCAGACTTACTAAGACTTTCTAAAAGATAGACAGTGCAAACTCAGACTAAACAATCTTAAATTGTACCAAATTTATCAAAGTGGCATATTCTTAGACATTCTAGTCTAACTTTACACATCCTATTAGTTGGCTTAAAAATTCTTGTCTCATTTGTGGCACATTTTGGTTGCACAGAGGCTGAAGTTAGACCACACCCTTTCCCGTTAAGGCACACCCATTGTCCAGGGGCCGTAAAGTTGGAAAAGTGTCTAAAACACTTGATAAATATGGCACACAGCATGCTAGACAGTTTTTTGGTGCAAAATACACCAGAATCCTGGCATATTATGCTTAATAAATTGCTCCAATGATCGTACAGTTTAAAACTGCACAAATATAGTTGCAAACTAATTTTATAACTATACACACTCTCACACACCAGCACCCTGCACCATCAATGCAACTTTATGAGCAGGGTCTGGGAGGGACAGAAACTTCACTTTGTCATTATATTATTACATTCCACAGAATTCGACAAGAGGAATAACAAGAATAGCAAAACAACAAAAAGAAGCCAATTTTTTTTAAAATTAATTTGTTACAACCAGAGAGAGAGATCTATGACTTTTTTGTTTCTCAAGAGACCCCACAGTATAATAATAGCTAGTGAGTGGCGAAAATTGGAATATTATAAAAGTTAGAATATTATACTGTGTGCAGGAGCTGCTATGGGACATAATACTGTATGCAGGGGCCGCTATGGGATATAATACGGTGTGCAGTGCCTGCTATGGGACATAATTCGGTGTGCAGGGGCCGCTATGAAACATAATACTGTGTGCAGGGGCCACTACAGAATATAATACTGTGTGCATAGGCCGCTATGAAACATAATACCGTGTGCAGGGGCCGCTATGGGATATAATACCGTGTGCAGGGGCCGCTATAGGACATAATACCGTGTGCAGGGGCCGCTATGGGACATAATACCATGTGCAGGGGCCGTTATGGGACATAATACCATGTGCAGGGGCCGCTATGGGATAAAATACCATGTGCAGGGGCCGCTATGGGACATAATACCATGTGCAGGGACCGCTATGGGATATAATACCATGTGCAGGGGCTGCTATGGGACATAATACCGTGTGCAGGGGCCACTATGGGATATTCTTCTGTATAACGGTGTCTTTTCTGTATTAAGGATGTGTTTTTGCACAGAAAACTCAGGCATTTTTTTTTTTGTGCAAAAATGCACCATGTGAATGCAGTTTTACATCAAAGTAAAAGTACTAGTGGCCTAAGACTATATCTGCATTCAGATACATAGTGTGTATTCACCATAAGGACGCTGCCATACGCTGCTTCCGGACACATACATTTACCACTAATTGGGGACTACACATGGACTTTCATTGCTTCTAATCGGAAAGTACAGGAGCGCCCCAGGAAATAGCAGTAAGCACATGTGTCCTAAAGCATCTGTATTATTGTTTGTGGTATATGACTTTAGTTTAGGGGTCGTCAGACTAACAATTGTTGACCAGCACTCCGAGTTCCTCATCTTTGATTTTTTAATTAAAATTGGCACGCCAAACAAAAAAGGTTGTCTACCCCTGCTATAGACTATAATGAGGACTGCCGGGTGTCTGCTGGGTCCTCCCTGCAGCGGAGTTTCCTACAGCAACTCCAATGCAGATGTGAATCGAGCCTTATAAGGGCAGAAGTGAAGCAATGCATTCAGTAAGCTGCGGCGCCATTCCTCCGGATTTGAGTGCACTCTATATAGCAGACACTTGGAACGTACATTATTTTCTTTTCTAAAATATAGAAGAAGGAGGGCACTCACCAAGATTCTGTAAAATTTCAAGCTTTATTCCATATGTACAATAAAAAACGTTGGCATAGGGAGGGAGGTGCAGCTGCGCCGAAGTGATGGCCATTATGTGCTACCAAATGCTTTGTCTGGCCCCTCAGATGCATAACCATTTGGATGCCTCCTAAAGTAGTGAGAGCGGCATGGATGCTGAAAGGCGAGAGACGTCACCCGCCAAGTATCGTGGCACACCAGAGGCCAACCGCTCCGATGGCAACCAGTACGCCAAATACAAAACAACAGAGAAAGTAAAAGCAGACCAGAATCACATTGTATCTCAACAAGGAGCTCCTCTAAGGGCTGGTTCACATCTGCGTTCAGTTTCCTTTTGGGGAGTTGTCTTGGGGTCCCTATACGGAAACCTATATGCATAGAAAAGCGGTTTACCTAAGGAAACCTGCAGACTCCATAGACAATAATGGGGTCCGTGTGGCTTCCGCACGAAACATGCGGAGAGAAAATTGCTGTAAGCAGCACATTCCTCTCCGCATGTTTTGTGCGGAAACCAAGCGGAAACCACACTGACCCCATTATAGTCTATGGGGTCCACAGGTTTCCTTAGGTAAACCGCTTTTCTATGCATATAGGTTTCCGTTTGGGGGGTCCCCAAGTGGACTCTCCATACGGAAACCAAACGCAGATGTGAACCGGCCCTAAGTGGCAGGGAGATAATAAGAAATGGCCCAAATATTAAAAATGGATACTAGATGGAATAAGTCTTCAAAATATGTATATACACACATGTGGACAAAATTGTTGGTACCCCTCGTTTAAATGAAAGAAAAACCCACAATGGTCACAGAAATAACTTGAATCTGACAAAAGTAATAATATATAAAAATTCTATAAAAATGAACAAATGAAAGTCAGACATTGCTTTCCAACCATGCTTCAACAGAATTAAAAAAAAAAGAAAACTCATGAAACAGGCCTGGACAGAAATGATGGTTCCCTTAACTTAATATTTTGTTGCACAACCTTTTGAGGCAATCCCTGCAATCAAACGATTCCTGTAACTGTCAATGAGACTTCTGCACCTCTCAACAGGTATTTTGGCCACTCCTCATGAGCAAACTGCTCCAGTTGTCTCGGGTTTGAAGGGTGCCTTTTCCAGAGGGCATGTTTCAGCTCCTTTCAAAGATGCTCAATAGGATTTAGGTCAGGGCTCATAGAAGGCCACTTCAGAAAAGTCCAATGTTTTCCTCTTAGCCATTCTTGGGTGTTTTTAGCTGTATATTTTGGGTCATTATCCTGTTGCAAGACCCATGACCTGTGACTGAGACCAAGCTTTCTGACACTGGGCAGCACATTTCTCTCTAGAATCCCTTGATAGTCTTGAGATTTCATTGTACCCTGCACAGATTCAAGACACCCTGTGCCAGATGCAGCAAAGCAGCCCCAGAACATATCAGAGCCTCCTCCATGTTTCACAGTAGGGACAGTGTTCTTTTCAATATTTGCTTCATTTTTCCGTCTGTGAACATAGAGCTGATGCGCCTTGCCAAAAATGTCGATTTTTGTCTCATCTGTCCATAGGACATTCTCCCAGAAGCTCTGTGGCTTGTCAACATGTTTTTTTATATTATTACTTTTGTCAGATTCAAGTTATTTCTGTGACCATTGTGGGTTTTTCTTTCATTAAACGAGGGGTACCAACAATTTTGTCCACGTGTGTACATAGAATGGCCAATCCATATTAATATTGAAGAGCATGAGTCACAGGAGATAACTAGATAAGGTAAGTATAAAGGATGCTGGACTGCAAGAACACACTCATGTCATTTTTATCATGTAAACCAAGGAGGTCTAGGGCTTCTGTTCTCAGGATCCACCTATCCTCCCTCTACAATAATAATGTGTGCCTATCACCTCCATACTGTGGATCTGGAACATGCTCCAAGCCCGCATATGTAAGAGTATCTATCCTGCCATAATGCATAGATCAAATATGCTGTATAAATGGTGGAACTTTAAAATGTTCACAAACTCAAACTTGCATTGTTCTTATAGTTTTCCTTATATTTGGAAAAAAACACTACCTATCCTCAGATGTTTAGCCTTGCTATCGAAATTACATAAAGCGCAATTCCCACGTCGGTAGTTATCTGGCAAAATTTTTTTTTGGAGCCATTACTGGAGGAAAAAGCTTCTACAAATATAATCCCTAATTGTTTCTGTACATCTAAAAGAGATTGAGGGTTTCCTGAGAGCTGTGGGATCGTCCTCAAGCATGGTCCACTTTTTTAGTAACATGGATCTAATCAACGCTGCATGGGGGACAATTTTTTCATACTGTAATTGTATGGCCATAGAGCGGGAAGGGGTTAATCTTATTTAGATGTTCCTAAGTTGTATCATGAATTTTTTGTGAAAAGTTGCAGAATGTCCTTACATATCTTAGTTAAGCATGATTTACAAGAAACACAAAAGGGTTTATCTGGCAGCGCAGTAAGATATTTCTCAACCATTTCTGAGAATTGTGTTTTTAACTATACAAAAATTTGCCTTGGTCTAAGAGATATAAATGTTATACAAACTTGCTAAATAAGTCACAGAAAATGATTCCAATAAGAATAGTAATAGCAGTTTCCCCATTTAAGGGTTTTAGGGCTCATACATGACCCCTTACTTACTGGCAATGCAATGTATGGGCCACCCTGTATGACAGTGTGTTCCCAATAAGGATGTGCCGGACCTCTAAAGATTTATTATGTTTAAGGTTTGGATTGTTTGACCCAAAGATTTGTTTTGGGTCGAACAACTTTGGATAGAATCGGAAGTTATTATACTCTGGGGTCTCTTCAGATATAAAGGAAGAAGGTGATTTTTCTTTAACCAGTGCATGGCAGAGCCATTATTCCTAGTTTATAACAGAACACAATTTTTTTAATTTTTTTGATACATGTGGTTTTGAAAAAAATAAAGAAATATTCAAATAAGTTTTTGTCTTTTTTTTATTTTTTTATTGATACATAGGGCTATATTTTTATATAATTTTTTTTTCTAATATTCAGACATAAATGTAGGATATAGAATATGTCTGTTTTTCATTTTATTTTTAAATCATGAAGAATTTGCGCTTAATCTCTGTTCATTCAATTTTTTAAGAAAATACAAGCATATATTGCAATTATGCAGTATTTAGGAAAGGCGCAGCTGCTACAACATTATGGGTAACAAATAACTGATAAAGTAGGGTATGGAAGGAAGAGGGGTTTGGATTGGGTTGGATTGGGTTGGTTTGGATTGGGTTGGTTTGGATTGGGTTGGTTTGGGTTGGTTTGGATTGGGTTGGTTTGGGTTGGGTTGGGTTGGGTTGGGCGAGAGGCCCTAGGACATATATCAGTGCAATACATTTAGGCTATGGCCCAACGTTGCAGAAATGCAGCTTTTTTTTGTTGCAGATTTAGTTGCGTTTTTTTGAGCCAAAGCCAAGAGTGGATGCAACAGGAATGGAAAATATATAGGAAGTACTTATGCTTCTACCTTCTGTTCAATCAACTCCTGGCTTTGGCTCAAAAAACCGCAACAAAATCTGCAACAAAAAAAGATGCGTTTCTGAAATGTGGGGCCTCAGGCATAAAGAAGTTTATTACCACTCTAAAGGCAATGAAAGTCCAATTTAGAGACCACAAGCTGTGGTTAGGTCTTTACTGACAATATGGAATTAGACAAGGCTAGGAAATAGTGGTCATAGATCAGACCGTTCCCATAGGTTCACAGGTTGTGCGGAAAAAAAATATCTCAACCAAGGAGACCATATGGTGAGATATTGCTCTTTCATTGTCTTCCCAATGAAGGAATTCCTCAAATCGTCTAATTTCCTCCACTTTGTTCTACCACAATCGAAGAGTTGCCGAACAATCGATCTTCCAGAAATGGAGGATTAAGAATTTGGCTGCTGTTAGGAGGGGTGGTCAGGCAGTGTTTATGAGGGGTAAATAGAGGAGATGATCTGGCTAGCAAAATTATAGCATAGTCTCTAGGAATCGAAATTGAGCTAATGTTTTTATTTCAGAGAGTATAGTCTTCAAAAAGGGCAAAGCTTTTGATGCAAAGAAGGTAGAGGTGGAAGACATGAGTTGGTGGAGGCAGAAGTAGCAGGGTGTGTGCTACTGGTAGCTATGCTTGTAGGGGTACTAGGGAGAATCTGATAAAATTTGTGAGGGCATAGAGGAATCCAATTTCCATGATAAGTCACAAAAAAGAGGGGAAGATGATTCTATTACAGATAAGACTAGGCAACCGGGTCAGGGTGACATCACAGAAAGAGGGTGGTGGCAGCTGCAATAGTAAGAATTTCACCCAACGTGCAGCCCCAAAATCCAAAAGACCTACCTAAGGTAGATATAAGGCAAGTTTGGGTGGTGGTGGCACTAGCAGACACATTTCCACTATTGCTGGTTTTGGTGGCAGCACCTACACATGGTCATCTCCTGTATGGGAATTTTTTTGTACATTACCAAGTTGCAAGATCTGCAAACAGATTATTAGCTGTAGGCATGCAGAAACACACATGTAGGAGCTTTGTCACTCCATACTCACATGAAATGGCTCCACCAGCTCAAATGGTAAAATGGAATTGCCAGCGCCATCAAGTGTGCACGACCATTCTTTTTCCTTCTTCCCATGATCGTATTTGTAGGCAGGCCACATCCACATCCAGCACATGGTTATCATCTCAATCTGGTTCTCCTCCTCCTCCTCCTTCACACGTCAGACACCATCAATAAAGGAATGTGTGTCCAGTAAACAGCTATGTGCACCCAGCAATCCAGATGGTCTTCAACTTTAACTCCCACTTGGCCAACTTACTGGTGGTGCAGTCGCTGCCGTTCCACTTAGTGGAAATTACTGCGTTTCGCCAACTAATTGCAGCGCACAGTCTCGATGGAGAATACCTAGCCAATATTATTTTTTGAGGAAAGTTGTCCCTGCTTGATATTGCCATGTAGGCCTTTGTTTTTAAATGTCTATATGGAAAAATGTGCACCATCCTTAATACGTGGAGCATTATGGGTAGGGACAATACATAGCTGTAAAGGGCCCACTGGGTCAATGTTTTGAGCGTCATTGCTTTCTAGTACTGACATCAATTGGGTGCAGGCACAGTTTCAACACCAGGCACCACCTCCTCCAGTTCCTCCACACTGAACCATTTAGCACCCAAAACCTAATAATGGAATGGATAACTGAGAGGATGAACAATTTTCTAACTCATGATCAGTTTTCAGCAGGCAATCTATGCAGTAGGTACATTGATAGTGTGCCCCAAATTTTTCTTCATATTATGTAAGTTGTCACTGCACTACTTGGTGCCGCACATACACCATAAGGCTAAGGCCTCATGTTGTGGAAACACTGCGTTTTTTTGTTGCAGATTTTGCTGAGTTTTTTGAGCCAAAGTCAGGAGTAGATTTAACAGAAGCGAAACATGACTTTGGCTCAAAAAGCCGTAGCAAAATCTGCAGCAAAAAAATCTGCATTTCCGCAAGGTGGGGGTTAAAGGGGTCTTTTTTGTGGACTTTTCTGTATACTCAATTATTTATTACTTTTGAAAATGGCAGGCATGCTGATGATGTGCCACAAATTTTCCTTAAATTCTGTAAATTGACACTCTGTCAGCACAATATGGATTTGGCATGTGCTCCCATACAGGGATAACCGGCAGGATAATCCAGGTTCTTTTCTGCCCGCCAAGTGCTGTTCTCGTGGTCATAGAATCCATTTGCATTTCAGACTATATTCTTGCTTTTTCAGTGGCCTTTGTTAAGTAAATTCTTTACTTCACTTCACTTTGCAAGTGGCAGGCACACTAACAGTGTGCCACAAATTTTGCTTCAAATTCTATAGTTGGTAGTGCCACGTGCCTCTCTGTTGGCATAATAAAAATAAAATAAAACAAACAACCCCAACGTTACTTCTTCCAATACTAATGCAATGTTTGAGTGGAATTTTGCTCCCATAAAGGGATCATTTTTATTGGCTTTTTTTTTTTAAAAGCCAATTCTTCAAACATGTAGGACTTACAAGTCATCAAAACTGGCTTATTTTTCTATAAAACCTTTGCTTTTTGCAATATAACCATTATTTATGTCTAAAAAGCACAGGCAAGCACCTTTTCTCCAAAAAAGGGTAATTTTTGGAGTGTTTTAAATGTTAGCATCTGTAAAAGCAGTGGCAGTGCAGTGCATGGTTAAACTCTAAGTTTGTATCCACTGCTTAACATCCATTTTTACATAGATATAAATGTCATGTTCACTTTGACATACAGTAACTTTGGCTGTGTTTTCCTTAGAGAACTAGAAATTAGATAGATAGGTTCCTAGGAGCCCTAAGAGTATTCTACACTATGTTTTATAGATAGGTTCCTAGGATCCCTAAGAGTGTTCTACACTATGTTTTATAGCTAGGGCTTTCTAGGAGCCCTAAGAGTATTCTACACTATGTTTTATAGATAGGTTCCTAGGAGCCCTGACAGTGTTATACACTATGCTTTATAGATAGGTTCCTAGGAGCCCTGAGCGTGTTCTACACTATGTTTTATAGCTAGGGCTTTCTAGGAGCCCTAAGAGTATTCTACACTATTTTTTATAGATAGATTCCTAGGAGCCCTGACAGTGTTACACACTATGTTTTATAGATAGATTCCTAGGAGCCCTGAGAGTGTTCTACACTATGTTTTATAGCTAGGGCTTTGTAGGAGCCCTAAGAGTATTCTGCACTATGTTTTATAGATAGATTCCTAGGAGCCCTGAGAGTGTTCTACACTATGTTTTATAGATAGGTTCCTAGGAGTCCTGACAGTGTTATACACTATGTTTTATAGATAGGCTCCTAGGAGCCCTGACAGTGTTATACACTATGTTTTAAGTGAATTTAAGGTGTGGTTAGAACCAAACTTGTTTGAGCCAAAGCAAATCTGGGACCTGAGCCACCCAAACCTCAAACAAATAATCTTGTGTTCCTGAAGCATACAGTATGAAGAAGACATTGTACTCTAAGTAGTTCCTGTGTTTTTCTTTGTTTTAATTGGAGATTTGTTTAGAATATTACAACCCCCACCCCCCACCCAGTTTTGTTTAGGACCAAACTTGTTCAGTCCCAACAGGAGCTGCTATTATACTTTGGCCAGAATATAATAAGTAAAGACCCAGGGGAGATGCATAAAAATAATAAACAGTCATACTCGCCCCTCACCTCTCCTGGGCTCCCACATTGTGTCTGGCATTCCTGGGCTTCTTACATTCTTTTCCAGCCTTCTGACATCACAAGCCATGAGGGACCACTGAGCCTTGTGATTGGGCCTCAGTGGTCACATGGGGCATGTTGACATCTTTAAGCTTTGATACAAGTATCATTGATGATTTGTGGGTGGTGAACCTCTAAAATTTAGGGGTTCAACCCAAAGCAAAATTTTTGGAAAACTCATTATGAACCAGTTTTCTCATCTATAAATCTATGCATATAGATTTAACCAACTGTCCACATCAGCATTTCCTGATTGCAGCCCCAAAAATTCCAGGATTCCAAAACTGAATTTTGTTGAAAATGTGAAACAAATCTGGTTTCTTGCGAATAGTTTTGCTCATCCCAATCTATATTGCATAGAAAAAGTAGAAGAAATCAGTATCTTTGTTGGTGTTGGAGAGCCCAAACTATTCACTGCTGGTTATACAGTAGGTATGGTTATAGGCTTTATTAGCATAACAATCTTCAAGCTTAGAAGAGGGCTCCATCTTGAGACCTTCGACCATCATCCATCCTCTGATGCAGCCTATGTATAAGGTATCTATGGATTGGATATCTGATGAGTCTCCTTTTGAAGCTCTCATCATTTCAGAATAATAAAACATCCACATGGATTACATACTAGCAAAAGTTACTTATAATCATTGTGATTATAATTAAATACTCCATAAATGCGATGAATTCTGAAGCTGGTTATCAGTTTATCAGCCTTGGCTACAAGACATCCTCAAATTTCAGCAAGTTCAATGTTATTCTAAGGAAATTCTACTTCCTCAATTCCACATTACTATTTAAAAAGGACTTGTCGACTCTCATGAGGTGAAGGGTCCGCTTTAAATATCATGCAAATAATGAGACAGACTGTGTTGGTTTCTTAGGACCCACCAGTAAAATTCATTCCGGGGGCTGCGGTACAAGTACATGCAAATTTTACCATTTGTAGATTCCTAAGTGTTACTGTGATAACACAGATTTGGAGTAGCAGCTTGCAGCCTAGTCCTTCTCTTGGACTCTTCCGTCCTGGGAGGCCTCTCAGTAGCCTGCTGACTGCCTCATGTCTTGAAACAGGGTCCTCTTAGCTAAGTGGACCGCTATAGGCCTAAGGCAACTGCAAGATGCTACGGGAGGCTACTGGTTGGCGTGCCACTCCACTTAGCTTTCATCTCAGCCACCCATTGCATTTACAATATATAATAAAAAAATTGGCATTTTCTTTCTATATGTTTATTATATGGGTGTATAGTCTGGCAGACATACTCTATGCTGCCGGTATATAGTACAGCTTTCACCTGCTCCCTTGTGGGCCCGTAGAAGCCTGGAGACAAAAACGAAAATAAGGTCCTATGTCGGGATGGGCCACTGTGCCCTCCCTTTCCCACAATAAAGGTCGATGGAATGGAAGTGGTGAAGAGTTGCAGTATTATTGCTGGTAACCACTGACCCAAGGCAAGAAGCATAAAATCAGATAAAGCATGTACATTGTAATCTAATAATAGAAAATCAATAAATCAGTTCCAGGTCGGAGGGATAATTCCTAATGTGATGGGGCCTTGAGTCAAGTACTTGGTGTACAGTAGTTTACTCACCTCCTCAGACTTCAGCGCTATCCACAAGGAGGATAGGCGGACCTTAAAGTAAAAGGATACTGACATGTGAACGGCTAGGGGCAGACATCCGATCACTAATACCCTCATGTATAGTCAGGGAAAGGCTTAGACTTGCAACAAGACAGCATATACAGTACACACATATTTACAGCATATACAGTACACTCATGTACAGTGTATACACATATACATAATATATTATTATTTTGCTTATTTGTATAGCGCCATCATATTCCGCAGCGCTTTACAGACATTGTCAGTCACTGTCCCATATAGGGCTCACAATCTACATTCCCTATCAGTATGACTTTGGGGTGTGGGAGGAAACCGGAGTACCCGGAGGAAACCCACGCAAACATGGAGAGAACATACAAACTCCACATACATGCAGTATACACACACATATGCAGCATATATACACATACACACACACAGTTCTTGAACATTAGATTATTTTTGACTGCTAATATAAGAATTCAAATAAATTTTTTCAAAATACACTTTATTTTATATCATCATGCCATCTTGCATTTTTAAGCACTTTTCATATGTTCTCATGCTCCTAAAATGCTCCCTTGCTCACTGACGGACAGGCCCACCAGAGCACCAGACGATCCTTCAGTTGGTCCAGCCTCTAAAACAATAATGGTCCTACAGAGGACTCCTAAATTTGAAGAGCACTGTGGTCTTTTTCCACGGGTTTGTTGGAGGGTGGGACCACAGAATCATTTTATCCAGTGGGCCCAAGGAACCTCACCTGTAGCGGACTGACATAAAGCTGTGAGTTTGGTATAGTACCCCCTATAGTACCCCCATTGAACATTCAGTCTGACCACAGTCAGGCTTGAATGTAGGCATGTCAGTTGGTGGATGATGCCTCCATTTCTTCAATGGGACTGTCATGGACAGGCGAGTGCTGTACTTCGGTTATCTCTGGTTCTTCCATTGAAGTGAAGATGGTTCATTCACCAAGTAAAACACCCCACACTCTCGGGATCTGTGGGGTCTCAGTTGTCAGGTCCCTACTAATCAGGTATCTATCCTGTGGATAGAGGATAAATACTATCGCGGTATAGCACCTTTATCTCCACATGCGGCTATAGCTGGGGTCACTGGTGCTTTCTCTAATATATAAGTGAAACACAGATTAATTCCAGTTATTTCTAAGTGGCCTCGAGATTTTGTTGCTACCATGCGGCCAGTAATGAGAGAAAAGAGAAAGCACCGGCAACGCCCACGCTCAATTCGGCAGCAGCCTACTGGGCATAGCAGAAATTACAGATGGGTGAACCTCTGAAGATTCGTTTCTTACGTGTTCACACAAATCAATCCAACTTGTTTGGATAGAACCAGAAGTGAAATTATTATACTCTGTGGTCTCTGCAGACGTTAGGACGCTCAGCGAGTCCATGTCATCTCTAAGGCCCAATAACAGGCTTCAGCGGTGACCCCAGGCGTATGATGTCACAGGAGAGCACCAGATGTCACAGAGGAGGCAGAGACAGAGCACCAGATGCTACGAGAAGGTCCAAAAGAAGTAACAGAAGGTGGGTATAAATGTTTTTTGTTTTTGTCACCTTCCCCAGGCTTCCACCTATTATACTTTGGGGTCTGAAGAGATCCCAGAGTATAATAATTTACCCTAATGCATGTCGCGACTGCCGGCGTTACCATGGGTACAATTGACATGCTGCGATTTCCAAAACCGTGATGTATTTTTCCACAAGGTGTGGTTTGGATTCGCTAGAATCCCACCCACCTCGCAGTGACTGTAAAACTTTACGTTTTTTTCCACAGAGTTTCCGTGGCAGAAAAGTGTTTTCAAAGGGAAGTGGCTACCAATGGAATGGGAAATATATAGGAAGCTCTTATACTTCTTCTTTCTGGTCAATCCACTTCTGACTTTGGCTCAAAAAAACACAGCAAAAGCTTTTCCGTAACATGGGTACGTAGCCTAAGGCCAGGTTCATACAAGTATGCCAGTTTGAGAGATCTAATGGATGTACATGGCAACTGGTTTGCATTTGTTTTGCATCCGTTCTGTTTTTCCATTTTTGATGGCTGAATGTTATCCGTTTTACATCTGTTTTTAATGGTCCATTAAAAAAAAAAAAAAAAAAAAAAAGAGGATCAATTTTTTTGATCATTCTATTTTGACTCAATCCACTGATCTGTTTTTCACAGACGTCCATGAGATGTGCCCATGAGACTGATGATAGAATCATTGAATGATCGTGTGAATCTCCTTGCCCCCTTATATTGAGATGGAGAAGTCATTCCCCTCCACAGGCTAAGTTCTGTTTTTGGCTTTCTGGGCATGCTCACTGAGATCAATGCTATTCGCTGTAGCAGCATGATCCTCTAGAGACTAAGTCCTGGAGTTGCCCTGTTGAGGAAGCACATGGAGATGCCTTCAGAAACGACGTGCCAGATTTGTTCTACTGAGCATGCCTGTGGAGATGAGCGTTATTGGCCATAGGGTTGCACGCCTACTATTTTTGATAGGGAGACATTGGTTCTCTGCTGTTTGGTGTATATCCCTTATTGGGTGTTGGACCTATCCATCTCCTGGAAGGGGCGGTAGTGACTGCTATCAGCTCTATGACTGGTACAATATCACAGATGTGGGGGTGGCCAAGGTTATATAAGTGTCTGGCTCTCATTTCTTGGTGCCGTTGCTCTGTTTACACCATGAGGACACGAAGTTTTGGAAAAACATGTTGGGGGGGGACAAACAAATTGAGATTTTATTGATGCAAGTGAAACTACCATATAAATAGCTGCGCTACCATGCTGGTGTGAACTGAGGATTGTGATATCTCACCAGGAATATATACTATGTGATATGAGGGCATTGCTATACACAGGCCTCTAAATGTAGTACTATTGATAAGTGTGTACAAAGTTGTGCACTTCAGCTTTTGTAGCTTCTTAGCAAATTTTTTTTTTTTTCCCCAAAAAAGCACATTAACTACGTCTACAGAAAAACTGCTTTGCCGTTGTGGTTTCCTTACACCCATATTACTACAGACTAAAAACAGCCAGCACTTTCCTGTGTGTTCTGCCATTTTAGCCTGTGTTCGCTGCTGCAGTTTTTTCTTTTTTTCTGCAGGGGATTTTTTTACTTTTTAAGCAGCAAAAAAATTGTTTTAAATGGTGCTTTTATAATATCCTCCCCCCTCGCCGCTTTCCTAAAAGATAGATTGTCAAGGGTTATGGAGTGGACTGGGATATTGGACCCATCAGATTCACTGGCCGTGATGCATGTAATGTATGCTGGCTGTGAGCTGTTGTAGATATTAGTGTAGGCACATGGCCGCACCTGATTTAGGAGCAGTCATGCGCCCAGATCTCTCTCCGACGACCTTTGCAGATCTACTGCTGAACATTAATGCCCCACGTTGCGTAAATGCAGATATAAAATGGTGTTTTACAATGTCAGCAATGTGAAATGAGATTTCATTTAGTCTCATTCACTCATTGCAGAAAAAAAGCAGCATGTTAATTTAGTTGTGGAATCTTGAGCGTTTCCTCAGTAATAGGGGAAGAAAAAACATGGCAAACTCCCAATGCAAAACATTTTTTCTACACCATTTTTAGCTGCATTTTGTAACATGGAGCCTTAGCCTAAAACCTCACTCTCCAGATACACACAAGGGCGTAACAAAAGGATCATGGGCCCCTGTGCAAAATCTTCCTATCAGTCCCATCCTCTGTCAAAGCCCTCTTTTGTGCTATAGGCTCTGCTTGACTAAATGCTACTGGCCAACCGCTCCTTTTGGCATTGAGGTACATTTTCTCCTTTCTGACAGTGGAAGGCTAGGAATTATTATACTCCAATTCAGTGGTGATAAGTTTAGGATGTACAGACTGCCACACAAAGGAAATGGCAGCTGTTGATCATCCTTGGTTATCTTCTGTTTCTCCTTACTGCTGGTGAGATCTCCAAATCCTGGGTCACCTCAGCAAAGTCCCACTGCTAGATCTCCCTCCTATCAAACTTAGCACAAATTCATGTAACCCCTCAATTATCAAACCAATCCACCTTGCCCCTACCCCTTTAGTCCCACTCTCTGTAATAAACCAGACTACATTCATCTCTCCATTTCTCGCAAACTCTTTTCTGCATCTGATGGCTAAGAAACATGGCTGACATCATCTGACACAACCACCTCTATTGCAGCCTCTAGTTTTCTCACACTTCTGCCTCAATAAAAACCCGGCGGAGGAGTCAACGCTGTCCTATCAGATAACTGCCCCACTAGTCCACTATGTCCGCATCTACTCTTCCTCATATCCTCCATCTCTTGAACCCTGGTGTTGACATTCACCCACTTTCTATCACCGCTCTGCCATAGCTTCACTTCATGATATTTTGCTGCTGATTTCTATAACATCACTATTTCTTCAGCTCTTGCCCCCTCACCCACACCAGAAATGACAACATAGGCAACCTCAGCCTATTGATACAAGCTTCAAAGGTTGTAGAACATCAATGGAAGGAAAGTCACTCAAAGACCACTTTATCCTGTGCAAACAAGCAGTTCTCGCTTCTGCAAAACAGTTCTACTTCACTACTCTACACCACCAAACATGTATTCAATACCTTTAACTCCCTGCTCTGTCCCCAGATTCCTCCTCCACCACAACTCATTCCAGCTCAAGACTATGCCTCACATTTTGAAAACAAGACCATATCAGAGGAAGCTTCATCCTTCATCCCCCTCTAGAAAAAACCCACGTTACTCAACTGTTAATAGTCTTCCACCATAACCTGCTTCTTCACCATTACTAATAAAAGGCTATCCTCCCCATTCTCCATGTCACCACCTATGTTTGACCTGATCCTTTCACATTTGATCCACAACCTTATATTGTCTATCCAGCACTATCCCACCTTTTGAACCTCTCTAACCTTTTGGCATCCTTCTCTGTTCCTTTAAACACACTATCACAACCATCCTTAAGAACCCACCCCCATACATGTCTCCTCTGTCCAGCTATCGCCCCATCTCACTACAATTTGCTTCAAAACTCCTTAAACGTTCCTCACACTTCTCATTGAATTCTCTTTGGCTACAATCTTGCTTCCAACCACACCTCTCTATTGAAATCACCCTTACCAAATCTGCAAAAGCCATGCAACACTATTCTGTTTTTCTACTAGACCTGTCCTCTGCTTCAGACACAGGTGACCACTCCATTCTATTACAAACTCTCATCCTTTGGCATCAGACTTGACCCACTCCTGGATACCTCCATACCTCTGACTATTTTGTCTCCCACTCACACACCACCTTTTCTTGACCTCTCACTGTAGGTCTTTCTCAAGGCCTCCATCTATCTTCAGGCTGGAACAGCTCATAGTCCCATGACTTTCAGTACCACTTCTATGGTGACCAGACTTCTACTTACCTGTCTGGTTCAGATGTTACTTCTCTATCCATTGTTGAGTATCTATCGGCTAAACCTGCCTCCTCCTTTATCCTAAAACTCATGGTGAATACAGAGTTCATCATATTTCCTGCACCTCACTCAGCCCCCATACTTGATCTATTGATCAGCTCCACACTTTCCAGTCTCTCAAGCCTGCTGCCTCTGGGTAACCTTTTGATTCTATCCTGTCCTTCAAGCCACACATACCAATAACACCTTCTGCCACCACAAACTAAAAAAAAATAAAAATTGCCGTTTTCTTAACTGCGTTGCAAAAATACTAGTCCACACCCTCATCATCTCCTATCTAGACTTCTATAACATCCTTCTCTGTGGCCTCCTATGTGATGCCCTTGCTACACGTCAGTCTATCCTCAACTCTTTTGCAAGGTTAACCCACCTCTCCCCTCCATTCTTATCTGCCTGTCTCCTTCGCCAGTCCCTTCACTGGTCATTGGCCAGCAAATCCAGTTTAAAAATTTAAGGTGGACATACAAGGCTTTCTGAAGCCTGTTCACTTCACACACCTCTGACTAGATCTCCGGATAGCTTCCCACACTGTATGGCTGGTGGTCCATGACATACAGCATCTCTGTATTTTGAGCTGTCAGTGTCTCCAAAATACATGCCCTCCTTATACTCTCTTGCAGCCGCCTTCCTTCTATTCAGGGTACAAGTACAGCTCACATACAGTCCCTAGGGTATTCGTCACCCCTATGGAATGGTGCCTGGCCAAAAAAGTTTTCTAGCTAGTTTCCTAAAATACCATATTGCAAAAACTCTGCCTGCCGTGACCTCCGATTCTCTTTTCACCTTGCCCTTGTCTGTCTCCATGCAAAAGCATCTCTTGACCTTGTGGGTCAGCTATCACGAACACCAGGACTACTTATAGAAGTAGCGACCTGATAGTGCTCAGCTGCAAAGTCAAAATCTCTGTACGGTGGTTTAAGGTTGAATACCAGGGGATCATTAGGACAATACCTTCAGGGGTAGCCCAAAAACCAAACCAATTTTGTGACAGTGAATCTACACCCATGATTTTATATGGTAATTCCAGACCTTAAAAAGATCCCTAGGACTGTTCAGTGAGAATAATTATTTGGTCATACATTGACCCTGGAGAATATATTAGAATAGATTCCCTAAAATATCATTAAGCTATAAGTTTGATAGAAGTGATAAACTACAGTACTACTGATCCTTATTCTACTTAAAGGGCCTTTCACCAAACCACAGACTCTCGTCAGGTGACAGACTTGAGACAAACACAGCTCATTTTTTAATGGGAACTGTGCAATTCTTCATTTGCCCTGTAGTGGCACACTAGGGAAATTGCACTTTGAGTTTCAGCTGGTTTCTGGGTGTCCCAGCAGTAGGACATTCTGTATTACTTACCTTGGAGGCTTCTAACCAAAAGAGGACAACATACAGTAGTTAAAGATGACGGATAACCAGGGTGACCCCAAATGTGTTTTTGTTTTAAACTATCCCCCAGTAAAATAAGTACTTAATTCATGTAAAGGTTGCAAAGATTGTTGTCTGGTCTGAACATCCAGACAAGGGGTTCCCGGCTTGCCCATGGAAGCTCTCATAACCCCCTAATGCCTACAGTGCCAGAGCGGTCACTTGTCAGTGTAATATATAGTGACTCTGACTTAGAGCCTATGTCTAGGGCATTCATATAGGAGTTATTGGTGTATATGTAACAAGCAAGGCAGCCTACTGCACCTAAAAGGATAAATCGGTAGGTACCATCCAATAGTGTAACATTTAGGTCTGTAAATGCGACCTTCGTCAGATGGTACCTCCCCCATGGCCTCCAATGCCGCTCTCTTTATGCGCTCCCCCTTTGCTTTGCTTCGTGACCTCTGCAATCCGTATCTGGTTGCATTTACAGACTGAAATGTTACATTAGATGGTACATAGCAATTCATCGCTAATAAGCCTACTTTTTGCTACAAGTACCTCTGGAGTGCCAAGTATATATACATAGAAATTTTATAGGGTGGATCACTAGGTTTGCACCACATCCTTGGACCCATGAGCGCAGTTCAACTCGGCAGATACACTCAATGCTCTGCAGTGTCAGTGGTCCTGAAGCAACAAACAGCAATTACTCGGTTCTCAATGGGATTTGTGCTGAACTTTTTCTGAATTCCTGATTCTGAAGCACACATTAGGCTCTCTACGCTAGCCTTCAGATATAGTTAGACTTAATTTCAGGATGTACTGCACAGATGGAAAGTCGCAGGGTTTGTAGAGTTCTAAACGAAAGACCTGAAAATGGAGGCCTTTTATATGAGACTTCTCCCATCTGCCGTGACTACAAAGTATCAGCCCATAGTGTACAAAGGCCATGCTGCATATGGTGCGATAGACACCCACCACAGCATCATCAAAAAGTGTAACTTGGTTTTGCCAGTTTGTGCAGACCCCATGCACACCACCAAGTGTGCATCCGAGTTTGGGACGATTTTGCGGCGGAATGCAGTCTGAAGACAGTGACATCCCAGTACAATCCGTCATGCACTTACCTCTATGGGGGCTTCCAATGCATTCATAAAATTTAGCATGTCCCATATTGACAATCATTTACCCACATGGTGGTCTTGGAGAATATATTAGGATAAGTTCTCCAAAACAACACATCTGTAAGGTTTGATAGCAGCGATATAAACCTACCTGTAAGGGCCAAAACTCCTGAGACCCACAACAGTGACCAGAGCAGTATCTTCTCAATGATATAGGAGGTAAAGTATTTCAGGGTCATCCATATTAGTAGTCTTCAAGTACAGATCTAAGGTGGCTTCAGACTGCTCTGGGCTTCCGTATTTATGGTCTAGATTGAAGCTGATGAAATAATTTCCGCCTGTAAGGATTTGTTAATTATAAAGAACAATGTAAGAAGTTTCCTTTTAACTTCCTTATATTAATAGTAATCTACGAACAGCATGAGGGTCATGGAAGAAAAGCAATTGTGGGTATGTCATACCAAAAGGAGCTCCATGTATGATGTCTCCAGTAGTTAGATCCCTCTAACATTTATTTTTGTACGGATGCAAAAGTGTGAAATATTTTGTCCAAAATACTGAACAAAAATCCATGTTTTTGTAACATTGATCTATATGTAAACAGATCATCCATCTGAGTCAGTTTTTTTGCATCCGTGAAACTGATCTGCTAAACTGATTTAAACGTGATTATCGAGCCTTAATGATAAAAAAAATATTAACATTCAAGATGAATCAAATTTAATTTCTGAAATGGTTCCAATTTTGGCAAATGCAGTTTTTGGCTTCGTCCTGTACATCTCTCAAAATGGCAATGACCATTTTACAGATCAGAGGAGGACATAGGACCTTGGGTAGTGACCCTCAAGGGTCCCATAATGCCTTGCAGACAGTCCTTCCTCTAGCACAGTCAATCATGAAGGATTAATAGATGTGGAGACATAGCCACTATATAACAACCCAACCAGTAAATAATGCCGCTATGTAGGGATAAAGAAAGAGACAGAGAATTGAGATTCATAATGAGTCGAAAATAGTTTGATAGATTTACAATAACTTGGAATTTTTTTTTTCACCCTGGTAATTGAGATGAGCGAATCGAAGCTGACGAAGTGGATTTCGATCCGAATTTCAGGAAATCTTCTTCAATTTGCATCGAATCCGGATTTTCTCATGCTTCGATATTGAATTGCATTTTTTCCTAAAATGGCTACTGCACATGTTAGGACATGGGGCAAGGAACTCTGGGAATGCGGGATCACCCACAATGTCATGCGTGCAGCCAATCAGCAGCCAGCCAGCCCTATGATGTCACAGCCCTATAAATACCGTCCGCCATTTTACTCAGGCATTTTACAGGCTACAGTGCAGGGAGAGACGTCAGCAGACACTAGGGAAAGTGGTAGAAAACACTTCAAAACTGATAGTTTGCTCAATCGTAGTTCAGGGAAAGCGCATCGTAGGGAAAGGATAGGGACAAATTTATACAAAATTATTGAAGCCGAAAAGGGTTCATTTGGGGTGTTTGCAGCCTGGGTAATCCTACTACACCTTGCATCACTGCCATTATCCTGCTGTTCATTACAGGTTTGCAATAGATCATACCTGTGTGTTCATGGGGGGAAAATTACATGCCTTTTTGCCGTGCATTAGTGGCAAAAAAAAATTATCCATTAATCTCCGCAGTTATCTGTAATAACTCCTTTTTCTGGGGATTTATTAGTGGGGAAAAAATAAGGGGCTTATTCGCCGTTGTCTTGAAGGTAGAAAATTACAGTCCTCCTTACCCTGTATTTTCCTTTTCATTTACTTATTTGATGTAACAGTATGTCAGAGAAGCGACAGGCCCTGCACAGGGGAGGGGCACAGGCCTAAATGTTTGACGCTGGCACAGGTTGCAGCACAGTAAGGGGGCGTGGCAGCAGGGGTCACTTAGAGGCCTTAGCTCCCAGTGTCAGCTAGCGGTCGTGTCTTGACCAGCAAACCAACGGTTGTAGAATGGTTGACTCGATCATTCACTTCATCCCAAGTCACATCAGATACCCCCAGCCAAGAGTCGGTTGGGGGCGTGCAGACAGTACCCGATGTAGCTGATCGCAATTGGGAGCCGGGTGACGAAGGGCCATAATCGGGAAGAGAGGGTGGCAGCTTGCGTATGAGGCAGTGGCGGAGCCAGCAAGTTGGTAGCGTGGCCGGGAGTCAGTAGGGTGGCAGCAGTTGGAAGTTAGGAATAGACCACCCGCTTCGCAGGAGCCTACCTGCCCAGAAAGCAGTGGTGCAGGGGTTCACTGAGGCAGTGGTGGTAGCAGTCAGTTATTGCGGAGTGTTGGGGGTAAAATCACCTACTTAGCGGTGTGGAAGTCTTAAGCCGCTGGGGGAGTTGAACATGGCCATATGTCGAATCTGTGGGCAGAAGGTGAAGCGTGCCCAGGGTGCCAATGTTGGCACCACAGCCCTGCGTCAACATAAGCAGCTTCACCATAAAGTGGCCTGGGAGAACCGTGGCTCCAATGTGATGGTCCTGTCTGCCGCAGCAACCGATGCATCACCCAGTGGCACACACCCCATTTCCGGCAGTCAAGATACCAGCATCTCAGCCAAAGGAAGCTCTCTCTCCTTCCCATCATACACTGCTCCTGCTCCTCCTCCTCCTAGTCAGTCATTGTCAGCAATTGATCACCGAAGCGATTTAGAAGAGACTACAGTATGCGTGCACTCATCCAACGGTGCAGAAGCTGAACTTGCTCCTGTCCAAGTTGCTGGTGCTGCAGTCCCTCCCTTCCCAAGTGGTGGACTCTGCACCTTTCAGAGAAATGATGGCTTGTGCCGAGGCAAAATGGAGTCCCAAGCAGTACCAGCCCTGCACAAATAGGTAGAACAGAAGGTGGGCCAGTCCTTGAGCCTGTCAGTGTCTGCCAAAGTGCATGGCAGCGCCGACGTGTGGAGCTGTAACTACAATCAAGGACAATATATGTCCTTTACGGCCCACTGGGTGAATGTGGTTCCTACCCAGCCACACCAGTAACTTGGCCCGATGACGCTGCTTCCGCCTCCATTCTCATGCTGTTGGTCCTGCAACAATGTCCGCCTCATCCTCCACTGCAGGGATAATTCACAGTGCTCCTCCAGCATACCACATGTGCAGGGCACAGAGGTATCACGCTGTTCCACACCTTGTTTGCCTGGGCGAACGGAGTCACACGGGAGGGACTGCTCCGTGTCCTCAAACAAGAAATCGAATCCTGGCTTTCTCCGTGAAAACTCCAAAATCAGAACCATGGTGACAATGGGAAGAACATGGTGTCGGCGCTACGTCAAGGAGGGCTGAGACATGCACCCTGCATGGCGCACGGGTTCAATCTGGTTGTCAAGCATTTCCTTAAGTGTTCCATCTGCAAGACATCCTAAAAATGGCCAGGAAACTTTGCATGCACTTCAGCCACTCATATACAGCCAAGCAAACCCTCCTTAACCTGCAGCGGCAGAACAGCGTCCCCCAACTGATATGCGACGTTTCCATCCGTTGGAATTCAACTCTCCATATGTTGGACCGACTGTACGAACAGAGAGGCCATAAACAATTTCTTGATGATTCAACAGACAGAGGTACTCCCCTGTGTAACTTCGATGTTGGCCAGTGGCAGCTCATATGTGACACCTGCCGTTTGCTCGTGTCCTTTGAGGAGACCACTTTATTAGTTAGTCGCCAGGACTACAGGATGAATGTCATTCCACTGGTTCATATCCTGGAAAAGATGCTGGTAAATCTGGCTGGTCAGGGGACTGGAGACGTGGCACCTACATCTCACAGCCACATGAGCTTTGTGGGGGCTGAACTGGAGCAGGAGGAGGAGGAGGACATTGGAGCACAAGCAATGTGTAGCGAAATGGGTGGTTTTAAAACACAGGTGACAGGAGAGGAGGAACAGGAGCAGCTGTAAGAGCAAGATGGAGATAAGACAGACGAGGCAGATGATCGAGACACACCTTGGCAGTATGCAGTGGAGATGGATGCAGGGAGTTCCTCTGAGTCACTTGTGCAAATGGCCCCATTCATGCTCGCTTGCGTAGTGACAGCCAAATTGTCTCCATTCAGCAGAGGGATGACTACTGGCTCTCCACCATGTTAGACCCTCGCTACAGGTCAAAAATGGAGGCCTTTTTTACACCCACTTAGAGGGAGGACAAACTGAACTACTATATGGACATCCTATGTAGTCGGCCGCTGTCTATCTGCACCATTGTCCATCCTCTTGCAGGTCTGACCGGGGGGCCCTGGGTGCTCACCTTCAACTGCCATGGCTGCTGTGGGCTGCAGTACCAGCTCCATCAGCAGCAGCCTGAGCCTAGAGTCATTGATGAGCAGCTTTCTTCACCCACATAGTGAAGAAACTACTCACCAGCAGCTAGACACAGAGCAGAACCTGAACCAGCAGGTGGTGTCATAGTTGGAGTGCACCCTGCCACCTGTCATCGACGATCCGCTGGACTACTGGGCAGCCAAACTGGATTTGTGGCCGCAACTGGCCGAGTTTACCCTGGAAAAGCTGTCCTGCCTGGCCAGTAGTGTGGCATCAGAGCGGGTGTTTACTGCGGTGGGGGCCATAGTTACTCCAAGGAGAACTCGCCTGCCCATCCAAAATGTGGAGAGACTGGCCTTTGTCAAGATGAATCAGACATGGATCAGCCAGGATTTCCACCCACCAATGCCTGATGAAGCAGATTAAGTCATCCATGCTGCCTCACCCAAACCTTGGCAAGAGACCGCTTTCTTCTGGCTACCTGCCTCAGCTACTATTCTGCTGCTATCTGCCTGATGCCATACATCTGATGCCAAGTGCTCCTTCTTCCACCCACCTCCCCACTCTGTCACCAGGGCACACTAAGGCCTCCTCATGCTGCTGCCACTGGGTCACTCTGACCTCCTCATGCTGCTGCCACCTCCACATTGTCACCTTGCCACTCTGTAGACATCTATGTGGAATCAGCAGATGGTGTAAAAGGAGTGTGCTCTTTCATGCTACAGTAGAATCTTGGGCCTCTGCACGGTTCTTTATACATGGCACTAAGATTGACTTGTAAGGCTGAGTTCACACTTTAGTTGGTCAGTTTTGGCCCCGTAACTGGCCAAATAAGCGAAGTGTACAGTGGTTCTAAGAGCAACGCCTGTCGTGTGCCATACTGACTCACGGTATTGTTTCACTACCACAGTAGGCTCCCTATGCGTGTTACTGCAAGGCACAGTGTTCTACACAACTGTACAGGCTTTCTGTAGCCAGGAAATAGCTGTTTTTTAACGCTATTCGCCGCAAATTCGGATCAAATTGAATTGTTTTGGAAACTTCAGAGAATCAGTCAAATTGAATTTTTGAAAAATTCGCTCATCTCTACGATTAGCCTAAGGCCAGATTCATACAACTATGCCATTTTGACAGATCTAATGGACGTACATGGCAACTGGTATGCATCTGTTTTGCATCCATTCTGTTTTTAATTTTTGATGGCCGAGTGTTATTCGTTTTTAATGGACCGTTCAAAAGATTTTTTTTTTTTTTTAATCCTTTTTTGACTCAATCCACTGATCTGTTTTTCATGAGATGCGCACGAGACTGATGATGGGATCACTGATTGGATCATTCCCCTCCACAAACTAAGTTCTGTTTTTGGCCTTCTGGGCATGCTCACTGAGATCAATGCTATTCGCTGTAGCAGCATGAGCCTCTAGAGACTGTCCTCCAGTTCCCCTGTTGAGTAAGCACATGGTGATGCCTTCAGAAACTAAGTCCCAGATTTGCTCTACTGAGCATGCCTGTGGAGATGAGCCTTATTGGCCATAGGGTTGCACGCCTGCTATTTTTGATAGGGAGAGATTTGTTCTCTGCTGTTTGGTGTATATCCCTTATTGGGTGTTGGACCTATCCATCTCCTGGAAGGGGCGGTAGTGACTGCTATCAGCTCTGACTGGTACAATATCACAGATGTGGGTGTGGCCAAGGTTATATAAGTCTCTGGCACTGATCTCTTGGTGCCATTGCTCAGTGTCCTCATGGTGTAAACAGAAGTTTTGGAAAAACATGATGGGGTTGGGGAAACAAATTGAGATTTTGATGCAAGTGAAACTGCAATATAAATAGTTGCGCTACCATGCTGGTATGAGCTATAGTCACACTGATGGGATTTACATAGTATAGCACTAATGTTTGCTTGTGTAGGCGCTCTCAGCCTTGTGTGTGTCATGTAATAGTTTGAGGATTGTGATATCTCACCAGGAATATATACTATGTGATATGAGGGCATTGCTATACACAGGCCTCTAAATGTAATACTATTGATAAGTGTGTACAAAGTTGTGCACTTCATCCAATTTCAGCTTTTGTAGCTTTAGCAAAAAAAAAAAAAAATTTCCCCAAAAAAGCACATTAACTACGTTTTACAGAAAAACTGCTTTTCCGTTGTGGTTTCCTTATACCCATGTTAATACTACAGACTGAAAACAGCCAGCACTTTCCTTCCTGTGCCTCCTGCCATTTTAGCCTGTATTTTCTGTAGTTTTTCCTCTTCTTTTTTTTTTTTTTTTTTTTGCAGGGGATTTTTTGACTTAAGCAGCAAAAAATTTGTAGTAAATGGCACTTTTGATAGCCTCCCCCCTCGCCGCTTTCCTAAAAGATAGCTTGTCAAGGGTTATGGAGTGGACTGGGGCATTGGACTCATCAGATTTAGTCACTGGCTGTGATGCCTGTAATGTATGCCGGCTGTGACCTGTTGTAGATATTAGTGTAAGCACATGGCCGCACCTGATTTAGGAGCAGCCATGCGCCCAGATCTCTCTCCGACCTCCTTTGCAGATCTACTACTGAACATTAATACAGAGAAGACTGTTTTTTACAATGCCAACAATGTGAATGAGATCTCATTTATACATTGCAGAAAAAAAAGCAGCATGTTAATTTAGCTGTGGAATCGTGAGCATTTTCCTCAGTAATAGGGGAAGAAAAAAACAAACTCCCAATGCAAAATGCTAGGGAAAAAATGCAACACCTTTTTGTTGCATTTTTCTGCAGTGTTTTTAGCTGCATTCTGTAACATGGGGCCTTAGCCTAAAACCTCCCTCTCCAGATACACAAACAAGGGCGTAACAAAAGAATCATGGGCCCCTGTGCAAAAGCTCAGCTTGTTCCCCCACTATGCAATTTCTCCTCACAACCATCTGCCACGTCCATCTACATTTTAGCAACATTTACACTTCTCTCTCTATCTGGGCCTAGACCACCATGAAAATTTATTCACAACACATCTATGCACACAAGCTTCCCATCAGTGCCATCTTCTGTCGAAGCCCTTTTGTGTTAGGCTCTGCTTGAGTAAAAGCTACTTGCCAACTGTTCCTTTTGGCATTGAGGTACATTTTCTCCTTTCTGACAGTGGAAAGCTAGGAATTATTATACTTCAATTCAGTGGAGATAAGTTTAGGATGTACAGACAGACATTAAAGGAAATGACAACCAAGGATGAGCAACAGCTATCTTGTTCTGTTTCTCATTACTTGCTAATGAGATCTCCTCCAAATCCTGGGCCACCTCAGCAAAGTCCCACTGCTAGATCTCCCTCCTATCATCAAACTAGCACAAATTCATGTAACCCCTCAGATATCAAAGCTATCCACCTTGCCCCTACCCCTTTAGTCCCACTCTGTGTAATAAACTAGACTACATTCATATCTCCATTTCTCACAAGCTGACTTTTGTGCATGTTATGGCTATAAAACATGGCTGACATCTTCTGACACAACCTCCTTTATTGCAGCCTCCAGTTTTCTAACACTTCTGCCTCAATAAAAAAAAATTCCTGGCAGAGGAGTCAACACTGTCCTATCAGAACTGCCCCACTAGTACAGTATGTCCGCATCTACTCTTCCTCATATCCTCCATCTCCTGAACCCTGGTGTTGATATTCACCCACTTTCTACCACCGCTCTGCCATAGCTTCACTTCATGATATGTTGCTGCTGCTTTCTATAACATCACTATTTCTTCAGCTCTTGCCCCCCTCACCCACACCAGAAATGAAAGAATAGGCAACCTCAGCCTATTGATACAAGCTTCAAAGGTTGTAGAACATCAATGGAAGGAAAGTCACTCAAAGACTTTATCCTGTGCAAACAAGCAGTTCTCGCTTCTGCAAAACAGTTCTACTTCACTACTCTACACTACCAAACATGTATTCAATACCTTTAACTCCCTGCTCTGTCCCCAGATTCCTACTCCACCACAACTCATTCCAGCTCAAGACTATGCCTCACATTTTGAAAACAAGACCATATCAGAGGAAGCTTCATCCTTCATCCCCCTGTAGAAAAAACCCACGTTATTCAACTGTCTTCCACCATAACCTGCTTCTTCACCATTACTAATAAAATGCTATCCACCCCATTCTCCAAATCACGTCACACCTATGTTTGACCTGATCCTTTCACATTTGATCCACAACCTTATATTGTCTATCCAGCACTATCCCACCTTTTGAACCTCTAACCTTTGGCATCCTTCTCTGTTCCTTTAAACACAGTATCACAACCATCCTTAAGAAGCCACCCCCATACATGTCTCCTCTGTCCAGCTATCGCCCCATCTCACTACAATTTGCTTCAAAACTCCTTTCAAACTTTCCTCACATGTCTCATTGAACTCTCTTTAGTTACAATCTTGCTTCCAACCACACCTCTCTATTGAAATCACCCTCACCAAATCTGCAAAAGTCAAGCAACACTGTTCTGTTCTTCTCCTTCTAGACCTGTCCTCTCCTTCTGACACAGGTGACCACTCCCTTCTATTACAAACTCTCATGCTTTGGCATCACAGACTTTGCCCACTCCTGGATACCTCCATACCTCCATACCTCAATGACTAAATACTTTCTCCCACTCACACACCACCTTTTCTTGACCTAACACTGTAGGTCTTTCTCAAGGCTCTGCATCTATACCTTCAGGCTGGAACAGCTCATAGTCCAATGACTTTCAGTACCACTTCTATGGTGACCAGACTTCTACTTACCTGTCTGGTTCAGATGTTACTTCTCTATCCATTGTTGGAGTATCTCGACTAAACCTGCCTCCTCCTTTATCCTAAAACTCATGGTGAATACAGAGCTCATCATATTTCCTGCACCTCATTCAGCACCCATACTTGATCTATGGGTCTTTTTCCAGTTTCTCGAGCCTGCTGCCTCTGGGTAACCTTTTGATTCTATCCTGTCCTTCAAGCCACACATACCAATAACACCTTCTGCCACCACAAACTAAAAAAAAAAAAATTTAATTTGCTGTTTTCTTAACGGATTTCCAAAAATACTAGTCCACACCGTCATCATCTCCTATCTAGACTTCTATAACATCCTTCTCTGTGGCCTCCTGTCAAACCTGTTACAGCTCCACAAAAATTTTTTGGTCTGCTTGTTAAAAAACCATTGCTTTTTCCAATGTCACTGTGTGTAGACTCCAGCAGGCGTCTGCCACCAAAAAGAGGATCTTTTTTGACCTGTGTTTAATTAAAAAATTAAAAATACCAGAGCACAGTAATGGTTGTGCCATTATGGATGCTTATCCCCTACCTACCGGAGGAAACCCACGCAAACATGGGGAGAACATACAAACTCCTTGCAGATGATGTCCTTGGTTGGATTCTTGAACCTAGGACTCCAGCGCTGCAAGGCTGCAGTGCTAACCACTGTGTTGCCCAACTTTTGGGGGACTTTTGGTCCCCCCATCCATCTGATCACTGGGGGACCCTGAACAACCCCTTTGTTTACCATCAACTTACTGTCCATTTACCCATAGGCATATATGTTGCTATCACTCTCACATTACCATTGCTGTCTTGGTGATAGAGCTCCTTGGAGACTTCAAAATGTCATACACAACTTTTCAGGGCACTTTGGACCAAATTTGTACTTTTGTACTTCTGAATCTTATATTCATTTTTCTTCAAGTATAATTGTATTAAATTTCATAAATGAGGAGAAATCTGCAGAAGTTTATCAGATCAACTTTAAGAAATTCTACTTCACTTCCACATTCGTTTATAGATCACCATCTCTAAGATGCCTGTGTTAGTAAATACTTGCATTTCCTATAAAATTCTAGAACTTTTATAGAGTTTCTCTATTTCTGTGTTGTCTGTTAGACAACTCCATTCCAACTCCATTAGCCAAAGTTGGTCCTCACTCCAACTCCACCGCCATGGACACAAGTGCATGACATGACAAGTCTCCATGTGAAAGTGAGGTACTACATTTGGTATAGTTGTCCTGCACCGTTACACATTCATAACATTGTGGCAGCGCATATAATATATATATATATATATATATATATATATATATATATATATATAAAATATATATAAGTTTTTTCTTTTGTAACTTGCTGCCTAGTCCTTGTATTGGACTGGTGTTTGTCCTAGCGCCCTGACCATGACAAGGTTGGTGATTTAGGTTCCAGCAGCCAAACAGAAAAGGCAAAGCCCAGTGATGGAGGATACTGGTCTACTTGTCTCTACATCTAGGTTTTTTTTTAAGGTTTATGGTTTTTGACCCTTTAAATGCCTTCAATAGTGTCCACAATACATAAGTGGGTTGAAAGGGTAAGGGGCTGCTTCTGTCATCTCATCATCAGTCTCCAGTCATCTCTGTAGCACTAAGGCTGGTTAACATGTCTGCATTCAAATCATGAAGTATGGACCATACGTTGGCTGTATTTGCTGGATTGAAGAGTC
Source organism: Leptodactylus fallax (assembly GCA_947044405.1). Lineage (NCBI taxonomy): Eukaryota > Metazoa > Chordata > Amphibia > Anura > Leptodactylidae > Leptodactylus > Leptodactylus fallax. The sequence goes on along the minus strand of CAMRHE010000498.1, from coordinate 368,817 downwards.
CTGGGACCAGGTCTCTCAGTATTTCATTTATTGCTCTTGCCAACACATACAGCATATACTTACTGTTCTCAGTAGGGCTCAACCTAAATTCCATTCCAGCTTTTCAACCCAACACTTGGACAAATGGAAAACGCCACGCAGAAGAATAAAGGTACCTTCTGGTAGTTCGTAAACAAAGGTGTGGATTTTGATCAGCTTCCAGATATGTCCTATGAGTAGATCAGTGTCTAGCTGTTTTGGCATCTGAATGGGGGTCTAAGCCATAAGCAGAAGTCTCTTCTCAAGCATCTGTGTAAGGCTAAGAAGGAAGTCTCTCATGGAGAAAACTTCAGTTGTGTTGAAATCAACCCTGAGATGACTAGTCATTACCTTTGGTGAATTCGCCATCATTTACAAGGCTGCAGAACATGGCAGACCTGGTATTTGGTGCTGCTCTCTTCCAGGCTTACAGTATTTCCCTGAAGTAATCTGCTTATATTATAAATAGTCACCTATGATGCTGTCACCAGCTCACCGCAGAAATATTACCCCGTTCTGTAGTCATGCTTTCAGTATGGAACAGTATTCCCATGGTGAGGTGGACCACAACATTAGATAACTGAGATCGGGTCCGCAGCAGGAGCCGACACACACTTCGTATTTAATGGTCTGAATATGGCCGCGGGAAGCTGTAAGACATTTGTATAATGTATCATAGAAATTATTGCTGGTTCAAGTCCCCTAGTGGACAGACGCAAAACAATAAACTAATAAGGTTTACTATGTGTCCAATATTAAAATTAAAGCATTTTTAATGTGCCAAAGCGTTGAAAGATTGACATATATTGGGTCGCATCATAAATGAGTATTAGAAGGTAACGTGTTCTCCCGAGTTTCTTAGTGGATTACTGACTTCTTGAAACCCGTATAAGCTGTCAGTGGTAAATAGAAAGGGGTCCTTAAGTCCTAATGCAAAATCTGTAAAGCTCTGTTTATAGTCTCTGTTGCAGATTGTCAAATTCGAATGGAAGAATAGTGCTTCATGCGCAGATACCACAATGGATGCCTAACTTGACAGATGCCATAATATGCTGTTAACAGTAAGTGTAATAGAAAGGCATGTTATATTAATACAATAGTTTTAGCTACAACATAGGAAATCCTTCAGACAATGCCCTGTAAGAAAAAGGATGCAGAATAGCTCTCCTCCAGAAGTAAGAAACCTAGGTGTCTTCTTTCCAAAACCTCTACAATGTGGTAGGAAGACCTTTTAAAATTCTATGCAAGGATAGGTATCTACATATGGTTTTATGGTGACATCTCCATGTAGAGTATAATTTAGAGCATTCCAGTTAATGACGTTACCTCTCATTTCATTATCAGCAAAATAATCCATCATATTCTCATCCGTCAGAGCTTTATCCCACATATTAAGATCTGTCATCTCCCCTACAAAGGACTGTTGTGCATCAAATCCTCCACCATATGAGTCTTGCTCCTGACCAATGATGATGATAGGGTCACCAATGATTTTTGCATTTTTCTTTTTGACTTTAATATTTTCCATCTACAAAGATTCCCCAGACTGAAGTGTTCCAGGTCACACACATACTTGCCCATTCTGTAAAATTTTTGCCCTTCAAAACATATGGATGCTGTTTATGATCGACCACTTGATAAAACAGATTTCTCAATCCTTTATAATAGAGGAGAAAACACTCTAAATCTGTTTCAATGGACAATGAAAACAAGGCAAATTCCCGGGTCAGGTTTGAGTGGAATCTCATGCAGACGGTGGCCTCTGTAAATGGGCCAGTACGGTCTGGAAATATCTGAACATATGAGGTGTTCGACGTCTCTGGGAAAGCAAATAACTTCTCTTTCATATCTGTGTAAGAATAAAAAAAAAATTACATTTATATTTTATTTTATGGAGAATTGGTCCCCACCTATCCAAATGATAGGTGGCAACTTGGTAATCAGTGGCAAATTGCTCACCGCTAAGATCTCCACCAATCACAAGAACTGGGATGTTATGTAGCAGGACAGAGTAAGCTCCGCTTCATTCACTTCTATGGGATGGACGGAGATAGTTGAAGCACAACAGTCTCATTGAGATGAATGGAGCAGAATGTTGTCTGCCCTGCCAACCCATTCAAAAGTGTGGTGCAAAGTACCCTTGTTCTCACGATTGAGGATCTGAGCAGTGGTATCCCTTCTTCAAATGTTACCACATTTGGACATAAACACAAACATACTCATGTGGGTACAGCAGAGCCATGGTACCAGGTAGTAGTAACACCCGGGTCCATAGGCTCCACTCCTAAATACAAAAAAATATTATACTGCACAAGGAAAGTGGAAACCCTGTTACTATTTTTGCATTGCCCGGCAACTTCAATTACACTTTTGGGCAAAGCAAAAAAAAAAAAAAAAAAAATTAGGGATAGGGATGAGGGCACGGGGGACTTTGTACCTAATCTCCCAAATCTGGCTATATAAAACGAATGCCCTAGCTCTGAGAGGATAGGTTCTCCAAGCTATAAGGTTTAAGGTAAAGGTAAAAAGACTTCCACTTACTTTTCTGACCAAAAACCGCAGGGATCCACAACATCAACCAGAGAAGCATCTTCTCGATAATTTAGGATGTAAAGTGTTTCAGGATCTTTAGTTGTAAAAGTCTTCGTTTTCCAGCTGCCCCTCCTTATATACTCGGTTGAAGCTGATGGGTTCTGATAAGATACGATTTCCTTCTGTTGATATTACGGGTGTCAAAACAATAAAGAGGAACAATGTAAGAAATTAAATTCAACAGTTATGAAACCTCATTTATTAAACTTACCTCAGCATCTCCCATTCACAATCCCCACTCTTAAAGTGCCCTTCTTCTGTAGGTGTCCTTCAAAGCTCTGTCCTGGGACCAACAGGCTGCTGGAGAAGGCCTAAGAATGTGGATGGCAAAAGTGACACTGCTTCTAATCTTGACAGTCGCCCAGTATCCACAGTGGTGGTGAACTTCCCGAGAATAAAGATGTTTTTTAAAGCAGTGAACCACACATTTTGAGTCAGGGTTCTGTGTGTTTCTCCCCCTCCTTCTGTTGTAATACATTTACCATGCTGTCTTTCTGATAACCATGTTTTCTTTGACACAGATACCATTCTCTAGTAGTCATGTGGCATCAGCTGAGAGATTACTCAAAGCCCAAGATTTCCTCTTCTTCCTCTTGATGAGTTGGATGAGAATTGCCAGTTTTTTGGATGTAGAGGTGGTGTTGATGGAGGTAGTAATGGCAGGGGAGTGCTACTGGGAACTAATGGTAGGAGCACTTGGAGAAATTCTGTTAGGATAGTGGCATTAGCCATTGGTCTGCAGGCATGGGTGTAGGAACTAGGTTTCTCCATGCTCACATTAAATGGCATTATCAGCTCATTTGGCAAAAGGAATTGGCAGTGGCATCAAGTGAGCAGGACCATTCTATTCCTTCTCCCCATGATCCTCTTTGTAGTCGGGCCACATCTATGCCTAACACATCCTCCTCCTCCATGCCAGTCAGTCATCATCTGTACAGGGTGTACAGTAAACAGCAATCTGCACCCATTCCTCTGGCTGGTCTGCAACTTTAACTCCCACCTGGCCAAGTTATTGGCAGTGCAGTTGCTGCTGTGCCCCTTACTGGTATCCACTACGTTTGCCAATTGATGGCAGCGCAGAGTCTTAATGGAGATCACCTAGCCGCCATTTTGCCATGTGCATGCCACTAAAAACACATGGAGCAGCAATTATGGGTAGGGACAAGGTGCTTTCTAATACTGACATCACCTCATGGGTGCAGGGCAGGCACTTTTTAAACACCAGGCGGGACCCATCCACTTCCTCCAGCTCCTCTATACTGGACCATTTCCCACCCCCCAACTTAACCAGGGCAAGCCATTGCATACACTCCCCTCCATCATTTCATGTCTGTAAGGTTAAGGACACACTGTCCCTGTTGCACATGTTGGAGCGTCAGTTTGAGCAGCAGTATATGGTAAATGATTACTGCATGCAGCAAACCACAGACACAATGGAGTGGATAAGTGTAGGAAGAAGAATAACCACCATCTCATGATCCCTTTTGGAAGACAGTCCAGCTTTTTCAGCTGGCAAGCTAGGCAGTGTGTACGTTAAGTGTGCCCCAAATTCTGTAAATTGTCACTAAAAATGGGCTAACCTCTGAAGATTTGTCTGTATGCTTAGAAAATATATTAAGTATACAATGTACTGGAATATAGAAATTTTTATATGCCGAAACATTATTGAAGCTTGGTATAAGAAAAAATCTTTACTGAAGCCAATAGAGCTTGTTGCTCAGTTAATAGAGTAAAAGCCTTGCAAACTGTTTCCTGGGCTCAAATCCTGCAAATACCTAATGAAAAAAATGAATACAGTTAAACTTTAAATTCTCAAAGGATCTGACGGCAACCTCCTCATGAATATACACTGCACTGAGGTGGGTGAAAGTGACTATTGACCCAGTAAGGGAAACTGAAAACCAGGAGACTTCCAAGAATCCTGGGTGAGTTGACATTTGGAATACCAAAAACTACACTAAAACAAGAGCATAGCTGTACACTGTATGAAAACTCATGCATAATGGTTGAAAGCTGAATAAGGTTGAGTGGCCCCCCCTCCCTGCCACAGACATTTTTCGATTTTTGTTTGACTTCCCGCCTTCCAAACCCCATAACTTTATTTTTCCGCTCAGTCATATGAGGACTTAATGCTTGTGGGACAAATTGTACTTCATAATGGTACCTTTTAATAAGTTGTACAATGTACTAGGAAACTGGAAAAACATTCAAAATGGGGTGGAATTGGAGAAAAAAATTAGTGTGACTTTATTTTTACAGCGTTCACAGAGTAAAATGACGTTACCGGTATTTTATGGATAGGTACAGTTCCAAGGATACATTTTATATAGTATATTTTACGTTTTAACCCCTCAACAAAAATCCAAATCTTTGAAAAAAAAAAACCTAATTTCTTGTCGCCATATTCTGACACCCATAGCTTTATTTTTGTGTACCGTGATGCATAAGGTGTGGTTTTTTTGGTGACGTCAGATGTACTTTTTAGTTATAAAATTTTAGGGAATGTCTATTGCTTTGATCACTTTATTCAAATTTTTATTAGGCGCGAAACTGAGAATCGGCGGTTCGGTTCTTTGGATATTTTTTCTCTTGCTACAGTGTTCACCATATGGGAACAATATTTTAATAAGTTTGTAGACCGGGAGTTTCCGGATACAGGGATAACTGCTGTGTGTGTGCTTCACTTTATTTTTTAACTTTAATGTGTTCTAAGGAAAGGGGGTGATTTGAATTCTTATTTCTTTAAAAAAAATTAACTTTTTAGCTAATTAAACCCAAAATACTGGCAGTTCTATTACAGGCTGTATAGAACAGAGAATAGATAATGTCAGACAAATCTGGGAGCCTTCAATAGGCTCCTGGCTGTCATGGCAATGGAGCCCTAGCACTGGTTCTTGTTCCGACACAAAATGCCCATGCACCCCCACAAAAATGGCGCATCGGTCAGGTTTGTAGGTTTCACCAAGGTATTTTAGAGGTTATTGCCTGAAATTAGTGCAGGCACTATGGCCGCCATATTTAAATACCCAACATCCTCCATATAATTGTCGGAAATGGGTTAAAGAGCAAGACCATCCTATGACAAATATATGGTACTGTGTAAGATCTGCAGGCAGAAAATAAACCATGGCTGTGCAGGTACAGATGTAAGAATTAGGTCACTCTGTACATGAAAAGGCATCACCAGCTCATTTGTCTAAGTGAGCAAAGACCATCCTCATCATTGTCACCACCTCTCATCCTCCTGCTCCTCATCCAGCAATATGCGCCCAGTTATTCAGCTGCTCATCAACTTGACTTGTACCTGTTCAGTTTGGTGATTCAGTTGCTGCCATATTGGTTTCCACTGCTTTTTCCACTGTCTGTGCTCAGCTTCAATGGAAGATGCCTAGTGGCTATTTTTGTGGGAAAGCTATTCCTGCCTTATATTACGTCAGACAATGGCTTGCTTCTTAGATATGTCAGTGTAAGGAAAGGTGAACACCACCTTTTGACATGTGGAACAATAATTATTGGCAGGAACAATACATGGCTTTTACAGCCCACTGGGTTAATGACTTGAGAGAACAGTGGCGACGGCCCACAAGAGCTTTAAGGCCAGGTGCTAGTACTGATGACATTTGGTTTATTCAGTCCCAATTCCAACACCAAGCAGGGCCCTTCTACATCTTTTCTTCTCACTGGACCACTTTCCACCACCACCTTAACCAGTGCAAGTTGTTCCCACTTCCCCTCCCTTGTTTCATGTCAAGTTGCAGCGCTGCCATGTGGAGGAGCTTCTTCCCTCTATCCAGTAGAAAATATTCCACTGGATGTCTCATTGCCAAACACAACTGGTGAGCGTTGTCACCAATAATGGCACACATTGTGGCTGCACTGCAGTTGGGTAAAACACATTATCCCAGCATGGTGCATGTGGTAATTTGGTGGAGCGCTTTTTTATAAATGTATATAGTGGCTTAAAGGAGGTGCCATTCATGGTCAGAAAAGTATCTGCAAATTTCAGCCATTCTTATGTGACTAAGAATTTCTTGCTGGTCTTACAGCAACAAAACAGCCTGCCTTTACATCATCTCATGTGAGATTTTCCAGCTTTCTTGAATTTCACATTGCACATGCTGGAGCATCCTGTGAGCAACAGAAAGCAATGAATGATTATTGCATGCAACAGACCACAGGGACAATCTGTGGCATGACTAGGTATGGCTGGGCCCAAACATCACCCCCATGCCCAACCCCTGGTGAAACCTGTCGCCGCCGGCCTGCTAAATTATCATATTTATATTTTTAGAAAACTTACCTGATACTCAAAGCCAGAACAGGAAGGATTTGTTTCCATCTGTTCCTGCTAACTTATCACACGTGCAACCTAAACCACAAAAACATGAGTGTATTTTTAACCAAGTGGAATAAAATTAATTTATCCAATTTTGAAACTTATATACAATGCAACAAACTTGGAACTAAAAGCAGAACCAACTTGTTTCCATCTCTTGTGTAATATCTGCCAAATTATAACTCAAAAACAAAGCAACCTAAAGAAGAAAAAGAAATATAAAGGATCTGTATGCTGTGCTATTCTGCTTATTACAGATACAATCATTACAGTATTGATTACAATAACGCATTTAAAATGAACTTGTGCTAGGTTCACGTGTCTTATGTTTCTGTTCTTCCGATCCGCTTGGGGACCCGAAAAATGGAAACCCAATCCCCCTAAAAAGTGGTTACCTGCAGAAACCTGCAGTCCACAGACTATATCGGGGTCCTCTGGGTTTCCACCCGAAAAAAAGGCGGAATGGGAAACTGAATCCCCGAACGGAGACCGAGCACTAGTGTGACCGCAGCCTTACATTAACAAAACAGGTTCTTGAACTGAATAATAAACAGGATGAATCCTCAACCTAAAGAAACACATTTGAGGTTTTTATCTGTGTACGACTATTTTAAGACCACAACTTTGGTACCTGTGCTAAGGGCTGAATATGTAATGAAACCTCTCCCCCACTTCTGAGGGGATCAGCTCCTTATCCAGGCCACATTTCTAGTGCCAGGTTTTGCATGAACTGTTAGTAAAACTTAGTTCAACAGGAAACGTTTCAACTGTTGAAATTCAAAAACTCCCAAAAACTTTACACTTATACACAAGACGAGACTGTTTCTTAAAGCACACGTTTGTGTGCCCTGTGTTTGAAAAAGGTGTCCACGATGCTGTCTAATTTCCTAGCTCTCTCATTTTCAATGCTCAGCACTGCAAGCCCGGAAAGCCTTTGTTCTGACATAGTAACCTGCAAGTAGTTTTTTATTCATTTTAGCTTGGAAAAAGATCTTTCAGCACTGGCTACTATCACAGGCAGAGCTAAGAATAGAAGCAAGGCTATGTAGGCAGGCAGTGTAGATGAATGGGCACTGTTGTCTACCAACTGGAGGTGAGCGACGTCACTAACCGAGGTCTCTTCAATTTCTTTCCCTAATGCAGACTGAAAACTAAGCAGTTGACCAGGAAAAGTTGGTGATAAATCTTCCAGGTAAATTTCTTGCAGCTTTGAATAGATCAGATGCAGATGAAAGTATTTGCAGGCTGAATTATGTGAAACCGACCAAGAACCTGATTAAAGTCCTTTAAACCTGTTTAGAAGCTGAGATGTTCTAATATCTAAACATGAGATGAAAACTGTTTTTCCCCATCATTCAATCTATCAACTGACAATTCATCAAAATGGCTCTTAACTTTAGGGACCCTTTACCTTTGAAATTGAGGGGAAATGCCCCAATGTGGTGCAAACCATGCTGCAGACTGTTTAGCTTACTCAAATTGCTTCCTGTACTGGCCAAGACTGTCTACTGCATTCTTAATGAAACTTGATTCCTTGGCCAAATTTTCGTGTTTGCTTGCAAAACTTTTGAAATTGTATTGACTTTTTCTAAAATTCTTGATCGAATGACTAAAACAATGAAATCAAATGACTCAATTTTTTTTTTTTATGGATGTGGCCTCTTTTTTTTTTTTTTTGATGAACTAAGAATTATCTTTGACAGCGCTTACAATATATCCATAAAACTAAAACATAATGGTAGCAGGGATTCATATCGTGATCCCCAACATGTAGGAAACAATTTCTTCAATGTCAGGCTTGATTTTGTTAAAGAGCAAAGCTTCCTATCGTCTTATCCTATCAGCAAAAAATGTGTATAAATTCTGCACTATATCAAAAAAAACCTTGAATGGACATAAACAGCATTTTGCTTTTTTTTCCTAAAATTCTGGCCCTCTCTCGAGTATATGCCACTCATTGTCGCAGCTCCAGCATATTCCTGGCCACGACACTTGTTCAATGTTAGGTCTTTGTTCTCTCTACAGGCAATGTCGTCATTTTCTATTCCTGCAGCACTCTGGTCTTTTACCACATGGAATCCCAAAAACACCTTGTGTATTGTAACACTGATTGTTCTCATGTTCTCATTTCTGGCAGCAGAAACATACCGGAAAACCTGACTTAGCTGGTCAGTTTTTGAGAGATCCTGTGTAATATCCATAATGGAGTAAAATTTGTTCCTGCTGAATTTGAGATTTCTTTCTATACTTGCTGGGAAAGAATGTGGAGGATTTCATATTGTTTTGTCGGGCTCAAATATTTTATCGATCTCTTGTGGCATTTGAATTCTTTTAATGCTGGATCATAGTCAGCATAGAGAGGAAATTGCCGTTATTAATCTTCTCTAAATGCTCTCTGGCCACGAAACTGTATATTTGCCATTGCTATAGTATGTTACATTTTACAATTCTCTTGCCTCCAAAAAATTTTTTCTTACCTGGTTTACCTCTGTTTCCTCATCCATAGTCCCCTTTTTCCTTCATTGATATGTTATACAGGCTTCAATATGAGCATTTCCAAACCCCCCCACCCCGTGATGGCGTCCGACAGCCCATACAGCTGATGGTCCAGGTGCTGCTTGTCAGCCCCCCCACTAATCAAGTATTTATAGCCTATTATGAGGATAGGCCATACATTACTTAAGCCCTGGTCTCCTTCGACAACCCCATTAGTGGCACACCCCTTTAACAACTGTAAGTTCACTGCCTGGGGAAAAGGGGGACAAGTGCCACATTCAGTGTCAGTGAAGTGTGGTCTCAGAGTTCACTAAAATAAGAACACTCTTCACAGACCCGGTTTCCCCCTTTCCAGGCAGCAGACGTATTATTCTTTATTCCCTCTCTGACCGAACCACTCCCAGTCAGATAAAATAGCAGCAGCACCATGCCATCACTGCTGCACAGCCTTGCCTGTCCTGCACGTGTGGGTCCAGTCCTGGCTGGGTCCAATGGAAGTTCCTCCACTGAGTCCACTCTGCTGCTCCACTCCACAAAATGACTCGGGCCCGGCCACTCGCATTCCCTTCTTGCTGAGCGTCATAAGTCTCCGCCCCTAGCATACGGACGCACACTGAGGGAGGAGACATATTTACCAAAGATCCTCAATCTACGTGATGTGAAAACACCCCGATAATGCCAACGGTAAAAAAATAGGTCACCGCCAGACAGTCTGTGGGGCACCCTCCACTCTGCCTGCCATCCAGGACATGAGTCAGAGTTTGACAGTGAATAAATTTTTTTTTTTTTGCATATTTTAGTGCAGGGATCCGTATGGGCCCCCTGATGTTTGGACCCTGTGCCAGTCCCTCAGGTTGCTACCATGGTAGTTATGCCACTGGGGACACTGTTGTTTTCAAATCTGCCACCGGAGGCTCAAGAGGGACATATGTTCTCTTGAAGCCCTTTGAGGAGGCCACCAAAGTAGGTACAACTGAAGTATCAGTGATGTCATCCCTTTAATACATATATTACAGGAAGCACACTCATGTAACACGGGATGGTAGAACAGCTTCCATCTGATCAACATCATCACCCTAGTGCTGTCAAGGTTCCACACACATCATGTCTACTTTTACATGTAACTGGAAGAACTGGTTCTAGATCATGGAGGTGGACCGGATTCTCCTAGATATGAGGCAGAGGAGGAGGAAAACCTTTCTTGTGGATGGAGAGGGACCTTGATATTTCACAACCGGGGGATGAGACAAGCCAAGACTAACCATGGAAGGCCCCTGGGACCATGCACACACTTGCAAGCATGACATGTTGTGTAATTCATTGCTTACACAGTGACAAGGATATTAGTATAAATCAAATGGATAACTGGATTGCTGTGCTTTTGGGCTTAGTATAAAGCTAAAATTGTCAATTTTTTTTCCTACCAAAGGGAGGCAAAATTGTGTAATCGGGATAGGCTGAATATCCAACATACCGCAACTTTTAGGGAACTGACTGCCAGTGCCAGTCACATGTCTGCCCAGAAATCCTCTGCCTACTCAGTCCTCTTCTTCACTCGATCAGTGCTCCATTGCCAGCTCCACAACTATAAATAGCAGAAGGAAGATCAGCAGCTCCAGCAGGAGGCAGTGCAATATTTGGAAAATTAAAGCAAATTTTTGTTTTTCAGTAGTACTAGCTGGACATAGTGGGTAACTGACACCCATCTGCTGCATACAGACATCCCTAGTCTGTTTGACTTGACAGATATCCTTGACCACATGGATATCTCGGCTTGCAGATTAGACCAGTAGCAGGAGCTGTTTATCAAAATAAGTATGTGTTGGTTTAAAGTGCTTGAAAGTACCAAACACTTATCTAATGTGCACGCACGTGTGAAACTAGCCCGCATGTGTGCCACAGTATCTATTGAACTGCCCGTAGTGTCAATAATGCCTGTTTTCTAGGGGAGTCCTCAATACCATCCTTATAAAGACTAATCTCTCAAAATATGGCAAACTGGGGATTGATGCGTGGCAGGCACCTGCTCCTTGATCACTGTTGTGTAAGGGATCTGATCAATAGAAATAACTGAAAAACCCTCAACTGATATTGTGCATCAAGGTCACATGTCTAGAGACAGTATGCTTGAGGTAACTGTTAGACAATAAATTGGCGTTTGTTCACCCTGTCTTAAACACATCATTGTGCGACCCACAAGAACACTCTAGCACGTAGATTGCAAAAGATGCAGAACAATCTAAACAGGTTTAGTGTAAAAATTTCACCCATGAAATGACTGGTAATGCTATTGACCCGAAGTTTAATGCAGTGGCAGCATTTGCACCTTTTGTGGTTGCATCTAAAGCTCCCTTTCGTTGTCAGAATATTGGCCATCGTTGGATATTTCCTTTTGGCTTTGTCTACTCGGGGCCAGCATATTTTTAAGGGACTTGGCTGTTCTGTATGTTCCCCGTGACTTGGGAAGACTGATCTTTAAGATAATAATTTTTGAGGATTGGCCAGTATTTTCTCAAAATAGCTCTTATTTCGTTGTGTGCCCCATTATAAGTGTTTTTTTTTTGTTTTTTTGTTTTTTTTTACATTCAATCTATACGTATCACGCATCATTGTTTGGGGTCCAAACATTCTTTGAGTTAAATTACTGGCTTTCTTTTTAGCTGTTTCAATGATACCTTATGGATAGTTTCTCGCTTTGAATCTTTGCACCAGGGTTTTACTGTTCTTGATCTGGTACAATTTCACTGCACGCTCTTAAATTGTCCGAAGGTTCGTTTTGTTCCCGTTTCTTATAGTGTAGACTGCAATAGTCTAAATTTATCTAATCTATAGACACTTGTGTGGATAATCTCATTACCATATTTTTATTTTTTTTAACTTGTATTTTATTGAGAATTTAATTTTCAAAGCACAGTACAAAATGTCAGGATTTGCGACGTTACAAAATCAAGGTGTGACCAGGGAAAGGGGGGAGAGTCCATAACTGGAGAGCATAGGTAAAATTGGAGGGACATAGGTATAAACAATTTTATAGATGAGTGGTGAACAAGAACCGTGAACAATAAACAGCAATCAAGTAAATCAGCATGGTTATGAAAAGTGACAGTCGAATGTCCATGGAAATTAGTCGAGTCCACTGTTGGCAAACGGCACAGTAGTACCAGTGTTAATGATGGGTATCATCATGATGAGTATCAGTGCAGGGTCAGCACTCAAAATTTGACCAAGTTATCCAATTATCCCATAGCCTCTTAAAGGCTTGGGTGTTACCCAGTCTGTTTGACAGCAAATGCTCCATGGTGCAGTTAAATGAGACTGCTTTAGAAATCTCAGGTAAGCTGGGGAGGTCTGTACTTTTTCATAGTTGGGCAATTTTTGTTCTAGTGGTAGTACGTGAAAGATTACGCACTGATCATCAAGGGGGAGTGTGTCGATGACCAGCGAAAGCAGAGCTACATAGGGTCCCCATGGAAATGGTACTGAAGTACAGTATGTAGTAAGTTATAAACTCGGGTCCATAGCTGCTGAACTCGAGGACATGACTAGGGTATATTGGACAGTATTAATGTGTCACACCAAAATATACCTTCCCTCATCATCAGTAAGCTTTTGGTCAATAGAAAAGGCTACTGTATCTCTAACCAGTATGGCCACTCCACACTTCTTGTGCACCGCATGGGAAAATACCTGAGTGGAGAAGCGCTTGTGGCAGAGCCAAGGAGCATGCTCCCTATTTAAGAGTCTCCTGAAGACAATGTCAGAATGAGACGTCCTCACCTCCTTTCACAGCACCGCCCTTTTATATAGAGACTTCAGGCCTTTAACATTACAAGATAATACCTTAAATCCCATGGTTGTCGGTTCGGGCGGCTATAAGGGACAGTGTCTCATCAGAGTGATGTTCAAATCCCATTCATGGCATAGCTTGAGCTGCTTCAGGGCTGTTGGCGACTTTCATGGAACCGTTATAAGAGATGATTAGGCGGACCGGAAAATGCCATTTGTACTGGATGCCATGATGCAGGGTTCTGTTAACCTTTGCAAATGAGCGCCTGCGGGCCATGGTAGCTACGGAGAGGTCTGCAAATAGTGTGATCACTTTGAAACGTTCTGGTAGATCCTGAGGGTTTCTGGCCGCCACCATGAGTTTTTCTGCAACGTGATAAAAGTGAATTCTTGCAATATCACGAGGGGTTACAGGTTCTTTTGGTTTAGGTAGTCTCTGAGCTAAATCAATAAGCAAATCCTGGGAGGTCTTGGCAGGGAGAAGTAGGGCAAAGTAGTCAGTCAGGAAGGACATCTCTTCGCTCTTTACCGATTCTGAGATGCCTCTAAACCGTATGTTATTACGACGGAACCTGTCTTCCATGTCCGCCACCTTCAGCTTTAGAGCCGCCACCACCTCCTCCTTTATATCATTAGTAACGTCAACCAGGTCGTTGTGTGCTGCTGTTCCGCCATTTTGTTCTCTAACTATTAGCTGTGAGCATGAGACCTTTCTATCTACCAAGGGAACTATCACATGTCATCGTGATAGCTGCATATGTCCCCCCCTCTGCGAAAGCTGACGCTGCCTGTGAGGTCCTACAAGCCACGCTGAGCCAGTTACAGTCTCAGCACCCCCAGGCCCTCCTTCTTGTGTCTGGCGATTTCAACCATGCCTCTCCATCATCCACACTTCCCAGTTTCACACAGTATGTAACCTGCCACACAAGAGACAACAAAACACTGGACTTGTTCTTTGCCAACGTGAGGGAGGCATATAACTCATCAGCCCTACCGCCCCTGGGAAGATCGGATCACAACCTAGTACATCTCCGACCTGTGTACAAGCCACTTGCACGTAGAGAACCAGCTGTCACCCGCACAGTGAGGATATGGTCCGAGGAGAGTGATGAGGCTCTGAGGGATTGTTTTGACACAACCGCATGGGAAGTGCTGCAGGATTCGTATGGAGAAGATATAGAAGGACTCACACACTGCATAACGGACTACATTAATTTTTGTGTGGACAACACAGTACCCACAAAAGTGGTGAGGTGCTTCTCCAACAACAAACCATGGATTAACGCTGATATAAAAACACTACTTAAGGAGAAAAAGATGGCATTCAGGACAAGAGATAAGGAGGGGTTGAGGGAAGTACAAAAGGAGCTGAGGCATCTAATCAGGCAAGGAAAAGCCAGTTATAAGGAAAAAATGGAAAAGCAAATGGAAAGAAAAGACATAAGGGGGGTCTGGGAGGGGCTTAAGTCAATTTCGGGTCATAAACAGTCGGTCTGCCAGATTGAGGCAGATGTTAACTGGCTTAATGAACTAAACCTATTCTTCAACAGATTTGATCACACACCAGCTCCTCCCACCCCAGAATGTCCTTCAGCTCCCCTCACCACAATGACTTCACCCCATTCACCCCATGTGGCTACTTCCCAACAGACCAGTAAATCCAGAAATCTGTCTTTATCTGACCACAGTCTGACCTTCACACGGGCCCAGGTGAGGAAGGAGATGAAAAAGATCAAGGCGAGGAAAGCCGCAGGGCCAGATGACATCAGTGCAAGGCTAATTAAGACTTGTGGGGACCAGCTGTGTGGTATAATTACATATATGTATAATATGAGCCTGAGGCAGGAAATAGTCCCTGAATTATGGAAATCTTCTTGTGTGGTACCAGTTCCAAAGAAACCTCACCCTATGGACCTCAACGACTACAGACCTGTAGCACTGACATCCCACTTGATGAAGATCTTAGAGAGATTGGTTCTCACACATCTTCGCCCTCTAGTGAGCCCCGCTATGGACCCTCTCCAGTTTGCTTATCGACCGGGCATTGGGGTAGATGATGCCATCATCCACCTTCTGCACAGGGCTCTGTCTCACCTGGAGAAACCAGGGAACACAGTGAGAATAATGTTCTTTGATTTCTCCAGTGCTTTTAACACCATACAGCCCAGGTTACTGAGAGACAAGCTGGGCCTTGCTGGAGTGGACCACCACCTCTCCAACTGGATCCTAGACTACCTCACAAATCGACCTCAATACGTGAGAGCCCAAGACTGTGTGTCAGGTACCGTGATCTGTAATACGGGGGCACCTCAGGGTACGGTTCTCGCCCCTTTCCTCTTCACACTTTACACTGCTGATTTTAGGTGCAACTCATCCAGCTGCTACCTACAGAAGTATTCTGACGACTCTGCAATAGTAGGCCTCATCACAGACGATGATGACAAGGAGTACAGAGAACTGAACCGGTTTTTTGTGGACTGGTGCCACCGGAACCACCTGAAGATTAACGCGGGGAAGACCAAGGAGATGGTGGTGGACTTCCGTAAAGGCAGATGCCCTCCAAAACCAGTGGACATCCTGGGGACGGGCATCGAGATTGTGAACACCTATAAGTACCTGGGTCTGCTCCTTAATAATAAGCTGGACTGGGCAGATCATATGGAGGCCCTGTACAGGAAGGGCCACAGCAGGCTCTACCTGCTTAGGAAGCTGAGAGCCTTTGGAATCCGGGGGGCACTTCTTAGGACTTTCTTCAACTCGGTAGTGGCATCAGCCATCTTCTTTGGAGTGGCCTGCTGGGGGAGCAGTATATCAACCAGGGACAGAAATAAACTTGACAAGCTGATTAGAAGGGCCAGCTCTGTCCTGGGGAGCCCACTGGACCCAGTGCAGGTGGTGGGTGACAGAAGGATACTGTCCGTGGTGAGCTCCATGCGGGAGAATAACTCCCATCCCATGCATGAGACTGTGATTGCGCTGGGCAGTACTGTCAGTGACCGACTGCTCCACCCTAGGTGTGAGAAGGAGCGCTATCGGAAGTCTTTCCTCCCCACCGCGGTTAGGCTGTACAACCAACACCGACCTAAGTGGAGATCATTACATACAGAGAACTGAAATATCTCTCTGCCTGTTAAATCCCCCCCCCCCTCTGCTACGTCCTATCTGTCTGTCTGCTATTAATGTAATGCCTCTCACCTTGGAACATTCCTGTACATGTTGTATTTGTATTTGTATCTGCTTATCTTATCTTTGCTGCTGTAACACACTGAATTTCCCCACTGTGGGACTATTAAAGGACTACTATTATTATTATTATTATTATTATTATTAAATGTGAGGTGCGGTCTGCCATAGAATGCAATTCAGTTTGCAGTTCAGATTGGCCAGTTTAAAATCCGAAAACAGAGCCCTCATGACTGCCTCCGATATAGGTTTGGAGGAACTGCCATGCTCTGGGCCTGGGGAGGACTGCAGATTGATGCTGAGCATGCAAGGAGTAGTGGGCATAGATGGAGCCTGTAATGGTGTCAGCACAGGAGAGTCTGGTAGGGCTAGAAGTAGAAGGGAGGCCAGACTGCTGGCTGAAGATGGCAGCAGGGTAAGTGATTGAGTCACCTCTGCATGTACTCACTGTGGGCTGCTCAGTGATATTCGGTAAGGCCCTCTGTGCTGTGGAGGCAGTGATGCGGACGCCATTTTGGATGGTCTCTGACATGGCCGCCAGGAAGAATTGTTAGTTTGAGGACTTTTCTTCCTTCCGTGAACCATCGCAGGCAGGATGACACCAGGAGGATCCGTGGTGAAAATTAGGCAGGTAGGGTAGGTTGGAGCCGGTGTGTTGCTGTGTTGACCGGTGGCCTCGCAGCCTCGGAACAATGCATCCGACTCCATGTGCCGCTTGGCCACACCCCCACCATATATTGATTCATACCAAATAGAAGTTGAATAAAACAGCCTGATATTTACTGTAGAAAGTGATGAATGCAGTGGCAATACCGTGTCCGCATTCCGCTATATGCACATGCGGGGCTTAGAATGCTGCCACTTAACTATACATATGTTTGACCGCTTTGCCAGGCGGCCCACGCATGCGCAGACAAGGGAACCAAGTGCCGTATGAGGACCGAAGTTGAAAGGCTCATCTGCACGTACAGTAGCTGTGCCATGTGTTTGTATGTAAGTCTTTTGTTCAAAACAGAAGACAGTGTTCCAAAATAAACTTGATTCCTTTTACAAAGAATTCCTTTTGTATGGGAGGCATATGCGCATCCGCTTCTAACACCATAGCAATAACAGACAAATCCTTGTGTGAGTTGTTGCTATAAAGTGGACACATCTAATGTAGTCCATATGTATGTAGATTCCCATGATAATGGTAACAGATATTCTATGAGGCTGGCCAAATCCTGTAAATATAAAGGCAGGTTTATAACCAGCTTTTGAAGGTATATATCTATACTGGGATACATTTCTGGTGATAGCATTCATGCCTGAAATAAATGGAGATTAACTAAATCCTTATGGATTTGCGAAAGAAAAAATAAGGCCAGCATTGGGTTTTTAATAGTGAGGAATCCTTTTTTTTTCATGAGGCTTCCTAGGCTAAAACCCTCCTGGATAGTTTATGGTATTCCTGCAAATGGTGTTTAGTTGGATCTTCGGATAATACGGTAGAATATTTTCCGCCTCTTGTATATAGGACTTTCTATTCTGTATCACCACTCCTCCACCCTTGTCAGCACTCCTGATAATGTTATTGGTGGAGAGGGATCAAATGGTCTTATTCTCATCCTTAGGGAAATTTTTGTATAGGGAACTTTTATTGCCTGTCTGTTTTCTGAATTTGGCTGCTAACAGAGAATAAAAGGTTTCAGTATGGTTTCTTTTGTGATGTACAGGGTAAAATTTAGATTTTGGCTTGAGCAGGAGCAGGGTCACATTTTCCATTAGTTGTCTTGTTAGGAACTACTTGTTCCTTTTGGGACTCGGACTGAAGTAATTTGATATGTTTGTTTTTCTCCCCCCTCTACATCTTGTTTTTCAGAAGGGTTTGACGATTTTGTCTCGTTTTCCTTTTTAAGTCTAAAGGGCTGTAAAAATCCAAAATGTTGGTATATAGAGGTGCTTGCTTTGTGTGGAATGCATTTACTGGGGTAGTTACTGGGGGGAGCCCTAAAAAAGATCCAGTACCATTGAGTAAGGATGGGGAGTCTGGTGTTGTTGCTTTCTCTCTGGGTGAGGGATAGAGAAGTATCATACAGGGAGTTCTCAAGATCACATTCAATTACAGAATCGTCCGGAGGATTTTTTTTTTCCTTCTGGAGTTGTCAGTTTATTTTGCTGACCCCTTTCAGACCCTAAATTCTTAGTGCCTTTACTGAAATGGCAAGAACTAGATTGTATGGAGGTCTGGATTAAAACACTATAGGTTCTAACCAATTTGCCAAATTTGGTTGGGGGTAGGGACAAGGAAGTGGACTCATGGGCCCCAGGGGAAGTAGACTCCAATCTGGAATTATTAGGACCAATAGTGTTCCCATTGGGTATTTGATTTGTGTTGTCCAGATTTGGTCTGGCACCATATTAGTATGTCTGGGTTTTAGAGGTTCTGTTCTGTGGAGTAATCAGAAGGGGGTCAGATGACCTAAAAGTTATTTTTAGTATTTTTAATAGTTGTAAGATTAAACGTTTTCTGACATAGCTTTCCTTCTGAATGAGGCATATGGTGTGTGTGTGCACTCCTTTTGAACCCCATTAGGTCTGGGGACAGCCTGACCGGACTTAGAAAGTTGCCGATTTGGCCTTCAACCAGAACTTTAATGTTCAAATAATTCCTCTGCTCTCTGAGTTTTTTGGTTTTGGGCTCACGTACGCCTCCATATATACTCAATGAGCGTGTGTAAGACCCAACACATTAATAAAATCCAAATGACTATTGTATTTATCTAGATGTTACATTAATTGGTGAACTTTGTCCAAATTCATTTTGCCAAATTTTGGTGTTTGTGAACGTCTTTCCAATTACATGTTGGTGGCGATCCCATTCCTCAGTGAACACATTGTACTTTAATGGCACCATTCAATATCCTGTGCAATGTACTGGGAAGCTGGAGAAAAAATTCTGAAAGAGGTGGAATTGGAAAAAAAACACATTTGCACCAGTTTCTTATGAGTTTAATTTTTACAACATTACAACTATGTGGTAAAAATGATGTTACCTGTATTCTATGGGTCAGTATGATCACGGCAATACCAAAATTTTATAGTATTTGTAATGTTTTTTGATACCTTTTCAAAAATTGAAAACTTTGCAAAATAGAAAAAAATTGAGCCACCTGTAACTTTTTTATATTTGTGTATGGAGCTGGAGTACCCGGAAGAATCCCACACAAACTTTGCAGATGTTGCCCTTGGTTGGTTTCTTGAACCTAGGACTCCAGCGCTGCAAGTCTGCAGTACTAACCACTGAGCCACCATGCTGCCCAACTTCTGGGGGACTTTTGGTCCTCCCGTCCAGATCACTGAGGGATCTAGAACAACCCCTTTGTTTACCACCAACTTACTATTCATTTACCCATAGGCATATATGTTACTATCACTTTGACATTCCTAATGCTGTCTTGGTGATAAAGAGCTCCTTGGAGACTTCAGAATGTCATACACAACTTCTCAGGGCACTTTGGATCAAATTTATATTAATATATATATAATCTAATCGATTTTTATCAAATGACACCTAGAATAAATTTCAGGAAATTTCCTCATCACAAGTTAACATACAATAATATAGAACAAGCATCGAATGGATTCCCTCTGTGATGGACTCAGGCTACTTCCTTCCAAGGAGTCACCTACTTAGATCTTCTTTTTGCTCTTCTTACCTACCTCAATGCTCTTAATTCTCCATAATCTCAAGCCTCTAACACGTTGGTAGCTGAGGGTTCTGGATAGATTTTTGTCTCTAACTGCTCATTTGCTACTATAACCTCCATGTCCAGAAACTCTGTCACCTCTAAATGTACTTGTGAATCTTATATTCATGTTTCTTATAATTCAAGTATTTATTAAACTTCATAAATGTGGAGAAATCTGCAGAAGTTTATCAGATCAATCTTTTAAGAAATTCTGCTTCATTTCCACATTTCTGTTTATAGATTACCATCTCTAAGATGCCTATGTTACTAAATACTTGCATTTCCTATAAAATTCTAGAAGGTCTTTTATATAGTTTTGCTGTATTTCTGCGTTGTCTTTTAGACATTCATAACGTCATTCCAAGTCCAATATCCAAAGTTGGTCCTGACACAGCCATGGACACAAGTGCATGACATGACAAGTCTCCATGTGAAGGTGAAGTACTACATTTGGTATACTTGTCCTGCACTGTTACAGATATATATATATATATATATATATATTTTTTTTTTATTAGTAACTTGCTGTCTAGTCCTTGCATTGGAAACAAGATTATTGTTTTAGGCTCCAGCAGGCAAATAGAAAAGGCAAAGCCCAGTGATGGAGGATACTGGTTTACTTGCCTCTACATCTAGGTTTTTGTTTTTTTTAAGCTTTGTTTTTTCTCCCTTTTTTTAAATGCCTTCAATAGTATCCACAATACATAAGTGGGTTGAAAGGGTAAGGGGCTGCTTCTGTCATCTCATCATCAATCTCCAGGTCAGTCATCTCTGTAGCACTAAGGCTGGTTAACATGTCTGCATTCAATTCATGAAGTATGGACCATACGTTGGCTGTATTTGCTGGATTTGAAGTCTCCTGGGACCTGGGGTCTCAGTATTTCATTTATTGCTCTTGCCAACATATACAGCATATACTTACTGTTCTCAGTAGGGCTCAACCTAAATTCCCTTCCAGCTTTTCAACTGAACACTTGCACAAATGGAAGACGCCAAGCAGAAGAATAATAGTACGTTCTGGTAGTTTGCAAACAAAGGTGTGGACTTTGATCAGCTTCCAGATATGTCCTATGAGTAGTTCAGTGTCTAGCTGTTTTGGCACCTCAATGGGGGCCTGAACCATAAGAAGAATTCTCTTTTCAAGCATCTATGTAAGGATAAGAAGGAAGGTTTCTCCATGAGTGAGACTATCACTCATCTTAGACATGATCATTTTGCCAGAATGGTAGCTGGTGGGAGTTTACAATGGAAAATCCTTCAGTCAAGTTGAAATCAAGCCTGAGATGACTGATCCTTACTTGAATCATTTACAAGGCTGTAAAACATGGCAGACCTGGTATTGGTGCCGGTGTCTTCTAGGATTATTCCATTGAATTAATATTTTATTATAAATGCTCATCTATGTACTCATGTATTCAGTATGGGACAGTATTCCCATTGTGAAGTGGTGAATCACAACATTAGATAACTGAGACCAGGTCCGCAGCATTAGCCAACATACACTCATACATTTAACGGGCTGAATATGGCCGTGAGAAGCTGTAAAAGACATTTGTATAAGGTATCATAGAAATTATTGCTGGTTCAAGTCTCCTAGTGGACAGATGTTAAACTACTAAGGTTTACTATAATTGTCCAATATTAAAATTAAAAAGCAAAAACATTTTGGATAAAGTGTTTTAATGTGCCAAAGTGTTTGAAAGTGACAGATATATTGGGTAGCATCATAACTGTATTGAGCATTACAAGGTAACATGTTCTCCCCAGTTTCTCAGAGTGGATTACTGGTTTCTTGAAACCCGTATAAGCTGTTAGTGGTAAATAGAAGGGCTCCTAAAGTCCATGCAGAAAAAAAAAATGCAGAATAGCTCTCCTCCATAAGTAAAAACTCTCTCTCCAGTGCCCCCTAAGTGTCTTCTTTCCAAAACCTCTACAATGGCGGGAAGACCTTTAAAATTCTACTTCTATACAAGGATAGGGATCTACATATGGTTCTATGGTGACATTTCCATGTAGAGTATAATTTAGAGCATTCCAGTTAATGACATTACCGCTCATTTCATTATCAGCAAAATAATCCATCATATTCTCATCCGTCAGAGCTTTATCCCACATATTAAGATCTGTCATCTCTCCTACAAAGGACTGTGATGCATCAAATCCTCCACCATGTGAGTCTTGCTCCTGACCAATAATGATGATGGGGTCACCGTTGATCTCTACATTCGATTTCTTGTTGTCTTTGTAATATTTTCCATCTACAAACAGTCCCCAGACTGAAGAGTCCCAGGTCACACACATACTTGTCCATTCTGTAAAATTTTTGTTCTGCAAATCATAATACTGGTGCTTTTGATCAACAAGTTGATAAATTTGATTTGATCCTCGAGGATGATAGAGGAGAAAAGAGTTGGCATTTGTTTCAATGGATAGTGAAAACAAGGAATAAGCCCGGGTCAGACTTGAGTGGAATCTCATGCAGACGGTGGCCTCTTTAAATGGTCCAATATGGTCTGGAAATATCCGAACATATGAGGTGTTTGACTCCACTGGGAAAGCAAATAATTTCTCTTTCATATCTGTGTAAGAATATAAAAAAAATTAATCATTACCAGGTTAGTTTATGGCGACTGTCACTAGAAGTTACCATCTATCCAAATGATAGGTGGCAATTTGGTAATCTGTGACAAATTGCTCACCGCTGAAATCTCC
Organism: Leptodactylus fallax; assembly: GCA_947044405.1. Lineage (NCBI taxonomy): Eukaryota > Metazoa > Chordata > Amphibia > Anura > Leptodactylidae > Leptodactylus > Leptodactylus fallax. The sequence continues at coordinate 345,963 of CAMRHE010000498.1, read as the reverse complement.
AACAATCACAAACTGGGATGCTATGTAGCAGGACAGAGTAAGCACCGCTCCATTCACTTCAATGGGATGGATGGAGAAAGTTGATGCACAGCAGTCTCTATCATTGAGATGAATGGAGCAGAATATGTTGTCTTCCCTGCCAACCCATTCAAAACTGTGGTGCAAAGTACCCTTGTTCTCACGATTTGAGGATCTGAGCAGTGGTACCCCCACTGATCAGCAAGATACCCCTTCTTCAAATGTTGCTGCATTTGGACTCACACACATACTCACGTGGGTACAGCAGAGCCATGGTACCAGGTAATAGTAACACCCAGGTCCATAGGCTCCAGTGCTATATAAAAAAAAAATGCCATTATATACTGCACATGGAAAGTGGAGACCCTGTAACTGGTTTTGCATTGCCCGGCAACTTCAATTACACTTTTGGGCAAAGCAAAAAAAATAATTAGGGGTAGGGAGGAGGGGGACTGACTTTTCTGACCAAAAACCGCAGGGATCCACAACATCAACCAGAGCAGCATCTTCTCGATGATTTAAGATGGAAAGTGTTTCAGGATATTTAGTTGTACCGTACAGTCTTCAACAGTTTTCCATCAGCACCTCCTTATATACTCGGTTGAAGCTGATGGGTTCTGATAAGATACGATTTCCTTCTGCTGATATTACGGGTGTCAAAACAATAAAGAGGAACAATGTTAAAAATACTCTTAAATTCAACAGATATTTATTGAACTTCACCAGCTGTACATTCAACGTCTCCCACTCGCACACCCCCTTCTCAAAATGCCCTTCTTCTGTAGGTGTCCTTCAAGGCTCTGTCCTGGGACCAAGGGGAGTAGCTATATAGGGTGCAATGAGAGCCCCAAAGATCCCTTTGCATAAAATATACCCCTATTCTGGCACAATGTACATTATTAATGGCACATATATTAACGGTAGATATTTTGCATTGGGGTCCAGGAGCTTAAAGCTATGCCTCTCTCCTGGGATCCCTCATGTTCTAAATCTACACCCTCGCCTTGACCAACTCGTATTGGTTTTTAATACCACTATATTACCCCGAGACACTCATCTCTCTGGGCCAGACTTCTCGCTCTGTTATCCAGAGTGTCTTGCTTCCTCTCCTCCTGCTTTCTAAAACTCAATATGGAGAAAACGAAGTTGATCTCCCACCACCACCTTACACAGTCCCCCTACCTGACCCAGCTATCATATAATAAGTTAATGGTGCCTCACCCCACAACCATACTGTAACACTGACCGCCAGTCACCCTTTCAGTGCCAAATCACTTTAACTTTTTTTTTATTTTTTTTTATTTCCTGCAATGTATTGTAAATTTGCTACAACGTTCGTTAAAATTTGCTGTACCATCCACGGTGGGGGTTTTCTGATGTAGTAACACTGACCGCCTGTCAGTCACGGTTTAATTCCCAAATCACTTTTTTTGCATTATTTCCTATCTTCCAGATGAGGTGTTTGTAGCCTACAATATTTTCCATACTGTCCACATGTCCTGCAGAGTTGTCCAGATTTCACAAATGTTGTAGTGGAGAGAAATCGGTCCATAGTCATCTAATGCTTATCTTATCTTATCTTTGCTGCTGTAACACACTGAATTTCCCCACTGTGGGACTATTAAAGGACTATTATTATTATTATTATTATTATTATTATTATTAATGGGCACACAAATGTACAACTCTTAACAAGCAGCTTTTTTTTTTCTTTTAATTTGACTTTAGTTTTTCATAAAATAATCAAAGGAAAACCAGTAATAGTCAAATTACTCTCAAGTATATTCAGGATAAATGCATAAATAAATAAGATTACTAGTTACAGGAATACCAAAAACTACACTACACGAGCATAGCTGTACACTGTACAAAACTCACGCATAATAGTTGAAAGCTGAATAAGGTTGAGTAAGCCCCCCTTTTAATCCCTTCCTGCCACAGACATTTTTCAATTTTTTTTTTACTTTTGCCTTTCAAACCAACTTTTTAAAAAAATTTTTCCTTATGCGGAAATGCTTGTGGGACAAATTGTACATTGTACAAAATATTAAATGGTACCATTACGATGTACTAGTAAGCTGGAAAATAGGGTGGAATTGGAGACTAATTTGTGTGACTTATGTCCCCTGTATTCTATGGGTAGGTACAATTCCAGGGATAACAAATTTTATACAGTTTTTTTTTTTTTTTTTTTTTACATTTTAAACCCTTAAATCCAATTTATTGCAAAAATTTTTTCTGAGGCCAGATGTATTTTTTTTAGTTATACTATTTCGGAGAATGTCTATTTGTGTATTATCTTTGGTCACTTTTTATGAGGTGAAACACAAACGATGATACGGTTGTCTTTTGATTTTTTGATTTTTTTTTTTTCCTGCTACAGCATTCACCATATGGGAACAATATTTTGTAGACCGGCAGTTTTCGGATACAGGGATACCTAACGTGTGTGTTTCGCTTTACTTTTAACTTTAATGTGTTCTAAGGAAAGGGAGGTGATTTCAATTTTTAATTTAACTTTTTAAAGTTTTAATTGTGCAACTCGAAATACCGGCAGTTCTATTATAGGCTGCATAGAACAGATATAGATATGCAGAAGATAATGCCAGACAAGCCTTCAGTAGGCTCCCAGCTGTCATGGCAATGGACCCCCAGCCCTGGTTCTTGCTCTGACACAACAAAAATGGTGGCGCACATGCATTGCCACAAAAATGGCACCTTGGTCAGGTTTGTAGGTGTAACCGAGGTGTTTTCGGAGGTTAATGCCCGAAATTAGTTCAGGCATTACCACCGGGTTTCTGCTGTATAATACAGATGTACCCGGTGGCTATGGTGGCCACCTTATTTAAATATCCAACATCCGCTGTATTATTGTTGGAAATGGGTTAAAGAGCAGGATCATCCTATGATAAATATGGTACTGTGTAAGATCTGCAGGCAGAAAATAAGCAGGCACAAATGTAAGAATTAGGTCACTCGGTACGTGAAAAGGCATCACCAGCTCATTTGTCAATCTAGAATTGGCAGGGGCTGGCTGAGTGAGCAAAGGCCATCCTCATCATTGTCACCACATCTCATCCTCCTGCTCCTCATCCAGCAATATGCACCCAGTTGTTCAGCTGTTCATCGACTTGACTTGTACCTGTTCAGTTTGCTGGTGGTGCAGTTGCTGCCATATTGGTTTCCACTGCTTTTTGCCAACTGATTATATGCGCTCAGCTTCAATGGAGGATGCCTAGCGGCTATTTTTGTGGGAAAGCTATCCCTGCCTTATATTAGACCATGTCAGATGGTTGCCTGCTGCTTAGAAATGTTGGTGTAAGGTGGACATCACCTATGACACGTGGAACAGCAATTATTGGCAGGAACAATACATGGCGCTTAAAGGCCCACTGGGTCAATGACTTGAGAAAACAGTGGCGACAACCCACAAGCTCTTTAAGGCCAGGTGTTAGTACTGATATCATTTGATTCAGGCTCATTTCCAACATCCTGCGGTGGCCCTTCTGCATCTTTTGGTTCTTTCTCACTGGACCACTTTTCTCGGCCATCTTCACCAGTGCAAGTTGTTGCTCCCACTTCCCCTTTCTTGGTTCATGTTGAGATGCCGCTCTGCCTTGCAGTTCTACAGCTGACGAATCTGGATCAGAGAAGCCACATTGTATTCAGCAGAAAATATTCCCCTGGATGCCTCATTGCCAACCACAACTGGGAAGCGTTGTCACCTATAATGGCACACACGTTGCGGCTGCACTGCAGTTGGGTAAAACACATTATCCCTGCATGGTGCATGTGGTAAATTTGGTGGAGTGCTGGTTTATAAACGCATATAGTAGCTTAAAGGAGGTGCCATTCATGGTCAGAAAAGTAGCTACAGATTTCAGCCATTCTTAAGTGACTAAGAATTTCCTGCTGGACTTGCAGTAACAAAATGTCCTGCCTTCACACCATCTCATCTGTGATTTTCCAGCTTTCTGGAATTCCATGTTGCACATGCTGGAGCATCTTGTAAGGTACAGAAAGCAATGAATGATTATTGCATGCAACAGACCACAGGGACAATCAGTGGCGTGATTAGGCATGGCTGGGCCCAAACACCACCCCGACGCCCAACCCCTGGTGAAACCCATCGGCGCCGGCCCACTAAATTATGCTATATCATATTTATATTTATTTTAAGAAAACGCTTACCTGAAAGTCTAAGCCAGAACAGGAAGGATTTGTTTCTATCTGTTCCTGCTAACTTATACTAACTAAACCAAAAAACATAAGATATAATGTATTTTTAACCAAGCGGCATAAAATTAATTTATCCAATTTTAAAATATATATACATTGCAACAAAACTTACTTGGAACTAAAAGAAGCAGAACCAACTTGTTTCCATCTCTTGTGTAATATCTGCCAACTTTTATCATTCAAAACCAAAGCAATCTAAATACGAAAAAAAAAAGGAAATATAAAGGATCTGTATGCTGTACTATTCTGCTTATTACAGATACAATCATTACAGTATTGGTTATAAAAATGCGTTTAAAATTAACTTATGCTAGGTTCACATCTGTGTTGGGGTTTCTGTTCTTCGGGTCCACTTGGGGACCCGGAAAATGGCAACCCAATTCGCTTAAAAAGTAGTTACCCGCGGAAACCTAAAGACACCATTGACTATAATGGGGTCCGCTGGGTTTCCACTCGAAAAATGCAGAATGGGGAACAGAATCCTCAAACGGAGACTGAGCAAAAGTGTGACCGCAGCCTTACACTAACAAAACCGGTTCTTGAACTGAATAAACAGGATGAATCATCCTAAAGAAACAAGAAAACACATTTGAGGTTTTTCTCTGTACGACTATTTTAAGACCACAGCTATGGTACCTGTGCTAAGGGCTGAGTATGCACTGAAACCTCTCCCCCACTTCTGAGGGGATCACCTCCTTATCCAGGCCACATCTCTAGTGCCAGGTTTTGCACGAACTGATAGTAAAACTGTTCAACAGGAAACTGTTCGACTGTTGAAAATCAAAAACTTCCAGAAACTTTACACTTACACACAAGACCAGACTGTTTCTTAAAACACACCACTGTGTGCCTTAAGTTCAGCAAAGGTGTCCATGATGCTTTGTCTAATTTCCTAGCTCGCTCACTTTTCAGTGCTCAGCCCGGAAAGCCTTTGTTCTGACATAGTAAACCTGCAAGTAGGTTTTTATTCATTTTAGCTTGAAAAAAGATCTTCCATCACTGGCTACTATCACAGGCAGAGCTCAGAAGAGAAGCAAGGCTATGTAGGCAGGCAGTGTAGATGAATCGGCACTGTTGTCTACCATCCCGGAGGTGAGCGAGGTCACTAACCGAGGATGTCGCTTCAATTTCTTTCCCTAATGCAGACTGAAAACTAAGCTGCTGACCTCAAAATGGCGCTTAACATTAGACCCTTTTTTTCCTTTGAAATTGAGTGGAAATGCCCTAGTGTTGTGCAAGCCATGCTGCAGTCTGTTTTGCTTCCTCAGATTGGTTCCTGTAGTGGCCAAGACTGTCTTCAGCATTCTCAATTAAACTTGACGCCTTAGCCAAATCTTCACATTTCTTGCTTGCAAAACTTTTGAAATTGTATTCACCTGGACTAGTAAAATAGTCTAGCTGAGCTGGCACCCTTCCCCCAACCTATCTTACAACTTACCCATATCCCCATTAACAACACTGACACCAGAGGTTGGAAGAGAGGCCACAGTGACATTCTATTAATTTTGCAAACTTTTATATATAAAACCATCCTAAAACCGGAAAAAAAATGTCCAAGTTATCATATAAATAACATTTACATAACATTTTGATACCAACATAAACATAAACAGCTTTCCTTTTCAATGACTGAGGCATATGTTTTGTGGTATTCTTTTGAACCCCATTTGGTCTGGGGACAGCCTCACTGGACTTAAAGTTCGTTTGGCCTTCAACCAGAAGTTAGTTATCTTCCAAATAGTCCCTTCAATTTCTATTGAGTTTTCAGTTTTGGACTCAATTGTGCCTCTTATATTCAATGTGTTTAAGACCTGGCACATTTGAATAAATTCCGAATGACCATTATATTTATATGTTGCATTAATTAGTCAACTTTTTGTCCCAATTCATTTGCCAAATTTTGGCGTTTTATGTGAGTGTCTTTCCAACAGGCCTATTCCACTTAAGTTAGCAATTCCATTCCTCAGTGAATACCAAGTCATTAGGGAAGGGGAATGGCCTGTCTTGGTTTAAGCCATCTAAGAATTAGGTTTTCTTAAGAACTTGTGATCCAAAAAATGGCATGTCTCCAATGATAATCCAACTCTCAAATGTTTACGGAGATCCCCACGGTTGGTCTTCTGATCGTGATCCTGATGGTCTCTGCTTTTTAAAATGAGTCCTGCATCTGTCACAGTTTTCTTCAAAAGCTGTTACCTCACCACTGCAACACTGTTGGAATAATCAAAAACACCTCCATATTGGTGTAGCTTTTGCTCCCAAAAAGAATAATTTTTTGCTCTTTTTTTCTTCATTTTTCAAGCAAACGTATTAGAACCAAAATAAAACCCATTGCTTCTTCCAATACCGCCAAATTTTTATGGATTTTCGGTAAGATGTAAAATACCAGAGTCACCGGATGTTCTTTAGTCAGTTACAGTAGTTTTAATATCGATCACTCCTTTTTGTGAATAATCATGTAAGATATGTGAAACTCTTCTTGCTATGGAAAACATTGGATTAACTGAAACTTTACTGTATGTTGTGGAATCTGATGTGAATTTGATCTCATGTTTTATCTAACACAACTATGGCTCCGCCTTTATTGGCTGGTTTTATCATAAGTCTAAGACTGTAATGATTTAAGAGCATTAGTCATATTTGCATTAAACTCTGTACTTCTCTAGGGTGATAATGGGAGCTTATAACTGATAATGTAATATCTGATCAGTACTCATTATACCACTCTCACCATTTATTCTAATATTTATATACTGTATCAGGCAATAAAAATTCACATTTAGTTTTGATGCGCATGCGCGCACACACCCAATAATGTGACCATACTTGGTCACGTGATAGATCTAGCTTCATATACACACAGAATAGTTATGGAAGCACCTTAACATTACGTTGGGTCATGTGGCTGATGCAGGGCGCGTTAGTGATGTCATCACTGTGAGACAGGGAGACTATTTAAAGAGACACTGGTGTACTTAACATGTATGCTTTCATTTGCCTCTCCTCCTGTCTTATTATAATTAAGCTATTACATAATGGGAAATTTTGCTAGCAGCTGGGATATATGTGAAATTTTGTCTTTATATATTTTATCTATTAGTATTAAGACTTGAGACAACATCATGATGCCTGTAGTCTGAATTGCTCCTATATCTTCTATACTAACACGAGGACTATTATTCCTGTGATGACATATACATTTATGATAAATATTGGTTGCCTTGATGTCGCCATGAAGTTACATCATGATAGACATGGCTAAAATTGATTTTTAATAGGTGTTATCGATTTATATATTTGTGATTTGTTGTAGACATCCTGCAGACAAAGGTCCAGGGGGGACCGAAACGTTTGGGCTCTATCTAATCCATACTAACCTACTGATCCACAGCTCTGTATGAGGTGTTTAGAAAATTATGTAATATTTTGATATGTGAATCTTGTTAAAGCTTGAGTGCTGAAGTATTACTTGTTAAGGAGCTTATCTCCAATATCTTCAGGCACCAACCCCATATTGGGACATTTATAATTTAAGGAAGAGTGCGTATCTTATCTGTTGGTCTGGTAACATTTAATTTTAAAAAGCTGTCACCTACAAATATATGAATCACATTTCATTTGTTATACTTAAACCTTTGGAGATTTCACCCAGTTTTATCAGATTTGGCTTTGATTAAAAACACAACCACATGGTTGACAAGATCCAACATTATTCAAAAGAAATTCTACTTAGTTTCCACATTTCTATTAATAGAGGACCAAAACTGTTGTGGGGCACATTTATCAATGCTCTCGAACTTTTGCATTAAATCCCATTCATAGTTTGATTTATAAATGTCATACAGAACAACATAAATCTATCTGACTTTCCAATCTGCCAAAATAATCTCCATTGTGCCAAAAAATTTGCCTCAAATCTTCTCAACTAGGTTTTACACCATTTTAAACTTTGTATACTTTTTGCAAGAAAATCTGTGCCATATTTTCTGTCGCAGAAAATGTTGTAAAGTTACACACTTAAACAACCCCCATTCTGGTGCACAATTTTCAAAACTGTGGGGCTGATAAGTCCCATGGAATGACCCATGATACCCATGGTGTGACTTGGTTACACCAGGGTGAAGGCTCATATAAAATGAGGGCATTTGCACCTTTTCAGGAGTTGATGTTGGGCAAGTCTGTTAAGGTGGTTGGTCCGGAAATCAGCTACCGCGTCATGAGAAACTAAAGGTTTAGCCTGAAAGTGTTAAGGAGCGTAGCCGGTGGAAACTGATGTCCACTGACTCGTGAGTATTCTCCAGGTGACTGACTCAAATATTACCTGATAAATGTTGGCAGATTTGTGAAGAGGTGAGAATTTTAAACTCCTTAGTTTGGAATCCATGGTGGGTGACAGTAGGTGTCCCCATATAGTATCCCTGCCCAAGACAAGTTAGCAGCCCCAGTGTGGCATAGAATACTGTTATCTAATGGGATCTGTACTTTTGATCAGCATGTTGTATTAGCGTTTCTCAGTTGTACACACTGTAACCTCTAAAGATGTAATGTGGATATAGCTTTGCTTTACTTTCAGGGGCAACATGTGAAAGCAGAACTTTATTTTTGCCTAGGTGTTGTACCACGGGAGGAGTTCTCTGTGTGTGTCGTGACCCTTGCTTAAGCCATAATGAGGTCCCTTATAAATAGGAGGGCCTTTTATACCTTTCCAGGAGTCCAGTCACTGATGTAGGGCAAATCCATTTAGTTGGTCGGTCCATACCTTTCTGGGCAGCAGCTACTGCATCACATAAATACTGAAGGTCTACTCCATGAGTGTTAGGAGTGATACCCACTGAGTATTCTCCAGGTGACTGAAGTAAATGGTTATTCTGCGGTTTCTGATCTTGTACATTGGCAATCAAGTTCTGGTATTAAAAAGTTGTCTGGTAGTTTTTCCTTCTGACTCAACCAGGGCTGTGGACTCTGTAGGCTAAACCACCAACACAGATTCCATCTGTATTTTTCCCACAGACCAACTCCAACAATTATTTTTATTTAATTTTGTCTGCGCCTCAGTATATAGTTTGCATTTTCTTTTTGTGTGTATTTTTCCCAGTATTGTAGTGTAGCTTACTATGTTATGCTCGACCCTTAGTTGGACCCTTCCACCGTGGGCCTGGTGCACCTCTGTTTTACAGGACTTGGGTTATTCTTGGCCCATCAGTAGCCTAGGGTAAGGGGTGGAGACTGCAAGTCTCCAGTAACGGTTAGGTTAGTCTAGTGTTAGCAGGAAAGACCACGTACAGAGACTACTTCTGTTACCAGTTACCGCAGTAAAGTTAAATTTTGGTTCAACTGTACTACTGCCTCCTGAGTTCCTGCACTTACCATCAGGGCCTTTCTGAATATCACACATGGCTCAGGGTAAGTGAAGACTCCTCTCCAACTGGAAGTGCCCCGGGGGAACTACCACCATCAAGTACATTGTAGGTCCCCTCAGTTCTATTCCCACCTTTATATTTTGGAGTTGGTATCTTTTTTTCCAACTTTGACACGAGCCAGAGTTGGTCCTGACTATAACTTGAAAGCCCTGGACACGACTGCATTACATCATATATCTGATCTATGATGCTGCCATAACTTCACTGCGGCAAAGTTGTCCCATTCTGTACTCAGGCTTTCAGTTCAGGCCAGTGGTCTCCCAGTGTAGTAGTGAATCACATTATCAGATAACTATACTGGGTCCACACCATCAGCTGACATATATGGTCTGTATTTCACAGACTTAAAGGGGTTGTCCAGGATAATTTTTAAAAAAATGGCCTAATTTGAAGAAAAACAAACATGCAAGACAACCTCTTAAATACAGCCATAAGAAACTGGTATAAAAGACATTTGTATAATGTATTATAGAAGTGATTGCAGGTTCAAGTTCCCCGGTGGAAAGACTGAAAACAAACTCCAAGGTTAAAATAAAAAAAATCCTTAATTTCGATTAAAAAGTGTTTATTGTAACAAAGCAATGAAATATTAAGATATTTGTGGGCATCATAGCTGTAATGACCAGTAGAAGGTAACATGTTCTCCCCCTTTGAAAGAGTCAGCAGGAAAATCGACTATCGGACTAATAACCTTGTTGGGCGGCTTCAACATTTTTCCAAGATGCCTTTCTTGCTCTGTATTGCAGCTCCATTTTCAAAAAAATCAGCATTTTATTCTCATGCGAATTAGCTGACATGGGCTTTAGTGGCATTTCTTCTCCTGCTGGAGCTTCATTCTCTGCTTTAGATGACCACCCCTTAATGGCTGCCCAGCTCCATCCCCCAATGCTTGAGGAACACCTTCACTTTGTCACACCTTGTCTCTAGTTAGGGACCGGAATCAGGATTATAGAGCAAAGCCCCAGCAATCGAAGAAACGCCCTTTCCCGACATCTCAGCCTCCCAGGCTTGTCATAGCACTATAGCCATTGAGGCGGTGAAAGTCCCATAGGCTATTGGACATGCAATCGAAAGATTGCAGGTTCAAGCCCCCTAGGGCTTAGAACATTTTTTAAAAATTAAATATAAATCACCCTCCCTTTCCTAGATTTGGAATAAAAATAAGAAATTATACATCATGTCTGACTGTACAGTGTATAAACATTTAAAAATATTATACAGCATTTTTTCGCCATTTCACCTCCCATGAAAATTTGAATAAAAAGCAATCAAAACATCAGACATTCCCCTAAATGTATAAATACATCTGGCCCCGCAAAACATTGTATGCAACCTTGTACATGGAAATATAAAAGTCAGACTTTTTTGCAAAGTTTTTGATTCTAAGGGGTTAAAACATAAAAAAACACTAAAATTGGTATCTCTGGAATCATATTGGCCCATAGAATACAGATGAGATGTCATTTTGGCTGCACATTTTGTAAAAACAAATCTGGTAAAGTTGCACAAATGTTTTTTTCTCCAATTCCACCCCATTCTGAAGTTTTTCCAGCCTCCCAGAACACAGTACGAAATATTAAACGGTACCATTATGAAGTTCAATTTGTCTAGTATACAAGGATTTGTAAGGGTTTGTAAGGAAGCGAGTCAAAACCGAAAATCAAAAAATGCCTTTTTAAGCTAATTTGTATAAGAATGAAACACTGATTTTTGTAAAAATGGAGCCGCAATGCAGAATAATAGAGAACTTTGGAAAGTGTAGAAGCCTCCCTACAAGGTACTTTCATTAGTCTGATAATTTTCCAGCTGACAGACTCCCTTTAACTCATAATGGATTCACAGTTTTTCTAAAGCAGACAACCTGGCAAACAGAGAAGGCCTCTAAAGTCATAATGCAAATTCTGTAAAGCTCTGTTCACATTTGTGTTTAGAAACTTCATGGCAAATTATATCGAATTTGAAGGGAAGAATAGTCCTTCATGCAAGGATTGAACCCCAATAAACTCCATTGGGGTAAATCCCCGAATAGAGGGGCCACACCTACCATGTGCATTCTAAGGTTGTGGTCCCACGTTGTGGTTTGACACAGGCAGAAACGCTGCAGCAAAAACAGCTGTGTTAGTCCCTGCAAAGTGGATGGAATTGTAGCGAATCCCATCCATACATTTGCGGAAATGCTGCGATTTCCAAAACCGTCAGAATGAGGATGTAACTATAGGGTGGTTGATGTGGCCTGTGTTTTGGGCACAGAGGTGTTAGCAAGTCATTTTGTTTTTGCCAGGATATTTATATACAAGGATAAGACCTGGCAGATGGCGCAATATGTTAGCAACATAGTAAATGTGTTAGGCCCGGTTCACATCTGCGTTCAGGGGGTCCGTTTGGGAAGTCCCCGAACGGAAACCTAATCCGCAAAAAAAGCGGTTACCTTAGGAAACCCGGGGACCCCATAGACTATAAAGGGGTCCGTGTGGTTTCCGCCAGAAAAGGGTGGAAAAATGCGGAGAGAAATCCTGCTTGCTGCACTTTTCTCTCCGTATTTTTCATGCAGAGAGGGGAACGGGATCCCCGAATGTAATGCAAGCACAGATGTGAACCCAGCCTTATAATGGCACATTGTGTTAATACTATAGTGAGCCATGGTGTGGTGTTAGCCTAGTACGCTAAGGAAATTATGCCAATTGATAGGTGGCATGGTCTTAGAATACCTAACAAGTATGCAAAATAGCTCTCCTCCAGAAGTAACGCCATCTATTGGTCATTTTCCAAGGTGTATAATACTGTAGAAAGACCCTATAATTCTACCTGTACACAAGGATAGGGATCTACATATGATTTTATGGTGACCTTTCCATGTAGAGTATAATTTAGAGCATTCCAGTTAATGACGTTACCGCTCATTTCATTATCAGCAAAATAATCCATCATATTCTCATCCGTCAGAGCTTTATCCCACATATGAAGGTCTGTCATCTCCCCTACAAAGGACTGTGATACCTTAAATTCTCCACCATGTGAGTCTTGCTCCTGACCAATAATGATGATAGGGTCACCGCCGATCTCTACATTCCCTGTATTGTTGACTTTGTAATATTTTCCATTGATAAACAGTCCCCAGACTGAAGCGTCCCAGGTCGCACAAATACTTGTCCATTCTGCAAAATCCTTGCCCTGTGAATTATAATAGTGCAAATATCTTTCAATTGCTTTGTAAAACTGATTAAATTCTGGATTAGAAAAGAGTAGATGTTTGTTTTAGTGGACAATGAAAACAAGGAATACGCCCCGGTAAGGTTTGAGTGGAATCTCATGCAGACAGTAACCTCTGTAAATGGACCAGTATGGTCTGGAAATATCCAAACATGTGAGGTGGACGACTCCTCTGGGAAAGCAAATAATTTCTCTTTCATATCTGGAAGAATAGAAACAATATTACCAGGTTATTTAAAGGGGTTTTCCCATCTCCCTGTTTCAGCAGCTTTGCCTGCTGTCTCTTCACTTCCTGTATCCCGCCCCCCAGCATACTGAATAGCACACTATAAAGTATCACAATACTTATGATTACTAGAAATCTAATATAAATGCAGATAAAATATGCCCGTGCAGTGAGTCACTTGTCCTGCTTATCACACAGGTCCGGAATTATGGAAACTGTGTGTAAACAATGGGAGAGATAATTTCACATAGCAGGAAAACCAAGCAGTATGCAGCCATTTTTTTGGACCCCCATTTATAGGCTTGCATAAATAGGACCTGGGGGCCCTTTGGTGGTTTGATCTTGTGGGGGGGGCCTGTTGGATGTTTTTTGGGCCCTTGGAGTGGGGGAGAACAAATTAAGCAAGGCAGTATTGCTAGTAAGCAATATATTTGATGATAATGAAACTATAGGGTATAATGTAACAAAACACTTTTTACTACATGGAGGAGGAAGACCTGTACCGTTTCTTCAGTTTTAGATATTACAGAACTTCAAGCTGCATCTCTGGGTACAAAAAAAAGGGGGGGGGGGGGGGGGGGGGGGGGGGTTTTTTTTTTTTTATAAACCACCCAAACACACGCAAACCACCACCACCGGGGGGGGGGGGGGGAGGGGGGAAAAATTTTTTAGGAGAAAGGAAATTTTTAAAAAAAAAAAAAGGGTAGCTCTCCCAAAACAAAAAAAAAAATAGGGAATAATGTAAGAGGAAAGAGAATTCCACCTACTTTCCTGGCCCAAAACTCCTGAGATGCACATCATCAACCAGAGCGGGCATCTTCTCAATGGTTTATGATTTTAAGTATTTCAGGATCTTTAGTTGTAAAGTCTTCACCAAATACAGTTCTGCAGTATCTTCCAGCTGCTCCTCCTTATATAACCAGTTTTGATAAGATACAATCATCTTCTGCTATTACAAACGTTTTGAAACAATAAAAAGGAACAATGAGAGAAATTCTGCAGAAAGATATTAAAGCTATTACATAAACTTGGTAAACATTTTACATTAAAAACAAGTCTATTGCTGCCATACATCCACACTAGAAGCCATTATATTTTTCATCCCATACGTAACAAGGCTCCAATTTTAAGGGCAGTTGCACCTTCTTCACGTCCCAATCCTTCACCTTTTGGGATGCAGAGGCCCAGAAGCCATAATTTGTTAAACCATCTTCTGTCCTGAAGAGAGCTAGAAACTGTGAAATGTCTATCCAGTGAAGTACAGTGCCTTGCAAAAGTATTCATGCCCATTTGGTTTTCACATTTTGTCACCTTACAACCACAAACTTAAATGTATTTTATTGAGATTTTAAGTGATAGCCAACACAAAGTAGCAGATAACTGTGAAGTGGAAAGAAAATGATTCATGGTTTTCAAAATTTTAATCTAATAAAAATCTGAAACGTGGGACGTGCAAAAGTATTCAGCCCCCCCCCCCGTACTCTGATGCGCCTAAATAAAATCCAGTGCGCACAATTGTCTTTAGAAGTTAGAGTCCAGCTGTGTTTAATGTAGTCTCAGTATAAATACCCCTGTTCTGTAAAGGCCTCAGTGGTTTGTTAGAGAACACTAATGAACAAACAGCATTATGAAGACCAAGGAACTCACCAGACAGGTCATAGATAAAGTTGTAGAGAAGTTTAAAGCAGGGTTAGGTTATAAAAACATATCCCAAGCTTTGAGCATTCCAAGAAGCACTGTTCAATCTTTCATCCAAAATTGGAAAAAGCAGCCTAGAGGCCCAATGTCACTCTGGAGGAGCTGCAGAAATCCACAGCTCAAGTGGAAGAATCTGTCCACAGGACAACTGTCATGCACGTCACAAATCTGGCCTTTATGGAAGAGTAGCAAGAAGAAAACCATTGTTGAAAGAAAGACATAAGTGTCATTTGCAGTTTGCCAAAAGCCATATAGGGGGCACAGCAAACATGTGAAAAAGCAGCTCTGGTCAGATGAGACTAAAGTTGAACATTTTGGCCTAAATGCAAAGCGCTGTGTGTAGCAGAAAAGTAACCCTGCTCGTGCCCCTGAACACACCGTCCCCACTGTGACACATGGTGGTGGCAGCATCATGCTGGGGGGAGGCTTTTCTTCAGCAAGGACAGGGAAGCTGGTCAGAGGTGATGGAAAGGTGGATGGAGCTAAATACGGGCAATCCTGGAAGAAAACCTGTGGGAGGCTGCAAAAGACTTGAGCCTGGGAAGGAGATTCACCTTTCAGCAAGGCAATGACCCTAAATATACACCCAGAGCTACAGTGGATTGGTTTAGGGTTTAGATCAAAGCATATTCATGTGTTAGAATGGCCCAGTCAAAGGCCAGACATAAAGCCCCTTGAGCATCTGTAGCAAGACATGAAAATTGCTGTTTAGACGCTCTCCATCCAATCTGGCTGAACTTTTGAGCTATTTTGCAAAGAAGAATGGGCAAAAAATCTGTTTAGATGCGCAAAGCATCCCCCATACCAGTGGAAAGACGCAGATATCAGTGTTATTGCAGAGTCTGGAGCTTGTAACGGCCAGCCTCCCTTCCAGCAGAGTGCTGGGGCCAGCGTGCCACTCTGCATTATCACCGCTGTCATCACTGCCCAGAGGTTGGTCATTTTGGGGCTCAGATACCCATCCTCCTCTCCCTATAATGCAATACATCTGGTCTGGTAGCCCTCTCCCATATCTCCTCAGAGGACACCTGCACTGTTATCTGTATCCCTGCCTGTGAATATATCACCCCTGACTCCCACCCAGGACTGTACATATCCCCAGCAGCACATAGGGAGAGACCCCCTGGGACACTCCACAAATATTCCCATCTTTTGACTACCCTCAACTAAGCCAACAACTTCTCCTATAGTTCCTCACCATCTGGGTCTGTTACCTACTACTCCTGTCTGGACTCTCGAGAATCTTGACCCTTTACAACTCCTGGCATGGCGTAGATATGACTACTAAACATTCAGCCGCGACCGCCAAGACTGTCTTCCATCATAAACTTCTGACCTAAGCTGCCCTCGGGCAGTGTACAAAGTCATGCTGCTAGATTGGTGGGATGAGTGCAGAGACCTTACACCTACATCACTGGTCAGCTCACCCTTCTAGTGCTTATAGCTTTTGCTAATTTTATTTTAAGTTTTGTAAAAATGTAGAATTGTTGTCAAACACTACTACTATTAAGCAGTGCAGTAAAATTACTTGAAAAAAACAGGGCAGGAAACAAACTAAAGGAGGGGAGGAGGAAACACTTCTCCGAGTACTAAACAATAAGAATGTGGATGGCAACAGCAACACTACTTTTAGTGGCACCGCAAGATCGTTGAAGACTGAAGATGAAGTTTGTAATTTAGCTCATTTGTTACAGGAGGATATAGCATTTGAGTGATATGATCTTGAGCCAGGATTCTGTGTTCCTCCTCTTCCTCTAATTTTGTAACGTCATTAACCGCAGGGCCTTTCTGGACTGTCAACCATGTCTCCATTTTCTCTGGCACTGTTCCTTAGTAGTGATGAATTGGATGAGAACAGTCAGCATTTTTTGCAAGTAGAGGAAGAAGAGGTTGAAGAAAACGAATTGGTGGTGGAGGAAGTAGTGGCAGGATTGTGGTACTGGCAGTCATGCTGGTAAGGGCACTAGAGGGAAATCTGGAGGTATAAATTGAGGGTGTGCAAGAACCTCATGGCCATGAGTCAAAAAAAAAAAAAAAAAAAGCAGGGAAGACGACATTGTTGAAGATTCCTTTGTGCATAGGGCATAGCAATCAAGTCAGGATGACAAGATGAAATCAGAGGACAAGGCTAGTGGCAGTGGTGATGGTAACGATTCTATCCAATGTGCAGCCCCGACATCCAAAAAGCTTGCCTAGGGCAAATATAGGGGAAGCACTGGTGGTGGCGCTGTCACGTTTCCAGAGCTGCTGGTATTGGCAGAAACTACTAAATGCAGTCATCTCCCATGTGGGAAATTTGTTTGTAGCACTGGCAGGGGAAGTCAGCAAGAACAACTACTTCTCCCTGTGATCTTCCTTGTAGGCAGGCCACATCCACACCTAGCACATGGTCATTATCCTCCTCCTCCTCCTTCTACATCAGTCAGTCATCCATAAGGAAATGTGTGTCTAGGAAACAGCAGTATGCACCCACTGCCATGCCACTTAGTGGATGCCTTTTGCCAACTAATGGCATGTGCTCAACCTTAGTGGAGGATACTTGGCCACCATTGTTTGTCCATGCTTTATATCGCCATTCCCAAGAATGTGGCCTTCTCCTTTTGGATATGTCAGTGTGGAGCATACACTATATAAAAAGACACGTATCCATGTTTTTCTCACTATCTGAAATAAAATCAGAATAAACCTTTCCTGTTTTTTTTTCAATTAGGATTAGCAAAATTTATATTGTGCCAAATGCCAGAATATTGAGAGAATCTTTTAAGGCATTTTTTAAAAAAAAAATTTAAGGCCTTTTCAGCTTTGCCCCTAAATTTTTCAATAGGATTTCAGGGCTTTGTGATGGCCACTCCAAAACATTGACTTTGTTATCCTTAATCCACTTTAACCAGTTTGGCAGTATGCTTCGGGTCATTGTCCATTTGGAAAACCCATTTGCACCCAAGCTTTAACTTCCTGGCCGATGTCTTGAGATGTTGGTTCAGTATCGCCACATAATATTCTTTCCTCATGATGCCATCTATTTTGTGAAGTGCACCAGTCCCTCCTGCAGTAAAACAACCCCACAACATGATGCTGTCACCACCATATTTCACGGTTGGGATGGTGTTCTCAGGCTTGCAAGCTTCTCCCTTTTTCCTCCTAACGTAACACTGGTCATTATGGCCAAACAGTTCAATTTTAGTTTCGTCAGACCACAGGACGTCTCCAAAAATGAAGGTCTTTGTTCCTGTGTGCATTTGCAAACATTAATCTGGCTTTTTTGTGTTTCTTTTGGAGTAATGTCTTCTTCCTGGCAGAGTGGCCTTTCAGCCCATGTCCATACAGTACTCGTGTCACTGTGGATAATGACACACTCTTACCAGCTTCAGCCAGCATCTTTCACAAGGTCTTTTGCTTTTGTTCTTGGATTGATATGCACATTTCGTACCAAAGCACATTCATCTCTGGGACACAGAACCCGTCTCTTTCCTGAGCTGTATGATGGCTGGATAATTCCCAGCTTGTTTATACTTGCATATAAATTGTTTGTACAGATGAACGAGGCACCTTCAGGTATCTGGAAATTGCATCCAAGGATGAACCAGGCTTGTGCAAGTCCACAAATCTCTTGCTGATATCTTGGCTGATTTCTTTACTTTCCCATAATGTTACATAAAGCAGTGTGTCAGGTGTGCCTTAAAATACATCCACAGGTGTGTCTAACTCAGGTTTATTGGCAACCTCTATCAGAAGCTTTCAAAGACATGACGTCATCATATGGGCGTCTGTCCCAAGTTGTTTAAAAGCACAGAAATCTTAGTGTATGTAAACTTTTGACTTTGCAGAAAGTAATAAATGCATTCAAAAAAATTCACTATTCTGGCATTTGGCAAATATAATTTTGATTAATCCTAATTGACCTAAAACGGAAAAGGTTTATTCTGATTTCATGTTGGTGAGAAACACATATATATATATATATATATATATATATATATATATATAATATAATTTTTTTTTTTTTATATATATATATATATATATATATACATTGTCCACATTTCCTCTGGCATTCCTCTCTGTCTTTTTTTTCCTTTTTGTTTTTCTGCATGCTAGTACATATTTGCAAAGGGGCAATGTGTGCTATCATGCAACAAGGGTTGGAAGGGGGACAGCTTCCACCTTTTGGTCAACATCACCAACCTCCGTATAACCACAGATCCAGAACCAGAGAATAAACACGTTGACCTACAGGTTATGAACTTATTAAAATGGGTACTTAGTAATGATGAAATGGAAGCATTGACAAACAGTTTATCCTTACTACCGATATTCAATTTTAACCTTTGTGGTTGAATTAAAGATTTGGATTTTGTTCAACAGGAAACTGAGATGGGTCTGGTGTCCTTTATGGGCCTCTGTCTCCCAGTTTTTTGACACGAGTCATATTGAGATTTTTGAAAAACTGGTAAATGAGACCTTCAACATTTGGGTCCTCTACAAATGAGGGATGAGGAATCAGCACCTGAATCAGATGAAGGTTCTGTTGATCCTTGAGAAGGGTCATAAAATCATCAGATAAGACAACATTGTACATCAGTTTATTAGCACAAATGTATGTGCTCAGACACACTATTTGATTCTGCCAACTATGAGGTCTTGCAATCTGACCCAACTAACATGTTTGTCAGAGCTGAGTCAAATTTTGTTTTTCAGTAAGAAGGAATTAGCATGTAAGAAACCTGAACATCCTACAATTGCCACCTTCTACCTCCATAAAATCCCCAAGGGTATAGACCCCCTTAAAGGACCTCCCATCAAATTCGGAATAGGAAGTTTTGACACAAGGGGTTAGCACATACTGTATGTTGTTCTGATTTGGCACCCCTTTGAAATTTTGTTACCTTCCTATGTCCGGGACACAATGGATGTACTGAGACATCTGGAGGATATCCAGTTACCTTCCAATATCCTCCTGGCAAGTCTGGAGGTCGAATCACTATACAGCTCCATCCCCCACAAACATGGCTGTAAAGCTGTACACCATTTTCTAGAAACACTGGGAATGCACTTATGTGCACATAATCAACTGGTTCTGGACCCCATGGGGTTTATCCTTACGAGAAATGATTTTCTCTTAGATGGATGTTTTTCACCAGCAGCAGGGCACTGCGATGGGGAGCCCCGCTGAATCTGTTTTGATGAATGGGAGAGATGGGCTTCATCTATACTAATGTGGTTGAGATCTATAGATCTCATTTGTTGGACTGGATCTGTGGATCGGTTCTGGGAGTTTGTTGGTGCTCTCAACACCAACTACATCAATCTTAGATTCACAACTACCATTGGCCCTTCTAAGATGACCTTTTTAGATATAATTATGATTTGAGACAATTGGATAATTACTACTATGGTTTATCACAAGTAGACTGCAACCAATAGTCGCCTTTGTTGGGATAGTCTTCATCCACCCCCTTAAAAAAAAAAAAAAAAAAAAAAAAGGAATTCCAAAGGGTCAGTTTCTCTGGGTCCAGGGGAACTTCACCTTGGATTCAGATTTCTCCATACAGGCTGATGACCTAGAACAAAGATTCAGAAAGTGGGGTTATCCCAAGTTTGTCCTAACAGAATGGACCTACTTACCCCTTATCAACAGATTAAGACTAGTGAACTATTTGTCTGAATCTGGCAGGAATGGAAGCCAAAGCACAGTTTCAACCAGACTGGTAAGGAGATGGTGTATTGAATACCTGTTGCTGCACTCACTAATAGAGACTTTATCAACTGTTGCATAACTGGTGGTTACATAGTTACTTGCCCATGTCCTTACAACTATGTGGACAAGATGAATCGTGAGTTTCAGAGGAGGCTCTTAGATCATGTAGGCTACATTTCCAGATGGGAGTACCACTACTTGAGCTTACATGTATGGGAGCATCACAATGGAGACGAGCCCTGTCTAAAATTTCAGGGTATCGAGAGGATCCGTCCCCCTCAACGTGGAGGTGACGGGTCAGCTAATATTACGGAAGGAGGCCCAGTGGATTTATAGACTTGTGTGTCAGGCATTAAGATTTCCTTCACCTCATTTATTAAGAACTGAATTGGTTACTAAATGAGAATTTTCTGTACATTTTTGCCATTTATGTAAAATTATTATATACAGACAATTGGGCATTAAAACATTTTGCGTCTGGGACACCAGCAGTGTGAAAAGCATCATAGACAACTCAATGGATATCGATGTATTCGACTCTGTGGTGTATATGACAGGACCCCTTTGTACCAATATGTGCAGCATTGACGACTACAGGGGCTTGTTTTAAATATTAGATACAATATATGTATTTTATTGGCCCATGATGATCACATCTCCTAGTGTGTTATTTGGACATAACCATTGAGAAGGAATGAAGCCCATCTATAATTACATCTATATTTTGTATAGGATGCATGTGTCTGTTTTCTATAGTAACCTCCGCTTATTTCAGACATCCTCCTTGCTTTTGATCTCTCTCCAGCTTGATGGTTACCCTTTCTGAGCCAACTTGTAATGCCGATTACTTTCACTGCAGTTTTAGTATCACTGTAGTTTCCCGGCTCAAGATTGTACGAATGCAGTCTGACTTTCTTTAGCGATCGTTGGCATGATAAGCATCATATAACTGACTCCTCCCCCCGCCCGTCACATAGACGTCATAACGCTGCGCCTCCCTCCGAATCAGCTGGAGGAGCGTTTCAAATGACATGATTTGATGGGGCGTGGTTAACTGGTGGAGTCCGGCTTATATAAACCCATACCAGAGCGACATTAGGCGCCAGCACTTTTAGTACTGTAGTCCACCAGTTTTCACTGCACATCCTTACCTGTTATCTTTTGATTCTGTGCCTTAACCTTTAGTGTGTTGGATGTCAGACACCTGCCCACCCTCGAGATATTGGAGCAGATTGGTTTAATTTATGGTTTACTTAGGCACATTTATATTGTATTCAGACATAGATATGAGGTGGTCTTTTATATATCAAGTTAAAGCACGTTTGATATCAAGTATCTAGTGGATCGCTGTTTACTGCTTGCCTGTTATTTTTCTTGCGCTGTATCAACAGATATTTACCATATCTCACACTAAGATTATTACTCTTTGGCTATGGCCAAATAGTTTATAGTTCTGAATTATATTTTAGGTATCTTAGTAGTTCCTTGATCCACAATTTTCTGTGATTTATACATTTAGTATTATTGGGATAGTACTCTGTGAAACATCACCAAGATGGTACTGGGGATCCGCACCAACAATTTAATCTTACGTGTAATAGGAAATGGAAGACGATGAAGATCTGGGTTGTAGTGGTGGACCTGGGACTCCTACACTTGAGGAGAAAGAGGAATAGGAGACTTTCTTGTAGATGCAAAGTGGGGGTGTTCAGTTAGATGAGACTGACACTTATGTGTAGAGATGATGACGCCAACCACACTGGCTAAGACCATGGCAGGCTGCATGCTTAGTTGCTTACCTAGTGACCAGAATATTGTTAGCATGAATCAAAGTGGTGACTGCTGTGCTTTTAGACCCACACTATAAAATGGTTTCCTACCTCCCAAAGGGGGAAGCAAAATGGGTGTGTTAAGCTGTATATCTAGCTTACCAAAGTTTTTAGGTAAATGCAAGTGCCAGCCACGTGTCTGCTGTCATTCCTCCTCACTCACTCAGATTGCCAATGGGTAACTCACACCACTACAGTAGAGATGGGTGAACTGGTTCTTGCCATAACCAAAAATTTCGGATTTGTCTCGGATGAACTAAAATGGCCGCTGCCGGTAAATCTCTTTAGACCCCAGAGTATAATAGGTAGTGGTACAGGGGAGGTGTCATGACTACATCACATCACCAGTCTGCAAAGGGGGTAAGGTACTACATTTGGCATGATTTGGCAGCACACTTCCCTTTTTTTAGTAGTTACTTGCTGCATAGTCCTTGCTTTGATCTGTTCTCTCTTTTTTTGGGGGGGGGGGGTCCTGTCAGTATCCTGCTGACAGGCTCTTGTCCTGAACTGTGAGTACATCCCAGGCAGCGGAAAGGTGCTGAGATGATTGGTGATTTAGGCTCCTAATTGAAAAGACAAAAGTAATCTGCTTATTTTATAAAAATTCATCTATGATGTCACCAGCTCACCACAACAATACTGCCCCCTTCTGTAGTCATGCTTTCAGTACAGGATATTAGTCCTGTGATGAGGTAATGTATCAGCATCAGAGAACTATGAGACCAGGACCACAGCATCAGCCGACATATGGACCATATTTAACAGGCTGAATACAAAAGACATTTGTATAATGTATTTTAAATGGTTCAAGTCCCTTAGTGGACATGTAGAAAACTAATAGTTTATTAAAATAAAGTATCCAAGGTTAAAATTAACAGAAACTAACCTAAACTCATTTTGAAGTGTTTTTAATGTGACAGCATTGAAAAATTGAGAGATTATGTAGCATCATAAGTGTAATGAGCAGTAGACGGTGACATGTCCTCTCCAGTTTAACTTATAATGGATTAATGGTTTCTCTAAACCTAACCCGTATAAGCTGTCAGTGGCAGAAAAGGGTCCTAATACAAAATCTGTAAAGCTCTGTTCACATTAATCTATGCTGAAAATTGGCAAATTTGATCAGTAGAATAGTCCTTTGTGCATGGATATCACTGATGCTGCAAAAGTAAAGCAACATAGATTAACAGGGTCGACATCTACCATGTTCCACCTATAGTAGTATATTCTGGGCCACTGCAACACCAGAGCACCCCCATTACCTATGGCCCTGCTATTGATTATAATATATAATACTGTAGCAAAGTAAAATCAGACTAGATTGGTTATCTGATGTGGAAAAGTCTTCTACATTTCAATTCAATATTTGCAAGTAATATGGGTGGAGGGAATAACTATAGGCTGGTTGGTGTGGCCTGTGTGGTGGGTGCCAGAGGTGTCAACTAGTCACTATGGTTTTTGTCTGGGTATTTAGATACAAGTCTAGGACAAGAAACTGAACATGCTTTACCTGACAGATTGCACAACATGATAGTAACACAAACTGCTTTAGAATGGTAGACTGTTATATCATAGTGAGCCATGGTGTGTTATATTAATAGTGTACTGCCCTGTCTGTCAAGTCAATGAATCCTATGTACATCTGTAGTTGAAGGGAATTATAGCTACAGCTACACCAGCTCATAGGGGCATTGTCTTATAGATTCCCTAAGAAAAACCATGTGGTATAGCTCTCCTGCAGAAGTCAGAGAGCTGTCTCTCTAACGGAACCCATAGGTCATATTTCAAAGGCCTCTACATTACTGTAGGAAGGCCCAATAATTCTACCTCTATACAAGGATATAGGCAAAAAGTTAATAGCAGCACAGCTCAATACCAGTAGTGGGTGCAAATCCAGAGGGAAAAGGCCACATTCCCAAGCTGTATAGAAAAAGCAAAACTGGCAGCACTCCAGGGGATGAAAAATCAAATCAGTGTTTTATTCCAAAGCGATGTTTCGGTTCCTGGACTGGAAACTTTCTCAAGTAATAAGTCACACAAGCAGCATTATAAAAGGTATGCAATACCCGGTGTAATTATCACAATCATAAAATAAAATAAAATAATTCTCAAAATACAAGTATTATAAAGTGCAATAGTGCAGCGGTTTGTGTATATATAAATATATACACATATCATAGCTCATATATATAATCAGAATAATCTATATCAATGAGGCATACTCTATTTTTAATGGCCATAGTTTATAACTAGTAAAATAATGAAAAAATAAAGAAACTAATTTAAAAAATCAGGTAAATAAAATAAAGAATAATTAGGGGAATAATTCTTAAGACAAAAAAAATCTCCAGAGTAAGCATAGGCTTTAGTGGAAAACCCCGACCACGAATATGGCCAAAGGTCACCACTAGGTGATCAATCAGACTATATGGTATGGGTGAGGTCGTGAAACCTCAACCCCACCATATTGGTTAGTTGATGACACTTTAATCCAGTCTTGGACCGAGGGTATATCGGATGTATTCATCCATAATACACCCCAGTGTTTACGTATATTGCCAATTTCATTACTTAAATTATATGTGGAAATTCTCACATTTAGTTTTATTTTCAGTGGTTCTTAAAAATAAACCATCCCGGGTAGCTAATTCCGCTTTTCGTCTATTTTTACTAATGACATACTTGGGATAACCCCTGTGTTTAAACTTAGATACCATCTTGCTCATATCGTTTTCTACCATCTATTCTACTCACACACAGAAATTGAGTGGAGGTGAATTTAATTGATTTAGGGTGACCACTCCCGTATCTGGTTTGTGAAAAATCTAGGTGGACAATTTATTTCCCACCAAACCGACACATCAAGGTACTGTATCTGTGTGCTTGAGTTAAGATATGTATGAAAATTAAGTTGACTCCATCCCTGTCCAGAGGAGGAAGAAACAGTCTATGTATCGCCACCACCGCAGCACATGGCCGAAGTGGTGGGAGACACAGACGAGGTCCTCCTCCAGGACTGTCATCACACTATTGGCGTAAATAGGCGCCATTTTAGCGTCCATCACTGTTCTGCACAACTGCAAAAAAAAAGTCTCCAAATAAAAAAAAATTAGAGTAAGGACCTATTCCAATAGTCTTACTATAAGATCACAAATTTGAGAGGAATAATCTGAACTTTCCAATTTTTTTCTGAACAGCCCGTAAGCCTCTTTCATGACTAATAGAAGTATATAAAGAGGTGACAACAAAAGAAGCCAATAATATCTCTATCAACAGGAATGTCAACCAATTGTAATTTACATAAAAAAATCAGAATTACCCCTAATATAAGAGAAACAAAGAATTCAAGGCAGCATAGCGAAAGACAGAGTGGGTGCAAGTCCAAGTGAGGCGGCTCCTTCCCAATATACAGAGATCAGTGACAGCACTCCAAAAAATGTGTATATCCAGTGTGTTTCAAGGCGACGTTTCGGTTCTCATTTAGAACCTTTCTCAAGCACAATACAGTGATACTAACATCAATATAAAGGGTATCCAAGTCAGTGCAATTATTTCAATTTGCAATATCAAAAAGTGTAAATGCTCATAAAGTGCAATAAGATTTTCAGATACATTTAGCATGTAAAGTGACAAATATAAAAAAGTGTAAACAATATGATTAACAGGTGTCAGTAAAAAGTGAAAATTGCAATAAATCCAGAATGAATTGGCTATGGACACGATAATGACAGTCCTGTGGGAGTATAACGCTTCCACGTCCAACTCCTCAATATACACTCATGATGTAAAGTTATCCACTCGATTTTATGGAGATCACTTGTATCCCTTATATAAGAGGACAGGGACACCACAAAGGGTCTAAGGAGTTGATCAAGATATATTCCTGTATTTCTATTCAAGCTGTTCACACCAGAAACAATGGGCCTCCCCTTGATTGGATCTAAGCCCTTGTGGACTTTGGGGAGTCTATAAAATGTCACAATTCGGGGAAACTTGGGCAGCATAAACTCAAACTCAGGTCCACTTATATAATTTCATTATTCCTGGTTTCTAGGAGAATTGATTTTGTTCACGATTATATTCATCATGGTAATCAGTACAAAATCATAAGTGGTGTCGTCATGCTATATACATTATACTTATATAGTACATAGCAATAGATACAGATAACGTGTCCTCATTGAGTATATAAAGTCAGTGAGGGAATCCTCTGCACCAATATCAAAGATCTTGTATAAAGATGGTATAGAACATTAAGGCCAATATCGTAGGACATAGAAAATTGAAGACTATATTCATAGTCACTTAGTGCATTCTAAATATGAGGCAAGCCATCAGGTATACATAGATATTCTCAGCAAGCAGTATGTAGGCAGCATCTATGTAGTTATTTTCAATACTGATATTCTAGTACATGAGGTAACAGCACCAATATTCTCCTATAAGAGGCACTAGAACATATCAAGTTATAATAGGCACCAGCATAAACAATTGGATTATAGTCATATAATCATATAGTCAAGTAGTAAAAAAACAGGAATCATATAGTCACATACATAGTGCATTCAAATATGAGACTAGCCGTACGGTATATACAGATATTCTTAGCAGGCAGCATGTAGTCAGCATCTGTGCAGTTATATTCAATACAGATATTCTAGTACATGAGGTAACAGCACATATAAGAGGCTCTGGAGCATAACAAGTTATAATAGGCATACGCATAAACAATTTAGTTTCCTTTTAGGTTGTTGCTACTCACCAAGACTCCACTAGGAAGGGGACTGAAAAAGTGGTCTGCCGACTAGTAAGGGTTAATAGTGTGGTATACAGCTATAGGAAAGCGGGGTTCTGCATAAAGAGCGCGCGCTGTGGTAGTGGTACTGAGAGCACTTTAAATGTGCTCTCCGTAGCACACGTTGGACATCATGCACCAAGCTTCATCCCTAGATGTTGTGAATAGTAGAAGGCCGTTGGACGCAGCTGTATTAATAAGATCCCTGTATTGGGAAATGTAGCAAGTCAATGGGCTAATGGGAAAGGATTGATAGAATTTGTGGTCATCTAAAAGGCTCTTGACTTCTCTAATATAGTCATCTCGATTTTGTCTCATTATATCCCACCCCCTTATCGGCAGGGCGTATTACTATATTCACATTCTTTTAGGTTTAAGTGCTCTGAATTGAATTGAATTGAATTGTCTGACTAATGTTAATTGTCTAATAAATTTGAGATCGAGAAATAGTTGGAACCCATTAGTTGGGGTGGAGCAGGGCCCTCACCCCTATTGTTTGTTAATTTGTGTCACGTTGTAATGTCTAATACTGTCCATGTACCCTCTGACTTGTAAAGTGCTGAGGAATATGTTGGCGCTATATAAATAGTTTTTTATTTATTACATCCCTAGACCTAGACCATTGGGCAAATGATTATTCTGGGGAGTATAATAGGATAGGTTCTCCATAACCAAACTCTAAGGCTTAGGGTAAACACAGAGATTTCCACCTACCTTTCTGGCCAAAACTCCTGCGATCCAGAACATCATCTTCTCAGTGCTTTATGTAAAGTATTTCACAATTTGGTTGTAAGGTCTTCACTGTATACAGTTCTGCTGTATCTTGTAGCTGTTTCTCCTTATATATTCGGGTGAAGCTGATGGCTAATGTGACAAATTCTATTACATTCACTAGATACGTAGTTATTAAACATAGCTATTACTTCAACTTGATAAGATGATCCAACAAGTCGACAAGATCATAAATTTATGAAAAAACAAGTCTATTGCTACTTTATATTCACATAGGAAGCCATTATCTCTAAAGGCAAACCAACTGAATTTTACATGTATATTTCAAGTGTAAATATACACTGGGACATTTCACCCCAGTAGTGTGTCGATACCTTTCGTCAAACTCATTTTGACAGGTGCCCTGCCCCTTTTTATATCTCATTAACCCCTCCCCCTTTTAATCCACCCGCCCCTTTTATCTTTAACATAAATTTTATATTAAAATATTGTCTCCTGTATGAACCTATTTAAAAAAATTTTATATTTCAATATAAATTTTATATTTATTGTCTCCTGTTTGAATCTCATATGTATGAAGTTCTATTATCTTTAATATAAATTTTATACTCCTCTTGCTCATGCTATGGCTTTGTGTTGTATTACGCACCAAGTTGGACAGCATATTAGATCCAGGAATTACATTGCCCTTGTAAATAAATTCAGCGTTATCATTCCACGATGCGATATCAGACTTTTGTAGCATCCTGTTTAATAAAAATTCGGCATTTTTCTTAAAACGCGGATTGACCTGATTTACAACTTCACGGGTTGTATCGGTCTTATCTGGTGTTAAATGTGGTTGTTGTTGATCAGAAGTTGAAGATACAGCAATATTTAAAGTCGCTAGTTCTTTTGCGTCTTGTTTAGCATGAGCCAAGTATCTTTGTAGAACATCTGTATACCTTTTTAACATCGCCTGGTATGTTTCGGACCTGTAAAACCCTATTAATTTCCTCAAGAGCTTGAATAGTGCTGACGAATGTTGGGTGTTGGTGGAAGAATGTTCTTTAACTTATTCAACTCACTTTTGGGAACCAAGTACATTTTTTCAGCATGTTCCATTATCTTCCAGCAATAAGACTTATTAGCGGGATTGCAAAACTCAGGAGTGTTCCTATAAATCAACCAGTCTGATTCACTGTGTGCCTCTCTTTCTTTACGGCTAGAGTTTTATACCCCAGCTTTCTTATAGCTTTACCCCACTTTTTTAGGACCCTTCTTTGGCATTCTTTTAGGGGTATCCGTCCTTTTAAGATATTTAAAGCGATCTCACCTATGGCCTTAATTAAATCATTGGCATTTTTCAAAATAGACTTTCTTAGTGCGGGTGGTGCTTTTACAAAAGTTTTTAAGATATGCCAGTTGCGTCATATTCTGACATCTTGCCTGTACAATGTACAGTACACAGAATGCTGATTTATAGAAATTCACTTATTAGAGCCAATTTTCTTTTGACTATACGCAACATGTAAATCTGGAGGGAACAATCCTGTTCTTAATCGTAGCTCTTCTGGAGTTGGGGCTCTCAAATCTACTAACAAATACCCGTAAGGAGCACGTGTGGCATTCTCAAAAGCTTCTAAAAAGAAACGTGATTTCCCCCGATACATCTGTCTCGCTAGTGATACAATCTGCAATTTATCACGGGGATTATTAAAAAGTACCATATACTTTGTTTAAATTTATGGTTCTACTTTTCTTCCCCTTACAGAATATATTCTGTACTAGGTAGATTATGCTTAGATTTCTGTGATGTACATACTTGGTAAATGCTGTTTCTATTTCACAATTTTCACTAGCGGTCTCCATGAGATCATCAACAGTCAAATTTACCTTATCAGGTGGAAAGAGGTCATCGTCTAGAAATGTATGTGGGAGACCTTCAATAAACCTGAAATTTGGAAAATTTTGAGACAATTCATCATATAGTTTTTGCCAGCATGCATAAAACCAAACAATATTATCGGGTTTGTGCGATAAGAGAACATCATTACTGTGTAACAATTGTTTCACAAAATAACACTTTCCAGAATTTGACGGCCCAGCTAAAATACAGGAGAAAGGGTGTTGTAAGCGTATGTCCATGTTACTAATAACCAAAGCCTGGGCCAGATTCCTAAAACAGTGATAATAGGATTTGTAGATAATGAAGCATTTAGCGGTAGCTACCAAAGAAACCCGCTTTGCTACCAACATTATAACATAAATCATGCAGCCTTGTATCTGGACGGTCAACAGATACCCACAAGACCCTTTCAGCCAAATTTTGATGCTTTGTCAGCTATCCGAGGAATATTTTGCTCTAGTTCGCATTTCTGGAAAGCAGAAATGTGATATAGCGCTATCAATAGATCGCGACGAGTTTACTAATGGGTATACGTTGTTCGCTTTTGACTTGACGCCTGATCAGGAACCTGGAGATCATTTTTCACTTGTCTAAACAGGCAACCTACGTGCTGAAATAAGATCTGCGCAGCCCACTCCTGGAACTGTGAATATAATCGTATAATTCACTACATGATGATCTGCTGCAGATTAATCAGACGGGAACTTTTGATTACAATTAATAATGAATACTATTGAGCTTACAGAACTTTTGAATTCGGATCCCTATACGCGAGATATATTTGGAGGTGTGTTCCCTTGTGATTTTTTACCACAAAACAGAATTGTTGAGAGGCCGGTGGCCTACATCGTCAATACAGACAAATAGTCAGAGTGGTAGCCATTGGATATTAATTGTTATGCACTGAAAAAAAGGCCCTATTTTTTGATAGCTACGGATTTGCACCAACGGCAGAAATATTCCCAAAAGAAATTATATATTTTTTAAAAAGAAACTGTGAATCTTATAGTTATCAGAACAATCAATTGCAGGATACAATCTCTACATATTGTGGTCAATATTGTGTATATATATTATACCACTTGGCAAGAGAGTTGTCATATAATTGTCACTGAATTTCCCCATTGTGGGACTATTAAAGGACTTTTATTATTATTATTATTATTATTATTATTATAAAAATATTTTAGATGTCTTTGGTAAGGATTTAATAAAAAATGATTTTAGTTTCAGAGTTTGTCAAAAGGAATTTTTATGATAGAAACTTGTACATTTTGCTGTGTTTATAAACAAATGAGCCCTTTTGACAAATTAAGTTTAAGTACTGAGTGGTCAAAAATATATTTTGCAAAACAAAAGGGTGTGTGTTTTTTAAAAGCTATGGTTTAGAGATAAGACCATCTAATGCTTACAATGTGACTACCGCCTATCACCCTGCTACGTGTCAGAACTGCTGATGCCAGAACTCTAAAAAAAAAAAAAAAAAAAAAAAAAAAAAGCTGAAAGTAATGAAATGAACAAAATATTTCTTAATAAACATGCATTATAGTAATTGTTACAAATGTTATATTTTATTCCTATGCTATAAAGACATACTAATGTGTGTTATATTACTAATGTGTGCTATACTTCATATAAACTGCTTGGTATTAATAAAAATGTTAAAAACTTTTTAAATTTGTCAGTCTGTATTGCTTTTATCATTTAAAGATTATAAGAGGTTAATAAACTTTTCATAGATTCATACAGGAGAAAATATTTTAATGAAATTTATATTAAAGATAATAGAACTTAATACAATGATGTTGTCAGGAGTAAGGTATGGGTGTGATACTTTTGAGTAGCGAAGTCAAGCTAGAAAATTTCATTCTGCTTTCAGCAAGCCACCGGAGCAGACCTCTCTGCACAAACATACACACACACACCATAGTTTAATGTATAGTCTGCTCTACATATGCTGCCCCCTGCAAACATAGGGGTACATAGTAGGTGCCCTTAAACATTATTAATATTCATACAGGAGACAATTTTTTAATAAAATTTATATTAAAGATAATAGAACTCCATACAATGAGATTCAAACAGGAGACAATATTTTAATATAATTTATATTAACGATAAAAGGGGTGGTGGGTTAAAAGGGGGGAGGGGTTAATGAGATATAAAAGGGGCGGGGCACCTGTTAAAATGAGTTTGACGTTATACTACTCACCCCCTAACAGTTCTCAATTGTTCACCTCCCGGCTGCACCAACAGTTTACATTTGGCCCAGAGTCCATCATTTATCTGAAGCCCTTTTCTGATTTGAAGTCGTCTTAAAACAAATGTGAACTATTGTCTATCCAGCGCAGGCAAAAAAGGTGAATGACTGAGACCAGGTATGGGGTAAAATTCACCAGTGTGTGTCTGCTTGAAAATGGATCCTAGTTACATAATGGATGCAAGAATTTCAGTTCGTATAGGGTGGCAATGGATTTTTTTTTTTTTTTGTTGAAACTAAGAGGTATTCCCATATCAACCTGTCATGACCGAGGTGAAAATGTGTCTGTCACCTGAGTTCAGAATTAGAGATGGGTGAACAGATTTGTTAAAAGAATGTTCCAAATAAGTGGCAATTAGTCTGAGTAACAATTAGCCAACTAACCACACAGTAAAAATACAGAAGACATATGTGAGTCACTGTGATGTTCTGACATCACCTAACAGCCTCTCAGCCAATAGTCTTTAGTAGGAGGACACGTTAGTGCTGATGTCATATACAGTTATACAGTATATAAGGTTTTGTGGGATGGAAAGCAAGGCATTTCAGTGATGATGAAAGTGTGGAATGGACGTGTTCATAATTAGATGATAAATAGCAATTACTCCATTTTCTTCAGCAATACATAGCACTGAGTGCAACAAATAGAGCTAGAGAATCTTAGGAGTAAGAGAAGTAGACCAAAGTTTAGTCATTTTAATCAGTGAAGGAGAATATCTGTGCCGTGTGATCCTGACTGAAGCAGCAATACAATGGACAGTTAACCCTTTCATTGCCAATCTAATTTTGTCTGTTTTAAAATAAAGCAGTTTGGTCTGAGACTGTCCACAGTGTGTTACATATGTAGTACGGACAGTCAGTCATGTTAGTGAAACATCTTTTCATAAGGATTTTATTGGACAGGAGTTTAAATTTTATTTTGTTAAACAGCATACAAACTGTTGTTCTAACAGCAAAACACTGAAAAATCTCCATTTCTAAAGGTTTTTTTTTTTTTTTAATGCTGACCCAATAGACAGTGCGCCACAGACTGTGTGTAAAATCTGTTAAGGGTTTTTCTCTTTTGGTCACACAATTTATATACAAACTGTCGCCATTATAATAGAAAAAAAAAGTATTAGGCGAGAACTGATAGTTATACTCCAATACTCACTGATCAGGTCATCCTTTGAGTGCTTTTCAGTCACTTATAATTAAGCAGTAAAATGACAGGAAGAAACAATTGTGCAAGTACTAACAATAACACAGTGGGTGGCAACCCTTCTTCTGGGTTTGGTGCACCACCAGTAGCCGCAGGATTATTGTACTTCCTGAGAATCATCATCTATTGCAGTCCGGTACATTATCATCTTAGGAGTAACCATATTAGATATGTTCAGATGAGTGTATATAGTAGCAACAACCGCTCTCTGGCTCCACATGCTTCAGCGTCCCATCAGGAGAACTGCACATGTGCGAATCAAAGTTTTGCGCATGTTCAGTATCGCCCAACTATCCTGTTGCTATAGGGGAAGCGGCATGACACTAGGCAAGCACAGAGTTATAAAGGAAGAAGCTGATTGTACTGTGCCAGGGATTTGTGCTTGCACAATAAAGTGAATAACTATAGACGCTTATGCCATGTTTTAGTTATCAGTGTGCATGGGGAGCCTGCATCTTAATTCAATGCAATGAAAAAAGGAAAGGCAACTTAATGTTATAAGGCGCCACAAATACCACTTTGTGACAGCTTGAATTAGATCAGAAATAGTGATATGGTCCTTATAGAGACTATTCCGAAAAAATACTCTAAAGGAATATATATCTAACCAATTGATGAACATATCTAATTTGATGATCTAGATAAAACCATATACTAATAAATACCATTATAAAATACACATCCTTGTTTACAAGAAAATTTTATATATTGGAAGTAAAAACAATATTTTATGTAAATATATAAATCAAATAGATACACACTCAATAAAAAGTACTTGTTAAAAATGAAGACACAACTTTTCTTAAGTCACTTACATCAACTTTTTAATGACTTGTGAGTATTGGAGGTATCCTAGTAGATCATGATACTGTTCTGGAACCTGTATATCTAGTGATAAAAAAAAAAGTTAGATCATACACAATACAACTAAAAGTAAGAGGGAGATAGTAAACAAATAGACTTATTAAAAATGCCTAATATCCCGTGATGTCTTCAAGTGCCTCATTTAGGCCTTCTGGAATCAGAAAATCACAGAGCGCAATCCTACACTTACAATAAAATAATTAAAAATCGCATGTAGGTAATGGGGGGATAAGACCAGGGGAGGTCAATGCTGGTAATCCCTAAATGGGTATGGTACAAAATGGTGTGTGCTGGATTGTCATGCAAAATAACATATATGTCTATACAAAACCTTACATTGACACACCTGGGTGTAAGCAATAAATAAGCATAAAACACTAGCAATCAAACCCACAGGTAGGGAAAGAAAGGCATACATATAGTTTTTAAAATACCATACCAATGAGAGCAGCTCAACGCCCGACTCGCGTATTGCCCGGTTACAGGCTTCGTCAAGGGACAAAAGCACTGAGGTTTGCAGCTATTTAAATAAGATGCTGACCAATAACATGCTTGAAAGACAAGTGAAAAATAATACAGGACATTCCGTTTAACCTAACATCAAGAACTGCCATACCGCTAATGGCGTGGACTGCGCATGCGCGTGAATACTAAGAACGCGTGGATGACGTCGTTACGTCAGTGACGCCACCCACGCATGCGCAAATGAAATCCTATGTGATTTTAATAGCACTGGCACAAAATGCTGAAATCTCACGGATGACGTCATGATGTCAACCACGCATGCGCAAATGAAACTTTAGTAGCGCTGGCACAAATGGTACTTAAAAAAAATGACCTCACAGCTAACGCAGTCACAGCTAACGTATAAAATATCCATGTATAATACTGAATCCAATGCAACAGCGCGTCATAGTGGCAAATACTGTGAATGGCAAAGAAAACATGACTTGCATCAAGAAAAAAATATAAATCAATGGTAATGTGAGTGCACCATGGAAAAAAAGTCATAAAATCATAACGTGACAAAATACGTGAAACAATATAAAAAATACATTGTATGATATATAATAACCCAACGTGGTGATGAATAAAATTAGTCATTACAAGTATAAAATTTTCAGTTATTAATATTGACCAGTGCAGTAAGCACTTGCATATAAAGTGCAAGAGAAGTGATGAAGTGCCGGTGCGCAGTGCCGCAACTTGTCACTGGAATCAGTGTATTTAGTTTCAATATCCAGAACATCTCCTCCTTAAGGGAGTTAAATCTATTGGGATGACTTAATGGAATCTGTTCCAGAGGGGTCACACTAAAGCCTTCAAATTTACAATTGGGTATCCTTAAAGCGTGTCTAGAAACACTTTTGTATAGCCATTAAGAAGATTTCACCAATGTTTATTCTTCCTTTCTTGTGAACTCATAATAGTGCGGCCTATATATTGTAGGACACCTTATAATAAATGAACAATTTAACCTGGTTTTAATAGGGAAACTGTCAGGTTTTTTAGTGTCTTAGCTCTTCTAAAGGTTATACTTGGGCATTTAGGTAAAGCCGTTCTGAGGTATTGATCATGCAACAAAATGGGCCAGTTTTTTTGGAGTACTGACCGAATGGCTGTGTGTGACCCATTGTAAGTAGTTATAAAGTTGTTTTGTGATTAGCATCCTAAGTTTTAACCCTGAGGGCAAAACAATCGGTTTGAGTATATTTACAGGCTCTATCATGAGCTGCTTTAATTCTAAGATCCGGATATTTTTTCTCTTTAATTCTCCTTGTCAATGTGCTGCTTCGTGTGGAGAAATCTGTATCACTAGTGCAGTTCCCCCTGACTCTCTTGAATTGACTAAATTGAATATTGTCCTTCCACTTCTGAAAATGCAAGCTCTGATAGTCCAAGAGACTATTAGTCGACTTTCTTTTTTGTGTACAGACTTTCCTTAGTAACAGCTGACTTAGAGGGTTGCTAAGGAGAATGTTACAGCCTGTTTTCTATTAAAATGGAAGTTAGGTCAATAAAGTATATTACAAAAATGGTTACCAAACACCCCGACACACTAGCAAAAAATTAAATAAAATAAAATGGGAGCTAGGCTAGATTCACAAGATCAAGTTTCACCCATAAAACTTAGTCCGTGCATTTGCCGGATTTACTGTACAGGCCTGACCTTCATACAAGGAGCAGGACTCCTAGATAACTATACTTTGCAAGGAGTCTCTGCCTCCCAGTGACATATTGTCCCCTATTGTAATGTGATTTAGCATGTAGTTGTTACTGTTATATTAATAATAATTCTAATAAGTCCAGGTCAGCATAACCTCAATTTGGTCTTGGTGTGGAGAACATAATGCTTAAATGCCACGTTACTCTTAACACATCAATTACCCTACTCCTTATTGGATCAGAATAAATTTTTTACCTGATGGTTAAATCAATGGAATTGAACCCAAAATGAAATTTGCTCACCTCCGATTAACATACAATTAATATACAGAACAAACATCTAGTAGATCTAGTAGGCACAACAAAGTGATAATAAATACATGAATGCAAGCTATTAAAATCCCTGAAACGGGTGAACACAGATCATAGGGCCCCATAGAATACATTGTTACTCTTTTAATTCTACATAATCTCAAGCAACTAACGTGTTGGCCGCTGTGGGCTTCAGATAACTGTCTCCAAATGTAAATCTTATACCGTAATCTTCCTATCCAGAAACTCAATGATGTCACTTCCAAATTTACTTGTACATCTTACATTCATTTCTATTATGATTTAAATACTCAGCTATCCATTTATCAGTCTTGGTAACAACACAACCAAAAAGTGTGACAATTTCAACATTATTCAAAAAAAAAGTTCATCTTCTGTTCTGTATTTCTATTTATAGAGGACCTTTCACCACTTCTGTTTTTGTAAATGGTAGATTGATAGCTTGGTGTTATCATTGTCCTTGTCAGTAGTGTGTCCATTCATAATCGGAGACTGACATTTGGAGAGAGTGACGGAGTGTAAGGACTTATCTAGAGGAATGTTACCTCCCAACTGTTACTTTAGAAGCATGGATAACAAGTTCTAAGAAAAGATGTTACAGCGCCAACCTCAGACCAGAGTCCACAACTCCTCCGGACAAGGCACGCCCACCAAATCCGCCTCTGGTGCTAGCTCACAGAACCTGGCTCACTGAAAACGAGAAATAGAATCAGCAATAACATTCCTCAAATCCGGCAGGTGTACCACCACAAAATGAGCGTTCAGCTCCAGCCCTCTCAACACTAACTTGTGCAACAGTTGTACCACTAGCAGCGAATTAGCAGACTGAAAGTTGATGGCCTGAACCACCCCCAGGTTATAGCACAGAAAATGAACTTTCTTATCCCTATGCCGCTCCCCCCAAATCCCCGTCGCCACCGCAATGGGAAACAATGGCTCCAGTAACACCAAGTTACTCACCAACCCTCCCCACATCCACGACTCTGGCCACGCCCACGAACACCACTGGCCCTGAAAATAAGCCCCAAATCCAATTGCCCCAATGATTCTAATTCAACATTGGAAACTGGAGACTCCATTAACAGGGACCGCCCATTATACTGCTCCAAAAAATCCTCCCAAACCACCAAATCATACCACAACTCGGCATTCAGCCACACAAAATGGAAGGACTGACGCACGCTGTTAAGATGTCCCTCAGTTCTGACTTGAACTGATTGGTGGTACTACTTGTAATAACCCTATAACACTGCTCATCATTCAAGATTCCAAGATAAATCAGAGTCACAATATTACCCCCCTTATCTGAAGGCTTTAGGACAATACTGTTTTCCTTTTTTAGGGATAATAGTGCGTCCAGTCTTCAAATTATTTATTCGTCCCTTCTGTCCTTTGTTCCAGACATTTCAAGTCATCGGTCACAAACTGTACAAATAGGTCAATAAAGCTGAAATCACCAGTAGATGACTGTCTTTAAATTAGTTAAAGGGCCCTGGCCCGGATCCCTAGTGGACTCTGCCCAGAGATCCTCCAAGGCCTGTAACCCTTCAAAGGTCAGTATCCTCTCTAGACCATAACTCAGGCATCTCTCCATTTCTGCCTTTTTATGGAATTTAAACCATTTCAATTTCCTGGCAAACAGGTGCATATCTTTGGTCCAGGTAAATGCATCATACCTTACCGTTGGAACATACGACAGTCCCTTACTCAGCAGAGAGAATTCTGCTGCAGTAAAGTTGTGTGATGATAGATTTTGTGATGTCATCTTTAATTGACATTCTCCCCAACCAACCAGCCAGGAACTTTTTGACTCATGTTATGAAACATTATACCTCCCTCAGACCTCTGAATAGATATGTTGAGATGGGAAGGTTCTGGCCTAAAAAAATCACCATTGGGTCCAGCACTCCCTCGCCCTCATCTAGTTAGTACATTAGTTCTATTATGAAATCTAGCATCATAAATCTCTTCCTGAGCCCCAACACCCGGCTGCTCAGTCAGCTACCTTACCAGCAATCCCCAGGTCAGTCATCCCTGTAACACGAAAGCCGGTTAATGTGACCATATTGGATTCATGAATTATGGTTTGCATGTTGGCTTTATTTCCCAGGTTGAACACTGACGGGACACCCGGTCTCACAGTATTTTATTTATTTCTCTTGCCAATATATTCCACACCACTTTTCACTGTCCCCCAATGGGGCTCGCAATCTAAATTCCCTCAAAAAGAAAAGTCCCTTCAGGAAGTTCACATACAGAGGTCCAGGACTAGCTGCCCAATATGTCATATGAGCAGATCATGCATCTGTACTGTGATGGTGTCTGAACAGCATTCTGCAACATAAGCAGAATTCTCTTCTGAAGAAATTTCTAAGGCTAAGAAGGAAGTCCTTTAAGAAACCAGATGTCATCACTCATCTGAGACACATGATATTGACAGAAGTGGGAGGCAACGTGTTGGGAGTTTACAATGGAAATACTTCAGTCAAGTTGACACACAACCTGAGATGATCGACCTGGCATTGGGGCTGAAGTAATCTGCTTATATTATAAATAGCCATCTCTGATGTCACCAGCTCACCGCCCGATCTCTACTCATGTATTCAGTACAACATAATAGTCCAGCATTATAGACAACTATTTACAATATATCTATGATGTTGGGAGACCAGCCAATATACAGTCCGTATTTCACAGACTAAATATAGCTGCGAGAGAGCGGCTAGCTGTATGTTGTAAGTTATTGCAGGTTCAAGTCCCCTAGTGGACAGATGAAAGACACTTACTAAAAGAAAATAAAATCCAAGAAATAAACCCATTTTGGATAAAGGTGTTTTTATTGTGCCAAAACATTGAAAACTGGTGATATTTGGTAGCATTAGAAGTGTAATGAGCAGTAGAAGGTGACATGTTCTCCTCCTCTTATCTAATAATGGATTCATGGTTTCCCTAAACCTGACTTGTATAAGCTGTTAGTAGTGAATAGAGAGGAGTGCAAAATCTGTACTCAAAGCAGTGATGCATGTGTGAACATAGACTTACACTGACCATGTGCCATCTATAATAGTATATTTTGGGCACTCCCATTAGCACTCATGGTTATCTGATGTGGATGATCTTTTGCATTTCTTTTCCTTTTATTAAAGGAAATATGGATGGAGGACATAACTATGGGGTGGTGGTTGGGGCTTGTGTGCTGGGTGCCATTTTGTTTTTGTCAGGATATTTAGATACAAGGCTAAGACAGGAAACTACATATTGACTTGATGTCATTAGAATGGCAAGCCATGTTATACTATGAGCAATGTTGTATTATGTTAATAGCATCTTGCACTGCCTGTCAGGTTACTGAATCCCATGTACATCTGTAGTCCAGCTACAGCTACACCTGCTCAGAGGAAGTCTTTAAGACACTGCCTCCTACAATAAAGCATGCAGAATAATAACTCTCCTGCAGAAGTCAGAAAACTCTCTAACTCCTATTGGTCATGTTTCCAAATTATGGCAAGAAGTCCCTATTATTCTACCTGTACACAAGGATAGGGATCTACATATGGTTTTATGGTGACATCTCCATGTAGAGTATAATTTAGAGCATTCCAGTTAATGACATTACCGCTCATTTCATTATCAGCAAAATAATCCATCATATTCTCATCCGTCAGAGCTTTATCCCACATATTAAGATCTGTCATCTCTCCTCCAAAGGACTCTACATCATATCCTGCACCATATGAGTTTTGCTCCTGACCAATGATGATGACAGGGTCACCACTGATCTCTACATCTCTTAATATATGGTCTTTTTTGTAATATTTTCCATCGATAAACAGTCCCCAGGCTGAAGAGTTCCAGGTCGCACAAATACTTGTCCATTCTGTAATATAATTGTCCTGTAGATCATAGAAATATTCTTCAGAATCAACTACTTGACGAAACTGATTTTTTAATCTTGAAAAAGAGAGAAGAAAATCTGTCTGGTTTTCAGTAGACAATGAAAACAAGGAATAAGCCCGGGTCAGACTTGAGTGGAATCTCATGCGGACAGTGACCTTTGTAAATGGTCCATTATGGTCTGGAAATATCTGAACAAGTGAGGTGGATGACTTCATTGGGAAAGCAAATAATTTCTCTTTCATGTCTAAAAATAGAAGAGAACAATCTGATTTACTAACATCATTTGAGGGAACTTCTATATTTAGGACCTGTAATAAATGTATCTGTGAGGAGTCCCATCTAACCAAAAGAGGTCGGTCTGTTCTAGGTCGGTCTGTACCTTGGCCTTATGGGCCACTCAGTTAATGGCTAAAAAGTGATCCCCTATACCGGGTAACTGTAGTAACCTCTATCATACGGAGAGGCGCCAAATACTGTATAGGTACTGTCCAGACCCCCATCCTTTTTCAAGATAGTGTCAGGGGACCTGAGAATCTCACACTGTATTTTGGGAGGGGAAAACAGGAATAGCCAGACAGTAAAAAACTCCAGCCTGTTCCTAAATAAATGGGGCAAAAGATATGATCTCATTAAGACCCAACGGTTTCACACTAGAGCTGATAGGTTCATTTTGCCTCCTTTTGAAGGAGTCTCCTATCCAAATCCCCTCTCTGAATAGATGGTCTCACCACCTCAATACCCTGAAAGGCTATTGACTTTGGATCACATTCTGTTTCTATCCCTCTTCCCTCATAGATTGTAAGCCCTTGCGGCCAGGGCCCTCTATCCCACTGTGCCAGTTGGTCACTGTTAGCATTGTTTGTTTTGTATATTTTGTGTACTGTATGTAAACCCTCAAATGTACAGCACCGTGGAATTAATGGTGCTATATAAATAATGTACCTCCCATATATGGCGGCTGATGGGCTGATCCTCCCTGCGGTTTATATTCCCAATATGTTCCCGGATTCTTCTCCTAAATTCCCATATGGCTTTCCCCACATAGTTCTTAGGGCACCCACATGTGGCTTAATATATTAGACCCGTAGTTCTACAGTTGATGAAATCCCTAATCCATGTACATGTATCCTGTGGTGGTGCTCCGAAAAGTCTTCCCTTTGACAAATTTGTAAGCCTTACAGTTCCCACATTTGAACATCCCATCAGGGATAAATCTACTCAGCCAAGTCCCTGTAAGTACTCAGTCAGGTGTCCCTGTAAGTCATTGTCCAAGAGGAGGATCTTCCAGAAAGAATCTATAATCCTCACATCTCAGCTCTTATTAGACTTATTGGGACGTATGACGATAAGTGTCTCTCTCCTTAGGGCCTACTGGATGGCTATAAACATGGTAAAGTCCCATGCAGACAGTGACCTCTGTAAATGGTCCATTATGGTCTGGAAATATCCGAACATGTGAGGTGGACGACTCCACTGGGAAAGCAAATAAATTTCTCTTTATGTGGAAGAATAGAAAATAACCATTTTAATCTGATTTAATAACATCATTTGAGGGAACTTCTATGTTCTAAATGCATAATTTGGTATCCCTGGAATAGTACCGAAACACAGAATACAGGTGACATGTCATTTTGGGTGCAGAGTGAACACCGTAAAAATACTGCACAAATGTACTTTTTCTCCAATTCCATCCCATTCTGAATTTTTTTCCTGCTTCCCAGTACATTGTACAGAATAATAAATGGTAACGTTATGAAGAACAATTGGACCCGCACTCATATGGCTCTGTGAACAGACAAATAGTTATGGGGTTTGGAAGGTGAGTTAAAAAAAAAATAGAAAAATTCCTCTGGCAGAAAGGGGTTAAGGAAACTTCTATGTTTAGGACCTGTAATAAACATATATCTTTTGAGGGGTTCCATATAATCAAAAGAGATGGTCTAAAGAGAACAAAATAGTGGCAATACTGTAGTATCTGATATGACAAAATGACCAAAAATTCTGTAGACTAAAGGTGGTCAGATGCCTTCAGTAGGTGTCCTGATAAACCTAATCTGACTGTGACAGCCCTAGACCTGAGGAAGGACTGTTCAGTAGGAATACTTATTTAGGAAATGGTAATTCTGGAAACTATAAGGCTTAATGTCAAAGTAAAGACATTTCCACCTACCTTCCTGACCGAAAACTCCCGAGATGCACCATCAACCAGAGCAGCATCTTCTCAGTGGTTTAGTATGTAAAGTCTTTACCAAATGCAGGTCTGTGGTATCTTCTATCTGCACCTCCTTATATACTCGGTTGAAGATGATGGTTCTGATAAAGTAATTTCCTTCTGCTGCTATTATGGGTGTGTTGGAACAATGTAATTCTCTCAAATTCACCGTAAAGGTAATTCAATATGTAAAATCATAAATATCTATTGAAAACAAGTTGACTGCCACATCTATCGACTTCAGAAGTCGTTATTTGTAAAGCTAATCCAGCAATTCATTCTTGCATCCAGTATGTAACATGGCTGCAGATACTCTGGGAAGTTTCACCCCCTAGCGGGTCTCAATAGCTCATCTCACATATTGGCCGCACCAAATAGGCAACAGTTTATATTTCCATAATGGGTACAAGAATTTGTTGCCTGTATCCCTAAGGTGACAGCAGACTTGTTTTTTTTTTTCTAAGTTGGAAGTAAGTTACATAGATGAGGTTGGATGAAGACACAAGTCCATGAAGTCCAACCTATAACCCTGCAGTAATCTACAGTGTTGATCCAGAGGAAGGCAAAAAAAAAAAAAACATGAAGCTTATGTCGAT
Organism: Leptodactylus fallax; assembly: GCA_947044405.1. NCBI lineage: Eukaryota > Metazoa > Chordata > Amphibia > Anura > Leptodactylidae > Leptodactylus > Leptodactylus fallax. The sequence continues at coordinate 302,681 of CAMRHE010000498.1, read as the reverse complement.
TGCCCCATGTCAGGTGAAAAATTTCCTTCCCGACTCCAATCTGGCAATCTGTATAAAACCCTGGATCAACTTGTCCTTACCAAATACTTTTATAACCCGTAATGTTGTTCTGTTCGAGAGAGGCATCCAAACCCCCTTTGAACTTCAAATGAATCAATGAATTTAATGAATGAATCCACCATCACCACTTCCTGGGGCAGTGAGTTCCATAGTCTTGCTGTTCTTATCAGCTGTCACTGGCCTAGGAGTAAAAAGATCATTAGAAAGTTCTTTGTGCTGTCCCTTCACATATTTGTACATTAGATTTCCCCGTAGACGTATTTTTCTAAACTGAATAACCCCAAGTTTATCTATCATATTCCAATCCACCCATCCCCCTAATAATTTTGGTCACCCTTCTCTGCACTCTAGATCAATTAGGTGGTGGTTGTATATGGGGCCCAAAATTGTGCGCAATAGTCTGTGTGGCCGTACCAGTGATCTGTATAGAAGCAGAACAATGTTCTTGCCATGAGATTCTATACCTCTTTTGATGCATCCCATAATTTTATTTGCCTTGGCAGCAGCCACTAAAAGTAAGCCTTACTGTCCACCAAAATCCCCAAGTTTTTCAGTGTTAGTCTTACCCAGTAATTTACTATTAAGAACAACCCAGAACAACATTATGGGTTATGGGTTAGATTTTAAGGGCACGTTGATCCAGGGTTTTATACTGATTGCCAGATTGGAGTCGGGAAGGAATTTTTTCCCATGAAATGGGGCAATTGGCATAAGCCTCATGAGTTTTTTTGCCTTCCTCTGGATCAACACTGTAGAGGACTGTAGGATTATAGGGTGGACTTGATGGACTGATGTCTTCATCCAACCTCATCTACTATGTAACTATGTAATTAAGGACATAATCATACATTTTATTTCTTCATCCAAAATGCATAACCTTACAATTGTCTACATTAAACTTCATTTACCAAGTCTCTGCCCATGCTTCCTGCTGCCTTAGATCCCCCTGTAATCTTCTACTATCCTCCTCATTTTTGATTACCTTGCAGAATTTAGTATCATCTGCAAATATAGATGTTTAAACAGGAGATGAACCAATACCGGCCCCTGTGGCACCCAGCTGGTGACTTTGATCCAGTCTGAGTATTTCCCATTAACCAGTACCCTCTGTTTCCTATCAATGAGCCAGTTGCGAGCCCTAGTGCATATCTTTTCCCCCAGTCCCAACATTCTCATTTTGCATACCAACCTTTTATGTGGTACAGTATCAAAAGCCTTTGAAAATTCCAGATACACCACGTCCACTGCATTACCCATGTCCAGTCTAGAACTGACCTCTTCATAGAAGCTGATCAGATTAGTCTGGCAGAACAGATTCCTCATAAACCCATGCTGATTGGGCGTTATAAGATTTACATTGAGATACTCCAGGATAGCATCTCTTAGAAAGCCCTCAAATATCTTACCAGCCTATAGTTTCCAGGCTCACACTTAGACCCCTTTTTGAATACTGGCACCACATTTGCTATGCGCCAATCCTGCGGAACAGACCCAGTCATTACTGAATTCTTATCCTTATATATAAGGGTCTATCTATCACCGTGCATAATTCCCTCAGAACTCGGGGTGTATGCCATCTGGACCCGGCGATTTCTCTTTGTTTTGAAGGCGCCGCCACACTTCCTCCTGGGTTAAACAGGTGACATTTAATGGAGACTTAATATTATCCCTAATCATGTCACTGGCCATTGGATTTTCTTGTGTAAACACCATAGAGAAGGCAGCATTTAATAGTTGTGTATTTTCCTCATCCTCCTCCACCATTACACCCAGATTATTTTTGAGAAGACCCACATTGTTTTTTATTTTCTTATGTAATTTTACATTTCATGGCTGATTTGAAAATATGAAAATGTCTGCCGCCTTCACGCCTGGTGAGCGTCATGTTACCTTCACCACTTACATTGCCTGCCTACTTACACAGGCCCGTCCCTTTCAATCTTCAGACCCCTATTGATCTATTGATGACCTGTCCTGATAGGTCTTCAGTATAAAAGAACTAGACAATCCCTGTAACCACATGACTTTAGGTTCTTGGTATCTATTGCAATTGGGTGACCAATGTCCTACCTTTCTGATTCTGCAATGGCATTTTTTTTTTTTTTTTTTTAGAAACTGCCACACTCTTCTACATTTATCTTTTGATATTAGTAGATATTTTTCCCCTAGTCTTTTCTAGCAGTGTAAGTTCCCATATGGAAACTTGCAAAGATAAAATGTGGCTGCTGTATCTGGGGAAAAAAAAATGAGATGCAGCCATTGACACACACTTGCCCTTGAAATAGCGCACCAGCAGCCCCAGTCAATTACTTAACATTGGCTAAACTAAGCAGCATACTGCAACCAGAGACCGTGTGATTTATATCATTTGGCCTTGGTTGCATACTGGTTGCTGAAGTCCCCTCACTAGGAAGGGTTCCAGGGTTAGTGATGACTGAGAGTAACCTTCTATGATGTTGTGCCCCCCCCCATATTAAACATACAATGACCTCATGACCTTGTATTAGAGGTCATGCTTATCCCAGTCACATCAGGATATTACTAGAAATGTAGTATTTCAGCACACCAGGAAAAAACTTGTGTACAAAAAGTCATCTCAATCAATAAAAAAACTTGTCCACACAGTAATGCACTTGGCTCAAGCCCTGAGTCCTGCTTGACCAAAACTGTAGAGGGGTTAAAAGGGTAAGGGGCTCTTTCTATTACCTTACCAGCAATCCCCAGGTCATTCATCCCCTGCAGCACTAAAGTCGATTTACATGACCATATTGGTTTCATGAATTATGGTTTGTATGTTGGCTTTATTTCCCAGACTGAACACTGCCAGGGGACCCGGTCATACAGTATTTATTTCCCTTGCAACCAGAGGAATCAGTGGCAGCTTTCTGTGCAACCTGGAGCAGCTTTAAAAGATAAATTATAAAGCGTGTGTGTAAGCTTGCAAGTGTGCTTTTGTTTGTGTGACTAAAGATTGTGACATTAGAGTCAGGGACTTTAAAAAAACAAAAAAAAATTGAGTATTGTTGTGCTGTAATAATCCCCATTAGGTAAGATGTGTTCCATGCTTACCATTGTGGCCCAGTGTACATCTTGCAGCATGTATTCTCTGCTTGAGGGGGCAAGATGTAAGCACGTTGCACATTTGGAAGCCCACATCATGGATCTAAATAAGCAAATTGCAAGACTGAGATCCATTGATAACTTGGAAAGGAGTTTATTGCTCACAGAGCAGGAACTCACCAGGGTAAGTGCAGAGGGGGATGATAGCATGAAGGTGCTGGAACATGAGGCAGATAGCTGGGTGACAGAAAGCAGCGGGGTAAAGGGAAGAGTGCCAGGGAGGTTAGTCCTGAACTGGTACACCCCAACAAATTTGCTAAATTGGCAGATGAGGGGGATGTTAGTACAGGGGTAACGCTGCTGCAGCAAGACACTGCAGCCAGGGGAATGTCTGCTCCAGTAAGAAGGGGGATAGGAGAGCAGAACAGACTAGACAGGTGCTGATAGTGTGAGATTCAATTAGGGGAACAGACAGGGCAATCATGCACACAGACTGGGATCGTCCAACGGTGTGTTGCCTTCCTGATGCTCGAGTCTGACACATCGAGGATCAAGTTGATAGATTACTGGGTGGGGCTGGTGTGGATGCAGCGGTCATGGTGCAGGTGCACGTAGGCACAAATGACAAAGCTAGCAGTAGGTGAAAGGTCTTTAAAAATGATTTCAACGATCTAGGGTTTCATGCTGAAGGCAAGGGCCTCCAAGGTAGTATTTTCAGAAACAAAGGAAAAACAGGAGATTAGGGACATAAACAAGTGGCTCAGGAGCTGCTGTAGGGGTTTGTGTTCCTGGAGAGCTGGGTCGACTTTGCTATGGGCTACATGTTCTATGGTAGGGATGGGCTGCATCTCAATGGGTAGGGTGTAGCTGTGCTGGGGGAGAAGATGGCTAGAAGGTTGGAGGAGTGTTTATATTAGAGACTGGGAGGGAGGGTAAAAGATGTATAGGGCAAGATAGTGTAGAAATGGAAAGAGGGCTAAATAATGTAACTGGGGGTGGAGTTAGAACATAAAACCCATAAAATGTATGTATACGAACAGCAGAAGTCTCACTAACAAGATGAAGGAACTAGAAGTGATAATGTTGGAAGAAAAATGAAATAGTTCAGCTTCTATGAAGAGGTCAGTTCTAGACTAGACATGGGTAATGCGGTAGATGTGGTGTATCTGGAATTTTCAAAGGCTTTTGATACTGTACCACCTAAAAGGTTGGTATGCAAAATGAGACTGTTGGGACTGGGGGAAAACACATGCATTTGGGTTTACTACTGGCTCATTGATGGGAAACAGAGGGTACTGGTTAATGGTAAATATTCAGACTGGGTCACAGTCACCAGTGGGGAGCCACAGGGGTCAGTATTGGGTCCTTTCCTCTTTATTAATGACTTGGTAGAGGGTTTACAGAGCAGGGTGTCCATATTTGCAGATGATACTAAACTCTGAGGTAATATTACAGGGGGATCTAAGGAAGCTGGAAGCATGGGTGGAGACTTGGCAAATTAAGTTAAATGTTGACATGTAAAGTTATAGATTCTGGTTGAAATAAAATGTATGATTATGTGCTTAATTACTGGGTAAGACTGACAATGAAAGAGACTTGGGGATTTTGGTAGACCACTTACCTTTAGCAACCAGTGCTAGGCAGCTGATGGGATGCATTAAAAGTGGTATAGATTAACAAACTTGGGGAGACCTAATGTACAAATACATGAAGGGACAGCACAAATAACTTTCTAATAGTTTTACTCCTAGGCCAGTGACAGTGACAAGGGGACATCCTCGATGTCTGGAGGGGAGAGAGTTTCACCAGCAACATAGAAGGGTATTCTTTACATTTAAGACAATGCCCCCCAAGAGAGCATGCACTATAGCTCTCCTGCAGAAGTCAGAAAACTGTCTCTAATGCCATCTATTGGTAATGTTTCCAAGGTTTCTACATTATGGTAAGACCCTATTATTCTACCTGTACACAAGGATAGGGATCTACATATGGTTTTATGGTGACATTTCCATGTAGGGTATAATTTAGAGCATTCCAGTTAATGACGTTACCGCTCATTTCATTATCAACAAAATAATCCATCATATTCTCATCCGTCAGAGCTCAAATTCAAAAATATGCCTACGGGGTCAGAGGTTCGGAGAGTCCACAAACCTGGTTCAGAACCCAATGATTCAGCGACCATAAATTTCCTTTTAAATGCACTGGAAAGACTTATTAAACCACTTTTACTTGCAATTTGATAAGATGATCCAATAAGTCCACTAGTTCATCATAAACATATTACAGTAAAGAAGCAATTTTTGTAGACAACCGAACATCAAATTTTGGCATCCAGTAATTAACAAGGCTCCATTTTTAGTGTAAACATAGACCCCTATCAATACCCAATTCTTCATCTCTGGGTTGCAGAGAAACAGTTCACATTGGACCAGAATCCATAATTTGTCTCATCCTAATCTGACCTGAAGAGGACTTGCAATAAATGTGAACTGTTGTCTATCTGGTGGAGTCAAGAGGTAAATGATTGAGACCAGGTATGGGGTAAAATCCCCCAGTAAATCTTTATATTTGGAAATATTCCAAATTATTTGGTTTTTACCGAAACGGAACAATTTAGGATTCGTCTCGGGCATACTAAAATGACCGCCGCAACGTAATTTGCAGTATAATAAATGTAGGCCCAAAGGAGGTATAAAAAAATAAACATTTATACTCACCTCTTTTGGGCCACCTCGTGGCATCCAGTAATCCGTTTTCCTTCCATGCTCGCCGTTGCGGCCCAATCACAGGTCCCTTCGTTAGCAATTTTGAAATTTGATTTGCCAGGGATGAGGCCTAGACCCATCATTGGTGACTTACAGTACATGTGCATTGAAATCGGGCAGCGGAGCAGTAGGGTACCATGAAGAGCCCTGCAAGAGAGGACTGCAGAGACTGAACACGTTCCTGTTTTACCAATCATACCCCTCTTAAGGAAAAAAAAACAACACACTGAAACACTATTTCCAACTTTAGTGGACGCTGGTCGGCCACAGCTTTAATAGTTAGCTTAACACGTAAGTTAAAACAGTGATGCGACATTAACCAATCAGACGTCACGCATTAATGATAGGTCAACGGTGCTCAGGACCTCGTGCCCATCAAAATTAGGAAAAAAAAAAAAACTCTAGCACTTGTTTAGTAAATGCTTGAACACTCAAAAGTTAATAAATGAAATGTAATGTTTCGGTTTAAACATCAGACCTTCATCAGTCATAATGTAACGTGAAACAGAAAAATGAAACAAAATAAAAATAGTCCATACAAGCACGTTCCATATACAAAAACTGTGTGTGTATATATATATATATATATATATATATATATATATATATATATATATAAAAAAAAAAAAATAAACACACAATTGAACGATACTGGTTTACAGTAATCTGTGTCTCAGAGGTTGTAGGAATATACAGGTTTAAGGGAAGGATCAAAAATCCTTCTAACCAGGATTATCAATAAAAAGGAATATTATAACAAAACATCAGCAATATACAAGTGAAAACAAAGTTGGCTAGAGGGATGGTGCCCAGCTTCCTAGTACATCTAAAATCAGAGCCTGCTGGAAAAATAGCCTACACAACCGGATAGAAGGAAGTGGAGTAGCATATCCAGAAGTATGGAGTAAGTAACAATAGGTATGAAGTGGTGTGAGAATGGTGGATGTGGAATGTGTGTGTTTGGGCGCCAAAAATAAAAAGAACCGGAAGTGACATCACCGCTGGTCCAGGTGAACTCGCTGAGGTATATCAAAGGTAGAAGTGCCAGGAATCACATAAGGTGGTACAATATTACAAGGTGATGTTGCTAGGGGAAAAGAAAATGGCACATGTAACTGGAAGTGACATCATCGCTTCTGGTGAGTGGTGGGAAGTCTGCCCCAAATATGAATAAAATGCTCAACTTGAATGCTGAAGCTGGGAAATAGGACCAAGTGTTCACAGAAGTGAGCACTTTCCCTAGCAAGGTCACTTCTGGTTACGGAAGTGACGTCTTGCATGTCACGAGGATGACGTGCTTCCGGTTTGCGTAAAACGTAAACTGGAAGTATAGTTGGAAAAGGGCTGTGGGAGTAATGGTAGGAGGGAAAAGAACGTTTTATTAAAATTTGTAAAACAGGAGGAAAAATATAAGGAAAAAGGAAAATAGAAGTAGGAATTTGGTTGGGGGGGGGGAAACAAAGTAAATTAAAATAAGAGGGTAAAAAATATGAGAAAATCATAGAAAAATGATCAGTAAAAAGACAAGCGGAAAAAGAGAAGAAATAAGAGAAATCCAGTAGTGGAGATTGACTGACTGACTGGGCACCAAGATCCTCCTAATGGTTTAACGATTCTGTGGAAGAAAAAAAAAGGTGGCGTCAGTTTATAATCTCATTATAACAATACACATTTTTAGCAAAAACAACGTATATCATAGTCACTATTAAGACCTTTAGGCTCTAGAGTCTGAAGCCAGTAAATCCAATATGCCTCTTTGTTTCAAGGTCTTGATACGGTCCCCACCTCTTCTAGGTTTGGGAATGTGTTCTATGACTTGATATTTAAGTTAAGAGACTGTATGTTTAGCTTGGTGAAAATGAAATAGGATTGGTAGGCGTAAATTCCCGATACGGATCATACTCTTATGTTTGGAAATCTTATTTCTGATAGGTTGTGTAGTTTCCCCTATATAGGCCAGTCCACATGGGCATTTCATAATATACAGGTGCATCTCAATAAATTAGAATATCTTTGAAACGTTCATTCATTTCAGTAATTCAGTAACACAATCCATAATCAGCGTCTTCCATGATTGTGTGTCCTACTGAACCAGACTGAGGGACCATTTAAAGGCTTAGGAAACCTTGGCAGGTGACACTGAATTTACAATACTGAACTGAACTTACAATATTCTAATTTTCCAAAACTGTAAGGGAATTAAAAGGGTAAGGGGCTCAGTCATTCATCCCTGTAGCACTATAGCCGGTTTACATGACCATATTGGTTTCATGAATTATGGTTTTGTATGTTGGCTTTATTTCCCCAGACTGAACACTTCCGGGACAACCAGTCTCACAGTATTTTATTTCTCTTGGCAATATATTATGCAACACTTTTATTTCACTGTCCCCCAGTAGGGCTCATAATCTAAACAACTCCTAGACAAACTGGCAGATGCAAAACAGAAGAAGAAAAGTTATTTCAGGAAGTTCAGAGGTGTAGACTTGGACCAGCTGCCCAATATGTCCTAAGGAGCAGATCATGCATCTGTACTGTCTCTGGCAGCGATGGCGTCTGAATGGGGATCTGTGACCAAAGCAGAATTCTCTTCTGAAGAATTTGTGTAAGGCTAAGGAGGAAGTCCCTTTTGGACACAAGATATCACTCATCTGAGGGACATGATATTGTCAGAAGTGGTAGGCAGCATGATGGGAGTTTACAATGGCAAATCCTTCAGTCAAGTTGACATCAAATCTGAGTTGCTTGATCATTTCTTCAAAGATAAATTATTCAGCACCAAACCCAAAATTTATTTATAAAATATAACTTTTAATCTTCCAATAAAAGTTCAATCCATGGGTTCAGTAGTCAAAAGAAAAGCAGCCTACGCATTTCGAGACATGTCTTACTCATGGCATGAAAAACGATACTGAACATACAACATTTAAAACCAAAATAACCACATACCCCTGGATCACATATCATCAATAAATGAGCCATTTCAATATAAAGTAATGCTACTAATGAATACAAAGTAAAGACAACCAACCTATAAACAAATAAATGAATAGATACATAGATTCATGAAATCTCAATTTAATGTCCTACAAGGATCAACTCCAAAGTTGGTACACAGTTATATCTAAACAACCATGAAAGAGAAATCATGTTGTACACTCAATGAAGCAAATAATAAAACTATCATAAACTTACCTATGGTTGTTTATAGACAATCTAACACCCTCACAACATACACAGTAGTCCACATGGAGACTCCGGAACAAACAGGAAGTAATAGTCATGTGACCAGACACATGATCAATTGAAGCAGCATATTCAAAAACACTGTGGACTGCGGCTTCAAAAAGAAAAATGAATGCGAGTATGTAATAGTAATATTTTGTCACACAACCAGCATATATGGTGGATCAAAGCTGTACTTAGATGGACAACAGATTAACAAATGTAACCATGCAAACATATGATCTCAAGCAATGCATATTAAGTTGAAAAAGCACACCGATGTTGTTGCTTACTTTAAAGAAAGAGACACCTTTTAGAATGTCAAAGCAGGACTGATATAGATTATATAACACAATCATGCCAATACATACATATTGAGAAACTATAAGAGAATATTAAAATTTTTAATTCTGCAGTATCCACATAAACTAAGAGATATACCAGATCTGTTTTGATATTCAAACCCCCTGCAGAGCAGGTACCTAATTTAAAGACCCAAAAGGCTTCTCTCTTTAACAGTTTTTTTCGCCAATCACCTCTAACCGGTTTCGGTATCCGTTCAATCACTCAAAAACTGAAGTTTGTAACATCCCCTTTGTGTAAACAGATGAAATGCTTAGAGGCATTAGAAACATTGTCATTAAAATTCTTTCCACAATCTACTAGATATTCTGCAATTCTAATTTTAATTGGACGTATCATGCAGCCAACATACATTAGATTGCATGCTTTACAAAAAATAATGTATACCTCATGATGGCTGTTATAATTGAAAAACTCCTGTATGGTAAAAAGTCTGTTAGGAGGTCAGATGTAGTCAGAATTGAGAGAAGCAGCAGAACTGAACCTAACGACCGCTAGCGGAAAAACCGTAACCAAACTGCCACACACTCAGTATGAGCCAAAGCCAATCTCAGAAAATTTTCACCAGAGCTCCTAGTGGTGGAGATAGACTTGGCAGAATCCCAGACCAGAGTTGACAACACAGAGGAATGTGCCACAAATTGTTTAACCCGCGAGCAGAATCGCAAGCAACTCACCAGACGCAGGGTCAGCAGTGGAGATAGCAGCAAAGTACAGGAGCGAGTGACGGAAGGAGAAGTCGAGGTACGTAGCCAGAGTCAAATGCCAGTGAGGGTAAGTACAACAGAGTCGTAATCCAAAGAAGTCCAAGTACACAGTCCGATGGTCAGAGCCAGAGAGACACAAACAGCAAACGGGAACAGGAAGCAACAGGGAGGGGAGCCAAAACCAGGGTGAAACTAATAGCCGGCATGGAGGAGATTATAAAGACCTGATCCGGCACAGAAATGAAAGCACAATTTCTTAAATTGCGCACCCGGCAATTTCTGTGGACCCGGCAATCTTAATCTTAAAGGGGCCACAGCAGAATTCACAATCCTAACAGTACCCTTCCTTCTATGAGAGGCCTCTGGACCCCTAATGACAGGACCAGGTTTAAACGGAAACCTCCTATGGAGGTTTCTGACCAAAACCAGAGCATGAACCAACAGAGTAAGTTCCCAAGATCGATCTTCTAGACCATAACCCTTCCAATGGATGAGAGATTGGAGGCAGCCCCTGACCCCGCGTGAATCAACTATTCTAGATCCCCCAAATTTCTGATCTCCATCAACCTGAACAGGAGGAGGAGGACTATCAGGCGGTGAATACTTTTTCAATAGGGACATGGAAAACATTATGAATCTTAAGACACAGGACTAATGATCTCAGTAATCTCATAAGGCCCAATGTACTTAGGACCCAATTTATACGAAGGTACTTTCAAACGTAGATTTTTAGAAGAAAGTCATACCCTCTCCCTCACAGAAAAAACAGGTCCAGCAGAACGATTCCTGTCAGCATTTGTTTTCGAAGTTAGTTGTGAGCTTTCCAGGTTCGATTGAAAGTTTTCCCGCTTCCACATTCACTTCCGGATTATTGGTAGATGGAGAAGCCAAAGAAAAGCGAGGATGAAAACCATAATTACAAAAAATAGGCAAGGTGTTCAAAGACACATGGTGATGGTTGTTAATAGCAAATTCATCTAGAGGCAAATAAAACAACCATTCTGACTGATTCTCAGAAACATAACACCTCAAATATTGCTCTAAGACCTGGTTGAAGTGCTTAGTATGGCCATTGGACTCAGGATGGAAAGCGGAGGAAAAAGACAAGTGATGACACAAGGCCTTCCAAAATCTGGCAACAAACTGAACACCCCTATCAGAAGCAATGTTGTCTGGAACCCCATGATGTCTAACCACATGGTCCAAAAATAGTCTGGAGAGAGTCTTGGCAGTAGGTAAATGGGCTAAAGGGACAAAATGGCACATCTTACTAAAGCAATCGACTATCGTCCAAATAACCGACTTCCCTCCAGACACAGGTAAATCAGTAATAAAATCCATGGAAATGTGTGTCAAAGGTCTGTTTGGTACCGGTAAAGGGAGAAGTTTGCCCATAGGTCGGACCCGAGGGACCTTAGACCAGGCACATGTATTACAAGCCAAGACGTACAGCTTCAAGCGTAAACTAAAGACATATCTTTTAAGACAGGCCTATCACAACTCCTAATGTAAACCCTTCCGTAGTTAGAATCCCTAAAACGTACCCTCCTCTGTTCACGCTCCCGCATTACCTCACAGGATATGATGCCGTATCAGACTAACTTTATATGTCCAGGCACCATCTGCACGTTAAAGGACACGACTGGTGACGGCTCATACAGCTTTATATATGTGTAATGACAGTAACCTCTATTACAGAATAGTCTGACCATTGTACAAGCAATGCTACCTCCGATGCTGCCCCTGCTACCTCTTGTGTCACCCCCTCTACTTCATAGATTGTAAGCTCTTGCGAGCAGGGCCCTCAGTGCCAGTGTGTGAATTGACTATCTTTTTTGTCAGTACTTGAACCCTACAAGTTGTACAGTGCTGCGGAATATGTTGGCACTATATAAATAAAATGTATTATTATATAAGACGTAGGCCACCAATAATATCAAGAAACCAGTCTTTTAGTTCCATAAACCCCAGGGTGACAACACAAAACAGAAACATGTAACTCCTTTAATAGCCTGAGTCTAAATTGAAGTGGGATGAATAACTTCCCTTCTGGAACCCCCTGAGGAGCTAATTGCTGATTTTGTTGAATTTCTAAAGCTAGATCAGAAGACAGCAGAAATCGCAATAGGTGAGTATCATTGTTTTTTATGTTTCATCACTTCTCCTAAGTCTCCGCTTATTATACTTGGGGGTCTGAAGAGACCCCACAGTATAATTATAGCAGTTTTGTTTTGGCCATGTTTGGTCCGAAGCTGCTCGGTGAGGACTCCGCTGCCGTGCCAGGGAAATAAGCCTCGCGTGCCAAGAGTGCCGGGGGTTGCCGACCTCTGGTCTACAACTTTCACAAAAGTTAATGAAAAGTTCTCTGGAGACAGGAAATCAACCAGGGAGGTTAAATTTAGGTTCAAGAGGTAAGTGTCCAGGGCTAACAACTTGTGAGCGAGCCTGCTCCTGTACTCTTTGGGCTAAATCTTGTGCAAGCTGAATCGCGCCCTGCATCAGATCCACCACAGACTGAAGGTACTCCATAGTAAGGTGGAAGCCTTTCGGTTTAGGCCGGCAATTCTGTTAGGAGCTCAGATGCAGGTACAGGGCCCAGAGTAGTCAGAATAGAGAGAAGCAGCAGAACTGAACCTAACGACCCACGATTAACCCACGAGCAAGCAACTCACCAGACGCAGGGTCAGCAGCGGAGATAGCAGCAAAGTGCAGGTGCGAGTGACAGAAGAAGTCGAGGTAAGTAGCCAGAATCAAATGCCAGTGAGGGTAAGTACAGCAGAGTCGTAATCCAAAGAAGTCCAAGTACACAGTCCAATGGTCAGAGCCAGAGAAACACAAACAGCAATCGGGAACAGGAAGCAACAGGGAGGGGAGCCAAAACCAGGGTGAAACCAATAGCCAGCATGGAGGAGATTATAAAGACCTGGACCGGCTCATAAATTAAAGCACAATTTCTTAAAGGGGCCACAGCAGACGTCTGTAATGATGCTAGTTATCTGATCTGGAATCCAATTGGTGAGGCAATGGCACAGTACTTAAACAGTAGTAGATGAGGAGCTAAATAGCAGGAATAGTACCTCAGGAGTAAGAAGCAACCGTGGTCAGACGTATGCAGGAGTCGGTACACCGGAGCAACCCTAACAAAGTCTACTCCTATCCGCATTGTGAAAAGAATTAGTTTTTTCAGCATACTTGCAAGAACCACATCTAGAAATACCGCATCTAAAGAAGCCTTTATTATGTACCCAAGTGGATCTGTGATTCTTTTCTGACAAAATGGATGACAAAATAACCCTAAGAAATTGGTCTCTTCTAGCTGACCCCTTGTTTTAAGATAGTATTAGAATCGGATCTTTATGGAGAATAGGTAAATTCCTCTGATTTTAATAATGTCACGGTATTGAGAATTGCAAGGGGTAGAAAAAACAGTGAACTATGTACAATATCATCACCAGAAGATAAAGGCTTCACTTGTGTGAGTAGATCTAATCTAGATTTATCAACCACTTCGAATAGCCATGCCAACGCAGACGATCGGAATTAAAAATGTGCAACACCTCTTTGCTATCTTTAATAAAACCAGGGACTCAACACCAGTGGCTGTAATAAATCATCTAAACAACCAATCTATCTTTCATTTAAAGACCCTATAACAGAAATTATCGGACGTACTGTAATTGTGGTGGAAATTCTGATTTATGTACCTTAGGAAGGCTGAGAAATATAGGGATAACAGGATGTTGTTCCGAGATTAAACCCAAATTCATACCTTCCGTGACAATTTGTTCAAGAGTAATAGAAAACGCAGAGGAGGGGTCACTATTTAATTTTGATTTTACCATTAACTCTCAACTCAGAAATTGCCTCCTATTCAGACCTGCTAAGATTGGACAATGTGTGTTCTTAGATTTTAAATCATTTTCTACAGCATTTTGAAACCAAGTGAAAGCAGGAACTCTCAACTGTACTGGATAAAAAATATGGATTAATACTTTCAGATTTAATATCAAAATCCCTTTTTCTTTGTACACTCTCTGTAGATCAAACAGATTAACCAACGATAACTGCTCCATAAATAATAGACTAAATTCATTAACCTTCCGTACATTGGTGTTCATATCAATGGATCCCTGTGAAGAAAAATCACTACCACCCTGATCAGAAAAAAAATGTTTATCAGAGTCCTGACAAATTTGTTAACGTCAAGGAGAGTGTTTAAATATATTGAAATCAGATGTGGTAACAAAACTCAAACCCTTTGATAGCACATTTATATGATCAGAGGTCAAAAGAAAAGATAAGTTCAAGATTTGATTTTTGTTTCCTGACTGTTTGCAAATGATCAGTCATCCTTCATTTCCATCGTTGGTTCTGATTGGATTGGTTTTTTTACGATGTTTCCACCCTGATCTCAGAGAGCGTTTTTTTGAAATATTTCCTCCTAGATGTACCTGTGGGACAATCCACTGATGGCAAAAAATATCTGAATTATTTTGCACTGAGGTGGAACTAAGATTGGAGAAATCAGAGCCCATATCTGAGGAGCTAAAAGAAACTGTGTCTACTCTCCTGAACTCGAGAGATATCTCTGAAACTTATTTTTTAATATAGATCTGGGCATACGATTAGGCATCGATTTTTGAAAATATACAAAGCCAGTCATGTAATCATCTGAATCCCTTACAAATTTCTTTTTCTTAATCGCCATAATTTGTTGCTCTAAGGTGTCCACCTTTGTTCTTTAATTTCTTATCCAATTCTTTATATATAGTTGTGTTAAGAGATGACTTCAATTTCTCCATAGTCACATCGATATAATTTTTTATAGATGTTAAAGTCAACTGTAAAGAGCACTTAGAGTATATTATTCCATGAACTCATAAATGCATCATTAGAATTCGTCGTAGGTATTTTCTTTATGCGCAGTCCTCGATTTTGTTTAGAAATATATTTGTCCAATGTTATTCAATTCCAAAAGGTCTTTAGTTCATGGGTAGTCAATTTTTCGAGAAGGTGAAAAAGCCTTCTACATTCCATATTAGTTGGAAGTTTCATCTGAATCAAATACTTTGCCTACCATTTTAGATCTAAGTGTTGGCTCCTGTTGCATAGACACGTGTTCATACTCCTTTGAGAAAAGAAAACATATTGGACCAAAACATTGGGTGTAAAATTAAACCACAGTCGTCATCACCACAAAAGTAGAAAAAATATCGGGAGCACGTAAAAAAACAGTCCAATTTAGATATAGTTAAGCCAAAAAAATAGTATAAACAGCTCACCATTATATACTCAATTTGAGATCCATATTCGTAGGATAAAAGGTAGGTACCCGCTCTCCGGGTAGGGGGGGGGTGGGATTTGAATATCAAAACAGATTTGGCATATCTCTTAGTTTTTGTATCAGTATATTATGTGGGCTCTGCAGAATTTTAATTTTAATATTCTCTTATAGTTTCCCAATATGTCATATGTATGTATTGGCATGATGTTTGTGTTATATAATCTATCAGTCCTGCTTTATTTGACATTCTAAAGGTGTCTTTTTTTCTTTCTTTAAAGTAAGCAATAACATCGGTGTGGTTTTTCAACTTAATATGCATTGCTAGAGATCATATGTTTGCATGGTTACATTTGATAATTCTGTTGTCCATCTAAGTACAGCTTTGATCCACCACATATGCTGTTTTTTTGTGTGAATTCTCCATCACTACAAGCCTGTAAAACATGGCAGACCTGGTATTGGTGCCGCTCTCTTCCAGGTTTATTCCACTGAAGTAATCTGCTTATATTACAATATGTCTGATGTCAGACCAGCCAACATACAGGCCGTATTTCACAGACTAAATACAGCCGTGAGAGATCGGCTATTTATATAAAGTATTGTAGAAGTTATTGCAGGTTCAAGTCCCCTAGTGGACAGATGGAAAATAATAAACTAATAACGTTTACTACAAGAAAAAAGTATAAAATACCAAAAAACACACACATTTTGGATGAAAGTGTTTATTGTGCCAAAGCATTGAAAAATTTACATAAGAGGAGAATGTCACCATCTACTATCTAATAATGGATTCATGGTTTCTCTAAACCTGACAATTTGTATAAGATGTTAGTAGTAAATAGAGAGGAGTCCTAATGCAAAATCTGTAAGCAAAGCAGCGAAGCATAATATATAATATTGTTGGCCCAGTAAAGTCAGACAATGCTCTGTAATCTATTGGTCATGTATCCAAGGTTTCTACCTGTACACAAGGATAGGGATCTACATATGGTTTTATGGTGACCTCTCCATGTAGAGTATAATTTAGAGCATTCCAGTTAATGACGTTACCGCTCATTTCATTATCGGCAAAATAATCCATCATATTCTCATCCGTCAGAGCTTTATCCCACATATTAAGATCTGTCATTTCTCCTACAAAGAACTGTGATGTCCTAAATCCTCCACCATATGAATTTTGCCACTGACCAATAATGATGATAGGGTCACCGCTGATATCTACATTCGCTTTCTGGTCTTTTTTGTAATATTTTCCATCTATAAACAGTCCCCAGACTGAAGAGTTCCAGGTCGCACAAATACTTGTCCATTCTGTATAATCATTGTCCTGTAAATTATAATAGTGGATATTATTATAAACTATTTGATAAATCTGATTTTTCGATCCTGGATAATAATAGAGTAGAAAACTATGAGCATTCTTTTCAATAGACAATGAAAACAAGGAAAATCCCCGGGTCAGATTTGAGTGGAACCTCATGCAGACGGTGGCCTCTGTAAATGGTCCATTGCGGTCTGGAAATATCCGAACATGTGAGGTGTTTGACTCCTCTGGGAAAGCAAATAATTTCTCTTTCATATCTGTGGAAAAATAGAAAATAATAAAATCAGCAACATAATTGTAACCCTTTAACCCCTTCGCATTCTCACGTACCTGTACATGGGAGAATGTGGTTAGTTACCGAATCCCCACGTGCAGGTACGTGACTGATCGAGCGGGCTCAGAAGCAGAGCCCATGCGATCACCGCAGGAGCCCGGCTGTATTTGACAGCCCGGCTCCCGCTGCAACAGCGGGGACCAGTGATAACACCGATCCCCGCTGTTTAACCCTTAAGATGCCGCGGTCAATAGCGTCCGCGGCATTTTAAGTGTTTGTTCGCGGCACTGAGTGCCACGGGCGGCATCAGCAGCGGGTGTTAGCTGTCAGTTAAGCTAACACCCTGCTCCTTAACCTCCGATTGGCGCTGAGATCGGGGGGGTGCCGATATCTATAATATGCAGCCCGGCGTCTGGCCAGTGACCCCAGGCTGCCTGAAGCGCCAGTACCTGGTTGATCCTGTCGGGACCTCTGGAAATCAGCCTATGTCTACATAGGCTGAATTCCTGTATAGACTGCAATACACGTGTATTGCAGTCTATAGTGCTGAATCAGTGATTAGACTATTGTTGGTTCAGGTGTCCTAGTGGGACATGTAAAAAAAAAAAAAAGTGTATGAAAACAATTAATTAAGCAAGGAAATAATGATTTTTCGCCATCTTGCCTTAAAAAAAATGCTTTAAAAAGTGATCAAAAAGTCATATGTACCCCAAAACAGTACCAATAAAAAGCACAGATCGTTCCGCAAAAAAATAAGCCCTCAACCAACTCTGTCAATCGAAAAAAAAAGATACACCTCTCAGAAGATGGTGATGCAAGAATAATTGATTTCTTTCCCCAAATGGGTTTTTGTTCTGAAAAACTAGTAACGCATAAAAAAACAGTATAAAGGAGTTATCATCGTAATTGTACCGACCTGCAGAATAAATGTAACATGTTACTTATGCTGTACACTGTGTGGAAAAAAAAATTAAAAGCATTACCGGAATTGATGGGGTTTTTTTTTTAATCCACCAAGAAAGCGTTAATAAACTTTATTCTATAAGTTATAGGCACCCAAAAATGGTGTCCTTACAAAATGCATCTTATACCGCAAACAACAAGCCCTCATACGGCTACTTCACTGGAAAAATAAAGAAAATATAGCTTGTACAATATGAAGAGAAAAAAACCCAAAAATCGCAAAATCATTAAAACAAAACTGGCTGCGGCAGGAAGGGAATGTATAAGCTGTGCGAGCGTATATCAGGGGACACCCCAAATTTAGAGCTTACAAGGGAAAATAAACCAGAAGTGACCCCCAGAGAGATCCCCCCCCAATCATAGGAGCTGCTGGCTCAGCTTATTTATTCACTTTTCACCATCCGCTGTGCAGTCACGTCTGAGATACTGAGATACTAATGCTAACGTACTTAATGCCATATGTGGGTATAAACTGCTGTTTGAACACATGCAGGCAAGGAGCGCTATTTTGGTTTTTGGAGCACAGGCTTGGACGGTTTACTTTTTGGACGCCATTGCACTTTTGCAGAATTGCTGAAAGACCAGTAAAGTGGAATCCCCTGACGTGACCCCATTTTGGAAACTACACCCCTGAAGGAATTTATCCAGGGGTACAGTGAGCATTTTTAACCCCCAAGTGTTGCATTAATTAAGTTTCCAGAAATGAATACGCAGCTGATAATGATAGGAGAAAATGAATGCTCCAAAAGCTGTTGTGCCCGGGATATCCGCTTAACAGTTTTAGGAGTGCATGTCTCTGATGACACAAACTGGGTGCAACGTATTGGGCACTGAAATGGCATGTTTATTTAAAAATGTCAATTTTCACTTTTACATCAATTTTCGAGAGGCACTCTTGGGCTCAAAATAATACCCCTTGATAAATTATTTGGAGGGGTGTAGTTTCTAAAATGGGGTCATTTTTGGGGGGTTTCCATTGTACTGGTACTTTAGTGGCTCTGCAATTGCGACAAGGCACCTGAAAACTATTCCAGCAAAATCTGCCCTCCAAAAGCCAAGTAGCGCTCTTTCCTTTCCAATCTCCACCATATATCTATACAGCAGTTTACAATCACATATGGGGTATTGCCATGTTCAGGAGAAATTGTGTAACAAACTTTGGGGAGCTTTTTCTCCTTTATCCTCTTGTGAAAATAAAAAAATTGGGACTAAATTGACGGTTTATTAGAAAAAAAGTAATTTTTCATTTTCAAGTCTCAATGTTAATAAAATCTGTTAAACAGCTGTAGGGTCATACTGCTCACTATATCCCTTGATATGTTCTGTGAGGGGTGTAGTTTCCAAAACGGGGTCACTTTTTGGAGTTTCCATTGTATTGGTACTTTAGTGGCTCTGCAAATGCGACATGACACCCGAAAACTATTCCAGCAAAATCTGCCCTCCAAAAGCCAAATAGCGCTCTTTCCATTCCAAGCCCATCATGTACCCATACAGCAGATTATGACCACATATGGGGTATTGCCGTGTTCAGGAGAAATTGTTTAACAACCTTTGGGGAGTTTTTTTCTCTTTTAACCCCTTGTGAAAATGAAAATTTTGGGGATAAAGTGACATTTTAGTAATTTTTTATTTACACATCCCAATGTTAATAAAATCTGTGAAAAGGTTTTTGGGTCAAAATGCTCGCTATACCTCTTGATTTCTGAGAGGGGTGTAGTTTCCAAAATGGGGTCACTTTTAGGGGGTTTCCATTGTATTGGTACTCTAGGGGTCTGCAAATGAGACATGGCACCGAAAACTATTCCAGCAAAATCTGCTTTTCATACCCCCAGTCTCGCTCCTTCCCTTCCGTGCGCTGCCGTGTTCCCAAACATCAGTTTACACCCACATGTGGGGTATTTCTGTGCTCGGGAGAAATTGCATAAAATGTGAGATGCATTTTCTCCTTTAACCCTTTCTGAGTGTGTTAATTTTAGAGCTAAATGAATGTATTATTGAAAAAAAATGAAATGTCTAAATATCACCTCCATATGGTTTTAATCCTTGTGAAATGCTTAAAGGGTTAACAAACTTCCCAAATGCTGTTTTGAATTATGAGGGGTGCAGTTTTGAAGAAAATTTGGTGATTCAGGGGGGTTTCTAATATATAGTGCTTTATAATCCTCTTCAGAACTGAAGTGGTTCCTAAAAAATTAGTTTGAGAAATTTTCTTGTAAATCTGGAAAATCTCTGTTACACTTGTAAGCTTTATAATGTCTAAAATAAATTAAATGACAATTAAAAGATGATGCCAATATATAGCAGAGATATGGTAGCTAATATTTATTAACTTATTTGGGTGGTATGACTATCTCAAAATCACTTGTGCAAGTTAAAGCATCTTAAAGTTATTGCTATATAAAGTGACATATGTCAGTTTTGAAAAATGAGGCCTGGTCCTTAACGCACTTTTGGGCTCAGACCTGAAGGGGTTAATGATGCAGCCCAAAAGTGCCTTAAGGACACGGCCTCATTTTTCAAAACTGACGTCAATTTATATGGCAATAACTTTGAGACGCTATAACTTACACAGGTGATTTTGAGAGTTACGAGTTATACATCGTACTTCATGTTAGTGGTAAACATTGATCAATATTTTTGTATTTATTTATAAAAATAGGAAATTTGGAAAATCGCAATTTTCATAATGTGAAATGCTATGCTTTTCAGACAGTCATACCACCCAAATCTACCATATCTCTGCTTTATATTGGAATCATCTTTTTAATCGTCCTTTAATTTATTTTGGATGTTAGAAGGCTTACAAGTGTAACAGCGATTTTCCAGATTTACAAGAAAATTTCCCAAACTAATTTTTAGGGACCACTTTAGTTCTGAAGGGGCCTAAATATTAGAAACCCCCATAAACCCCCTTTCAACACAGTATTTGGGGAGTTTGTTAAACCTTTAAGCATTTCACAGGAATTAACATATGGAGGTGAAATTTAGATGTTTAATTTTTTTTTTTCTCTAATACATTCATTTAGCCCTACAATTAACACATTCACAAAGGGTTAAAGGAAAAAATGTATCTCACAGATTGTTATTCAGTTTCTCCAGAGCACAAAAATACCCCACATGGATGGGTGTAAACTCATGTTTGGGCGAATGGCAGCGTGTGGAAAGGAAGGAGCGACACTTGGCATTTGGAAAGATTTTGCTGGAATAGTTTTCAGGTGCCATGTCACATTTTGTAGAGTCCCTAGACTACCAATACAATGGAAACCCAGGCGCAGATATGAACCTAGCGTAAATCTGAGCTCCAAAAACACACAGCGCTCCTTCACATCTGTGCTCTGCTGTGTGCCCAAAAGTATGACACTGCTGTACCCAAGATAACATACTTAATGTCATATATGGGTATAAAATGCTGTTTGGGCACAGATGGGAAGCAGCGCTATTTTGGACATCATGCCACTTTTTAAAGAAATATAAACAAAATAGTGTTACGTTCCTATAATTGACTAATCAAAAAATTAGGAGTCACTCGCTAATACTAGGACGTATTAAAAATATATAATCTATTGAAATCAGATTAAAACTATTAGCACAATACTAGGAACACCTACATAAAAATACAGATAGGGGAGCAGACCATATATGCAGGGATACTCCGTAGCCTTGTTCTCTGGTCACTATCCCATATAGGAAAAAAGCCACACGTTCCCAAGATACCTGCAGTGTATCAACCATTTAAATATTGTATCTAAATTGGGAACATCTTTTTTAGTGGCTAATTCCTATAATAATCGCGCCACCAGCGCTATGTACTGTATAAGAAGCCACAGAGCCCGCTTACTACCAGCAGATCTGCATATTCTCATAGCGTGGCTACCAATAGATCTCCTCCTATAATAGCTCTATCCATAGAAGCACAATGAGCAATAAAGCGCTCACTATGAGTATATAACCTTACTAACGCGTTTCTAATGTCAGTACATCCGAAGATGCCGGTATAATCATCAGAGGTACGTATCTAAAAGTTACGAGCTAAGGTAAGTATGTTTGCATATTGTTTAGTAGGTTAGCATCTTCCCCAGCATACATCCCTGCTCCCCCATTGCACTAATACATGGCCGCACAGGGCAGCGGAGGTAGCGGTCTAAAATAAGCCACCCCCCCCCCCCCCCCCCATCTTGCACGTCCAATAGGAGATCATCCCAAAGAACAGCTGATCAGGAATTTCCCCTCCTGCTAGCCAGAGAGGATCTTGTGCGCATGCGTGGATACTAGACCAATCAGAGTCAGGCAGAGATCTGCCTCCCCAATAGGACTGCCCATTAAGGCGGATCACCAAAGCAACGCCCCCCCTCACTTCACGGAGAGCCAGAATTGCAGGAATAACCATCGCAGGTACATAAATGAATTGGACATCCAACCCCTCCATTAGTAAAACTATATATTCAGGCCACCATCAACTAGAGAAGACCTACAAAATCAGGGGACGTATTAGTCTCTTAACGCAATTTCTACACAAACGTCTATAAATATCAGATGGTCAACATAGCATTACTCAATTGATTACAATAATGCTCAAGATAGAGTTTAACAATCCATAATAGTTTAAATAAAGGATACATAAGAGATGGCATCATTTAAACACCATGGTTTAACTGTCTTTAAGAAAGTCCATCGGGCCTCACGTTGGAGCAACTTCTGATCAAAATCACCCCCTTTGGGGGACAGAGATACCAATTCAACCCCCTGAAAACTAATGTGGGAAGGATCCCTTCAATGGTGAACCCACATGTCATGCTACCGTAGTATCATTCTAACATTATTCACACGTTCCCTTATTCTCCAGCGGAGTCCCCAAATTGTTTTCCCAAAATATTGAACTCCGCAGGAGCATGAGATAAGACAGATCACACCAGATGTTTTGCAATTCACAAAGTTGTTCTTTGTAGATTTTCCCTGCGGTCGTGCTGACAAATTATTTACTGGACTTCACAGAGGAACACGCTCTGCAAGATCCACATAGGTAAGTTCCCAACACCTTCTTTGCATGCCTGTCCAACCATGTTTGTGAATTTAATAGATGACAAATGGCTATGGACCAACTTATCTTTAAAGTTGGCTCCACGTCAGTATGTCAATGTTGGAAACTTAATCATGAGGGGACCAACATCTGGATCAGATAGAGAATACCCCAACTTTCCTGCAAGATTCTTTTCACCTCCCAATGTACAAAATCATATGTTCCTATAATCCGCAAATCGTGGCCTTCTTTTCTAGACTGAGATTGTAATAGATCACTACGTTCAGATGACAGGGCATGATGATGCGCATTCCGTATACCCCCATGGATGGAACCTCTCTCGCAGATTCTGCGCAGCACTTTGATCTGTTAATGAAGTGCAGTTTCGACGAAGGCGCAGGAACTGCCCTTTGGGTATTCCTTTTTTTAGTGGGTTTGGATGCCAGATGTCCCATTTTAACAAGGCATTTGTCGCTGACTCCTTCCTGAAAATGGTAGTAGTTAAACGTCCGAATTCAGATTTCTTTATTATAAAGTCCAAGAAGGTAATTGAATTAGCCTGAATATCTGATGTAAAAAAGAGACCCATTTGTGTTTATATTAAGGGCTCTCACAAACGCTCCAAATTCCTCCCTGGTACCCCCCCCCCCCCCCATATCAACAGTACATCATCGATAAATCGAAACCAAAGTAGAACATGAGATGACCATTCCTCCATTGGGTCAGCAAAGACCACCTCCTTTTCCCACCCGCCCAGGTACAAATTGGCAAAAGTTGGGGCACAGGGACTCCCCATAGCAACGCCCCTGAGCTGGAGGACAAACCTAAATGTATTGCGTTCCAGGACAAACACATTTGGTGTCCCGTTGGCAGGGTGGTTACAAAAGGTCTAAGGATGGCGTCAACATATAGTGAGATGTTCTGCGTGATGCTGTTAATTCCAGCAACAATTGGCCTACCTTTCAGAGGACTTAAGGATTTTTGGTAGAGCATAAAAAGTGGTAGGATGTTGTGGTAGTAGGTAAATCATTTCACTATCACTAATCAGATGGTTACCTTCTGCTTCAACCAGAATTTGTTTCAGTTTCATATAATAATCATTAGTCATATTATAATCATTAGTCGAATACTGGGGCAGAACCTCATCGCCGATGAATTGTCTGTAAAGTGGAATCTGCAGACGTGACCCCACTTTGGAAACTACACCCCTCAAGAGATTTATCAAGTGGCATAGCGAGCATTTTTAACACTCGTTGAATTCATTTAATTTCCAGAAATGAATGTGCAGCTGATAATGAAAATTTTTCCAGAGATACGCCATTTCAGTGCCCGATATGTTGCTCCCAGCTTGTGTCAGCAGAGACACCCACTCCAAAAACTGTTACAGGTATCCAGTGTACAACAGCACCAGAGTGAGAATGAAATAGGAGCAATCAGGGAGGGACCACCGCTTGGAGTACCTTTCTACCAAAGGACAGATCAGAAGCCGCCACCAGATCCATTCTGTAGTGGTGGAAAAAAGTGGAGGGCGAAGACCAGGTAGCTGCCCTACAAATTTGATCTATTGAAGCATTTGCTTTCTCTGCCCAAGATGTGGCAATGGCCCTATTGGAGACACCTCGAGGAGCTGTATGCCAATGCAATAGTCAATTTCACCCATCTGGCCAGGGTCTTTTGAAAGAGGTTCTAATAAATGGCTGACCCAAGGATCATCCATCAGCTTGACCTGAAAAAGGGCACCCAAAGCTGATACTTGCACCTTGAGAGTGCTTGTGGATAGTCCCTTTTCCAGGCCCCTCTGGAAGAAATCCAGGATCTGAGGTATCGGAATCTCCCTAAAAACTCCTGGAACTTAAACCAGGTTTTAGCATAAATTCTAGAGGTAATTGGTTTTCTATTTTTTAAAAGAGTATCAATGACCTACACCCCCAGAAAAACACCTTGCAGTCAATAACTCCTTATCAAAGTTCCGAGCCATCAGATGAAGATGGCTGGAACTGGGACACTAACATTCTCCTGTCTAGATCCTCATCTCTCTGACAACTTACTGACAATCTCCGCCTGCAGAACCCAGGAGTGACCCTGAGCCCAGGGGATTGCCGGAATACAGGCTGTAAGGGAATCCTGGACGACATGGCTCTCCTTATAGAGACTTGAAGATGGAGACAAAGGGAGTTTGTCAGGCTCTGAACCGCCAATACCTTTTCCTCTGAGAGAAAGGACGACTTCTCCATAGAGTCTAGAAGAATCCTCACAAAAATCTGACATCTGGAGGGGTCAACCTCAATTTTTTGAAGTTGACCAACCACCCCAGACACGAAAGAATATCCAGGACCTGGCCCACACACCTCTGACATTCCCAATCAGATCTGGCTACAGTAAGGAAATTGTTTAAGTAGGGAATAAAGATTATATTCCTATCCCTGATATGAGCCGTCATTTCTGCTGCCAGTTTTGTAAAAATCCTGGGTGCCATAGAGATGCCAAAGGGAAGAGTCTGGTACTGGTAGTGACAGACCACCCTAGTTACCTCCACTGCAACCAAAGAAATTGGGACATGATAATAAGTCTCCTTCAAATCTACTACTGCTTTCCAGCAATTGGGGAATGACAGGTTTATGGCAGATTTGTCTCCATGTTGAATTTCAGGGGAACTAAGAACCGATTTAACCCCTTTAGGTTTATTATGGTTCTCAAGGATCCGTCCGGCTTCCTTACCAGCAAAAGATGGGATTAATAACCCTCCCCCATTTCTGCTAGGGGAACGGGCACCAGCAACCTCTTTTTTACTAGACTCAGAGCCTCCAACTCCAGGGCCGACTGACTGGAGGCAGAGGGCTGATTTTTCGTAATCTGGATCCTTGGTGGTGGTGGGGAATTCAAGACACAGCCCCTTTCTAGCAGCCTCTAAGACCCAGGGACTTAGGGAAATGTTCACCCAGGCTGGGAGAAAATACTTTAATCTTCCTCCCACCTGGCATCATTGTTTTGAGTGCTTTCCGTCTCTATCCCGGGATGGGGGGGGGGGCATTGAACAGGAACTCTGTCTTCTTCCCTGGTCAGACCAGCCTCTTGATCTGTTAGCAGTATCCCTCCCTGCCCCTGTTAGATCTCCGAAAGGGCTTACGCACTCTGTCCGCCGCCTTGGCCAGAATGTCATCCAGGGCTGGGCTGGGCCAAACACAAACTTGCTGAATCTTGCCTTAGACAACACGTCCCCGGCCCAACTCTTTAATCAGATTGCATGTCTAATGGAATTAGCCAGGGCCAAGAGCGGGCAGATAATCTTACTGCATCTGCTGAGGCATCCGCTAGAAAATCCACCGCCTTGCAAGGGGTGGGGCACTCAGAGCCTAATCCCTAGGGGTTTTATTCCGGAGCTGGAGCTCCTCCAACTATATCATAAGGGTCCTGGTCGTACAAGTTGCCGCTATATTAGGTTTGAGGGAGGCCCCTGCAGATTCCCAAGTGCACCTAAGAAAACCATCTGCTTTCTTGTCTAACGGGTCCCTCAAAGAACCCATGTTTTCAAAGGGCTGATCTTTTTGAGGCCCTAGATATGACCACGTCCATCCTAGGCACAGAATCCTAGGAGGAAGAGACTTCTTCTTCAAAAGGGTACTTTAGTCCCCCCCCCAGGAATGAAATACTTCTTATCTGGTTTCTTCCATTCCCTTTCAATAAGTGAAGAGATGCTCTTGTGGATCGGAAGCTGTCTATGGTGGCGAGATTCAAGACCCCCAAACATGATGTCTTAGACAGAACGGGAAGGTCTAGCATCTTCAATCCCCATAGTTGCTCTGATCACCTTCAAAAGTTTCTCATTGTCTTCTACTGGATCAATTCCCTACTGTCTCTGAGGAAGTGGAAGATCCAGCAGAGAGTTCGCCACTCTTGTCACTAGAGGATTCCCCCTTTGAAGATGATGCTACCTCACGGCTAGAGGAGGGCCTAGATTTCCTCTTCCCACTGGATTTAACTTTCCTTACTTCCTCCCACACTAAGGCCCTGATACCCGCAGTTACAGCTAACACCCTGCTCCATAACCAATCAGGGATTTTAACACTTTGGATGCAGCGGTCAAACATTCGGAGGACGCTCATGAAGGGTTAAAGGACTGTGACATTGCAGGGCTGGCTGCTGATGGGCTGCAAGCATGGCATTATGGGTGATCCCGTGTTCCCAGAGTTCCTTGCCCCGTGTCCTAACATGTGCAGCAGCCATTTTGAACAAAATGCGATATGTTACCATGAAGCGTGAGGAAATCCGGATTCTATGGAAATCGAATATTTCCTGAAATTCGGATCAAATTCCACTCCATCAGCTTCTATTCGCTCATCTCTAATGAGTTGCTAGTTGCTGTTGATGGAGCAGCAATTACAGCTTTTCTAGCATGTTGTGGTGTGAGACACAGGAAAGTTGCTGGAAACCTCCAGTGCTTTCTTGTGTTCGCCTTTTTAAAATTCCTGTTTTTTTGCGCCACTTTCTCGGCGTCTCTAGGCACCTCCGGTCCAGCCTCTCCACTTATGCTGGAAGGCAGCCCAGCTCCTGCTGCAGAAAAGGTCCTGCAGCTTCCGCCCACGCAACAGCGCTTCCGGCAGTCCCTGCAGAAACACGGCTCTTAGACAAGAGCCCCACCACCATCCTTCCTCCCTCCTGCCCATGCCCAGACTCCGCACACCAGGCAGCAGGAAGGGTTCTCCATGGCGCAGCCACCCTCTGACCCGGAGGGACACTTCAGAATGCTGAAGCACCCAAGCAGGTAGGCTCCCTTCCAGGGACAGGAAACTACTGAAGGGGGAGAGGCGACACCTGTCTTATTTGGTAGGTTTCATGTCCCTTGGGGCAGATCCTTTCTCTCTCTGGTGCTGTCTTGGGAGAGGGGAAAATATGTTAACAGATTTGGACATACAAAACTCTAAAAATGCCCATGTGGGTACAACAAGGACAAAGTTAGATGGGGAGCCATGGTACCGAGTACTAGTCACACCCGGGGCCAAGAGTCTCCAGTGAAATATAACAAAATACTATTTTTTATATACTACACATGGCAGGTAGAAGTCTATAACAGAATTTGCATTCAGGTCCAGCAATTTCAAGTTATAAATTTGGGCATAGAAAAAATAAAAATTAGGGTGAAAGGCAGAGATCCCCTAATCTGACTATTTCCTATGACAGACCTAGACCTAAGGAAGGACTGTACAGTAGGAATACTTATGTAAAACCCCCTCTTTTGGAGTCCACTGGGGGTGTTTAGAATTACAGAAATGGTTATAACTCTGACCTCTTCAACTGCTTGATCACGCAGTGCCTCCACCCGAATCTTCACCAGGCTAGACTCCTCCACCAGGGGTCGATTGGGTAGAACCCCTATAGTCTACCTGTAGTTTCACTTTTATGAATGACTGTAGTAAGTCAAAACAAACAACCAGAAGATTTAACCTTTTCTTAAGATGTATATTAATAACTGAAACCAAGGATGCAATGCATATAATACTGCAATGAACAGTGTACAAAAGCGTGCAGCACTTATGGCATACACAGTACTAATTGCCTCTGACTCTATAAGGGCAATGTTAAAGGGAGTCTATCATTAGAATAACACATTTTTAACTAATGGCATGTTGGAATAGCCTTTAAAAAGGCGATTCTACTACTACCTTCCATTCTAAGCTTCTGCCCACCGTTTGATTAAATTTGTTTCTTCTGTTTTGAAAATTAGGATCACGGAGCACCTTGGGTGTTTCCCTTGCGCTCCGAGCACCCTCCATATCATAACTCTCCATCGCCCCTTAGCTGCTTATGTTCACTCCCCTCCTCCTCTTCGCCGGAACTTCTGCCTTTCACAGACATCAGACTGCACACGTCCGGGCGGCCATTTTCCTGCGTACTGCAGCGCAGTACATAAGCATGTCCGGGCGGCCATTTTCCGGTGGTCTGATACACAGTACGCTGGTGTAGCAGACCACTGGAAAATGGCCGCCCAGACATGCGCAGTCCGATGCCTGCGAAAGAAGTTCGGGAGAGAGGGAAAAAAAATGTCCTCTTAGGAGCAGGTCTTTAGTCATAACAGGATTAACCAGTTGCAATGTCCTGCTTAATGTGATATGTTAATGAAAAACTGTGATAGTAAAGCTTTGCTTTGGAAGTTATCCACACAAATAGAATAATTCAGATGTCCAGCAAGTAACTTCTCCTCTTAGTGTCTGGTCAGAGCAGGTTAGTCTTTTTGTCTCTGAGGGGAGATCTCTGTGGCTTAATAGCAAGTGTCTCAAAAACAAAATGGAGGAGGCTCTATCTCTGGTGACTGCTTTCTCACTGTACCTCAGGTGAAACTGTTGGCACCTGACTTGCTCTTGTTCCTCTCTCTCGGCTTCAGGTAAAATGGAGGGGTCTCTTTATTCCTCTCTTTCTCACTCAGATATGATGACAGTCTCTCAAAATCTGCTCCAAGATCGGACAGATTATTCCCCACTCCTCCTCACAGCTCTGCCATTGCAGTCTCCTCCTCCTTCCTCCCTCTGCTTCATAGGGCTGATGGGTCATGTCATTCAGTCCCCTTCTAGTTTATTCCAAATGAACATTTTTGCAAAAAAAGTTCTTTTTCTTTAGACTGTTTATGGCAGGATTTCACTCACATATGGATTGCTGTAGTAGTTTCTATACCCAAGATTGCAATTTTCAACACCCCCTGGTAAACCTGCTATAGTCTGGCAGGTTAACAGTGGGGGTTACACTTATTTAGGAAATGGTAATTCTGTAGAATACAATAGGATAGGTTCTCCAAACCATAATGAAACTATAAGGTTTACTATAAGAGGAAAGAGATTTCCACCTACCTTCCCAGCCCAAAACTCCTGAGACGCACAACATCAACCAGAGCGGCATCTTCTCAGTGGTTTAGGATGGAAAGTTCTTCAGGATCTTTAGTTGCAAGGTCTTCGCCATATACAGTTCTGTAGCATCTTCCAGTTGCACTTCCTTATATACTTTGTTGCAGCTGATGGGTTCTCATAAGATACAATTTCCTTCTTCTGTTATAACGGATGTGTTGCAACACTAAGGAGGAACAATGTGACAAATTTCCTTTTTTTTCAATTTAAAATTTGCATAGAAATTTTGTAGATACAAAACATGTGAAAATCAGTACCATAAAATAAAGCTGTGCTAATAATCACTAAGTTGACAATGTCCCGGCAACAAGCGTACAGAGGGAGATATGTCCAGTATCACATAAAACTAGACATACAACAGAGAACATGTACAGTACAGTAGGTATTTAACATGTGAGAGTCCCTGAATGATCCAATTGTGTAGAGGGAGGTTTGGTTGGAAGACAAATAGGTACTGTAGCGGCAGTATCCCTATGGGTTTAGCATGTTCCTCCTAAGAAGGAAAAAAACGCGCATATCTGCAGAATGTTAATGTCAACAGTGGGCAATTCAAACCTAAGGTTGTGATAAGGGGGTCAGAAGTGCAGTCATAGGTACACTAGCTGCTTCCCCTTCAGTCTCAACCCAGCCGGGGGGAAGGTGTCCTGCCACCGTTTAGTAAGCTGGATCAGGAGGGTAAAGTAATATTTTTTAACATCAGGGACACCCATGCCACCATTTTAACGAGGCAGGGACACCCATGCCACCATTTTAACAGGCAGGGACACCCATGCCACCATTTTTACCAGGGCAGGGACACCCATGCCACCATTTTTACAAGGCCTGGTCATAGTAGAAAGGCAGATTCTGGATTTATGACCACGCCATATAAATTATTGAGGAGACCTTGCAGACACATAACATAAGAGGGAGGTAGGGGAATAGCAATAGTTCTAAAAACATGCAATATGACCGGAAGAACCAATAATTTGACCACTGCTATGCGGCCCACCTAGAAGAGAGTTGGGTTGTTAAATTTATCTAATAGAGAGGATACCTTCACAAGGAGTGGAACAGAATAGTCCCAAGCTAGCCACAATCCAAACCCCATAACTTTTTTTTTTTTTTTTCATTCTCAGAGCCATATGAGGGCTTAATGTTTGTGGGACAAATTGTTCTTCATAATGGTACCATTTATTATTTCGTACAATGTACTGGGAAGCTGGAAAAAAATTCAGAATGGGGTGGATTTGAAGAAAAAGTGCATTTGTGCGACTTTCTTACGGGCTTCATTTTTTCCAGCGTACTGCAGCCAAAATGACATGTCGGTGGTATTCTGTTTCGATATGATTCCATAGATACCAAATTTACATGGTTTTTACATTTTAACCCCTTAACAAAAATCTAAAACTTTGCAAAAATGTTTTTTTCTAAGTGTCGCCATATTCTGACACCCATATCTTTTTTATACTTCCGTGTACGGGGATGCATAGGGTGTCTTTTTATGCGAGTCCAGGTGTACTTTTTAGTTATACCATTTTGGGGAATGTCTATTACCTTTATAACGTTTTATTCAAATTTTTTCAGAAGTGAAACAGTGAAAAAATGGCAGTTTGGCGCTTCAGATTTTTTTTTTCCCCCCCGACAACGTTTATCGTACGGGAAAAATATTTTTATAAGTTTGCAGACCAGGCATTTTCAGACACAGGGATACCTAATGTGTATGTGTTTCACAGTAATATTTTACTTATGTGTATTCTAGGGAAAGGGGGGTGATTTTTATCTTTTTTTATTTTTTTACTATTTTATTAGCCCCTGTATCATGCAATCATTTGATTGGCCTGCAATGCCCGTGATCAGAATGAACTCTGTAGAATACAGCGGAGACCTGGTTGCTATGGCAGCAGCAGCACAGTGGCCGCCATCTTTAAAGACCCGCAAAGGGTTAAAGGAAGCAACTAAATGGGGGTCTAAGATTGTATAGAACTTTTAGTGGCAAAGCCATCAGGGCCAGGGGCCTTATGAGGTTTCAAGGGTGTAGTTGCTGTTATGACATCCTGAACGGTGATTGGGGCAGAGAGAGATTGTAGTTTGGATTGGGGTACTTTGGGCAAGGACGACTTTTGCAGGAATTTGGTTGTATCTGTAGTGGAGGGTTGTGGAATAAGTGGATCGTTTCTTAGGTTGTGCGAGGATTCATAGTATAATTTGAAGCGATCAGCTATTAAGCGCGGACGTATAATCTTATGGTCTTGAGAGTCAATCAGATGCACAATGCTGCTTTTCACCTGGGCTTGTTTTACCCTCCAAGCTAAAAAGGAACAAACCTTGTTGTTATTCAATTAGGATTGAAGTTGGAACCTTTTTTTTTTTTTGGAACCTATCATATTGTGCAGCCAGGAGAGTTTGTAGTCGAAGACTAAGGGACCTAAGTTCAGTAGAGAGTGAGGGAGTTGGTGGAATGGGCTTTAAGAGACAGTGGAGGATCCTTGTTAAGAGCCTTAAATGCTTCACAAATTGCTGACTTTAGCCAATGAGCAATAGAACTCTTAGAGGATTTCTTGCCTTTGTTAGGACCTTAGAATTGGATGAACAGATTCTTATCCACCATGAGTCTGTTATTTGCAGGTAGGCCAGAACCGCCTGATGTACATCCAGAGTGAGAAACGACTCTTCTAGCCTGTTTTTTGGATTATTGCAAAAAGAGGGTAACACAATATCTTGTGATCAATGACCACCATGGGACGCTGGGTTTGTTTTCAGAATGATTCTATCCTCCAGGACAGTAAGGAAAGGTTCATTAACATAGAGAACTTGGATCTCAGTTATTCGCCGAGTCGTGACAATAGCAACTAAAAACGCTGTTTTTAGGGTTAGCGTTCTCAAAGAGGAATTTTGTAAGGGTTCAAAGCGATTTAGCATTAAACTTGACAAGACCCAATTCAGATCCCACCACTGGGTTAAGTTGGATATTTTAAGCTTTAATCTGGCAACTGCCTTACAAAACTTCTCGATCTGACGATATTCTTCTAATGGAGTGTCAAAGATCGCTCCTAAAGCTGAAATATGAACCTTGAGGGTACGAAGGGAAAGACCCTTTTCTAGACCTGCCTGGTGCTTAAAGGGAGTCTATCATTGAGATTTTCAATTTTTAGCTAAGGCTATATTCATGTAGCCTTTAGAAAGACTATTGTAGGCATACCTTTTATTTCCTGACTCTTGCCGGTGTTTTTCAGAAAAAGCCTTTTCCTTGTTATGTAAATTAGCTTTCACAGAGCACAGGGGGAGTTCACCCTGTTGTCCGAGCACCCCTTGCGTCATCACCCTCTCCCTGCATCGCCGTCCCCTTCTTCCTTCTTGTTAACACCTCCTTCGCCTCTTTGCTTCTTTCTCCCATCGCTATGAGCGAAATCTCGCGCATGCTGTCTTAATTTCTGGTCATGCAAGTCACCCTTTGTGACTTTGATATCCCAGAGGATGCAGGTGGTGTAGTAGGACCAAATGGAGGTGATAGTCCCTCTGATAGCTGAGCTATTGGAATGGTCAAGGTAGCTGTAGTGGTGGTCCAAACTGTGGGGCACCTCTCATGGGACACATAGCAAGTCAGTTGTCAAAAATGGAAAAGCAAAAGACACAGTCCTTTGTTAGCCAAAAGCCTCTGTACTGAGGAGAACTTCTATAAAGTGCAGCCATATCTCACAGCAATACAATCTCTCATGTACAATACAGTGGAGTGCATATGAGGAGGATTTCCTTGTTAGCTGACTAAGGGCTGATGATGACACACAACTTTCCTCAGATTTTATAGTCTAAGGTTTTCGGGAAAAACCGTCCAGATTATGGCAACAGAAGAGGGATCTTCACCGGTTGGCTCCCGGCAGGAGACTAATTGGTGTAAAAGTAGTTACAGCTACTGGGATGTGGATCTAAGACACCTGGAAACCACTGGACTTGACCGGAGGCCTATTTTAAGGTCCATAAATGTAGAAAGGTTCCTTTTTGTCAGATTCACTCCTCCTTGGAGGCAGTAGCAGTATGGTTGTTATCCCCTCTGTATGGACTGGTGAAGGGTCCTACTAGGAGAATCTGTACTTCACATGGGCTGTGAGATTCACCATGCAACTCCTAGGTTTGACGACAGGTGCTGGCCTAGCAGGAGTTGCTGTCTACTTCACACACTAGACTCTCTAGAATATGGCTGGACTGGTTTCCTGGTCCCTGTTAAGAGGAAGGCTGGGCTAAAGTCTCTGCCCACAGCTTGCTAGAAGCCTCTCTGTAGAAGCTTGTACTGTGTATGGAGTGACTGGGATCCTACAATCACATGCATCTACATAGTGACCCATAGGTGTCAGCAGAGTAGCACATGGCAATGAACACAGTGTATGCACACAGGAAATACAGATTACAATAGACATAGTGACACCCAGTACTGGTACATTGTGAGAAATTCTATACCCGTGATGACGAACCTATGGCACGCGTGCCAGAGAGGGCACACAGAGCCCTCTCAGTTGGCACGCACGCCATCGCCATGATCGCTCACTAACAGGAAATCAGGTACAGGATTCCCTGTTAGTGAGCGATTACGTCTTTCAGCTGAGCTGTCCACAGGACCATGGCCTACAGATTGCAGAGTGTAACCTCTGCCCGATGCAGGCGTGATGACGTAAGTCATCAGCACGCGCGGTCAGAAGAAGGAGGATGTTCTGGGGCAGGTAAGTAGCATAAACTACTGTGTGGGGGCCTACTGTGAAGCATCAACTACTGTGTGGGGGCCTACTGTGAAGCATCAACTACTGCGTGGGGGCCCACTGTGAAGCATATAATACTGTGGGTGTCCCAAAGTGGAGAATATAATACTGTGTGGGGGGACTACTGTGGAGCATATAATACTGCCTGGGGGCCACTTCGGAGTGAATTGTACTGTCTGGGGGCCACGGTGGAGCGCATTGTACTGTGTGGGGGCCCTTTAGTATTTATATCACACCGTATCTGTTTTATAGCAGACATGTGATATTATTACAGGCTGTAATAACATTCATAACGGTCACTATAAAATAGATCCTGGTTAATTTAAGGTTAAATTGCCGTGTTGGCACTTTGCGATAAATTAGTGGGTTTTGGGTTGCAGTTTGGGCACTCAATCTCTAAAAGGTTCGCCATCACTGCCCTATATCATCTGACAACTACTCCTATCATGGCAGTAAGGAGTGTACTGGGACACTACAGATGCTGCCCATGATATATGCCTGTTCCAAAAGTGACTGCTGCCTGTGGTCCGGAGAGACCCTCAGAGTATAATTGTAGTTTGAGTGACAAACCCCTTGAACTACCATTGGGGGTACTCTCACTGGGGCGCGTATCCCCAGGGATAGTTGGAAGTACTCCCAGCGGTATGAGTACCGCTCCTTGAGAAACAGTATTCTAGAGCTATTCCTAATATAAAGATAAATCTTTCAGAAGATGACTCATTATCTGCCAGGATATAGAAGCTTCTAGAATTCACTGAGGAGTAGGGAGCAGCTCCCTATCATGTATGATCCGCAGCTCTTCACACTGTACATATGTCTCAGTCCAGGAGATATAGTGCACAGTCTGCTGGGATATGTAGTTCCCCATCCCTGCTCTACAGTCCTGGTGGTCGGGAACATCCTCACACTCTGCCCATCACACCCATCAGCGTTTGCTTCTTCCCGGTTACAGTTCTCCATCTAGAAGGATCTGTCAATGTCCACTGTAGAACTAAAGGTGGGGTTATCAGTGTGGGAGGAGCCTGACACCTAATGGACCTTCCCTTCTCCACTATAGATCAGGCTCATGTGACTTCTCTTTTTTGGGTTTATTTTGGTTTTCGTTCCTGGGGGTCTCAGAAGAGAATCCCGATATACATGACGAGCCCAAATCTTCTGATTATTTCTCCTCAATCTTCAATTCCAGAGAAAGAGATGCATTAGGAAAAAAACAGCACGAAATACAACTGCCCGCTGCATCATCATCCCTCCACCACGTGCTGACCATCACCGTTTGCTTCTTCCCGGTTACAATTGTCTATTTAGAAGGATCTGTCAATATCCGCTGAAGAGCTAAAGGTGGGGTTATCAGTGTGGGAGGAGCCTGATACATGCTAGCCCCTCCCATCTCCACTATAGATCGGAAGGGCCATAGAAGAGATGCAGCAGGAAAAAAACAGCACAAAATACAACTGCCTGCTGCATGATCCCTCCACCATGAGCTGATAAGACCTCCCCCCTGTACGCCTGCTCCAAAACTGACTGCTGTCTGTGATGATACTGCTAAAATATGCTGCCAATAATGAACGCCTGCTCTAAAACTGACCACCAACTGTGATGATACTGCCAGATGTTGTCCATGATGAATGCCTGCTCCAAAACTGACCGCTGCCTGTGGTCCAAAGAGACCCTCAGAGTATAATTGTAGTTTGTGGGTGACAAACCCTTTGAACTACCATTGGGGGATACTCTCACTGCGACACGTACCCCCAGGAATAGTTGGACGTACCCCCAGGTATACGAGTACCGCACCTTGACCACCAGTGTTCTAGAGCTACTCCTGATATAAGATGAATACTCCAAAAGATGACTCGTTCATTATCTGCCTAGATATAGAAGCTTCTAGAAGTCACTGAGGAGTAGGGAGCAGCTCCCTATCATTCCATTGTCAGCCCGAATATTCTGATTATTTCTCCTCAATCTTCAATTCTAGCGAAGGAGAAATGCAGCAGGAAAAAAAAAAAAAATCATGACATACCACCGCCTGCTACATCATCCCTCCACCATGTGCTGATAAGACCTCCCCCCAATATATGATGTCCTCCCTCCTCGTCCTCCAACAAGACCACCCAAACTGCTGCCCAATCCCACTGCCTGTTGATTCTGACTATGACACCTGTCCCTGATCACAATGCTGCCACCTACTCACTGCCAGATAACACCAGACATGCTGAGGCTCCAGATACAACCGCCACATAGACCTGAGTGTGATAATACTGCCGAATGATACTGCTGATGAGACGCCTGCCCCAAAACTGACCACCGCCTGTGCCCGACTGATAATACTGCCAGAAGATGCTTCCATGATATACTCCTGCTCCAAAACTGACCACTGACTGTGATGATGCTGCCCATAATGTATGCCTGCTTCTAAGATGACCGCTGCCTGTGCCCGTGCTCAATTGTGAAGATGCTGCCTATGATATATGCCTGCTCCAAAACTGACTACTGCCTGTGCTCAACTTTGATGTCCCTGCCTGCTGCTAATACCTACCTTAGACTATTTTTGCTGCTGTAACCATTTTGCTACTATATCTTATCACCTCCATTAATAATGCTGCTATAGCTTATCACTGCAACGTTTTAGTCTCTGAGTAGTTTTATCATCACTTGTACAAGTGCCAGTAGGGCAGTGGGGTATAGTATCCCAGCACAGGGGTGAGAGGGCAGTCCATATGAGGAATACAGCAGGAGAGGCACAAATATCTGGACTACAAAGAGATAGTAGCAGAGTGTATAAAGGGGGTATAAGTGGGGGGAACAGGGTATAAACTGGTGGTTCTATGAAGTCGTGTAAATCCCAATAGGATAAGCGCTGCATGTATGACCTCACAACAATTCACTGGCACCAGCCAAACACAATGAGATAGCCGGGGCTTGCTGAAGGCCATCCGTAGCCACACAGTCCACCCGTGGCCCCAAAATGTATCTAATCTGTCTCTTGTGTCATTTCTTGTGGCCTCAATTTTTCCAAATAGCAGAATTTGATGAATTCTCAGAATGACACAGTTGGGATCTTCTCTTGGGAATTCTGAGCCCTATAGTGCAATACTGGGTCATATTTATTGTTGGCCCCCGGCAGGTTATCCCCCAGCAATATGGTGGCTGGATGTAGGGGGAGAGCCTTGTGCACTAGAGAAGTAATCATAGAGTAGTTGGCACCAAAGGGACCCACTGGTCAGGGGCACCATCTACAATGATATATAAAGGGGCTATTATTAAGGTGAACTATTACTTATAAAGGATGGGCCAGGTATGGAGTAAAAAGTAATAAAGTGAATCTTTATGTTTGGAAATATTCCTATATTTTTGTTTTATACCGAAACCAAACAATTTGGGATTAATTATTTATTTATGCTTAATTGTATAGCGCCATCATATTCCGCAGACATTTCATCTCAGGCAAACTAAAATGGCCGCCGCGACATGATCTGCAGTAAATTATTATAATCTGGGGTTTCTTTAGACCCCATGGTATAATAAGTATAAGCACAAGGAAGGTTTAAAAAAAACAAAAAAAAAAACATTTATACTCACCTTCCCTCATCTTTCAGGCCACCAAGTGGCATCTGGCAATCTGTCTTCCCCTTCCGTGTGTAATGTCTGAGTGTCATGACGCTCAGCGTGCCCATGTCAGCACTAAGGCCTAATCACAGGTCTCAGCAATGACCCCAGGCACATGATGTCACAGATGTCAGAAGTCTCTGTTGCTCATCTGAGACGTCATGTGCATGGAGGAGGAAGAATCAGATCGCCGGACGCCGTGAGGAGGCCTGAAAGAGGTGAGGGAAAGTGGTATAAATGTTTTTTATTTTTTACACCTCCCTTCGGCCTACTCCTATTATAATCTGGGGACTGAGAAGAATTTGATGTCCAGGTCTATCCGAATAAGTGCAGACCGAATTGAACAGGAGGATCGCTTCGTCCGAATACCGAATGTTCAGAAGTTTGCCCATTCTTAGTTGAAACAACATCATTGAAGAAAATAGATATTATTAGCAGCTCATCCATATGTCTAGATACATCTCTATCATGACATGTTTTGTCACTTAAAGGTGGTTTAAAGTTAGACTAGACAGTCTAAAGAGACACCACGTTTATCATGCAGCATCAATCACTGTGATAAATCTGGTGTAGTTTCAGACTGTCTGTGTAAGTTTACATTGTGTAACTATTAGTAAACCTGGGCCATGGTGCTCAGATATGGTGCTTCATGTAACAGTGCACGCTTTTCACTATGGATCATCTCAGGTGAAATACAGAAGGACTATAACCCTAAAAATGGAGGTTAAAACCTAGCACAGACTGCTACTTGCTTAATAGTAAGAAGGTTTATTCCATATAGTCACAAGGATACAAGTAAAATGTGCTTATCATAAAAACAGCACATTGTCACCGACTCATTGGAGGGATTTTTATTGAATTTCTGTCACCATCTTAATCTTATGTTATCATCTATAACACCTTCTATTTATATCAGTCCTTCAGCAATTGTAATCTCTCCATCAGTTCCTTGGACTCAGTTTCTTTCCTTTACCAGTCTATGGTTATCTATAAAAATCTCCCCTGATACAGGATTTTATGTGAACACCACAATACTCGCTCAGAGACCAGATTGTTATCACTTATACTTACGAACTTCACCTTCCTCTATTTTGTCTTTAGATTGCTCCAGGGATAAAATTGAAGAGCAAGAAGGCGGAGTCATTACAAGTAGGCAGAGCCAGCACAAGTGGCTCCTCCATATAAAACAGTCCTGTGTAAAGTAATTCTGTACAGGACTGCTTTACATGGTGGCAGAGGCAGCAGTCCTATGTAAGTAACCATGTCAGACAAACTAACTTACACAGGACTGCTGCCTCTAACTTCATGTAAAGCAGACATTGCTGTTACACAGGGCTGCCTGATTTATATGTAAAGGCGGCAGTCCTATGTAAGTAAGTTATAGGCAGTGGGGTCCTAATGGCCATTAAACTGTTGGTGCAGTAGCAGCCGACATCAATTATGTATTATAGCACAGCATAATGTCCCACATTGGCCCTCACACAGTATAATGCCCTATAGTGGCCCATTAACACACTATAATGCCCTATAGTGGCCCCTACACACAGTATAATGTCCCATAGTCGCTCCTCCATACTGTAAAATGTCCCATAGTGGTCCCTCCATGCATTATAATGTCCTATAGTGGCCTCCACACAGTATAATGTCACACAGTGAACCCTCCACATATTATAATGAACTATAGTGGTCCCTCCACACACTATAGTGCCCTAGAGTGGTCTCCACACAGTATAATGTCACACAGTGAATCGTCTACACACTATAATGCCCTATGGTGGCCCCTCCACACTATAATGCCCTATGGTGGCCCCACCACACTATAATGCCCTATGGTGGCCCCTCCACACTATAATGCCCTCTGGTGGCCCCCCTCACACTATAATGCCCTATGGTAGCCCCTCCACACACTATAATTCCCTATAGTGGCCAATCCATCTTTCTTTATAAATTGTTACTCACAGTTTTACTCACCTCTCTGGTTCCGGTGCCCATCTTCTGGCATCTTCATGCCTTTGAGATGTCATGAGTGACACTGGCGTAATGTCACGTTGGTCACACCGGAGAGATTCGTCCAACACATACTCTCAATGCCGCCCAGGCGGCCTCCTCTCTGAGGGTATACGGCAGGGGCTGCACGCTGCAGCAATACTCAGGGTAAGGCAGGTAGCTTGTCAGCCCAGCGGCCCATATTACAGACGGCCCACTGGGAATTTTCCCGGTGATATACATGGCTGATCCATCCCTGCATATCAGCTATCAACTAGAGATAAGCAAACCAGTTTGGAACAAACTGGATTCAACATGAAGTTTCCAAAATCTTAAGGTATGGACTCAAAACTTTTGTGTTTACCATCGACAAATCGCTATTGAAATACCAGGGTATAATAAGCGGAAGCCAGGCGAAGTGCAGAAACGTAATAAGCACTGATAGTCACCTCTCCTGGGATCCTTGCCTTCCTCTCTAGTTGTCTTCCAGCCTCTCCCGGCCTCTTTGGTGATATCATGGGCCCAGGTGACTGTCGAAGCCTATATTTGCTAGAAAAATTCTGCTAAAAGTCAGTGAAGTAACTTTAGTTAGGGAACCTGGAGATCGGCTTGAACCAAACTCTGCTCATTTTTGATTTGCACGTGACAAGACTTTAAGTAGAGCTTGCAATGGGCCTCATAGCTACAACTAGGTCTATTGAAGAGGTTTCCAGGTCCTTAAGGGAATTGATACTAATGACCTATCTACAGGATAGATCATCAGTTTTAGATCGGTTGGGATCTGACAACTGGAACACATCCCGATGAGGTGTTTTGGCTGCTAGAAGCCATATACTAGGTATACGACCAGAAGCAGCTCTGCTCCTTTTCAAGTGAATGGGAGCAGGACATTGATATCTATTAACTTTAGGTCCTGGACAATCCCTTTAAGCTTCCATTTGGTCTTAGCACCCTAAAAGAAATGTTTACTCCACAGCCTGGGCATTGGACGTAATTTGTAGAATTGAAGAAAAACAGCATACTTCCATAGAAAACAGAGAAACTGGCATTCCAAGAACTAGAACTTACTGACCATCTCTAAGGTTTTGCTCCGGCTTAGTGGCTTCAAGAAGCTGAACCTACATTGTTAGATGAATAGACATGACTGTGCAGTATCAACATGAAGACCCGTACGGGGATACATCAATTGCAGTTTGGGCTTAGCTAGTTGATATATTCCTGAGGGTCTCCCACCTAAGGCTGAAGTCCCACGTTGCAGAAACGCACTTTTTTGTTGTTGCAGATTTTGCTGCGTTTTTTTGAGCCAAAGCCACAGCTACAGAAGGAATGGGAAATATATAGGAAGTACTTATACTACTCATTCCATTTATGGCTTTGACTCAAAAAACCGCAGCAAAATCTAACAAAACGCAATGTGAGGGCTCAGCCTAAGGAGTCCCATTGTGTGTGCCATTTGGCTGGTTGCCAGAGTGGCTCCTTACAGAACTTCCTGATTTAATATGCTCTTTATTACTGCTCCTTAGGCAGAAACCTACATTGTCTACCTCAGTTGTGGTTGATTTTACAATTACTTTTGATATCATCAACTTCTTGTCGATAGATTTTGTCTGGTATTACAGTATTCACTTGACTGGGGATAAAAGCAATACCAGACATAGTCCATGGACCAGAGTGGTGATGTTTTTGATACAAAATAAAACAGGAGCCTTCTATGTAATCCTAAACGATCGCTTTATATGGGCCACAGCCTTTTAGATAATGAAGCGAAAAGTGACTGCGGCACCTATATGGATTGAAGGAGGTAGAAGGCTAGCTCTATTTCCTCACTAGAACCCCAGCTGAAAAAAATTAATAAACAAATTTCCAAATTGCTTTTATTATGCAAAAGTACTGTAGTAAAACGATAAGGAAATACATATTTGGTGTTTCCATAGCCATGGAATAAATTCCACATGAAGCTTTACACAGTATATATTAAAATCAATGAGTTTTTGGGATCCCTCTGGGTTCTCCAGAGTAAGACAGACTTTGTTTTAGGTGATAGATGAGGGTCCTGAATAGAAGGCCCCCAAATATTAACTTAGAAAGGGAAAAATGGAATCACTAAACCAGACAACTCTTAGAAACTGTAAGAGGCAAATAGAGAGGGGTCCTAAAGATCTTGGTCCCTAATACAATATCTGTCCAGAATTTCTACAAATGGATTTGCAGCTGTCATATTTAATAGAAAAATAGACTTCAATGCTGCACTATTTTTCCCACTATAGCAACGGACACCACAATTGAACTCAAATAAGATTCATTGGGTGCCAAGTACATTGCTATAATATAATATAATACATTACTGTAGGAAGACCTTATAATTATACAGGTACACAAGAATAGGGATCTACATATGGTTTTATGGTGACCTCTCCATGTAGAGTATAATTTAGAGCATTCCAGTTAATGACGTTACCGCTCATTTCATCTGCAGCAAAATAATCCATCATATTCTCATCCGTCAGAGCTTTATCCCACATATTAAGATCTGTGATTTCTTCCCTAAAGGAAAGATGTGAAACGAAATGTCAACCATTGGATTCTTGCTCCTGACCAACAATGATGATAGGGTCACCACTGATCTGTACATTCGATATCTCGTCTATTTTGTAATATTTTCCGTCCATAAACAGCACACGGACTGAAGAGTTCCACATCACACAAAAACTTCTCCATTCTGTAAAGTTCCTGCCCTGCTCAGAATATGACAGCCATTTACCATTGACCCATAACTCAAACTGTTCAGTGGTTGATATTGGATAATAATAGAAGAGAAAGGCTTTAGTATTATTTGGAGTAGACCATGACAACAAGGAATATTGCCGGGTCAGGGTTGAGTGGAATCTCATGCAGACGGTGACCTCTGTAAATGGGCCAGTATGGTCTGGAAATATCCGAACATATGAGGTGGACGACTCCTCTGGGAAAGCAAATAATTTCTCTTTCATATCTGTGTAAGAATAGAAAATAATGAAAACAATGATTTTTTAGGTTATTTCAGAGGGCTTTCTAATAAACTGCTGAAGGTAGTTACTAACCAAAGGAAATGGATGACCCTAAGGCCGGAGCCCCAAAATTCATAATTTTATTGCGTAATTGGGCTTTCGCATAAAAAAGTTTGCAACTTTGTCTTTTGCACCACACTTGCCACTTTCCTAAAAAGGAGATGTGTCAAGGGGGCATCAACCCCATCAGATTTATTAATTATATATTTATCACTTACACTAGAAATCTGGTGTAGATCTCTTTTCCAAGGACACGGCCCTGTGGAGGGTATGCCTCATTTATGGCACATCCTCCACCGGCTCGGGTTATGAAGACTGACGTCTCGGTTGTCGTTCAGAACAGGTCACAAATATATTATGAATATGAAACATCTCCTATCGGTAGTCAGGTCTGATCCTCTAGACGAGGGGCGCGGAACTTGTCCAGCAGAGATCTCTTAAACCTCAAAAACATACCGTGTCAGAGATCTCACTACTTACACTATCACAAGATCTTGTGGATCTGACTTGAAGACCTCTGTCTAGTGCAGTTTTTAGTGTATATATGTTTCAATTAATTTCCCACCTCCAAAAAAAAAAAACAAAAAACTCACACTACAAAAACATACTGATAAGTTAATTTGGAATATATACAAGCACTTGTCTATCCGACACCTATTCAAGATTACTGATCTACTCTGAAGGGGAGAGGAGAGTAAGCCACTGACTACGACGACACCTTATCTACACGGACCAGAGATCAAGCATGATAAAATGCAGCATGCCTGATCCTAGATTACCCTCACATCATTTGATAATTTTGGATCCTGGAACATATATTTGGATAAGTTCTCAAAAATAAAATTTTAAATCCTAAAAAAACAAGGAAATAATATAAAGGGAGACCAGATGGAACAGATGGTCTTTTTCTGCCATTAATCTGTTTCTATGTTTTTAAAATCATAAAATCTATAAGGCTTATGATATAAATTATATAATCCTACCTTTCAGACCCAAACCTCCTGAGACCATCAGCAGCATCTTCTCAAAGAGTTAGGATGTAAAATATTTCAGGACAATTCTTATTAGAGTACAAGTACAGATCTAAGGTCCTGTAGCTTCAGACTG
Organism: Leptodactylus fallax; assembly: GCA_947044405.1. Taxonomy (NCBI): domain Eukaryota; kingdom Metazoa; phylum Chordata; class Amphibia; order Anura; family Leptodactylidae; genus Leptodactylus; species Leptodactylus fallax. Next base: position 258,270 of record CAMRHE010000498.1, on the reverse strand, counting down.
GACTTGGCTGGGATCTTTATGGTCTAGATTGAAACTGATAAAATATCATTTCCTTTAGATTAAGTTGATCAGTGTCATGCATAGGTAGTTGTGCAGACTCTACTCCTCAATTCTACTGCAGAGGAGAACAACACAACTTATACCTTTCCTCTCACTAGACCCCTAAAGCCTAGTGGCAAATACTGTAGGGCCCAGTGAACATACAAAGAAAAAAAACTGCTGGAAACATCATACATTCACCAAAATGGTGTCCATAAAAACTAAGGTAACGTGTTATTATTAGAGTTCAATGAACACCTTTAAAACAAAACCCATAAAAAGATGGCACAACTGCATTTTTACTTTTTATTTCACCCTACTCAGATTTTTTTCCAGCTTCCTAGTACATCATATGGAGTATTAAATGAATATTGCCATTTGGAAGTATTATTTGTCCAAAACAAAGAAGCCTTCAATTGGCTATTTTGACAAAAACAAAAAGTTATGGCTCTAGGAATATGGAAAGGAAAAAATGGAAAATCATGGATTCCACAAGGGATTAGAGACTCCCCCATCTCTCCCCATCTTTCTCGCATTGTATTACTTCCCCGTCCCCCTTCCCTCCCACCTTTTGTTTTTAGCTATGTTACCCCCCTTTTGTTACTTGTAATAACTGTGATATCTATGTATACCCTTTTATCAGGTGAAAACCAATAAAAAACATAGTGGGAAAAAAAACAATGTATGAAATGAATTCCTTGGGCACATGAAAGAATACGATTTAGGTGGTTCATCTTTGAAGAACTCTTAGGCTAGGTTCGCATGGCCGAAAACGAATAGGAATTACTCTTCATTTTCGTCTACCGTATATACAGTCATATGAAAAAGTTTGGGCACCCCTATTAATCTTAATCATTTTTAGTTCTAAATATTTGGGTGTTTGCAACAGCCATTTCAATTTGATATATCTAATAACTGATGGACACAGTAATATTTCAGGATTGAAATGAGGTTTATTGTACTAACAGAAAATGTGCAATATGCATTAAACCAAAATTTGACCGGTGCAAAAATTTGGGTACCCTTATCATTTTATTGATTTGAATACTCCTAACTACTTTTTACTGACTTACTGAAGCACAAAATTGGTTTTGTAACCTCACTGAGCTTTGAACTTCATAGCCAGGTGTATCCAATCATGAGAAAAGGTATTTAAGGTGGCCAATTGCAAGTTGTTCTCCTATTTGAATCTCCTCTGAAGAGTTGCATCATGGGCTCCTCAAAACAACTCTCAAATGATCTGAAAACAAAGATTGTTCAACATAGTTGTTCAGGGGAAGGATACAAAAAGTTGTCTCAGAGATTTAACCTGTCAGTTTCCACTGTGAGGAACATAGTAAGGAAATGGAAGACCACAGGGACAGTTCTTGTTAAGCCCAGAAGTGGCAGGCCAAGAAAAATATCAGAAAGGCAGAGAAGAAGAATGGTGAGAACAGTCAAGGACAATCCACAGACCACCTCCAAAGAGCTGCAGCATCATCTTGCTGCAGATGGTGTCACTGTGCATCGGTCAACAATACAGCACACTTTGCACAAGGAGAAGCTGTATGGGAGAGTGATGCGAAAGAAGCCGTTTCTGAAAGCACGCCACAAACAGAGTCGCCTGAGGTATGCAAAAGCACATTTGGATAAGCCAGCTTCATTTTGGAAGAAGGTCCTGTGGACTGATGAAACAAAGATTGAGTTGTTTGGTCATACAAAAAGGCGTTATGCATGGCGTCCAAAAAACACAGCATTCCAAGAAAAACACTTGCTACTCACTGTAAAATTTGGTGGAGGTTCCATCATGCTTTGGGGCTGTGTGGCCAATGCCGGCACCGGGAATCTTGTTAAAGTTGAGGGTTGCATGGATTCAACTCAGTATCAGCAGATTCTTGAGAATAATGTACAAGAATCAGTGACGAATTTGAAGTTACGCCGGGGATGGATATTTCATCAAGACAATGATCCAAAACACAGCTCCAAATCTACTCAGGCATTCATGCAGAGGAACAATTACAATGTTCTGGAATGGCCATCCCAGTCCCCAGACCTGAATATCATTGAACATCTGTGGGAGAATTTGAAGCGGGCTGTCCATGCTCGGCGACCATCAAACTTAACTGAACTGGAATTGTTTTGTAAAGAGGAATGGTCAAAAATACCTTCATCCAGGATCCAGGAACTGATTAAAAGCTACAGGAAGCGACTAGAGGCTGTTATTTTTGCAAAAGGAGGATCTACTAAATATTAATGTCACTTTTCTGTTGAGGTGCCCATACTTTTGCACCAAAGTTATCTGTAGTGCAACCTATAGGTCATGTTTCAAGGGTCTGTAAAGCGTGAGGCCCTGTCTTAAAGCTTAGTCACCTATAAAGTAGGTGGCGCTACAGAGACATTTCTCTTCCATCTGGAGGAGAGCTACAGTATATACAGTACATTGGAGTGACATAATGCATACATTACTGTAAGAGCCCTATACTGTATTTATACCTGTACACAAGGATAGGGATCTACATATGGTTTTATGGTGACCTTTCCATGTAGAGTATAATTTAGAGCATTCCAGTTAATGACGTTACCGCTCATTTCATTATCAGCAAAATAATCCATCATATTCTCATTCGGCAGAGCTTTATCCCACATATTAAGATCTGTCATCTCGCCTAGAAAGGACTGTGGTGCACTAAATCCTCCACCATGTGAGTCTTGCTCCTGACCAATAATGATGATAGGGTCACCGCCGATCTCTACATTCCCTGTATTGTTGACTTTGTAATAATTTCCATCGATAAACAGTCCCCAGACTGAAGCGTTCCAGGTCGCACAAATACTTGTCCATTCTTTAAAGTCATTGCCCTGTAGATCATAATAGTGTTTTTTATTATTGACCGATAGAGAAAATTGATTTGTCGATCCAGGGTAATAAAAGAGGAGAAAGGCGTTGTATTTACTTTTAGTAGACAATGAAAATAAGGAATATTTCCGGGTCAGATTTGAGTGGAATCTCATGCAGACAGTGACCTCTCCAAATGGGCCAGTATGGTCTGGAAATATCCGAACATATGAGGTGGACGACTACACTGGGAAAGCAAATAATTTCTCTTTCATATCTGTGTAAGAATAAAAAATAATGAAAACAACTATATAATATTAACATGGTTTATGAAATATAATTTAATAGAGACAATGACAATTCTAGACATTTAACCTCTCAGATGTTGTGGCCAATTGTGACCATTCTACAAATAAAAGTAAACAAAAAAAACTCACTAAACATACCTGGCATTGTCGTGCCTGAAATAGCCCAAACTATTAAAATATAAAAGTATTGGGAAAAATAATTCACATGCCTGAAAACCTATTTTTTTTATTATTTGACCTCCCAAAAAAATGTAATAAGTAAAACATTCCTCAAAGTGGCATCACTAAAAACTACAGTTTGCCTCACACAGCTCCATAGATGGAAATATGAATGGAAAAAAGCTACAAGTGTCAGAATATAGTTATGTAAGGCTGAAGCCCCACGTTGTGGAAACGCAGCTTTTATTGTTGCAGATTTTGCTGCGGTTGTTTGAGCCAAAACCAGGAATGGATACAAAAGGAATGGGAAATATATAGGAAGCTTCTTATACTTCTACCTTCTCTTCAATCTACTCCTGGCTTTGGCTCAAAAAACCACACCAAAATATTCTACAAAAAAAGCTGCATTTCCGCAACGTGGGGTCTTAGCCTAAAGAATGTTTTTTCCAAGTTTGATTTTTTTTTTTTTACAGCATTAAGACTATTAATTAAAAAATATACATTTAGTATTAATGTAATGGTGCTGATCAGCAGAATAAAGTAATGTCATTTTTACCACATAGTGAACACCATAAAAACAAAGCCCGCAATTCCATCCCATTAATATTTTTTTCAGCTTCCCAATAAATGGTACAGAATATTAGACAGTGACATTAGAAAATACAAAAGTCCCACACAAAACAAGCCCTCATATGGCTTTGTAAAAGGAAATAAATGATGGTTTTTAAAATTAGGGGAATACAAAAATTTTATACAAAAACAGTAAGGGGTTCAAATAATTTATTTAGATAATAGTAATGATTTGATATGTCAAAAAGACCAAAAGTCTGTAGACTAAAGGTGGCCAGATGCCTTCAACATAGGAGGAATATACAGTGGGGAAAAAAAAAGTATTTAGTCAGCCACCAATTGTGCAAGTTCTCCCACTTAAAAAGATGAGGCCGGCCTGTAATTGTCATCATAGGAAGACCTCAGCTATGAGAGACAAAATGAGAAAACATATCTAGAAAATCACATTGTCTGATTCTTTAAGAATTTATTTGCAAATTATGGTGGAAAATAAGTATTTGGTCAATAACAAAAGTTCATCTCAATACTTTGTTACATATCCTTTGTTGGCAATGACAAAGGTCAAACGTTTTCTGTAAGTCTTCACAAGGTTGGCACACACTGTTGCTGGTAAGTTGGCCCATTCCTCCATGCAGATCTCCTCTAGAGCAGTGATGTTTTGGGGCTGTTGCTGGGCAACACGGACTTTCAACTCCCTCCAAAGGTTTTCTATGGGGTTGAGATCTGGAGACTGGCTAGGCCACTCCAGGACCTTGAAATGATTCTTATGAAGCCACTCCTTTGTTGCCCTGGCGGTGTGCTTGGGATCATTGTCATGCTGAAAGACCCAGCCACGTTTCATCTTCAATGCCCTTGCTGATGGAAGGAGATTTGCACTCAAAATCTCACGATACATGGCCCCATTCATTCTTTCATATACCCGGATCAGTCGTCCTGGTCCCTTTGCAGAGAAACAGCCCCAAAGCATGATGCTGCCACCCCCATGCTTCACAGTAGGTATGGTGTTCTTTGGATGCAACTCAGCATTCACTCTCCTCCAAACACGATGAGTTGTGTTTCTACCAAACAGTTCTACTTTGGTTTCATCTGACCATATGACATTCTCCCAATACTCTTCTGGAACATCCAAATGCTCTCTAGCAAACTTCAGACGGGCACGGATATGTACTGGCTTAAGCAGAGGGACACGTCTGGCACTGCAGGATCTGAGTCCCTGGCGGTGTAGTGTGTTACTGATGGTAGCCTTTGTTACGTTAGTCTCAGCTTTCTGCAGGTCATTCACTAGGTCCCCCCATGTGGTTCTGGGATTTTTGCTCACCATTCTTGTGATCATTTTGACCCCACGGGGAGAGATCTTGCGTGGAGCCCCTGATGGAGGGAGATTATCAGTGGTCTTGTATGTCTTCCATTTTCTAATTATTGCTCCCACAGGTGATTTCTTCACACCAAGCTGCTTGCCTATTGCAGATTCAGTCTTCCCAGCCTGGTGCAGGTCTACCATTTTGTTTCTGGTGTCCTTCCACAGCTCTTTGGTCTTCACCATAGTGGAGTTTGGAGTGTGACTGTTTGAGGTTGTGGACAGAAGTCTTTTATACTGATAACAATGTCAAACAGGAACCATTACTACAGGTAATGAGTGGAGGACGGAGGAGCCTCTTAAAGAAGAAGTTACAGGTCTGTGAGAGCCAGAAATCTTGCTTGTTTGTAGGTGACCAAATACTTATTTTCCACCATAATTTTCAAACAAATTCTTAAAAAATCAGACAATGTGATTTTCTGGATTTGTTTTCTCATTTTGTCTCTCATAGTTGAGGTCTACCTATGATGTCAATTACAGGCCGGCCTCATCTTTATAAGTGGGAGAACTTGCACAATTGGTGGCTGACTAAATACTTTTTTCTCCCCACTGTAGGTAGAGGGGGCGCCATGGTAGAAGGTACCTGGGTTATATACAGTATGTCAGTTATACTTGGACCCAGACCCTATTTCAATATAAAAAAAAATACTGTTGTATACTACCAGCAGTTTGAAGTTATGCCAGAAGAAAAGATAATGGAGGAAGAAAATGTGGGGGTAGGACTCCCCTTTTTTTTTTTACCAGAACTGCCAGTTTATGTGACAGCTCTAGGCTTGAAATACCAACTGTTTAGTAAGAAGACTTACTTGGACAAATGTTAATAGTGGATAATACTGTACAATACATTAAGTTCCCTAAGTTCTACGTATTATTACAATAAGTGTCCAAAAAAAATCATCATATCTATAAGATTTAATGTAAGAGTAAAGAGATTTCCACCTACCTTCCTGGCTGAAAACCTCTGAGATGCACAACATCAACCAGAGCAGCATCTTCTCAGTGGATAGAAAGTATGTCAGGATCTTTACTAGTAAAGTCTTCACCAAAAACAGTTCTGTGCTATCTTCCAGCCACACCTCCTTATATACTTGGTGGGAACTGATCATATATAATTTTCTCATGATATTTTGGGGTGTCGAGAAAATAGAGAAACAATGTGACAAATTCCCCTTCCATTTTGATAAAAGATGGTCCAATAACTTCACAAGATCGTGAATATATTGCAATAAAGTCTATTGCTACCACATGTCCACATAGGAAACCATTATTGGTAAAGGCAACAAGTTCTTACATCTATATATACTTGGTGTGGGAGACATGTTATATTCTGAGTGTAAGAATTTGTTGCCCGGTTGCTTTTACAAATAATTTATTATGTGGATATATGATGGAAAAAGACTTGTTCTTAATGTAATATAATCATAATCTGGTGGATTTATTGGATTATTTATTATTTCATAGGTACTGCTAAGGCTCAGTACTAATCTTTGTCGACCTTGCAAATTTCTATTTTGATCTTATATTAACATAAATCAGGTATTATAGTCCGCTATAGTAACACTGCGCCACTTCCGAGGTGGCCAAATGGTACCCACAAAGAAACAATTAAATTAGCACAATTACGGCTACCTCAACACAACTTTTAATATAAATCAATAAAAATTACCATCATAAAATGTATTGGACCAAACCATAGAAGAAAAATGAGGTCCCTAGTCTGGAAATCAGATAAATACAACGATCTCACAATGTATTAGGTTCGATCTTACCAATATGCAAGGTCAGCCTTGAGTTGTGGTAATTTACCAGTCCTTGGAGTCACCAATAGGACCAGAGGGATGTCACTCCTCCTAGTGAGCTCTGTAACATTTACCCTACGCCCCATTTTAGTTCCCAACCTGACAATGGCAGTACCCAAACGTGCCCTATTACTGCAGTTGAGAAAGGTTCCTGTGAGAACCGACAACGTGGTGTATTGATTTTCCAATAAAAGGACATTTTCCATCTCTACAAGTTGCTGGCAGACTGGATTGTTTTATATATATATATATATAAACATTTATAGGTATTGCAGCATCCAAAAAATGCCCAGACTATTAAAGGCCTCGGTCAGGAGTTTTTATTTATAGCCTATTGTTAGTATAGGCAAAGAATATCTGATCAGTGGAGGGCCGACAGGTGGCCGCCACATGGATCAGCTGATTTGGGGTCACTTCCAATGCCCACACTATATTCTGCATAGACCAGAAGCAGATAGCTCCAGTCTCTGTATAGTGGCTTGGAGTAACCCTACAATTGGAGCTGAGCTGCAGTTATGGCACCCAGACACTATACAGTACACAGAGACATCATCTTCTGGGAGTTGGAAGTGGCCCCGAACAGCTGATCAGTGTCAGGGCTGCCTGTCGGCCCCCCATCAATCAGGTATTTATGGCTTATCTTAAAGATAGGCAAAAAATGAAAATTATTGGGCAACCACTTTAAAAGAGAAAAGTATTTATCCCATACAGTGAACACCATAAAATAAAAAAACAGCTGGAAACATCGTACATTCACCAAAATGGTGTCCATAAAAACTACACCTCACCCAGTAAAGGTAACTATTAGAGTTCAATGAACACCTTTAATACAAAACCCATAAAAAGAGGGCACAACTGCATTTTTTCTTTTTATTTCACCCTACTCAGATTTTTTTTCCAGCTTCCTAGTACATCATATGGAGTATTAAATAAATATTGCCATTTGGAAGTATTATTTGTCCCCAAAAAAAGAAGCCTTCAATTGGCTATTATGACAAAAATAAAAAGTTATGTCTCATGGAATATGGAGAGGAAAAAATGGAAAATCATGGAGTCCACAAGGGATTAGAGACTCCCCATCTCTCTCCTCATAGGCTTCTTGATTTGCATCACATGGACTCTTTAGATATTGTGATATCACGCATTGTATTACTCCCTCGTCCCCTTTCCCTTCCACCTATTGTTTTTAGCTATGTTACTTGTCATAACTGTATAACTGATATCTATGTATACCCTTTTATCATGTGAAAAACAATAAAAAACTTATATTGGGAAAAAAAAAAACAATGAAAGAAAACCATTTTGGGGACTCATCTTTGAAGAGCTCTTAGGCTAGGTTCACATGGCAGAAAACGAAGAGGAACTCCTCTTCAATTTCCTCCATCGTATCTGCGATTTATAGGCCAAATCAGCAGGGAGTCCGTGGCAAGATTGAGCAGGATGCTGATTTTTTGTTCAGTGTCCTGCTGCGATTTCTGCCTCCTATTGAAAACAATGGGAGGCAGATTTGGAGTGGAATCTGCCCCAAGTCTGCAGCAGAATCCTACATTCCTCCCTTAGGAAATAGACCTTCCAATTTGGGTTTCTTCTGCTGGATCATTATTGTGTTAGGGCTCAGGCCCACCGAACGATCCTCTGGTACTGTGTTGAGCCAGTCCGACACAGTTTGCGGATAATAGTCTAATCCAACCAGTGCCCTTTCTGCACAAAAATTTATTTTACACATGTGCTGAGTCCACCCACGCCTACAAATCTCCACATAGGCAGGGTCTAGAAAGAGGTATTATACCCATAGCCTAAAACTTAAAATGCGTTGTGAATAAGTTTTACATGCTTACAACCGTAGATTTAGAACCTCATGTTGAACTTTCTCACTGCTGAGCTTTCTGGTACATTTAGAGAAGACAATTACCAATTATTCTAAAGAAATTCTACTTCCTCATTTCTACATTTCCATTGCGATTCTACAAATAATAAGAGAGATCCTAACTAAATAGGTTGAGCTGCCATCATTACTGACAAATATGCATAGAAAGGTTGTCAGAACTGGAGACATTTGGGGTAAAATATCAGCACGCCATAAATACTTGTGGACTACTTATCAGTATTATTCATTAAACAGTTCAGGACCACCCATAGACTATGCAGGCCCGTCTGAAGTTTTCCAATGAACACCTGGATGATTCTGCGAGTGAATGGGTGAAGGTGCTGTGGTCAGATGAGACAAAAATTGAGCTCTTTGGCATTAACTCAACTCGCTGTGTTTGGAGGAAGAGAAATGCTGCCTATGACCCAAAGAATACCGTCCCCACTGTCAAGCATGGAGGTGGAAACATTATGTTTTGGGGGTGTTTCTCTGCTAAGGGCACAGGACTACTTCACCGCATCAATGGGAGAATGGATGGATCCATGTACCGTAAAATCCTGAGTGACAACCTCCTTCCCTCCGCCAGGACATTAAAAATGGGTCGTGGCTGGGTCTTCCAGCAGGACAATGTCCCAAAACATACAGCCAAGGCAACAAAGGAGTGGCTCAAAAGAAGCACATTAAGGTCATGGAGTGGCCTAGCCAGTCTCCAGACCTTAATCCCATAGAAAACTTATGGAGGGAGCTGAATCTCCGAGTTGCCAAGCGACAGCCTCAAAATCTTAATGATTTAGGGATGATCTGCAAAGAGGAGTGGACTAAAATTCGTCTTGACATGTGCGCAAACCTCATCAGCAACTACAAAAAAATCTGACTGCTGTGCTTGCCAACAAGGGTTTTGCCACCAAGTATTAAGTCTTGTTTGCCAGAGGGATCAAATACTTATTTCTCTCTGCAAAATGCAAATAAATTTATAAAATTTATACAATGTGATTTTCTGGATTCTATCTCTCATTGTTAAAATTAACCTACCCTTAAAATTATAGACTGTTCATATCTTTGTCCGTGGGCAAACTTACAAAATCAGCAAGGGATCAAATACTTATTTCCTTCACTGTATATGTCTGGGTAGTCCACACTTAAAGAGGTTGTCCAAGATTTTTTTTTTTTTTTTTTTTTTTTTAATTAGGCTGGGGAAGGTGAAAATAAAACTCTCCTGTCCTCAGTGCTCCGGTGCCTCCCAGCGCTGTCTGATAATGCTGCTCTGATGTTTTCGTGTGGTGGAAGTCCTTGTCGGCTGTGACGTCCCAGGTCCCTTTCCATAGGCCGCTAATTGGTCTCAGCGGTCACGTGGCATGCCTGAGGAAAGGACACAGGGACGTCACAAGAAAGTCACATGTGGTCACATGCAGCAGGGACTTCCGCCGGAAGAAAACATCGGAGAAGAAGGACCGGACTGTGGTGGGAAGCATCGGAGCACCGGGGACAAGTATGTGTGGTTTGTTTTTTACCTCCCCCTGCCTAAATTAAAAAAAAAAAAAAAATAGCTTGGACAACCCGTTTAACTCTGTAAGGACGTACCCATATATTCTTGCAGTGTTAAGCAGCTGCAGAACTGGAGTTCCAACAGTACCTATAACCAGGAGCTCCTACAGAGAAAGCTATGGGAGCCACCATGATGAGGTTCTCCTCTGACCCGGTGGTTCTAGCTCCATCCAGGTGACACAATATTACATAAAAATTACTGTAACAGACAAGGAAAACTATTTTGATAAGATTTATTGTAGCACTTTTTGATAGACAGAGGATTGTCAGGAAACTTGACAGATTGTTTACTATGGCATGAATATAGTAGTAAATATATTAAAGCATTAATAGCATTGTCAGTCATTACATGGTGCACTAACAGCATAGCAAGCCAAGTTAACTAATATTACATACTGAATGTTAGTGAAGGAAAGCCTAGTTACAGCTACACCAGATCCTAGGTCACATTTAAGAGTTTTGGATGATTTATCCTCAGCATAGTGTGTGGTTCACATGAATGGTGGTGGAGTTGCTGTACACTACACAGTGTATTAAGCCTACTGCTTCAGGCTCTGTACATTGTATAGTTCTGTTGCAGAGGATTGGTGGGGTCCTGGTTATTGAATGGGCTCCAATAAGATATTGCTGAACTATCTTAAGGATAGACCATTCATATCCATTTCCAGGAAAAAAAACCCTTTTAAGGCAATTCTCCCTGGGAAAATAGTTTTCTTCTTTCTGGAAGAAAGTTCTCTCTGTAGTACCACCTTTAGGTCATGTTTCAAGGGTCTGTAAAGCGTGAGGCCCTGTCTTAAAGCTTAGTCACCTATAAAGTAGGTGGCACTACAGAGACAGTTCTCTTCCATCTGGAGGAGAGCTACAGTATATACAGTACATTGGAGTGACATAATGCATACATTACTGTAAGAAGACCCTATATTTATACCTCTACACAAGGATAGGAATCTACATATGGTTTTATGGTGACATTTCCATGTAGAGTATAATTTAGAGCATTCCAGTTAATGACGTTACCTCTCATTTCATTATCAGCAAAATAATCCATCATATTCTTATCCGTCAGAGCTTTATCCCACATATTAAGATCTGTCATCTCTCCTAGAAAGGACTGTGGTGCCCTAAATCCTCCACCATGTGAGTCTTGCTCCTGACCAATAATGATGATAGGGTCACCGCCAATCTCTACATTCAATATCTTGTTGACTTTGTAATATTTTCCATCGATAAACAGTCCCCAGACTGAAGTGTTCCAGGTCGCACAAATACTTTTCCATTCTGTAAAGTCATTGTCCTGTAGATCATAATAGTGGTCTTCAGTATTGACCGATAGAGACAATTGATTTGTCGATCCTGGATAATAATAGAGGAGAAAGGCGTTGTCCGTACTTTTAGTAGACAATGAAAATAAGGAATATTCCCGAGTCAGATTTGAGTGGAATCTCATGCAGACAGTGACCTCTCCAAATGGGCCAGTATGGTCTGGAAATATCTGAACATATGAGGTGGACGACTACACTGGGAAAGCAAATAATTTCTCTTTCATATCTGTGTAAGAATAGAAAATAATATAATTACTGGCATAGTATTAAAAAGTCTAGTTTCATAAACTAAGATTATATGGGGGGGCTCCATTGGCACACTGTTGGGGAAATAAAGGGGTTAGAGATTGCATTCCTGGAGGAGAGCAGGTGGGAGATTGTCCATCTGGCTATATACAGTCATGGCCAAAAGTTTTGAGAATGACACAAATATTATATTTTCACATGATCTGCTGCCCTCTGGTTTTTATGTGTGTTTGTCAGATGTTTTTATCACATACAGAAATAGAATTGCATTCATATTATGAGTAACAGAAGCTTATATTGACAGTTAGAATGAGTTAATGCAGCAAGTCAATATTTGCAGTGTTGACCCTTCTTCTTCAGGACCTCTGCAATTCTCCCTGGCATGCTCTCAATCAACTTCTGGACCAAATCCTGACTGATAGCAGTCCATTCTTGCAGAATCAATGCTTTAATTTTGTCTGAATTTGTTGGTTTTTGTTTGTCCACCCGTCTCTTGATGATTGACCACAAGTTCTCAATGGGATTAAGATCTGGGGAGTTTCCAGGCCATGGACCCAAAATCTCTATGTTTTGTTCCCTGAGCCATTTAGTTATCACCTTTGCTTTATGGCAAGGTGCTCCATCATGCTGGAAAAGGCATTGTTGAGCGCCAAACTGCTCTTGGACGGTTGGGAGAAGTTGCTCTTGGAGGACATTCTGGTACCATTCTTTATTCATGGCTGTGTTTTTAGGCAAGACTGTGAGAGAGCCGATTCCCTTGGCTGAGAAGCAACCCCACACATGAATGGTTTCAGGATGCTTTACAGTTGGCATGAGACAAGACTGGTGGTAGCGCTCACCTCTTCTTCTCCGAATAAGCTGTTTTCCAGATGTTCCAAACAATCGAAAAGGGGATTCATCAGAGAAAATGACTTTACCCCAGTCCTCAGCAGTCCACTCCCTGTACCTTTTGCAGAATATCAGTCTGTCCCTGATGTTTTTTCTGGAGAGAAGTGGCTTCTTTGCTGCCCTCCTTGAGACCAGGCCTTGCTCCAAGAGTCTCCGCCTCACAGTGCGTGCAGATGCACTCACACCTGCCTGCTGCCATTCCTCAGCAAGCTCTGCACTGCTGGTAGCCCGATCCCGCAGCTGAAACACTTTTAAGAGACGGTCCTGCCGCTTGCTGGTCTTTCTTGGGCGCCCTGGAGCCTTTTTGGCACCAATGGAACCTCTCTCCTTGAAGTTCTTGATGATGCGATAGATTGTTGACTGAGGTGCAATCTTTCTAGCTGCAATACTCTTCCCAGTTAGGCCATTTTTGTGCAGTGCAATGATGACTGCACGTGTTTCTTTAGAGATAACCATGGTTAACAGAAGAGAAACAATGATGGCAAGCACCAGCCTCCTTTTAAAGTGTCCAGTGGTGTCATTCTTACTTAATCATGACAGATTGATCTCCAGCCCTGTCCTCATCAACACCCACACCTGTGTTAATGGAGCAATCACTGAAACGATGTTAGGTGGTCCTTTTAAGGCAGGGCTGCAATGATGTTGAAATGTGTTTTGGGGGATAAAGTTCATTTTCTAGGCAAATATTGACTTTGCAAGTTATTGCTGTTAAGCTGATCACTCTTTATAACATTCTGGAGTATATGTTTGGTAACAGATCATCTTCTCCTTCCAATCTTAGGTAGGATAACTCCATTGGGGTTGATATACCTTTTACTTCTGACATTCCAAACTGGTTGAGGATTGAGTTGATTTTTGCACTTTGGTTTAGCAGAAAGCTTCTATCTTCTTCTCTTTGGATCCCTAAATAATGTCACGTTTCCAAGGTCTTTTGTTTCAAAATGCTGATTCAGAATTCCAGTCATTTTAGCAATTTCTGCTTCTTCTTCATGTACCACAATCGCATCGTCTACATATAAGAGAATATACATCCACTTTCCATCTGTACACTTTGTGTATAGGCATGGGTCTGCTTGACCTCTCTTAACCCTTTCCCGACATCCGCCGTAATACTACGGCGGATGCCGGGTGCTTAAATATGGCGGCCGCTTGGGACCCGAGCAGCCGCCATAGCCGCCGGGTTTCTGCTGTATTATACAGTAGACACCCGGCGCTAATGCCCGCGATCAGTGCCCGCAATGATCGCTGGCATTAAACCCTCTGGTGCCTCGGTCAAAGCAATATTTTTTCACTGTTTTGCCTCTGATAAAAATTTGAATAAAAAGTAATCAAAGCAATAGGCATTCCCCAAAAAAGTACACCTGGCCCTGCAAAAAAAGATGCCCTATGCATCCCTGTACATGGAAATATAAAAAAGTTATGGGTGTCAGAATATGGCGACTTTAAAAAAAAAAAAAAAAAAAAAATTTTGCACAGTTTTGGATTTTTGTTAAGGGGTTAAAATGTAAATAAAACCATATAAATTTGGTATCCCCGGAATTGTACCGAAGCATAGAATACAGGTGACATGTCTTTTTGGCTGTAGAGCGAACACAGTAAAAATGAAGCCCGTAAGAAAGTCGCACAAATGCACTTTTTCTTCAAAACCACCCCATTCTGAATTTTTTTCCAGTACATTGTACAGCACAATAAATGGTAGCATCATGAAAAAAAAAATTGTCCCGCAAACATTAAGACCTCATATGGCTCTGAGAACCAAAAAATATAAAAGTTATGGGGTTTGGAAGGTGGGGGGAGTCAAAAACGAAAATCAAAAAATGTCACCGGCGGGAAGGGGTTAAATCCTTCTTCAAATAAGACTTATTTTGGTATTCCATGCTCTTACCGATTGCTTAAGACCATAGAGAGATTTTTCTAGTTTACAAACAAGATTCTCTTCACCTTTTCTGATATAACCCTCAGGTTGAGTCATGTACAAATCCTCCTCAATGTCACCATTTAGAAAGGCAGTTTTGATATCCAAATGTCTGACAGACATCCTTTGTATAGCAGATGCAGCTAATAGAGTCCTAAACGTAGTCTTCTTGGCAACTGGAGAAAATGTAGCATCATAATCTTCACCATATTTCAGAGAATATCCTTTTGAAGTTGATGAAGCGATTTCATTTCCTCATTAGCAGTATTAATCCACTTCGTTCTTTCATAGGCAGGTAGTCGTTGCATCTCATCCCATGACTTCTACATCTTTCTCTTTGTCATTTTGTAACTGTGACTGAGATTGTTGTTGCTTCAGTGGACTACTGGTATGATGTCATGAAACTTGAGCGGAACGAAGTTAATGATTGTTTCACCCCAATATGTTGTTGGCAAATCTGCGTCAAATAGCATACTTCTTCCACTTTCACAGAGTGTCCGGTTTCTTCTTTCCGCTACACCATTTTGTTCAGGATTGCATGGTACAGTAGTCTGAAACACCATTTTTCATTAATATGCTTTGTGTCACTGCTTGTATATTCAGTTCCATTATCTGCACGCAGGATTTTTGGCATTCTCCCAAATTTGTTATATACTTCAGCTAGATATGTTTCAAGTTTCCCTGGGAAGCAGATTGACAATTGTATATTGTGAACAGTCATCGATAAATGTGAGACAATATCTCTTCTTTCCAGGAGTTAGAGTATTCATTGGACCACAAACATCAGTATGTATTAAATCCAATGGCTGTTCTGATTTTGTAGTACTATTCTTAGGAAAAGATTTTCGGGACATTTTTCCTTTAAGACAGCTTGTACACTTCATTGTCTGATTACACAGATCAATTGTAATGCCTTCAGCAAGTTGTTTTTGAACTATCTTATTGCTTCTGGGTCTCTATGTGCAAGGATGCCTGTGCCATACATAGATACAGTTTGTGTGTTGTTCTTGTTTAGCAGTATATACATTTTCTCTGCAGTTTAACTGAGGGTGGGTTCACACTTGCGGCGGCACTCCGTCCACCGCGAATCCGACCTAAATGTTGGAAAACTGGATAGGCACTGGATAGGGAAAGGTTTGAGACACTTTGCTTAAAACACCATTCACTTGAAGGACTTTGTTTCCGATGAAAAAGCGGCTTCATGGCGCAGAGGGTGTAAGCGCACCACCCGCACATTGCTTTAAAACCCCATTCAGGCGAATGGGGTTTTAAGCAATGCGTTGCAAACCTTTCCCTATCCAGTATTCCGACATTTAGGTCGGATTCGCGGTGGATGGAGTGCTGCCGCAAGTGTGAACCCACCCTGATATAGCTCATCTTTGATTCTTCCTTCTGCTAGTATACGGCCCCTTTTTGAGATGATGCAGCCGTTATCTTTAAATATGACTTCATTTCCTTGTCTTGTGAGTTTCTTCACAGATAACAGATTGCTTTCAAGGCTAGGTACATACAGCACATCTTTTACTGGGATCTTTCTGCTTTGTGTTGGGGAGACTTGACAATCCATGTAACCATCCCCTATTCCCTCTGTATTCATATACTGACCATTAGCCAAAATCAATTTCTCTGACTTACTTTGGTTAAGGTTAAAATAGAAGTTTCTGTCATTAGTCATATGACTAGTTGCCCCAGAGTCTATACACCATGCATGCTTGGATGTACTTGCATTAATGGTAAAAGCAGTTTCAGTATTTGACTTGTTCTTTTCTTCAGTGATGGCACTTTTAACCCTTTAATGATTTTGCTTTTTCATCCTAGCTTTCCAGACTCTGCAGTCAGCTTTTAGGTGCCCTGTTTTCTTGCATACAAAACACTCACGTGTTTCTTTCAAATGACTTTTATTTTCGGGTAGAGCTTGGGCTTTTAAGACGGATTCTGCCTTAGATACCCCAGCGCTGCTTACACTCTCTGTCTTCCGCTTGTATTCATCTATAAGCTTTCCTCTGACATACTCCAGTGTGAGCTCATTATCTGGTCGCGCATCTAGTGCAGTTACAAGCGTGTCATAGCTTTCTGGAAGACCGCTTAATAGTAGTGCAGCAACATGAAAATCTTTGAGATCTTCTCCAATGCCACGTAAGTGCTCCACAATTTCTAAAGTGTTTCTTATATAGTCCTGCATATCACTGTTCCTATTTAGCTTAGACTGGTACAGCTTTCTCATTAGATATAGCTTATTGCTGAGATTTATCCTTTGATGCACTTTCTGCAGCTGCTCCCACATTTCTTTTGCAGTGTCACATTTGCATACATGTACAATCTGATCATCATCTATGCTGAGGGATATAGTGCTTTGTGCTTTCTGATCCTTCTCTATCCAGTCATCTGTTACTGGG
Source organism: Leptodactylus fallax (assembly GCA_947044405.1). Lineage (NCBI taxonomy): Eukaryota > Metazoa > Chordata > Amphibia > Anura > Leptodactylidae > Leptodactylus > Leptodactylus fallax. The sequence goes on along the minus strand of CAMRHE010000498.1, from coordinate 241,044 downwards.
TCAGGATTAGACTCCTGTGTGTATTTCCACGTACCTTCTCTTATCAGCAGCATCTTTAGCTTGAATTTCCAGGATTGATAGTTCTCATTATTCAGGTTTGGCACTGTGAACTTCATAGCGTTCCTGCTGGTAGCCATCTTGGTTCACTGTTGTTTTCCTTTCTTTCTGGGTATCTGGGCGCATAACCTGTTGGCAGCAGATAGGATAATACACTTTACTGTAGCTGTAGACAGCACTTTCTATTCTGACTCTCAAAATATAGCCAGAGCTTCTCGTAATATTCCAATTTTACTGTAACCAGGAGGACTGTACTCACCAGCCTGACTCTCTAATTCCATCCATAGCTGCAATCATCATTCTGACTCTCCAATCCTGCCAGAGCTGAATGTATTATAGTGACTATTCATTGATACAAAGCTGCACTCATCTGACTGACTCTAAGAGCAGCACTTACTATTCGGACTCTCAGGTTACAGCCAGAGCTGCATACACTGTACTGACTCTTCATTCCCAGCCAAAGCTGCTCTCAATATTATGTTTTTACAGTTATAGAGGGAGGTACACTCACCATTAGGAGTCTCCAGCCAGAGCTGCACTCACCATTCTGACCCTACAGTCAGAGCCAGAGCTGCACTCACCCTCCTGACTCTCCAGTTACAGCCAAAACTATATATAGTATATACAGTATGTAGTAGTAGTACTTGTAGTAGTAGTTATGTGGCATCCCAGAGCTGGCTATGGCTGGGCTGAGGGTGATCTCTGTGCATTGTATTATTTCCTGTTGCTTCATAGCCTGTGTGACATAGCAGGGGGTCCTGAGTCTCACACAACACAGCGCCACCTAGTGAGCCTCACATATGCATTACACCTCCCATAGGATTGAATAGTAACCAAATGTCCAATGGGAGGACATCACCTGGGAAAAGGGGAGGAGTCAGCTGATCACTGGGTCCCCATGGTAACACCCCTGCAGGAAGGTCCTGCGTGTGAGGAGTTAGAAGTGTGGAGTGTTAGGAGGAGGAGGTGAGGAGATAAGTGTGATGTCCTGTGAAGAAAGCAGTGAGTTTAGTGCAGGAATCTCAAGTCCTAGACAGGCCCAGGAAGGTTGGAGAGCTGACATACTCCAGCTATTCAGAAGATCCTGTCCCCTGTCTGCCTAGCCATCGCCCTGAAGGAAGTCAAGCATCATTATCTTGTCAGCCTGAGACTGTGGAGAGAACATTCTGGAACACATTCTCCATAGCAAGTATCACAGGATCCAGGGGCCAAGGCCAGACCTGTGGAATATCCTGCCACCCTGACTATTGTACCCCGAAACTCTGAGCTATCAGGACCACATAACGTGAGTGGGGAATATTATGTACTAGTATCATGGTGGGCATCCTCCTATGAGCCAAATAGGAGCCCAGACGCACCTTAGGGCTGTAACACTGAAGTATAAGGGGCTAGGAACACCTTTCATCAAGTCTACCCTGCACCCCAGGACTTTGCTGTGTCACCAGGCGTACCCCGTTGTTTTGTATTGAAGAAACTGTTTAAGCATTTGTGCCTCCACACCCATGGAAGTAAAAGTTCAACTTTACAACCGTTTCTGTGTCTGACTCTGCACCGACAACATCAGGGCGCCCCAAACACCACCAGTCGGCACAGTATAGGGGAAGCGCCCCGGGGGAACAATCACCACCAACATTTGTGCAGCCCCCTCATCACCGGTACCAGTGGTGGTAACGTGGGACAGCACCAGCGCTGCGCCCTCGTGCCCAGAGACCGTGACAAGTCTGCGCTGTTTGCACCCCGCAATCCCAACTGCAGCGTTACCTTCCATCTGGTCACCGCAGTTATAGATGGGAAAATCGATTTGCAGTGAACCGGATTCGAGCCAAATATCCCAATATTGATTTTTAACGAAACCAAACAAATTAGGATTTGTCTCGGACAAACTAAAATGGCCACCGCTGGTAAATTATTATAATCTGGAGTCTCTTCAGGTGGAGGCCCAGGGTAGGTAAAAAAAAAAAAACAAACAAAATATTCATATTCCCCTTCTGTTACCTCTTTTGGGCCTCCGCACGGTGTCCAGCCACTCTTCTGTGACATCATGTGCCTGGGGCCTCAGTCGTGAGATGGGCACATTGAGTGTCATGAGTGAGTATGAAATTCACATCACCCCCCTTTCCCTAAAAAAAACCTATAAAAATTAGGTATCCCTGTGTCCAAAAACGCCAGATATACAAACTTATTTACAAACTTTTTGAGGTGGTTTAGTGTTTTTACACTTCATTTATGTAGTATTTGCACCTAAAATCACGACTGCTTGGCTGTGTTCGAAAGGTTGCATTTTTGCCTGTCAAAAAAAAAAAAAAAAAAAAATTAATAAAAAGTTTACATTTTTTTTCAGCTTTACATTTGTAAGACATATTAAATGGTACTACTGTTAAGTACAATTTGTCCATTTATTTGGTGTTTTACATAATTTCTTAAATATGCCATCAAACATGACATGGTAAAAGACCTGGATTTGTACAAACTCAACCTAGGTAAGTGGTGAAGTTCAGTAAAAGTATTATCAGGGATGTTGGTAATATTGGGGGATTTGACCTAACCACTGGATTTGACCTACAGGCTATGACCTTAACCACTGGACATGGTCTTAACCTTTACCTACTGAACTTGACTGTACCATCTTGTGTGCTGTCCCAGTCTGTGTAGAAGATTCAATCCGTTCTATTTTTCACCATTTTAAGGATCGGTCTGCTGCCAGTCTATTTGTTTCTTTTATAATGATGCTTATGAAGCTGGAGACGTTATAAAACTAGGTTATATCCAGAGTCTGTATTCATTTGTCTTAGTATATGTAAGGGTGCATTCATATAAGTACAATCCCTACTACAGATACGGCACCATACGCCATAGAAAACTATGGGATCCCTTCTGGCATCAGTTTTCCTCTGGCTCATGTGCACCACGCTGGTGGAAAACTGATGCCAGAAGGGATCCCATAGTTTTCTATGGCGTATGGTGCCGGATCTGTGCTTAAGTTAGAAGGAAAAAAAAAAAACACCATCTGCAGCATTTTTCCATCCAACACACTGGGTGCTGCCTGAAGATGGATGCGGCATCTGTGTACAGTAGTGAAACCGGCAAGCAGAGGTTACTCTTCTGGCCTCTGATGCTCCTCCTGTAGGTGCTGCGGCCCAAACCCCCACACATCTAGTAGTGAAGCTGGCACCTTCATTATGACAGCGGGCAGGAAAAACCTTCATTTCCCGCTCCATGTCCCTCTCCAAACCCTGACCCCTTGCACTAGCGGCAACAAGGATCTACAATCATTCCTGCTGCCTTCACATGTGTGGACTCTTGTGTAGGCAGCAGGGACAGTTGCTGATCCTTGCTGCCGCTTAGTGTAAGGTATCAGAGATTGAGGATATCGGGCAGGAGGTGAATGTTCCTCCCACCCGCTGTTAATGTAAATTATGTATGGGGGGCACTAATGGGGAATTATACAGTGGGGGGATACTAAGGATCATACTGCTTGGAGACACAATAATGGGGCATTATACTGTGTGGAGGCAAGAATGTCCCACTTGTGCCCACTCACAGTATACATTTCCTTAGTGCCACCCCACAGTATATGTTACGCTAGTGCCCCCTGCACAGTATAATGGCACGCTAGTGTCCCTGAACAGTATAATGCCACGTTAGTTACCCACACAGTGTAATGCCACGTTTGTCGCCCTCGCCTAATCTTAATTTTTCTTGTGTAAACCCGGGGTGCGTCTTATAGTCAGACGCATCTTTTTGTCTGAAAAATTACGTAAACACTGGACGTGTTCAGACCTTTACTTGATGGCGGACCCCGGTTAATAGACCTTTATTAAAAATAGTTGAGTACCCTTATTCTATTGGCCTCAGCAGCCCATCATGCCTTATGGACCATCATGGTAAAAACTGATGACAAATTATGGTTTTGTAGTAGAAATTTGTAAAAAAAAAAAATAATAAAAAGCCTGATGATAACTGATACATTTTCACATCAGTTTTGCCATTAGTTATGACAGAGACAAAAAAAGTGATACAGATGCAACTGATAAATGCAAACATACCCTATGATGGCCGCCATCCTATGTGATATTGTTGAACTTGGAGTATGGATTGATGGGCTGGATTAGTTTTGGGGATCTGGTAATGATTACTAGGATGGTCGTACAATGTACTACATGTCATGTGACAGAAGCAAAAAGAAATTCCATCTCCCAGGACAGAATCCAAAAATCTTTAGGTTTTATTAATTTGTTTTCCGCACTAAGGATAAAACATTTACACATACACATTTCAGCCCCGGTCAGGTTCCTTGAAGGGAATTTATCACCTATATTTTTTCCACTTGAAACCAGATATGACCTTTTCTGTTCTGTTTTTTTTATTTCTAATTGTATATTTAAAAAAAAATAAAAAATTCTGTACATTTTTATGGTGGTGACCATCTTTCTTGAACTGCTCTTTACAGCATTTACAGAAATGCGTTACAGCAGCCACATGACCATAGACATAATGAGTCTGAAGATGTTCATTGAGGTCTATTGGAGAATTTACTAGACATTTAAAATATTAAAATTCAAATCACCCCTAAAAATGACTAAATTAACAAAATAATAAGCACATTAGGCCGTGTTACATCCATAAATGCCCAGACAATTAAAATATAAAAATATTTATTCCATATGGTGATTTTTTGTTTTCTCGGTGCTTTGCCTCCCCAAAAAATATTGAATTAAAAGTGCTTAAAACATCACACTGTACATTTCCAAAAATGGAGTCAATAAAAACTACACAAAAATATAAAAAGTTACTTGTATCACAATATGGCAATATTTTATTTTTTTAAAGGTATTAAAACATAAGAAAAACTATATACTGTACCAGTAAATTTAATATCACCATGATCATACTTAACACAGAATAGAGATAACATAATTTTTACTGCACAATGGGAACCGTAAAACAAAACCCTAAAAAGAAGGAACACTTTTTTTTTTTTTTTTTTATAGTCCCCTTCATTCCGATTTTTTTCAACTTCCAGTTACTTGGAAGCAGCATTATGGCTTTGCAGCGCTGGAGTCCTGGGCTCGAATCTGACCAAAGACAACATCTGTAAAGAGTTTGTATGTTCTCCCTGTGTTTGCGTGGGTTTCCTCCAGGTTCTCCGGTTTCCTCCCTCACTCCAAAGACATTCTGATAGGGAATGTAGATTGTGAGCCCTATATGGGACAGTGACTGACAATGTCTGTAAAAGCGCTGCAGAATATGATGGCGCTATCCAAGTAAGCAAAATAAATTACTTCTTATAGGCACTATTTTATATTCCATATCAAGTACAAGTTATCCTGCAAAAAACAAGTCCTTGTGCGGCTATATTAATGTCAAAATAAAAAGGTTATGGCTATTAGAAGATGGGGAATAAAATACCGAAATACAAAAATAAAAACTGTCTTGGAACACGATGACTAACGGCATTGACACCATTGGGTGCCTTTAGTACCTCCTGCATGATGTCATAATACGAAATAATGACACAAGTGTGAACGTAGGATGACAGGGTCCACAATTACTATGGTCCATTTATTTTAGTATCTTTTAGGCAGTGTTGGACTGTGCCACCAGATTACCAGAAGATCCTGTCAACTATGGTCTTTTCCCTAGGGTTTGTTGGAGCATGTGCCCCCAGAAACATTTTATTTGGTGGGCCCAAGGAACCTTAATCTGACCCTGTTTATGGACCACCTTGGTATAAAGTGATACTGATACCTCTGCACCCCGTATAGTTGTGTCCCTGCTATTGATCATACATAAAATCAGACTAGATTAGTTATTTCACCACATGGAGGAGATATCTACATTTCTCTCCCATTTTTTACTATAGAGAACAAACTATGAACCAAGAACATTACTAGGGAATGGAAATTGGGGCATAATGGTGGCATGGTGGTGAAGATGGTGTCAACAAGTCACTTTGCTTTGACCAGGGTGCTTACATACAAGACTAGCACAGGAAACAGCATCTTCGCCCTACAGTTGAAGCACTTATCGCCTTGACAGACATCACTCTACGGTATTATTGTAGTGTACCATTCTCATAGTAATTGTGTTAAGATGGCATGTGGTCTGTCACAGGAATGAATATTGTCTGTAGGTGAAAGAAAGCCTAGTTAGAGCTACACCTGCTTGTAGGGAATCCTTAAGGCAATGCTCCCAGGGAAAAAAAAGCATGCAAAATAGCTCTCCTCCAGAAGTAAGAAAACTGCTTCTCTAGTGCCATATATAGATCAAGTTTCAAGGGTCGCTAAAGGGACCCTATAATTATAGCTCTATACAAGGATAGGGGTCTACATATGGTTTTACGGTGACATTTCCATGTAGAGTATAATTTAGAGCATTCCAGTTAATGACGTTACCGCTCATTTCATTATCAGCAAAATAATCCATCATATTCTCATCCGTCAGAGCTTTATCCCACATATTAAGATCTGTCATTTCTCCTACAAAGAAAAATCTACTATTTGAAATTTGGTCAATAATAACGATGGGGTCACCGCTGATCTCTACATCCGATTTCTTATCTACTTTGTAATATTTTCCATCGATAAACAGTCCCCAGACTGAAGCGTTCCAGGTCGCACACATACTTGTCCATTCTGTAACATTGTCCTGTAAATTATAATACTGGAATTGTGGATGGACTAATGCTAGCATCTGATTTATTGATCCTGGATAATCCAGGAAAAACGTTTTGGCGTTACTTTGCGTGGACGATGAAAACAAAGGATATGCTCGGGTCAGACTTGAGTGGAATCTCATGCACACTGTGGACTCTGTAAATGGACCATTACGGTGTGGAAATATCCGAACATATGAGGTGGACGACTCCTCTGGGAAAGCAAATAATTTCTCTTTAATATCTGTGTGAGAATAGAAAATAATGTAATCAATAGTAGAATATTACCAGGTTGGTTAATAACTTCACATGGACAAAGTAAAGTAACAATGGGAGGCAGAATCTGGTGCTGATTTTGAGGTGGGATTCATCTCAAAATCAGTGTCAGATTCTGCCACGTAAACCCTTATGCAATATACACCTGCTAGTATCATCTGCAACCAGTGACAACACCAATCACACCTGTTAACCCCTTAGGTCAATTTGTGACTATACCATATGGCATCTGATCTGATCCAACGTATAGGGGCCACCAACTTTAACTGATCAGCACCCCCTGCAATGTCACAGGTGAGCGCCGATTGGTGGTCATTATAGCTGGTATCCTAAGGCTCCATGTCCTGCGATTATACAATTTCTAGGTGTAATATTTGTGTGGTATATATAAAATATATGGCAATGCAGAAGTAGCAGTTTATTTTATTAGTGAATAAACTATTCAAACCCCTACTGGGGCTAAAGACGCAAAGATTTTAAAAGTAAAAATAATTTAGAAATATTAAAAAAAAAAAAAAACATAAGCCCTTTCCTCAACTTACATATAACAACCAATAAACAAAAAATAAACATATTAAGTATTGTTTTATATTTTATATACAGTATATTGCAAATATTTATCCTGTACAATGGATGTTGTAACGGTAAAAAACACAATATACATTTTTTCATACCCTCCAATAAAGAAAATTGAATGAAAAGAGATTAAAAAGTTATATGTGCCTCTTTATGGTACCAACAAAAACTGCAGCTTGTCCTGCCATAAAAACGACCCCTTACAAAGCTCAGCAGATAGAAAAACTGTATAAAGCTGAGGCCCCAAGTTGTGGAAACGCAGATTTTTTTGTTGCAAATTTTGTTGCGTTTTTTTTCCCCACTAAATATATAGGGACTTCTTATACTTCTACCTTCTGTCCTATCCACTCCTGGCTTTGGCTCAAAAAACTTCAGCAAAATCTGTAACAAAACCAGCTGCGTTTCGGCCGATGTGGGGCCACAGCCTAAAATGCTAAAGGTGTTAGACTATAGCAACAAAAAGTTCTGGCCTTTGGAAGGTGGGGATGTAGAAAACAAAAAAAAATTGTGGCGAGAAGGGTTTCTAGGGGCTTTCTGGTTCCTATGTACAGGACCTTCATCTATTAGTTGAGGAAAGAAAAAACAAAGAGCATCTCCAATGTATGACAGGTCAAGATCTAAAGAAGCCTTCTCAGAAATAACCTGATAAAGACTTGTTAGAAGTGAAGAGATCTCAACCTACCTTTCTGGCTCGAAACGTCTGAGATCCACAACAACAACCAGAGCAGCATCTTCTCAGGGTTCTTTAAAACTGATTTAGGAAGGTAATCGTCTCAGGATGTGTTGTATTAGTCTTCACCAAATACACTCCTCTGGTAGCGCCAACTGTACATGTCTTGTATGTTTGTAATATAGAATGAAATTGATGGTTTCTGTGATAATGTACCAAGAAGAGGTCCTGACGAAATATCATTTCCTTCGGCAGATATCAAGGGCTGATCAAGAGCTTGAAAAAATAGAAACAAAACCACCAAATGTGACAAAACCAATATACACACAATTACGCAAAAAGAAATTCGACTTATTCAATTCTACATTTCCACTGGTTCTTTAAAGAGCGAGACATATTCTAAAAAAGTTGAGCAGTAACAACACTGACTAACATGTACAGAACTTTACTCCGAATAAGAGCAATACAATATCACGAGGGCAGAAATATTTGTGGACTACTTGTCAATAATCTCCATTAAAGGATGATAACAGGGAACATTAGATTGAATTCAACCATGAGGCAAACAGATGGTAGTGCAGAGTCTGTTCCTCAGTTTTACTGTGGAGAATTGTTTGTTCCCTCCATCATTGGTGTATGTTGTTCCGAAAGGTAAAAGGCAGCAGTACAACAAGAGTAGAGATTAGTGAGCCTGTTTTTTAACAAATTTAAAATTTGTTAATTTTAACAAATCTCTGGTGCAGCTGAACCTAAGATTTTTGTTGTTTGGAGAACCGCTATTATAATCGACGGGTCCTTTGACACAAGTGTCATGATGTCAACTCACCCCAATTGACCACTGAGGCCCGATCGCATTCCTCAGAAATCCTTATGGCCCTGTGAGACCACAGAAGCAGCCAAAAGAGATCCGAAAAGGACTGAAGACACAGGACTGTACACCGGACGCCCAAGGAAGCCCAAGAAAGGTGAGTGAACTTGTGTATTGGTGTTAGGATGGGCATACACATTAGATTTTAGGCTGCCATCGCTCGTCTGAAATGAACTATGGTTGGTTGGTCATATGGTAAATGGTTTGGCCCATCTATAAGCAAGAGTCAGGAGAGAAATTAAAGACTATTTTCTTTTAGCTGGTGCTGCCCTTTGAAGGGCACCACCCTAGGAATTGGACTTCTATGGCCTAGTGACAAACTTAACCCTGACAATAGTATTCATTGAATTTTAAAGGGGTTTTTCTGAGTTTATCAATTCATGACCTATTCTTGGGAAAGGCAATCTATTGAAGATTGCTGCGGTCTTACACTTGGGCCCCCTGCTGATCAGCTGTTGAAAAGACCAATGTGTTAGGTAGAGAACTGCAGCCTTTTCATCTAAAACCAAGTACAGTGACATGTATTTTACATTGGCTGTTCTTGGTATCACAGATCAAACCCATTCATTTGAATGAGACTAAGCTGCAAACAGGTCTCTACTATTAGTTTTATCTTTCAATATACAAAATAAGCTCCATGCTGTCAGGTGGGTTGTCTCTATCTTTCTGTTCCAGTCCCAAACCACCCACCTAACAGTAGAGAGTCTAAATAGCCTTTTGGGTGTAGCATTGCTTGCCCAGGAACATTGGTGGGGATGTGGCTAGATAAACAATTCCAACTTTGCCGGCGTCAGTGGAGCAGTACTTATTTAAGGATGCAAAGATATGGAGTTGGTAGGTGTGGAGAAAGGTTCCCTTTAAGGACTGCAACAGTTAAATGAATATGTGGTTTCCCTTATAGTCTTTGCCCTCGTTACACAATTGTACCATCTTATGGCCAATCCTCTCATGGTCCCTTCAAAAACTTCTCACCTTGTTGATTTAGCACCCGAGTCAGGGGTTTAGTGAGTTTACCCCTCCTTTGAACATCCATGCAGGCAGTATTTATGGTCTGTACTTCCATCCATTATTATCACTATTGGATACTACGCCACCTGTCTTCAATTCATAGACTCTGTGGTGTCAACAACAGACATAGTCAAGGCACTTTTGTTTGCATCCGCCAGCGGTCCCTGGTGTCCTCTTTAGGCCTCTTACGGCCTGTGGTTGACATCATGGAGTCACTGCTGCAGCCTTTGATTCATCCTCAGGGGTCAGAGACCACTGGATAATACAAGGATGCCAAGAAGAGGTGAGGCAAGGTGTGAGTAACTGTTTATTTTTATTCACCATTCCTGAGCTGGAGGGCCAGAGCTCACGAATATTTGTCAAAATGAATTTTGTGGGGTTTGCCTGAAGCAGCTCAAGACTTCACTGTGCGGGGCTACTATGGGCATTATAGTGTGTGTGTGTGGCGTGGGGGGGACTTTGGGGAGCCTATTATACTGTGTGTGACCCATTTGGATCATTATACTTTGATGGGGCTCTGGTGAGTATATTATATTGTGTGGGGCCACTGGGGAGCATTTTATACTTTGTGGTGCACTGTGTAGCATTATAAAAGGGGTTCTGGAAATCATATTATACTATGTGGGGCCACAGCAGAGCATTTTATTGTGAAGGAGGACTCTTGGGAGCATTTTATACTGTGTGGGCCACTGTGCAGACCTATGTACCATGTGAAGCCATTGTGGAGAATTATACTGTCAGGGCTGGGGATCATCATACTGTGTGAAAAGTTCTGGGGAACATTATATATAATGTGTGGGGGCCACAGGAGAGGAAACTGTAAGATACGTCGTGGACCAGGGGAGTCCACAAATTTCGCCAGTATGGAGACCCAAAATTCATGATGGCAGTGCTGTGTGCTAAAAGAATGTCCTATATGGAATAAATATGATGCCAAAAATATATATAAAGTGCACATATCAAACTGTGATCATAAATAAAGGAACTGTCTTACAGGATCCCAAAGGAAAGAGTGGGGGGCTGAAATGTTGGGGGCAAAGTAGAATTGACCCTTACTGTGCCCTGATCCCCACAAATTAACTCCTATCCTCACTGTTGCTGCTGCTACAACAGCTCCCCCGGATCAAAAGTAGAACACTGGACATGTTCATAAGCGCTCACCCATTACACTGGCATATCTCTCCACACACTAATCCCCTAAAGATTGTCCTTCTTTAAATTGTTGGACATGATATGCGTTGAGAAATGGAGTGTTTCTCTGAAGAAAAAATAGGGAGAGACTGTGGGACTGTCCTTATCAGGATAGGAGTCAATTTGATATGATTCTTCTATCGACATGTACTGTAAATGCCCAGTGATGACGCTGAGCTCTGATGCCAGCCCCTCTGACAGCGCAGTGATATCAGTCACCTAACAGCACCAATATCTCAGGCACCGAGGAACATACCTGCAAAACTTTGCACCAGTCTATAATGTCACATCGTAGACATGAAAGTTCCAGCTCCACATTGATTTTTCATACCGATGATAGGTCATTTGTGGGGGTCTAACTCCAATGGTGCTATTCTCTTCTTTGTCTCCAGTAAGTCTTCACTCTACTCAGTCCTTGGCATCGCTTCCCTGATCTCAGTTCCCAGCATGTCATTACTGTCCTCAGTCTCCAGCATTACTTTCCTCTTCTCAATGTGTAGCATGGCTCTAGTCTTCTCAGTCCTCAGCATCACTCCTCTTTCCTCAGTCCCCAGAATCACTCCTCTTTCCTCAGTCCCCAGAATCACTCCTCTTTCCTCAGTCCCCACCATCGTTCCTCTCTCTTCAATCCCGAGCATTGCTTCCCTCTTCTCAGTCCACCAGCATGGCTCTCCTCTCCTCAATAGAAGCTTGTTTTAAAGGATGGACAGCACTCCAGGTAGTTGAGCTTGCTTGTAAGTTTTATTTCATTCCATGTTAGAGCAATATCATATACAGGGTGTAGATACTTTAAGAGCAACGTTTCGGGTTGCAAGAGCCCTTCCTCAGGAATTTAGAATCTGAATATGAAGGCGTGATGGCTGCTACAAATCTAGCACAGGAGAAATGATCCTGGTAAGGAATCCAAGGATGGGGGAGATGTATGTCTTCCCTATTCAGATTTTAATTGCCTGAGGAAGGGCTCTTGCAACCCAAAACGTTGCTCTTAAAGTATCTACACTCTGTATATGATATTGCTCTAACATGGAATGAAATAAAACTTACAAGGAAGCTCAACTACCTGGGGTGCTGTCCATCCTTTAAAACAAACTTCTATTAAAATTGGTGGGTTCCGGTCAGCCAACGGTGGAATAAGTGCACCCATCTGCAAGCTAAGGAGAGTGCTGCTCACATTAATATTGTATGATTCTACTCTCCTCAATGTTCAGCATTTTTTCTCTTCAGTCTTCAGTAAGGCCTCACTTTCCATTTTAGTCCCCAACTTGCCCTTTCTCTGCTCAGTCCCTCCTTTCCATACCTGTCCTTCAATGACTTTATGACTCTTCATTACATACGTAATCTGAACATATATCTATTATCACCTACAAAGATGAGTGAATACAAAGCCATAATAAAAGTAACAAAATATAACTCAGCTTTATTTCATATCAATATTAAAATTACATATAAGAATCCATGAGTAAATATGGATCACATAGTACATGAAGAGGAAACGTGAATCAGGACACTTCAACTAACCCCTAAAGTAATGATAAAGTGCCTAGTGCAAACCATAAGCAAGGGATTCAACTCATATACACAATAATAGATGTTACATAGTCATTAGGATAAATGTGGGTTGCCTGGCGTCCACCTCGATGCGCGTTTTGGTGTCCAAGGCTTCATCAAAGACAGGCAACCCACATTGGTCTCAATTTAAAGGGAGTCTGACACCAGCCACAATGCATTTTAGAGGATTTTGTGGTGCAAAGCATCATACCTTTACATAGTCCAATAGATACACTATTTCTTTGAAAAAGCTGTTTTAATAAATATGTAAATGAGGCTCAAGAACATGCCAGAACCTCCAGGGGCGCTGTAACCTGAGACTCTAGAATGCAAGATGGAGGAATTCTCAACTCTTCATAGCAAGCTGGTGGATGCCCATATTGCATTAGAGGAGAATGTCAAACGGCTCAAAGCAAAAAGAACCAATGTCAGAAACAGATCTTACAGGAATATCATCAAAATTAGGGGTATCTCAGAGGAGGTTCCTCCTGCGGAGCTCTCAACTTCTCAAACAACTATTCTGCAAAATTATTCCAATTCTTTGGAACCTGGATCGACCATCGGCCATACCCATTTTATACCAAAACCTAAAATGGTGCAGGAAAATGCCCCATGGTGCGCTTCTATCATGTGAACGAAAAGCGAATGTTTAAAGCCAGAAAGCCGGACTCTCTTCTGGTCCCATATATTGCTATATCTTTATATATGAATCTCTCACTAGCCTATAGGAAGTTCTTGCCTGTCACCAAATTCCTCAGAGAAAATAACATGAAATATAGATGGGGTTTCCCCCAAGTTAATAATCACCCACGACGGCACTACTGCTGTTTTGGGCTGAGTGGGACTTCAACTGCATCAGAAGTAGAATATATCCGTAGTGGAACTAGACTTGGCATGGGCACCTCCTTTCCCACTACTATCGCTTCATAATGGAAGGTGGTGGGATCTAAATCTTTGTCATGATCCAATGCAGACTACTGTTATCTATGAAAAGCTTAGGGATGACACACTCTACCTTGGTTAGTCTAATCCTTAAAGGGGTTGTGCCATTAAAGACACTTATGCTCTATCTAAAGGATAGGGGATAAGTGTCAGTTTGTTGGAGGTCTGACCACTGGGACCCCCAGAAATCAGTAGAACAGGAGGACCGAAGAGTCTCTGCATCCTCCCAGTTAGTGAAGTTCTAGTGCTTTTGCTTGACCAGTGATCCATTTAATGCTATGGCGCTGCCAAGACTGCAATCTCCGTCAGCCTCATAGAAGTGAATAGAGTGTTAGTCACACAAGTGCACTGGTGCTTCATTCACAGGGAGGATTCAGGGAGACTTTTGGTCTCCATTCATCTGATTGCTGGTGGTCCAATCGATCGTACTCCCAGCAATCTAACATTTATCCCCCTACTCTGTGGATATGGGCTAAGTCTCTTTAATGGGACAACCCCTTTAATATAATTAGGCATTCTGAGCTACAATATATACAGGTGCATCTCAATAAATTAGAATATCTTTGAAAAGTTTATTTCAGTAATTATATAAAAAAAGTGACCTCCTATATTTTCTAGATTCTTTACACACAGAGTGTTCTATTTCAAGTGTTTTATTTCTGTAAATGTTGATTATGGGTTACAGGGAATGAAAACTCGCACGCTCATGTCATCTCCACCTCAAGAACATCTCCAGAATCCGCCCTTTCCTTACCACAGATACACTAAAGACACTTATTGTTGCCCTGATTCACTCTCGCCTTGACTACTGTAACTCCTTACTAATCGGTCTTCCCCTTACTAAACTCTCCCCTCTACAATCTATTCTGAATGCGGCGGCCAGGCTCATCTATCAGTCTAGACGCTACAGCGAGGCCTCCGGTCTGTGCCGGCCACTACATTGGCTGCCTATTCAATACAGAATACAATATAAACTTATCACCCTCATCCACAAGGCTCTCCATAATGATGCACCTCCCTACATTTCCTCCCTCATCTCTGTCTATCGCCCAACCCGTACTCTCCGTTCACTCAATGACCTAAGACTAACATCCTCTATTATCAGAACCTCCCACGCTCGTATACAAGACGTATCCCGAGTTGCACCACTTCTCTGGAATGTTCTACCCCGGACAATCAGATTAACCCCCCAATTTCCACAGCTTCAAGTGTAAACTAAAGACACATCTTTTCAGA
This sequence comes from Leptodactylus fallax, assembly GCA_947044405.1. NCBI lineage: Eukaryota > Metazoa > Chordata > Amphibia > Anura > Leptodactylidae > Leptodactylus > Leptodactylus fallax. The sequence continues at coordinate 226,017 of CAMRHE010000498.1, read as the reverse complement.
CAGACCTATCACAACTCCTAATGTAAACCCTTCCGTAGTTAGAATCCCTAAAAAGTACCCTCCTCTGTTTATGCTTCAACATTACCCCAGAGGATATGATGCCGTATCAGACTAACTTTATATGTCCAGGCACCATCTGGACATGACTGGTGACGGCTCATACAGCTTTATATATGTGTAATGACAGTAACCTCTATTACAAAATTGTCTGACCATTGTACAAGCAATGCTACGTCTGTTGCCGCCCCTGCTACCTCCTGTGTCACCCCCATTACCTCTTAGATTGTAAGCTCTTGTGAGCAGGGCCCTCAGTCCCAGTGTGTGAATTGACCATTTCTCTGTAATGTATCTTTTTTGTCTGTACTTGAACCCTACAAATAGTACAGAGTGCTGCGGAATATGTTGGCGCTATATAAAATGTATTATTATTATTATTATTATTATTATAAAACCCAAATCTACAGTAAGAAAATTAGAATATTGTAAAAAAGTTCAGTTCATTTTACTATCCCCTTCATGTCACGGTAGATATTTCTGACCTGCTGTCAGGCCTGTCTCACAATGCTAATGTTTCTATGACTCCTCACTTTAGGTGGACTCTCCTGTGGCGTGAGGCCATGTGACATTGTATTTGTTTTGGACACATATTGCCACAAGACCAAAACTCAATTCACTAATAGGACATTTCCCCATATATTTCTGGCCTCCTGCCAGGCCAAAATAAAGGGCGAGTTATGATCACAGTCAAGGATAGAGCGGCCATTTCTTTTCAGTCGCTTGTACAAGATCCTCATGGGAGGTACCTCAGGATGATTTGCGAGATTAATAATGTTTTATATACGTTCTTTAATGTTTAACTCCCTAAATCTCTGTTGCCTAACATTAAGACATGCTCACAAGATCTCCTGCTCATAGGCAGAGAGTTTAATATGGTTTGGGACCCAGATTTAGATTCAAAGGCTAAGCTGAGAAACGCCCCAACTTTGTCCTCCTTAGTACCTAAAGAGGGGGTGCACGATGTATGGAGATGCCAGCATGGTGGAGGAAAAGACTATATTTACTTTTTCTCTCATCTGCATGTGTCCTATTCTAGGATTATTTCCTCACTCCCAATGGGAACCTCCTGCAGGTACAGTGACCCTCTATAGGACAAATTACTTGATCTGATCCTACACCTGTTTCTATAGTTTCGAGGGAGAATGCCACCACTACCTCCCCTTCCCACTGACATTATACTCACCTTCCCTCACCTCTTCGCAGCATACAGTGTTGTCCTGTTGACAGCATGTGCCCAGGGTCACCGCTGAGGCCCGAGATGGGGCCACCAGTGGTCACATAAGCATGCCGAGCATCAGGACATCAGTCACAGGCCTCAGCAGTGACCCTGGGAGTATGACATCACAGAGGAGACCAAAAGAGAGCACCAGACGCTGTGAGGAGGCCCAAAAGAGGTGAGAAAAGGTGAGTTTAAATGTTTTTTTTATTTTTTAACTCCCCTGGGCCTCCACCTATTATACTCTGGTGTCTGAAGAGAGTATAATAATAATTTCACTTCTGATTTGTACCAAACTTGTTCAACCTGAAATGAATCAGGAACCTGAGCCACCCGAAAACGAAATTAAACCAATTTTGGGAGGTTCGTCCATTTCTACGCAAGACCCATTTTTTTTTATTAAAATCTGATGTTAAAATGGCTGCCAGACTCCTAATTGTTAGAATATGGAGATTCAGCTCTCCTCTAACCCTATCTCCACACAACAGTGAATAATGGCCATTACACAGCCACACTAAATTCAATGTACCACGTTGGGTAAATTTTGCATCCTTATACTTCTGAAAATCCCAGCAGCACAACTCACCAGACTCCCCCCTACCATGCTTTACTAGATATGTGAAATAATATTATAAATAATATATACAGTTCCTTTGTTATGTTGGTTTTGGAAAATTTTTGAAAATTACTAAAAATAAATGTAAAAAAAAAGTTTTTTCAAGTTTTCAATTTTTTTTTAAGGTTTTGTTGCATTTTATGCACAGAAGTCCTTGGAGCTTCAGATTAATATTCTTCTTCATCTATCGTCATTGTCAATCTAAAAATAGAGAAATAATGTCAGGAATAACTCTGATGTATGCAACCGGATAGCCACAGCACTCACTTAAAGGGATTTTCTGAGCTAAAAATATTGATGACCTGTACCAAAAATAAGTGACTAATATCAGATTTGTGGGGGTCTGACAACCGACACCCCCATCAAATATCTGTATTCAACAGCTGATACTCAGAGAATGAAACAGGAAGCAAACAGCTCTGTTTTCTGTGTAGTGGTCAGAGCAGGTACTGCAACTGAGCTCCCATTCAGACTCAGTACAGCATGAGACTGTTTCATATTCATAGAAAAGGTTGTATGTTGATTTATTGTATACTGGTCACAGAACTGGAAGGTGACTTGTAATATTTAGAGTATACAGTTTAGTAGAGAGTACTTTATTCTTGTTGTATAGCCCTCAGCTGCTACAGAACCTCTTTTTGAAGAGCACAGTTACCTGGCTGCCTTTGTGTTGATTGGGTTTTGGGCATTGAAGTGGAATCTTTGTGCTTCTCCTTTGAAGATGAACTACCTGAATTTTGGTTAGACCCTGTAAGTGAAATATATAAAAACATGTTATTCTGAAAACCTGTTACTTTTTGTCAGCTATTAATTAATATTATAACTGAATACATTGAGTGATATGGGTAACCGAGTCTCTTGTAATATCCATGTCATAAGAAACACATTGGAACCAGGACCTACTACTGGATCTCTTCAGACTGAGGAAGAAGTTAGAACATCTCAAAATCCATTGCAGAGACTCTAGTGCAACAAAAGCTACAATCTGAGTCTATATGGTATTAAAGGATAAGAAATGTCCTTCTAATGAATTTATAAGTTACCCCATCTGTATTCAAAAGGGTACAAGGGGATGGAGTGACTGTGATGGAGCTATCACTGATACCAGGATCCACCATAACCTAGATGAAAGCCTCAGCCGAGAGATTTGTACTAGACACCAAGGCCAGAGAGCAGGGTTGGCACTATTACTGTATAAAACTATTACCAGTATTCTTCTCTATGGCTTTGTCCTTTCGTTGAGTTTCAGCAGAAGGCTTTCTGCATGGCTGGCCATTTTCTTAAAAAAAAAAAAATATATATTAATAATAATAATTTCAATAACTTCTTATAAAATATTACAGGTCCATACATACTAGCATCATGGATTTCAAACAGTCACCAGCTTAATGGAAACCCACACATTTCCAGGATTTTTTTTAAAGACTGTGCTTAGAAATATCAAAGAATGAGACAGAACCCTTGAGGAAATCTCTTAACTACTTCATGACTGAGCCATTTTCCCCGGTTCATGACTGGACGCATTTTTGGTTTTTGTGGTAAATGTGATTTTTAAGGGCTATAACATGTTTTTTTTTCGTTGTACAAATTCAAGATGGGCTTGCATGACTTTCTTGAAAATCTTGATCCAGGACTTTGTACTGATTGCCAGATTTGGAGTTGGGATGGAATTTTTTACCCTGACATGGGGAAACTTCCATCAGCTTCATGGGGTTCTTTGTCTTCGTCTGGATCAACACTGTAGGGTTATAGGTTGGACTTGATGGATTTGTTTATTCGTTGAATCTCATCTTTTATCCTACAATATTACTAATTTACAGATGTAACATATCATGTTAAACATTCTGGACGATCTGTCGCCATGCTTTAGAACATAAGGAACTGAGCAAATTGATACAGATATATCCTTCCTTACCTTTCTTCTTGGCTCAGCATAAAGTACCCCCAATATATATGGTGCAAGATGACCAGCTTTTCAAAAAAAATTTTTTTTTATTCTTTTCTCACTGTTCTGCATCTTGTAATTTCACATTATATCTAAAAACATTTGCCAGTTGATCAGAGTTTCTGGTTTATCAAGTGGCAGATTAATGACATTTCACTGTACAGTCATGGCCAAAAGTTTTGAGAATGATACAAATATTAATTTTTACAAAGTCTACTGCTTCAGTTTTTCTAATGGCAATTTGCATATACTCCAGAATGTTATAAAGAGTGATCAGCTTAACAGCAATTACTTGCAAAGTCAATATTTGCCTAGAAAATGAACTTTATCCCCCAAAACACATTTCAACATAATTGCAGCCCTGCCTTAAAAGGACCACCTAACATCGTTTCAGTGATTGCTCCATTAACACAGGTGTGGGTGTTGATGAGGACAGGGCTGGAGATCAATCTGTCATGATTAAGTAAGAGTGACACCACTGGACACTTTAAAAGGAGGCTGGTGCTTGCCATCATTGTTTCTCTTCTGTTAACCATGGTTATCTCTAAAGAAACACGTGCAGTCATCATTGCACTGCACAAAAATGGCCTAACTGGGAAGAGTATTGCAGCTAGAAAGATTGCACCTCAGTCAACAATCTATCGCATCATCAAGAACTTCAAGGAGAGAGGTTCCATTGGTGCCAAAAAGGCTCCAGGGCGCCCAAGAAAGACCAGCAAGCGGCAGGACCGTCTCTTAAAAGTGTTTCAGCTGCGGGATCGGGCTACCAGCAGTGCAGAGCTTGCTGAGGAATGGCAGCAGGCAGGTGTGAGTGCATCTGCACGCACTGTGAGGCGGAGACTCTTGGAGCAAGGCCTGGTCTCAAGGAGGGCAGCAAAGAAGCCACTTCTCTCCAGAAAAAACATCAGGGACAGACTGATATTCTGCAAAAGGTACAGGGAGTGGACTGCTGAGGACTGGGGGAAAGTCATTTTCTCTGATGAATCCCCTTTTCCATTGTTTGGAACATCTGGAAAACAGCTTATTCGGAGAAGAAGAGGTGAGCGCTACCACCAGTCTTGTCTCATGCCAACTGTAAAGCATCCTGAAACCATTCATGTGTGGGGTTGCTTCTCAGCCAAGGGAATCGGCTCTCTCACAGTCTTGCCTAAAAACACAGCCATGAATAAAGAATGGTACCAGAATGTCCTCCAAGAGCAACTTCTCCCAACCGTCCAAGAGCAGTTTGGCGCTCAACAATGCCTTTTCCAGCATGATGGAGCACCTTGACATAAAGCAAAGGTGATAACTAAATGGCTCAGGGAACAAAACATAGAGATTTTGGGTCCATGGTCTGGAAACTCCCCAGATCTTAATCCCATTGAGAACTTGTGGTCAATCATCAAGAGACGGGTGGACAAACAAAAACCAACAAATTCAGACAAAATGAAAGCATTGATTCTGCAAGAATGGACTGCTATCAGTCAGGATTTGGTCCAGAAGTTGATTGAGAGCATGCCAGGGAGAATTGCAGAGGTCCTGAAGAAGAAGGGTCAACACTGCAAATATTGACTTGCTGCATTAACTCATTCTAACTGTCAATATAAGCTTCTGTTACTCATAATATGAATGCAATTCTATTTCTGTATGTGATAAAAACATCTGACAAACACACATAAAAACCAGAGGGCAGCAGATCATGTGAAAATATAATATTTGTGTCATTCTCAAAACTTTTGGCCATGACTGTATATAGAACTTTTATCCACAAACTACTTCAAATATCAATATTATATAACTACATTTATACCATTATTCTTTTCAGAGGTGAGATCTGTCTTTCTTCGGCCTTTACCTGAGGGTTTCTTAGTTGGACAGTAGTTATCTGAAGAACAAATCACTAGATTGTAACTTAAGTGGAAGTCCTATGATAAAGTAGTGTTACAGGTAATCAAACTATGCAAAGATAAAAACAAAACAAAAAACATTTCCTATAACCAGGCCTGCACCTGAAGGAACCAGGGTCATTCTCACACTGTTCTCCTGACCATTCTTCTACATCTAGTTATTGTCACTCTCTTCTCCTGGTCATTCTTTTCACTTTGTCATTCTCACACTTATCTCTGATTCCTTTTCACACTTATCTCTGATTCCTTCTCACATTATTTTTCTGGTTCTTCTCACATTATTTTCCTAGTCCATCTCACACTACTTTCTTAGTCCTTCTCAAACTACTTTCTTAGTCCTATTCACACTATTTTCCTGGTCCTTCTTACATTATTCACCCGATCATTCTATCATTGTTCATTTACAGCAAAAAAAAACCCCAGCAAATCTTACCTGTCGACTTTTGATCTTGATCATAATGTGAATTGGGGGCTTTCTTCTTTTCCCATGATCTTCTCTTATGGCTAAACTGGTAATATTCTGAAAGGAAAATATATACTTGCTTGCTAATGCAAAATATATGGTTAATGGTGCAGTGATAGCCATGTGGATGTGGGCAGCACGGTGGCTCAGTGGTTAGCACTGCAGCCTTAGGTTTGAATCCAACTAAGGACAACATTGGCAAGGAGTTTGTATATTCTCCCTGTGTTTGTGTGGGTTTCCTCTCACACTCCAAAGACATACTGATAGGGAATGAAGATTGTGAGTGCTATATGGGACAGTGACTTACAATGTCTGTAAAAGCGCTGCAGAATATGATGGCGCTGTATAAGTAAGCATAATAAATAATAATATGGATAAATGGAGAGAAGTCAAGAGGTTATGTAAGGATGAAGAAGACAGTATGGTGTCCCTTGCCACAGATGCTGGTAATTGGGGTATATTCTAGAGGGAAGAACACAGGCATCATCATGAAAGAGGACCCAAGATCTGTACACCAGATCCCGCAAGGGAGCCCAAGAGAGGTGAAGGAAGGTGAGTATTGTTTTTTGTTAGTTTACTGTACCTCCCCTGGTCCTCCACTTATATTCTGGCATCTGAAGAGACCATGGAGTATAAAAGTGATGTGTGGGTAGCAAACTCCTAAAATCTCAGGTTAGGCTGAACTCCTTGCCGATGTTGTCCTTAGTTGGATTCGAACCTAAGGCTGCAACCCAGCTCATTGAGAAACGTTCTACTCATCAGTGGTTAGAGTATATGGTTAGATTTAACCCTTCCTTATATATATATATATATACTATATATATATATTATATATATATATATATATATATATATATATATATATATATATATATATATATATATATATATACACAGTGCCTTTGCGAAAGTATTCGGCCCCCTTTAACTTTTCAAACTTTTGCCACATTTCAGGCTTCAAATATAAGGATATAAGATTTTAATTTTTTGGTGAAGAATCAACAAGTGGGACACAATTGTGAAGTGGAACGAAATTTATTGGATATTTTAAACTTTTGTAAAAAATAAAAAACTGAAAAGTGGGGCGTGCCAAGTTATTCGGCCCCCTTAAGTTAATACTTTGTAGCGCCACCTTTTGCTGCGATTACAGCTGCAAGTCTCTTGGGGTATGTCTCTATCAGTTTTGCACATCGAGAGACTGAAATTCTTGCCCATTCTTCCTTGGAAAACAGCTGGAGCTCAGTGAGGTTGGATGGAGAGCGTTTGTGAACAGCAGTTTTCAGCTCTTTCCACAGATTCTCGATTGGATTCAGGTCTGGACTTTGACTTGGCCATTCTAACACCTGGATACGTTTATTTGTGAACCATTCCATTGTAGATTTTGCTTTATGTTTGGGATCATTGTCTTGTTGGAAGATAAATCTTCGTCCCAGTCTCAGGTCTTTTACAGACTCCTACAGGTTTTCTTCCAGAATGGTCCTGTATTTGGCTCCATCCATCTTCCCATCAATTTTAACCATCTTCCCTGTCCCTGCTGAAGAAAAGCAGGCCCAAACCATGATGCTGCCACCACCATGTGTGACAGTGGGGATGGTGTGTTCAGGGTGATGAGCTGTGTTGTTTACGCCAAACATATCGTATTGCATTGTGGCCAAAAAGTTCGATTTTGTTTTCATCTGACCAGAGCACCTTCTTCCACATGTTTGGTGTGTCTCCCAGGTGGCTTGCGGCAAACTTTAAACGAGACTTTTTATGGATATCTTTGAGAAATGGCTTTCTTCTTGCCACTCTTCCATAAAGGCCAGATTTGTGCAGTGTACGACTGATTGTTGTCCTATGGACAGACTCTCCCACCTCAGCTGTAGATCTCTGCAGTTCATCCAGAGTGATCATGGGCCTCTTGGCTGCATCTCTGATCAGTCTTCTCCTTGTTTGAGATGAAAGTTTAGAGGGACGGGGGTAGCAGGGCGCCCCCCCATTGCTTGCACAGTACTACTTGGGATGTTTAAAGTTTGGGAAATCTTTTTGTATCCAAATCCGGCTTTAAACTTCTCCACAACAGTATCACGGACCTGCCTGGTGTGTTCCTTGGTCTTCATGATGCTCTCTGCGCTTTAAACAGAACCCTGAGACTATCACAGAGCAGGTGCATTTATACGGAGACTTGATTACACACAGGTGGATTATATTTATCATCATCAGTCATTTAGGACAACATTGGATCATTCAGAGATCCTCACTGAACTTCTGGAGTGAGTTTGCTGCACTGAAAGTAAAGGGGCCGAATAATATTGCACGCCCCACTTTTCAGTTTTTTATTTTTTACAAAAGTTTAAAATAACCAATAAATTTCATTCCACTTCACAATTGTGTCCCACTTGTTGCTGATTCTTCACCCAAAAATTAAAATTTTATATCTTTATGTTTGAAGCCTGAAATGTGGCAAAAGGTTGAAAAGTTCAATATACGAATACTTTCGCAAGGCACTGTAGATTGTGAGCGCTATATTGGACAGTGACTGACAATGTCTGTAAAAGCGCTGCAGAATATGATGGTGCTATACAAGTAAGCATAATAAATAACAATATGGATAAATGAAGAGAACTCAAGAGGTTCTGTAAGGATGAAGAAGACAGTATGGTGTCCCTTGCCACAGATGCTGGTAATTGGGGTATATGCTAGAGGGAAGAACACAGGCAACATCATGAAAGAGGACCAAAGATCTGTACACCAGATCCCGCAAGGGAGCCCAAGAGAGGTGAAGGAAGATGAGAATTGTTTTTTGTTAGTTTACTGTACCTCCCCTGGTCCTCCACTTATATTCTGGCATCTAAAGATACCCTGGAGTTTAAAAGTGATGTGTGGGTAGCAAACTCCTAAAATCTTGGGTTAGGCTGAACCTGAGATTTTGGAAAGTTGGTCATGAACCCAGCTCATTGAGAAACGTTCTACTCATCAGTGGTTAGAGTACATAGTTAGTTTCAACCCTTCCTTATATAGATACTGTAGATAGATAGATAGATATTCCCTGTTTTTTAATATTTTTAAGAGGTTTAACTTATACCTATATTCTTCTCTCCATTGGAACACGTCCTCCTCCATCCCTTTCCAGAGGGTTTTCGGGTTGGCTGGTAGTTGTCTGAAATATATATTAGACAAAATAATTCATTGCCATTGGAGCACTGTAAGGGAAGGGCCCCTGGACCAATAAAGCTTATGCTTTCTCCTTTCTTACCTCTCTGCCCCCCAAACCCCTGGCTCATGATCCTAAAAGTCTATGAACCTCCCCATGAGACAGTATTGGTAGATCCAACCTGGCCGCCCATTGGTTTGTGTGGTATTGCTGTGGAGGACTTGCCTTGTCCTGCATTACTTACTCCACCCTGTGGTGGCGTTCTAGGTAAATAGGAGACCTCAGCAGTCAAATCAGTGATATTAGTTCTTGTGGTTTAAGATATTAGTAAGGTAAAATACAACCTACAACCAAAATTGGAAAAAATAACCAAAAAACGCTCAACCTACCTATCATGATGAATCACTCTTGGTCACTGGATTAGTCCTATCTAAGGCTCACATGACCTATATACACTATAAAATCTATATAATAGTTGTAGTTACTTACCATGATGTCTATTGTCACCCTGCTGATGATTGTCACTGTATGAAAGTTTGTTGCTCTGTTCCTGGCCAGATGGTTTAATGTCTTCTGAAAGGAAATCACATTGTATTCTACCAATACCTATCCTGCTCCTATATACAGGGGACCAGTGGGCAGGAGAGATTGATATACTATAGTACAGCATGTTCCAAATTAATATGAAAATTCTATTTTGATAGATGCAAATGACAGTCAGGATAATGTTCATATCTTCAACCGTTAGAGTATAAATCACATTTTATTGGACAAACCTCCCAATTATAAATTTTTTTTTTTACAAATAAAATAAATCTAAATCCACAGCTCTAAATTATTCTTCTCAATAGAGTTTCTAAACATTTTATAGGTTGTAAAGAACTGAAAATGGTCATTTGTTGCACGTGAAGCATTAAAAGGTCACATTTACTGAAATAAGAAGCTATTTTAATAAAAAAAAATCTTAACAGGCCAATTTAGATGTTAACATAGGACCCTTCTTTGATATCACCATCATGATTCTTGCATCCATTGAACTTGTGAGGAGTTCGATAACTTCTGCTTGAATTTCTTTGCAGGGTGTCAGAATATCCTCCCAGAGCTGCTGTTTTGATGTGACCTGCCTCCCACCATCATAGATCTTTTGCTTGAGGATACTCCAAAGGTCCTCAGTAGGGTTGAGGTCAGGAGAGGATGGAGGCCACACCATGAGTTTCTCTCATTTTATGCCCATAGCAGCCAATGATTCAGAGGTCTTCTTTGCTGTCATACATGATGACAATTTTGCTATGGAAAGCACTGATATTTTTTTTGTACCATGGAAGAAAGCGGTCAGAAACTCCATATACTTTTTAGAAGTCATTTTCACACCTTCAGGAACCCTAAAGGGGCCTACCAGCTCTCTTCCCATGATTCCAGCCGAAAACATGACTCTGCCACTTCCTTGCTGACATCACAGCCTTATTGCGACATGGAGGCCATTCACCAACCATCCACTACTCCATACATCTGGACCATGCAGGGTTGCGCAGCACACAGCAGTAAATGTCATGTATTTCTGGGCCCACTGCAACCATTTCTGCTTGTAAGCACTATTTAGGAGTGGCCGAATAGTAGGTTTATGCACAACTGCAAGCCTCTGGAGGATCCTACACCTAGAGGTTCATGGGACTCCAGAGGCACCAGCAACCTGAAATCCCTGTTTGCTGCTTTGTAATGGTATTTTAGCAGCTGATCTCTTAATTTGATGAATTTCTCTGGTAGAAACCTTCCTTATTATGCCTTTATCTGCACAAACCCATCTGTGCTGTGAATCAGCCACAAATCTCTTCACAGTATGATGATCATGCTTTAGTTTTCGAGAAATGTCTAAGGTTTTTATACCTTGTCCAAGGCATTGCCCTATTTGATGCTTTTCGGCAGCAGAGATATCCTTTTTCTTTCCCAAATAACTTGAAACCTGTGGCCTGCATAATAATGTGGAACATCCTTCCTAAGTAGTTTCCTTTAATTGGGCTTATCTTAAACTAATTTTCTGAGGTGTTTGCGATAGATATCAGTGATCCAAAGAGCCCTGATACACAAAACTGGCCATGAGTTTAATTGAAAAACAAAAAATGACATATTTATGGCACTTAAATCCAATTTGCATAATAATTTGGAACACATTGTATACATACTATATATCTATATTACAATATATGTAAGAATTAAGATCATACCAGTCGACTTCTCTTTATACTTCTCTACATATGTTCTTCTCCACCCTTTCTTATGGGGCTTCTTGCATGGTTGGTAGTCGTCTGAAAGAACAGGTATACAGTACATCCAATGGTTAATATTCAGTAGGGGCCATATCTAGCCATATGCATTATAACATTCTGTAATATCTAGACGAAAATTGCGTCCTGTTAAGGACAAAGAACTTCTTTGAGGGGGAGGATGTCTTGAAGCAAAGAGATGTCAGTTTCCTTACAATTTCAAATGAATGGAGCTGAGATGCAATACCAAGCACAGCCACTATACCTGGAATGGTGTTGTGCTTGGTAAGTAGTGAAGAGGTCACAGTGCTTGTCCAAAGCCAGCTGATCGGTGGGGGTGCCGGATGTCGGATCCCCACAGATCAAATACGGATGCCCTATCCTGAGGATTGGTCATCAATATCTCAGTCTCAGAAAACCCCTTTAAATAAAATCACTTATCATTTTGTGCATACAGCTCCTCTGCAGGTGTACATGGTGATAGGCCTCGGGACCTAGTGCCAGGCACATCAAGCCTGAGGCATGAGAGAGAACTAGAAGCCGCCGCGGAGCCCTGGAGAGGTGAGGAAAGGTAAGTATTAGTTTGGTTTTTTTTTTTTTTTTTTTTAACGCACCTCCACCAGGCCTCTGATTATTATATTTTGGGGTCTGAAGAGACCCCAAAGTATAATAATACAACTTTGGGTTCAGATCCAACTAAACTTGTTGGCGAGCCTCACAAATATTCACAAAACTTATCTTGCGAGGTTTGCCCATCATTAGATATGAGTATGAGTTTAGCATTAGACTACACTGGGTTTGTAGTCTGTAACCATGGAAACACATCAGTTTGCATAGGAGCTGTAGACACAAAATGGTAAAAGATTTAACTAACTTACAACTAATGACTATGTATAAAAGTGCTTACAAATCGTAGATGCAATGGAGAAATACGAACACGGTTACAATAGTGTATACACCCTGCCATCAATACTAAGCTAGCTCTGCTATGAGGGGACTCCGGGCGTCGGGGCTACCACACTATGACTGTCATTGTCATGGGCTACACTGTGGCTGTCACTCCTACAGGAGGCACTGTGGTTGTCACTGACATGGTGGGAACTATGACCATCCCTGTTATGGGCTTTGCTGTAAGTATTATCATTACACATTTAAGTGTTGAATTATTTAAGGAGCACTCTAGACAGAACAAGTGGTACATAATAAAGGGACTCCTTGTAATCGCAGAGCTAGACATACTACTCACTTACCAGGAGTACTCCTTTATGTCTTATTGTGGCCCATGGAAATACTACCATGTAGTCATCCTAATAGGAGATGTTTCACTACTGCGGTGTATGGTTGAATGCATCTATTATAATCTATGATCTATTAAGTCATCCAGATGAAGATACAAGTAAACACGTACTGGGGTGGTGGCCTTTTTGGTTTCTTATAGTACATTCCATTATTAATCATGCACATACAGATGCAGACGATCTCTTGCTTTGGGCTATATACCTATGTATGTTAGCTTTAGTGTTCACAGTAATGGCTTATGGATGGAACATTGCTGCTTTGCTGCCCTCTTGTGGCATTTTTGATTAAATACATCTGATACATTCTAGGATTTTTTTCAGGAATATTGTGTATATAGAGGCTTCAATATAGCATTACATTAGATTATAATTGTACTATCGCATGTTGCACCCATCATGTCTCCAGCTCTTTATGTGTGTTTTTTAGTAGCACGTGTCTTTTATATGATTTGTGAGCATGAACAGTAGGTTTCCCTCCTTCCTCCAGTAGTCACAGTAGTCATATAATGGCCCACCCCTTCCTCCCAGCCTCACCGGGGTGCGTCCCCCCCCGGTGTGCTGCCCCCCCCCCCCCCCCCCCCCGGGTCGCCCTTCTTCCTCCAGTAGTCACAGTAGTCATATAATGGCCACCCCTTCCTCCCGCCTCCCGGGTCGCCCCCCCCGTCCGTGTCTGGCCCCCCCTTCCTCCCGCCTCACGCCGGGGTGCGTCCCTTCTTCCTCCAGTAGTCACAGTAGTCATATAATGGCCCACCCCTTCCTCCCAGCCTCACACCGGGGTGCGTCCCTTCTTCCTCCAGTAGTCACAGTAGTCATATAATGGCCCACCCTTTCCTCCCAGCCTCACGCCGGGGTGCGTCCCTTCTTCCTCCAGTAGTCACAGTAGTCATATAATGGTCCACCCCTTCCTCCCAGCCTCACGCCGGGGTGCGTCCCTTCTTCCTCCAGTAGTCACAGTAGTCATATAATGGCCCACCTCTTCCTCCCAGCCTCACGTCCCCCCCCTTCCTCCCGCCTCCGCCGGGGTGCGTCCCTTCTTCCCCGGTGTCCGGTTTGCCCCCCCCTTCCCCCCCCCCCCCGGGCGTCCCTTCTTCCTCCAGTAGTCACAGTAATCATATAATGGCCCACCCCTTCCTCCCAGCCTCACGCCGGGGTGCGTCCCTTCTTCCTCCAGTAGTCACAGTAGTCATATAATGGTCCACCCTTTCCTCCCAGCCTCACACCGGGGTGCGTCCCTTCTTCCTCCAGTAGTCACAGTAGTCATATAATGGCCCACCTCTTCCTCCCAGCCTCACACCGCCCCCCCCCCCCGCCACCCGGGGTGCGTCCCTTCTTCCTCCAGTAGTCACAGTAGTCATATAATGGTCCACCCTTTCCTCCCAGCCTCACACCGGGGTGCGTCCCTTCTTCCTCCAGTAGTCACAGTAGTCATATAATGGCCCAGCTCTTCCTCCCAGCCTCACACCGGGGTGCGTCCCTTCTTCCTCCAGTAGTCACAGTAGTCATATAATGGCCCAGCTCTTCCTCCCAGCCCTCACACCGGGGTGCGCCCCTTCTTCCTCCAGTAGTCACAGTAGTCATATAATGGCCCACCTCTTCCTCCCAGCCCTCACACCGGGGTGCGTCCCTCTTCCTCCCGCTGGGTGGCCCCTTTCTCCGTCCCCGGGGCGCCCTCTCTCCAGTAGTCACAGTAGTCATATAATGGCCCACCTCTTCCTCCCAGCCTCACACCGGGGTGCGTCCCTTCTTCCTCCAGTAGTCACAGTAGTCATATAATGGTCCACCCTTTCCTCCCAGCCTCACGCCGGGGTGCGTCCCTTCTTCCTCCAGTAGTCACAGTAGTCATATAATGGCCCACCTCTTCCTCCCAGCCTCACACCGGGGTGCGTCCCTTCTTCCTCCAGTAGTCACAGTAGTCATATAATGGCCCACCTCTTCCTCCCAGCCTCACACCGGGGTGCGTCCGTTCTTCCTCCAGTAGTCACAGTAGTCATATAATGGCCCACCGCTTCCTCCCAGCCTCACACCGGGGTGCGTCCCTTCTTCCTCCAGTAGTCACAGTAGTCATATAATGGCCCACCCTTTCCTCCCAGCCTCACGCCGGGGTGCGTCCCTTCTTCCTCCAGTAGTCATAGTAGTCATATAATGGCCCACCTCTTCCTCCCAACCTCACACCAGGGTGCGTCCCTTCTTCCTCCAGTAGTCACAGTAGTCATATAATGGCCCACCTCTTCCTCCCAGCCTCACACCGGGGTGCGTCCCTCCTTCCTCCAGTAGTCACAGTAGTCATATAATGGCCCAGTTCTTCCTCCCAGCCTCACACCGGGGTGCGTCCCTTCTTCCTCCAGTAGTCATATAATGGACCACCCTTTCCTCCCAGCCCTCACCTTCCAGAAATATCCACAGGAGTAGCTACAGGACATGGAGAGGTCTCAATCACACCCAAACCCCTATGACTGAGAAGCCCCAAGACCCCTCTAATGACATAAGAAGACTTCAGTATTATAAATGGCATACAGTAGGGTGGAGACGCCTGTTAAAGCTTTAGTACTGAGGTCCAGGAGTTTCAATGGCTTTGGACATTTCCCTTGTACTAGTGAATGTGCCTTGTCTCACTTATGTAGAAAACCTATATAACAGAACTTATACACCAGAGAAGTAAATATAGATATGAGTGTCTGAGAACATCCTATAGTACATACCACGATAACCCTTGTCTGCCTGGTAATGTTGGTCGTAGTTATAGTACCAGAATTTTTTTCTCCATCTTTGACCATCTTTCTTATAATCCCCTAAAAGGAAATTGTTATCAGAAATAAACAAATATTTATACAGTTGAAACCAGAAGTTTACATACACTATATAAAAAGGCACATATGGATGTTTTTCTCACTATCTGACATGAAATCAGAATAAACCTTTCCCGTTTTAAGTCAATTAGGATTACCAAAATTATTAATATTTGCCAAATGCCAGAATAATATATGAGAGAGAATTTTTTAAGGCATTTTTATTAATTTCTGCAAAGTCAAATGTTTACATACATTTCATTAGTATTTGGTACCATTGCCCTTATACTGTATGACTTGGGTCAAACGTTTTGGAATATCCTTCCACAAGCTTCTCACAATAGTTGGTAGGAATTTAGGCCCATTCCTCCTGACAGAACTGGTGTAACTGAGCCATGTTTGTAGGCCGCCTTGCTCGCACCTGCCTTTTCAGCTTTGCCCATAAATTTTCAATAGGATTGAGATCAGGGCTTTGTGATGGCCTCTCCAAAAAATTGACTTTGTTATCCTTAAGCCACTTTGTAACCAGTTTGGCAGTATGCTTTGGATCATTGTCCATTTGGAAGACCCATTTGCGCCCAAGTTTAACTTCCTGGCTGATGTCTTGAGATGTTGGTTCAGTATTGCCACATAATGTTCTTTCCTCATGATCCCATCTATTTTGTGAAGTGTACCAGTCCCTCCTGCAGCAAAATAACCCCACAACATGATGCTGCCACCACCATATTTCACGGTTGGGAGGGTGTTCTTAGGCTTACAAGCTTCTCCCTTTTTCCTCCAAACGTAATAATGGTCATTATGGCCAAACAGTTCAATTTTAGTTTCGTCAGACCACAGGACGTCTCCAAAAATGAAGGTCTTTGTTCCTGTGTGCATTTGCAAACATTAATTTGGCTTTTTTATGTTTCTTTTGGAGTAATGGCTTCTTCCTGGCAGAGTGGCCTTTCCGCCCATGTCCATACAGTACTCGTTTCACTGCGGCTAATGACACACTCTTACCAGCTTCAGCAGCATCTTCACAAGGTCTTTTGCTTTTGTTCATGGGTTGATATGCACATTTTGTACCAAAGCACATTCATCTCTGGGACACAGAACCTGTCTCCTTCCTGAGCGGTATGATGGCTGGACATTCCCATCTTGTTTATACTTGTATATAATTGTTTGTACAGATGGTACCTTCAGGTATCTGGAAATTGCATCCAAGGATGAACCAGACTTGTGCAAGTCCACAAATGTCTTCCTGATATCTTGGCTGATTTCTTTAGACTTTCCCATGAAGTTACACAAAGAAGCAGTGTGTGTCAGGTGTGCCTTAAAATACATCCACAGGTGTGTCTCTAACTCAGGTTTATTGGAAAGATCAGAAGCTTCCAAAGACATGACATCATCATATGGGCTATCCCAAATTGTTTACCCCTTTCCCTGCCAGCCACGTATCTTATACGTCCTCTCAGGGTGGTACTTCTGTAGCCAAGCATGTATCTAATACGTCCTTACTTCTAATGACGATATCTCAGGATCCATTAGGTCTATTAAGAAGATCTGGGATTCATTTTAAAGATCCTGAGATATGGGGCTCTAAAATATCTTCATAATAGCCCTTACAGTTTAGGAGCGATTCACTGTTGAAAACATTATTCGGCATTGAGATCACATTGCAGATCTCAATTCCCAATAGCGTTTTTAACAGCTATTCGCTCCGAATTTGTAAGGGATATCATGAAGATCTTGGTATCTCATCTTTAAAAAGAATCCAAGATCTTTTTAATACTCCTAACGGATCCTGAGATATGGGGCTCTAAAATGTCCTATGTCCTAAAATGTCCCTCCTGTCTCAGGAAGCATCTTAAGAGCTGCGGTAGGAGGAGGAGGAGGGAGGAGAAGCCCTGCAGACTGCACAGAGATGAGAAATCATCATCATCTGTGCATAACCTGTATGTGACACCAGGGGGGGATAGCAGGGACTTCTGTCCATGTTATCCCTTCTCCTATCAATTAGAGCATACTGTACTTTTGCTCTCTGATTGTCACATAGAGGGATAATGTAATACCTCTGAGCCTTACTAGAGGGGTATTCTTATATAATACCCCTCTGAACATAACCAGGAAGTTTATTGGCGCTGTGACCCAGATGTTTACCATTGTCCAGGTCACAGCGCCAAAAGAGTCGCACCAAACACTTACATAACACATGCACAAAGTCATCGATAAAGTTTACATTTCACCCAATCCCTGTCCTGTCCATACCTGATCTTTATAGAGTAAAATACACCGACCGCCTCTAGCGATATCCGTTACACACTAAAATAATAGCAATAACAATTAACACTATGGATGAACGTATAAATTGCTACAATTTTTTATAGGGGGATAGAAAATTATATTTTTATGTAAACTCCTATTTAATTTGCATGCACAAAATTGATTGGCGCATTTCTGAGATTTTGGCATCTCTTTAACACCCGCACCTGTAAATATAGATACAGTATGTGTCGTATGTATGAATTCCTCACATATTGCAGTTTTTTGGAAAGTACATTTTGTTTGCAGAAAGTGACTGCTTGAGCTGGTACTTTAGTGGCAAATTTTATTTTTTGTGCTAGTTTTGCTTACAATCTCTGTTTGCTGCAAAGTTGCATGAAGGTGGTTGTATATATGAAATATTAAGTTGCGTTTTTATATATGGTATGCTGTGAAATCTCAAAAAAGTTAGATTTTGATATCACAGTCACAGTTTGCTAGGTGCAGTATAGATTTTTAACATATTAGTGAAGAACAGCAAAATCTTGCTTGTCTTCTGTATCAGCGTTTTTGAGAGTACGAGCTCTTGTTGTAGTTGATGTTTGTGGTATATATAAATTATGTATACCTTGATCTTTTATTTTAAATGTGTATTTTGTGTGTGAATGTAAGATTGAATAGGAGTTTTAAGTTCAAATATATGTTTTAGTGCATTTTTTCAAAAAATTATTTGTTTGTCGCAAAGTTACATGAAGGTGGATGTGGCTATTGATAACCCATTGAGACACATGTAATCTTCAAGTTGTCTACTTTCAAAAAATATATAGGGTTTAGGGGTTCACTTGCTTTCCACAATGTGTAATCCCTACATTTTATAGGATGATATTTTTTTTAACATTTCCAGCTTCAAAACAGATTTTTGTTCCTTCCAGTTCTAGTGATTTTCTGAATATATTAGTGATATGAATGAACTCTGCACATGTTGATCTCTTATTTTTAGGAGGTTTGGGGCAGATAACTTTGTGTTTGGTTTCCACTTTTAGCCACTAATATACATTTATTTGCATTTTTTAATTTTTTTTTATAAAACATTCACTTTAAATCAAAATTGCATGAAGGTGCCTGTTCGTATACAGTACCAAGTGGCATTCTGACAATGCTGCAGGTGTCTACTTTATGAAAATATATAGGTATGGGGGGGTTGGATGATTTTTAATGTTGCAATTTCGGTTTGATTTATCCATCTCAAAACTGTGAAAATTGCTGTGGCTACCGGGGGTGCAAAATTTCCGGAGACCCCTTGGCAGTGAAAGGGTTAAAGATAGTAATTTTAGTGTATGTAAACTTTTGACTGTGCAGAAAGTGATAAAAAAATGCCTTAAAAAATTCTCTAAATAATTTTGGTAATCCTAATTGACCTAAAACGGGAAAGGTTTATTGTGATTTCATGTCAGATAGTGAGAAAAACATCCATATGTGTCTTTTTATATAGTGTATGTAAACTTCTGGTTTCAACTGTATATATACATATATATATATATATATATATATATATATATATATATAAAAATATAAGTATAATAGTAATAATACAAGCTGTGTTATATGACCAGTCATCATATACCTCTATAGTGCTGGGGTTCCTTAGAGGATGAGGATTTCTCGTGTTTAGATGGCGTATCATGAGGCCTTGGGGAATCCTTGCTAGCGCCATTCTCATTTACTTGTACTTGAACTGCATTGTTTTCAGTAGGTTTTTGCCCTCTCTGTCCTGAAAAAAAATTACAGGATTGTGGGATATACTGTATATATCACTTATAATACTAGAGGAAATGTGAAGCACAGTTAGAACCTTAGAAAGAGAGTGTATGGTCCTATATCAGTGCATGGCCCCATACCAAAATGGTTTTCTCCATTGAAAAGCAACTAGGACAGACACGTCCTCTCCTTCATCCCCTCAAATCTAGTTCTTTGGTCTTTTCCCACCAGGTCCATGGAGCTTGCTGACCCCTTTTGCATTGAGCATTTTCCCATTCACAGCCCACAAAAGGTGGGGGTTTTGATCTCATGGATCCTGTTGCGTGGAATCGCTTCTTCATGTTGGGTTGCATGCTGGCAGCTTGGGTTCCTGTTCAGCATCCAGGCACCCACAAGGCTCAGCATTCAGTAGTGAAGTCCACACATGGTCCTGGCATTTCCTGGAGGCATCTTGCTGCCCCTTCAACATTGCCCATGCCAGGATTCTTGTAGACCCACCAGGGTCAAATGGCAGCAGACCTCACAATGTGTTTGCAAGGGGCAAGTAGTCAGGTGGGTAGTCTCAGTATACTAGTGTAGTGCAGAGAGCTCACCTTCGTCCCACTAGTGGGTAACAATCTTATAGCCTCTGGAGCCAAGGGAGGACCTCACGTGATGACCAGGGAAGTTTGAAGTTGGGTGGCTTGGCGGCATCGGAGATTAAGGGCGTGCTGCAGGGTTGGGAAAATCTGCCGGACGAAGACCTAATTTGAGCTCCATAGTATGGGGCAAATGGACTAAGTTCTTGCTCAGAAAGCAGATTAAGACACTGGCATGGGTAGGATGACCATATGATGACAGGCGGCCATCTTGAAGTGACCATATACTGTACATTAAAGGGAGCCACACTTGTTCATTCTACCTGGTCACCACTGGAGGACTGTAAAATATGCTCCAGTGGATCAGACTTTTAGTTAATAAATAATAAATATGTTTTATTCCATTTATTCCAGCATACAATATCTCATATAAACACTCAATGTGAGACAATGATCACAGCAAACTCCCCAAAAAGTTTAATACGAGATGTATAACTCTTTATGAAGCATGGAATCTGGGAACCGTAATCCCTATACCGATATATATGGGTGCACCCCTGATGTGAGATCAGATATAGGACCTGACTGCACAGCTGCACCAATAATCTGCTCCATCTGTATAAGTCACAAGGCATTATGGGAAAGGAGCTGGGGAGCTCATGCGCCCTCTGTTGGATGTAACAGATCCTCAATTTGCTAAATTGAGGATCTGTTACATCCAACAGAGGGCGCATGAGCTCCCCAGCTCCTTTCCCATAATGCCTTGTGATATGTAGATGCTTAGTAGAGGGCGAAAGGCAATTTAAAACTCTACACACCTTCACTGGTGCTCTCCTCAAGGAGAGATGTCCCTGTCCATCTGTATAAGTGCATGTTATAATCTATATATCCAATATACTTTCAGCAGTCTACCTTCAGGAGTCCTTTCTTCATCCTCTTTCTTTTCTTCACAGGTAAACATCTTCAATAAGGGTCCTACAAGATAAAGGACAATATCAGCGTAGGGCTCTTTTACTGTGTTAGCATTTGCCCATGGAAGATTCCCCTGTTATTGGCAGCATCAGCGCTTATTCACACAACAGGTTTTCATGGCTGCATGCTAGCTGTTTCTTTAACAGGCAGTACATGGTCCCATAAAAAATAACAGATCTATGCACCATCTTTTTTAATGGTCCGTGTGACTGATCCTTTACATAATGAAACATGCCATTTCTTGGGCTGTTTTCACAGATCCCTCAATAGATCTGCTGGAGGAGTTAGGAGCTTGTTTCTTGAAAAAAAAAAAAATAAAGAAATATTATATATATCTATATATATCTATATATATATATATATATATATATATATATAGGTGGGAAAAAAAGTATTTAGTCAGCCACCAATTGTGCAAGTTCTCCCACTTAAAAAGATGAGGCCGGCCTGTAATTGACATCATAGGTAGACCTCAACTATGAGAGACAAAATGAGAAAACAGATCTAGAAAATCACATTGTCTGATTTTTTAAAGAATTTATTTGCAAATTATGGTGGAAAATAAGTATTTGATCGCCTACAAACAAGCAAGATTTCTGGCTCTCACAGACCTGTAACTTCTCCTTTAAGAGGCTCCTCTGTCCTCCACTCATTACCTGTAGTAATGGCTCCTGTTTGACATTGTTATCAGTATAAAAGACTCCTGTCCACAACCTCAAACAGTCACACTCCAAACTCCACTATGGTGAAGACCAAAGAGCTGTGGAAGGACACCAGAAACAAAATGGTAGACC
Organism: Leptodactylus fallax; assembly: GCA_947044405.1. NCBI lineage: Eukaryota > Metazoa > Chordata > Amphibia > Anura > Leptodactylidae > Leptodactylus > Leptodactylus fallax. Next base: position 204,013 of record CAMRHE010000498.1, on the reverse strand, counting down.
TGCACCAGGCTGGGAAGACTGAATCTGCAATAGGCAAGCAGCTTGGTGTGAAGAAATCAACTGTGGGAGCAATAATTAGAAAATGGAAGACATACAGGACCACTGATAATCTCCCTCCATCAAGGGCTCCACGCAAGATCTCACCCCGTGGGGTCAAAATGATCACAAGAATGGTGAGCAAAAATCCCAGAACCACACGGGGGACCTAGTGAATGACCTGCAGAAAGCTGGGACTAACGTAACAAAGGCTACCGTCAGTAACACACTACGCCGCCAGGGACTCAGATCCTGCAGTGCCAGACGTGTCCCCCTGCTTAAGCCAGTACATATCCGGGGACATCTGAAGTTTTCTAGAGAGCATTTGGATGTTCCAGAAGAGTATTGCGAGAATGTCATAAGGTCAGATGAAACCAAAGTAGAACTGTTTGGTAGAAACACAACTCGCCGTGTTTGGAGGAGAGTGAATGCTGAGTTGTATCCAAAGAACACCATACCTACTGTGAAGCATGGGGGTGGCAACATCATGCTTTGGGGCTGTTTCTCTGCAAAGGGACCAGGACGACTGATCGTGTACATGAAAGAATGAATGGGGCCATGTATCGTGAGATTTTGAGTGCAAACCTCCTTCCATCAGCAAGGGCATTGAAGATGAAATGTGGCTGGGTCTTTCAGCATGACAATGATCCCAAGCACACCGCCAGGGCAACGAAGGAGCGGCTTCGTAAGAAGCATTTCAAGGTCCTGGAGTGGCCTAGCCAGTCTCCAGATCTCAACCCCATAGAAAACCTTTGGAGGGAGTTGAAAGTCCGTGTTGCCCAGCGACAGCCCCAAAACATCCCTGCTCTAGAGGAGATCTGCATGGAGGAATGGGCCAACATACCAGCAACAGTGTGTGCCAACCTTGTGACGACTTACAGAGAACGTTTGACCTCTGTCATTGCCAACAAAGGATATATAACAAAGTATTGAGATGAACTTTTGTTATTGACCAAATACTTATTTTCCACCATAATTTGCAAATAAATTGTTTAAAAATCAGACAATGTGATTTTCTGGATTTGTTTTCTCATTTTGTCTCTCATAGTTGAGGTCTACCTATGATGTCAATTACAGGCCGGCCTCATCTTTTTAAGTGGGAGAACTTGCACAATTGGTGGCTGACTAAATACTTTTTTTCCCCACTGTATATATACCAGATATATATATATATATATATATATATATATATATATATATATAAATAAGAGCATGTGTCTTAGTGTCTGGAGTGGACCACCACCTCTCCAACTGGATCCTAGACTACCTCACAAATCGACCTCAATACGTGAGAGCCCAAGACTGTGTGTCAGGTACCGTGATCTGTAATACGGGGGCACCTCAGGGTACGGTTCTCGCCCCTTTCCTCTTCACACTGTACACTGCTGATTTTAGGTGCAACTCATCCAGCTGCTACCTACAGAAGTATTCTGACGACTCTGCAATAGTGGGTCTCATCACAGATGATGATGATAGGGAGTACAGAGAACTGAACCAGGATTTTGTGGACTGGTGCCACCGGAACCACCTGAAGATTAACGCGGGGAAGACCAAGGAGATGGTGGTGGACTTCCGCAAAGGCAGAAGCCCTCCTAAACCAGTGGATATCCTGGGGACGGGCATCGAGATTGTGAACACCTATAAGTACCTGGGTTTGCTCCTTAATAATAAGCTGGACTGGGCAGATCATATGGAGGCCCTGTACAGGAAGGGCCACAGCAGGCTCTACCTGCTTAGGAAGCTGAGAGTCTTTGGAATCCGGGGGCACTTCTTAGAACTTTCTTCAACTCGGTAGTGGCATCAGCCATCTTCTTTGGAGTGGCCTGCTGGGGGAGCAGTATATCAACCAGGGATAGGAATAGACTCGACAAGCTGATTAGAAGGGCCAGCTCTGTCCTGGGGAGCCCACTGGACCCAGTGCAGGTGGTGGGTGAAAAAAGGATACTGTCCGTGGTGAGCTCCATGCGGGAGAATAACTCCCATCCCATGCATGAGACTGTGATAGCTCTGGGCAGTACTGTCAGTGACCGACTGCTCCACCCTAGGTGTGAGAAGGAGCGCTATCGGAAGTCTTTCCTCCCCACCGCGGTTAGGCTGTACAACCAACACTGACCTAAGCGGAGATCATTACACACAGAGAACTGAAATATCTCTCTGCCTGTTAAATCCCCCCCCCCCCCCTCTGCTACGCCCTATCTGTCTGTCTGCTATTATTGTAATGCCTCTTACCTTGGAACATTCCTGTACATGTTGTATTTGTATTTGTATCTGCTTATCTTTGCTGCTGTAACACACTGAATTTCCCCATTGTGGGACTATTAAAGGACTATTATTATTGTCTATTCTTTAGTGTGACTTTGGTTATGGAATCTAAATTCATAAAAAGTAATACAGTACGATATCTTGCCAGGCTTAACCCTTAAAAGGCTGCAGTTCAAAAAACAGCCATTAGTTGGTTCCACATAGACACACACTCCATATTACTTCCTGATGCAATATCACAAAACCATACTGCCTTGAAAAGCTGGTCATCGTGAGACACAAGTACTACAGTATATCTGGACATATCCAGTCAAGTGGAAGGACACATAGCAAGTAAGGCACCAGTAGCGATTGCTACATCTGCACCCCTTATAGGTACCCCCCTGAATGCAGGTTACACCGTATATATTTTATATAGTATATATATTATGTCTATTGGACTATGACCATAAATTGAGTGGTTAAAGGGAGTCTGTCTCCAGAACCCAGCATATCAACCCAACCCTATAGATAGATAGGTTAGGGTCACTTGTGAATCGCTGCCGGGATATCACATATATCTTTGTCAATATGCAATTGAGAACTTTCAGAGTTGCCACTTCTTGTTGCTCCAAAGGAATTATTTGCATATTGACAAAAAGTACGATATCTTGACAACCAAGGCACATATAGATTTTTGGGTATTTTGAGTACTTAGTCTTATCTTGTTTTTGATGACAGATGACATTATTATTTTACTCTCTGTTGGGTCTAGAGAGCCGATATTGTTTTATAGGACCTGATTTTACCATAGCTGTTCGATCAGTCTGCTCAATATGTATGAATATAGGCGTAACTTGAAGTTCCTTGGCCCCAATCAAAATCTGTAATAGACCCCAATTACCATATGCTATCTATAATTCTGGTGTCTTCTTATATTGTAGAGATGTCTTTGGGTCACCTCAGGCACCAGTAGCGATTGCTACCTCTGCACCCCCCCCCATATAGCTATACCCCTGAATACAGGTTACACTATATATATATAGATATAGATTTTATATAGTATATACTCTATATAGGAAATCAAGTTTACCTCCAGGAGAGTCTTCCTCATGCTTTTTATTTTCTTCATTGGCGGAGACCTTGTATATGTCTCCTAAAACAGAAAATATAGCAGTGTCAAGTTGGGGTTGTTATCCTTTTGAGGATTTGCCCATGAAAGATGCCTATGTTCCTCTGACACTAGACACCAGAGATATTATTTATTATCCTCTAGACCACCCTGGATATCCTTATTAACACTTACAGAACCACTGGCATGTGAAGCACCAGCAATATCCTGGTAAAGACCACTATTAATATTATTAACTCTAGATACCAGGATTATTGTCTAGAAACCCAAACAGTATGAGATTATTATCCCTTAGACTACCAGGGATAATATACTGCAGAACCCAGTACACAGTACATGTATTGGAGAACCTGTGATGGACCTTGACCTTGGAGAACTTTTCCTCTAAGCTCACAAGGATATTAATGTCCTCTGTATGGACCCAGTTTCTTATACATATGGAAGCCTATGACCCAGAAGGTAAATTACATATCACTGATAGTCTACATACTGTACGTCTACCTCCCGCTTCATCCAAGTATCTGTATAACTACCTGCTGAACGGCAGACAGCTAGTATGGCCTTCTCCTCCTCTTCTTCTTCATGGGTCTTAACTCTTTCCACCATTTGAACTGTCGAGCACAATAAAATATAATAACCTGTGTTATTTACCACTATGGGGTCATTGATGGTAGAAGGTCATACAATAGGCCTTCAAATATAAAGGTGCCCAGAATGCAACAGCAAGGAAATGGTCCAACTTTTAGCTTAACCCAGACAGATTAAATTGCAGTAAAGCTGTAGAGTAGACCAGGATTCTCATCTCGTACAGTGCTCACCTATGAGAAGGATCACTTCTCTATAACTTACAGTAGGTGGTCCTCATGGGTGTCACTACCACAGTTGTAGGCCTAGTAACTGATATGGCACCTGCAATGCTGATATGATCTAATTATTAATCGGGTGTTCTCACTAAGAAGTATTGACTTCTATGTCACCGGTCTAATTTGTCCTCTTGTCCTCTGTATGGATGGAATATCACCATCGCAATGTGGCAGCTATTGACCTCTTGAGTCAAGTCTCACAACCCTTTTAAACAGTGAGCAGCAGAGAAGACATTAGTCTACAGTGTTATGCAAAAGTTTTAGGCATGAGTAAAAAAAAAATGCTTTCAGAAATAGTGACTGAGCAAGAGAGAAATCTAAATCCTATCAATATTTGGTGTGATATTTTCCCTTTGCCTTCCATCAGTTCTTCTCGGTACAATTGAAGAAAGTTTTTGAAGAAACTTGGCAGGGAGGTTGTTCCTGACATCTTGGAGAACTAAGCACAGATCTTCTATGAATGTAGGTTTGCTCCAATCCTTCTGTCTATTTATGAAATCCCAGACAGAATGTATGATGTTGAGATCAGGGCTATATCTGCGGGTGCCATATCATCACTTCCAGGACTCCTCCGCCAAAGGGTGGTCACTAGAGATGGGTGAACCTCTTAGGATTTGTTTTCTTTTGGGATTGGGTGACTCGGGTTCAAGATTTGCTTCAAATCAAACAAGTCTGGTACGAACCACACCTTAAAATGGCTTAAAACAGAGTAAAATAGGAACCCATCTATAAAACATAGTGTAGAACACTGTCAGGACTCCTAGGAATCTATCTATAAAACATAGTGTATGACACTGTCAGGGCTCCTAGGAACCTATCTATAAAACATAGTGTAGAACACTGTCAGGGCTCCTAGGAACCCACCTATAAAACATAGTGTAGAACACTCTTAGGGCTCCTAGGAACCTATCTATAAAACATAGTGTAGAACATTCTTAGGGCTCCTAGGAACCTATCTATAAAACATAGTGTAGAATACTCTTAGCGCTCCTAGGAACCTATCTATAAAACAGTGTAGAATACTCTTAGGGCTCCTAGGATCCTAGCTATAAAACATAGTGTAGAACACTGTCAAGGCTCCTAGGAACCTATCTATAAAACAGTGTAGAATACTTTTAGGGCTCCTAGGAACCCATCTATAAAACATAGTGTAGAATACTTTCAGGGCTCCTAGGAACCTATCTATAAAACATAGTGTAGAATACTCTTAGAGCTTTTATGAACCTATCTATAAAACATAGTGTAGACTTTTGGGTCTGAAGAGACCCCAGAGTATTATATGGTGGCTATTTTAGTTTACCCGAGATGAATCTCCATTTGTTCGTTTTCATTAAAAAAAATGAACAACATGGAATATTCTAGTTAAATCCAGCTCAGGATGAGTCCGTTCTCCCATCTCTAGTGGTCACACCAAATATTGATGGGATTTAGATTTCTCTTTTAATCATTCACTTCATTTTGTTAATTGAAAAAATAAACTATTAACCCTTCTATTTCTGAAAGCATTATAACTTTGCAGCATTTTTCCCCATACCTGTCTAAAACTTTAGCAAAATACTGTAAGTGCTGGAGAATTGTAGAAAATTGGTAAAGGGAGAATAATAAATAGTATAAACTTGGGTTTTAAGGACCTTAAATATAAATATAGAAATATAAAATTAATCCTGAAAATCTGATAATCCCTGGAATTTAGGGACACTGGACAGGTATGTCACTTGCCAATGTTTAGTGACATCATGTTTTCAAGGTGCAGAATTACTTATTTACCATCATCCGGTTCTTCGTCTTCATCGTCCATCAGGTTGATTATGATTCTCTCAGGCATGTGGTGTATGATGTCACTCTGCACCGGAAGATCCAAGTCTAAGCCATAGAGAAGAAAAGGATAGTATCACACAATAATAAACTGTTTAATCTACAGCTATATAATTTATATCATCACATATAGCAACACCATCAAATGGGGTTTAGAACAATATGGTTAGTAACATAATAATAGGGTTGAATGAAAACAAAAGCTACTTATTTGGCAAGGAATATCATATAACTGCATGTTGCATTTTTTTCCCCTTGTCAAGTGAATGATGCCAACCTGCAATACCAGACACAACCTACGTACAAGAGTGGCGCTATTTTTTATTTTAATCCTGGACCACCCTTTTAAATAACATGTCTTATCTCTGTAAAAAAAAAACAGATGTAATAATAATACCGACATCCAAAAAAATCCCATATCCTTACCACTAGTCGGTGGGATGAACAGCCCCTGTATATTTCTTGGCAATATATGATAAAAGCCGCATGACTTTTTCTGGCAACCAATTTGACGCGTCTCCCAGTAGCACTGCTATGAGAGAAAAAAATTAAGACGCCCTCTAGAAAGGGAAAGTAAATAGAATAGGACGGGTAACACGGATGAGTGATGATGGGGAGGGGGTCCGGCATAAAATTCCTATCATAGGGGGTGGGACAGCTGTATGTGAAAAACTCCACCAGGAGAATATATTACACCAGTTACCCATAAATACTGCTGACTCCCCCGTACATACCCATCAATGTAGCGTATAGAAATAGTACGTTATTGGTGCACACGGTTAAATGGTATTACTTCTCTAGTCACATCTAAAGCTAAATCCAGAATTCTGCTCTGCTTACCTGAGAGCAGTGCATTATGGGAGCTCAGATGACAGTTATACAACCAGACCTCAGCTGCTGGCCGCATGACTAACTGTATACTCCTGTCTATTCTCCAGGCCCCGGAGGGATTGCCTTTCTTTGCTGTCCATAGTATATAATACAGCCCGGATATGTTTAGTATCGGCAGGCCTGGATTTAGTCAGTGTTATACTGATCTGTCATATACTATACATGTGCACCGCCAAGACTGGTGAGGAAGACGACAGCTGGATTAAGGGTTTCCAAGTAACACACAGCTCTTTGAAAGGGTGAGGATGGAGAGATGGGGTACAATGAACATAGTGAAATATACATAGAAAAGTGCCCAACTTGATGTTTGTTAGGGGGCCCCAAGACATAAGGGCTGGTATTTTGATTCCCATCCATAAGCCTTAGATCCCCATCAACCCACCGCATTCCCTGGGGAGTCCTGCACAGGGCCTCCCCTATTAAAAGGGTATTCCCATATTGGTAGGATAGGTGAGGTCTGACTTCTGGAATGCCCAATGATCCTAAAAATGAAGGGGTTGCAGTGCTGAATCAGCTTTGTGGCCCCTTCATTATTTTTTTCCTGCTGTAGCACCCATTGGCTTCCAACTGGTTCCCAACGGCAGCAGAGCTCTAAAAAAAAAAAAAAAAAAAATGCTTATGGCATTGATAATTGATACCGGGTTGCTAATGGATGCAGAATGGGTGCACAATGGCTGTCAAAAATGTACATGTAAATCCACAGCACGGTCTTATGAATCTGGCCTAAGCAGACAGGACTTGTGCAGGACTGCCCAGCGATCACTGATCACTTTATGTGATGGTAGTATCCCCTTTTTGTTTACCCAATTTGATGAAACTGCCCAGGAAGGGACCCTCTCTGACCAAAAGCGTCATGGGAGCCACAAAACAATTCCCTTGTTTGGGCCGAGTTCTGTTTAATACACAGCATGTCGCACTCATGTACACAGTGAAACGATTAATATGTAACATAAAAGCAAAAACATAAAAGGGGCTACAAAAGGAAGGACAAAATATTGCACATTTTTTGATTGTTACAATACATACGCGTTTCTTGGCACCATTTGAAGTCAAATCAAATAGTGTAAAAATAAAAAGAATAAAAAGCTCTTGATCCAGTAAAAATCTCAGTGTGTATGTGAATGTTTAGTGACTACTCACGGGCATGTTCTGCATACTGTTCTGTCATTGGCTGTCACCAGTGTGCCATGTAGTAGTCACTGAGAGGAGATGCTTACTTCTAAGGAGAGCAGTTTGGTATAAAAACTCAAAGGGTTCTAGAATGTGCTTGGGTCTGACTGTCTGGGATTATGACCTATAGGATGATGTCCTAAAAGGATAGATTATGGGGGATAATTACCAAGCCCTGCACCCCAAAATTCTGTGTTCTCAGTCCGTTTTTGACAAGTGGGTGGGGCAGTGGGTGTGGTTAAGACTGTCAACCACGCCCAAATTTATCACTCTCAGAAACTGCTGCAATCTCGCTCCAGTAGGCGGAGCAACATACCAGAACAGAAGTGTTAGGCCTTAGTCACATGATAATGAAAAATATCCGTTTTAAAAACAATGTGAATGAATGTGTATATTCACATGCCCATTTTTTTTACGGACCTTTTTACACAGCTGTCAAAAAAACAGACATGCTCTATCTTTGCCCATTTTGATGGGTACAAAAATAAACAAATGAATAAATCCATAGACTTTTATGGGTTTTAAAAGGAGCATGTGACGACGTTTTTCACTGTCATGTGAATGAGACCAAAAATAGATCAGAGCGACACGTCTTTTTTTTCTTGGACATTAGGTCTGTAAAAAAACGTGGTGCAAAAGCAGTGGCAGATTACATAGAGTGTGCAGGGCATGCCTGGAGGGCTTCACCTATGTGTGGCCCAAGGTGATGTCCACCATACACCTTCACTGACCAAACTGGTAGAACCAAATGTCTGCCATGACAAGTAGGATGAGGCCCCTCAACATGTTTTTTGTCCATGGTTCTAGCACCAACCTTTATTCATATAACAGCATCGGCAAACTTACCTTGGACCTCCTGTGGCCCAGTCTGAGCATGACCATTAGTGGCTATTGCACCAGTCTGTTTATTACAGGTGTTGTCCCTAGGTCAACACTTAATGTATTCCGTAGGTGCATTATGATCAGTAGGGGTCCCACCGCTAGGATTCCCACCAGGAATAAGGGTCCTGTGTCGCCCTGTTTGAATAGCGCTCTACTGCTCCATTCATCTCTAAGGGAGTGCCGAGGATAGTCAAAGCGAGCACCCTTGTTCGTGAGGCAACCTCTTTAAGCTCTAATAAAAAAAAAATGCTATACGGGAATAATTTTTTTTTATAAGTTTGTAGACCGGGTTTTTTCGGACAGAGGGATACCTAATGTCTATGTGTTTCACTTTATATTTTTACTTTTATATGTGTTCTTGGTCAAGGGGGGTGATTTAAATTTTTTTATAATATACAGTATATACAAGTCAATGTAATACAAGTCAATGCCAGACAAGCCTGTGAGCATTGAATAGGCTCCCGGCTATCATGGCAACGATCCACGGCAAAATGGCGCCTTGGTCAGGTTTGACTGAGACGTTTCGAAAGTTAATGCCCATAATCAGTGCAGACACTGATTGCGGACGTTAGTTCCAGGTCTCCGCTGTATAACCCGGCCGCCATATTTAAATACCCGACATCCACCATATGATTACAGCGGTTGTTGGGAAAGGGTTAAATGGGCCACAGCACTCATGCAAGTGCCTTGACCCCTTCTTTGTTTACATTGCACGCCCTTTGTTTCATAGCGGCCGTACGATGTAATTGCAGCCTTGTCTCATTCACTTCTATAGGATCAGGCTGTAAATACAATGCATAGCACTTGCACACCCCTTTAAACAGCTGATCTGAGGGTCTCAGATGTTGGACCCCCCACTGACCTTCTACTGAAGACTTTTTTAAAAAAAATTATGATTTTTTTTTTTTTTTTTTATTCAACCCACTGATTTATTTTTAAAGGAAAATGACTTGGATGTCAATCCGTTTTTGACCAATGGTATACGGTATATTTGACCACATGACCACATGACCATACGACCATATTTGACACATGAATATACTCATTTTGTTTGAGTAACGGTTGGCACACTGACGTCATGTGAATATGCCCTAAGACTACAGACGAGACTTGAGTCTATTTATAAAACATAGTAAAGCAGCAGTATGGAAGGGGTTAAGCCGGTCCTGTGCCAGCGTCTCTCCTGTGCCAGCGGAGCATCTGGCAGGCACCTTGGTGTTAGACTATTTAAAATGAAATAAGAAATAAAAGAATCTCGGGGCGGCGCACATTCCTGATCTAAATGTCCTCGCGCTGCGGGTTCAGGGCGTTCAAGCGCACCTAATGTGTAAGTGTCACATCTGCAGAGCTCTTAAATCACTCAAGTCTTAAAGAGCCTCATATTTCAGTATTACAGAGTCGCTCCAGTGGAAAACAGACACAGCAAGTTAAGTGGGAGTGTGCCAAGGTGAAGAGGCGCACTCATGTGTACCGCAATGAATATCACCGAGCCCTTAACCCCAGAACTGCCACCGAGGTAACGCGTTTCACGTAGTAATAACCGGCTTATTTTTACGCAGTATTATTCTTCTTATAATATGGATTTATTAGTTGCGTCATGCAGCTGTAAAGATGGAGATTTCTGCTATGAGCACCTTGGACTATACAGTAGTGGGAGTACATAATTATATTAAAGGGGTTGGACCAGGGTAAGAATAACATGGCTTTCTCCCAGAAACAGTGCCACACATAGCCATAGTTTGTGTCTGGTATTACAGCTCAGCATTCAATTTAACAGAGCTAAGCTGTAATACCAGACTCAACCCATTGACGTGAGTGGTGCTGTTTCTGGGAGAAAGCAGATAAATTGGGCAGAGCTGTAACTTAAAGCTTTTGGGCCCCAATGCAAAATTTGTGATTGAGCCACTAAATTATATGTTCCATTTCGAACTGTGGTATATTTTGTGTGGCAGGGGGACCCCTAGGGCTCCCTCAGGGTCCAGGGCCAGCGTATTGTATGCACGACTTAGTTCCTGTGCCCCAATGCAATACCTGCAATAAGGTCTGTTCTTACCCCATGGCTTTTAGAATTTTATGAGGCAGGGAGACCTTTGGGGCCCCCTCAGGGTCAAGGGCAGTGTAGCGACTGTTACCTTCGTACCCCCTATAGCCAGAGGCGTAACTTGAAGCTCCTAGGCCCCCCTGTAAAATCTGCAATAGGGCCCCCACCTACCTTGCCATATATTTTATATGGCAGAGAGACCTTTGGGATCCCTCAGGGTCCAAGGACTGGTAGCGACTGCTATCTCTGCACCCTCTATAGCTACGCTAAGCTTCACATCTCTGTCTATAGCTATACCCGTTTACTCCCTATAGCAACCAATCACAGTACACCTTTCAAGGACCCTATGAGAAATTTAGGCTATGCTGAGAGTGGTTGCTATGGGCAACAGAGACTGTTTACCTTTTAGACAGTTTCATAAATCTCCCCCAAATGTTCTACAGCAATTTACCAAACCTGTCTAATAGTAAAACTATGTGTGTTGCCCATAGCAACCAATCACAACACAGTTTTGATGTCAAGAGCCCTATGAGAAATGAAAGCTGCACTGTGATTGGTTGCTATGGGCAACAAAGACAATTGATGCCTGAATCCCTAAGCCAATCACGAAATAGCAGCTGGGATCTCAGCGATCAGCTGCGATCAGTAAAGGAACCTAGCTGCGAGTTTTCAGTTATGTTACAGCGCCTCTGCAGGGGAGATGAAGTATTACACAGTTCCCAATTAAATCAATGGGCTGCCTAAATCTATTTGAATAGTAAGTTAGTTGAAAATGAGTTTCCAAAATAGACATTTCCTTTAAAATATCCAAATACAATTTTTTAAAAACTTTTAAAGGAGATGAGTGGCGTAGAAACACATTTTCAGCCAATTTACTGTGGAATTTTAAGCAAATAGGTTTAGACAGCCCAGTGATTTCAGTGAGAACCGTGTAATACTTCATTTATCCTGCAGAGGCGCTGTAGCGTAACTGAAAATTCATAACAAGGATCCCTTACAGATGTAGAAAAATCTAAAATGTGGATTGAGATTGGCATTGTGTTTAGGAATTGCACTGGTGCACATCGTACGGCGGGTGAGCAGCATGTTCACATTAGGCTATCAATATTATAAAGGTGGATAACTCATTTAATACAAAGGGTATCATTTATAGCAGGGGGACACAGAACACTCTGTGTAACAGGATGCGCTCTGAGGGCTCCAAAAGGGGGTGTGACCTTGTGTTAAAGGGGGTGTAGCCTAACAATTTTCAAGCCACTCTGAACACACCGACCCTCCTCTCCCTGCAGAAATTTTTGTGGCGCACCATCCGCCATACCCCTCAACCCCTCCCAGTACACCAACAGAACCTCTTGTTAAAAATGTAATCCCACCCCTGAGCTATTTTACAAAACAGTGTGAAATCAGCCTTCATTGACTAATGTTTTTATGTTAGTTTTTCCAGGTTCCACTTACTATAATAGTAAATTATATATATATATATATATATATATATAACACACAGTATATACATTATAGGTAGTGGCCCCCATTTGTGTTCACAAGCGAATGAGAGAGGGCTGCGCTTGTGCAAGTCTCCCCATTGACTTTTATGTCAGTTCTGAAAATACAAAAACAGAGTCAGCTATTTTTAGAACTTCCGTACATGTCAAAGGAGAGACGTGTATGTGTGGCCCTCTCGCATGCACTTGTGGCCATTAATGAGGCCGTGTTCTTAAGATCCCAAGATCCAAATATCAGGTATAATATGTCATGTCCTATAGCTATAGCCATAAGTGACAAGATGGGAGTGCCCCTTTAAATAGAGGGTACGTGTTAGTACTTGGACTGGAATTGTTATAGTCGAGTTGGGCATGAGAAACATTGGGATACATAATGGACAGTGGTGTGGAGGCAACCAGGACCTACTCAGGCACCTGATGTGACATCTCTATGAGTATCCTGTGGAGGGACAAAGGGTAGCCTCTCAGAAAATAGTAGTGATACAGAACTAAAAAGGTCTGCATTTCTCTTGACACAACCTGACAACCTAACTTGGAGAGAACTCCTGTGGATTTGAAGTTCTTGGCCCTGGCTTAAGAACCACACCATAGAGTCATGGCTAGAGATGGGTGAACCTCTGAAGATTTGTTTAGTTTTGGGTTCTGGAGAGTCAACCCTCTGTTTAGTGCCGGCCCACAACCTTCAGTCCAGAACGGAAATGATTATACTCTGGGGTCTCTTCAGACACCTGAGCATAATAGGTGGAGGCCCAGAGGAGGTGAGAAAACAAAAACACATAGTTCCCTCTTCTGAGCTTCCTCACGATGTCTGGAGCACTCTCATCTTCTTCTGTCCTCTTCCGGCTTCCTGGATGACATCATGCCTCGGGGTCACAATCACAGGCCTCAGCGGTCACACGGGGCAAGCTGAGTTTCGAACGTGAAATTTTTGGAAATTTCAAATTGAATCCTGTTCGATCCGAACCGGTTCTCTAGTCGTGCCACACGTATTCAATAAATCTGTTACCTTGGGGCTCCTCTTACAAATGGGAAGATACACACACCATGTCAAACTGTGGTTCTTTTGGGACAACAATTAAAATGGTTCTGTGGACCCACGCTCCACCAAGCCCTAGCAAATAGGCCATAGTACCCTTCAAATTCAGGTGTGATCTGCTGGACTATTAATGTGTTAGAGCATGGGCCCACTGGAGGATCCTCTAGTACTCCTCTAGGTGGGTCAGTCCAACACATTAGGGGAGAGGGTGAAGAGAAATATGATGATGGAATCACACATACTTATAGCTTGAGAAAGGAGACCAAGGCTGCATGAGATGCCAAGTTTGATCCATGATTTCTCAGTGCATAGATTTGACGGACCTATGGAAAAAATACTCACACAGCAATGCATTGTAGATATGGACTTCCTACATATATAGATAATTAAACCTGGAGCGGTAATAGTTACTTTCTTCCCTTATCATTCTGCAGCTGTCCTGGGCTTCCTCAGCTCTTAAAATTTCAATTGAAGGGATTCATCGGAGCAAACTATAATTCAATTATCACATAACTTTATCATTATCACTTGACTTCAGTAAGCGAGCTCTGAGATGTAGACTGAAGGTGACCTCAGGACAGGACGTGAGGAGACACTTAGATTCTATGGGCTAAGAACAATACCTTATAAATTAATTTCTCACCTTACACTTGGAATTATTGTCTGCATTGTGATACATTAAAGGGAAGATATTAATACAAAAAAATCTAAAATAATAATAAAGCAAGCTTGTTAAAAAATCTTCTACTGTTTTATGTCTACAAATCCTATAGAGATCTGTGTGTCTCCATGGTAACAGACTACAAACAAACCCTCTGTAGTCTGATCCTGCAGTCATGTTTGCTTCCATTTTTCCCTTTTCTTTACGTTTTAGATGGACTTCAGAAGGTACATAGCTGTTCTCGCCTTTGAGATCCACAGCTATGTAAAGTATGGGCGCTCGTAAATTCTTATATTCTGTTATATTTAGCACTAGCCTCAGTATATATTATATGTTGTATTGGGTTGAAAAAGTAATCTTTGTAAAGAAATCTAAAAGCTACACATTTCTACCGCTAGGTGGCACTTTGGAGAGCAATATTACACCTGGATGAATGTAAGCGTTGCGACTCTCAGACATATTACACCTTTGCAGCGCAGCATGGTATTACAGATACATTCAATGACAAGTTTTAGTATTAAACACATTTACCGTGACAGAAGAGCACAAACTTGTGACAAATTTTTACAAGTAGGATGATGTGTTTTCCAGATGATATAGGGAGGTGTGTGTACTATATATAGGGTAACAGCAATACAAGCTACATAGAAATCTGTGAAAAGTACCGCAGAGTTGTATATGTGATATATACACTCAAATACAACGCACCCAGATAGAAATGTCAGATTGCGGCAGTTATGTCTCAGGTAGATATATAAATAATTACAGCTAAGGTCTCATTAGATAACTGGGTCTGGCCACAAGAGGGCATACAAGTGCTTTCCTATAAAAAGGCTCTCATAGGCTACTTTTGGGTAGCATACCCCTTGGTGAGAGATCATTGACTGCTTGACATCCCTCTATGTCGCACTCAAAGACATTTTGCCCAATTGACAGAGTTTGAGAGGGGGCACATCATTGGGCTGAGAGAAGCAGGATGGTCATTTTGATTTATTGTCCCCCCCCATATAGGCTGTTCTGACCTAGCTGTAAGGAGGTGTTCGAACCAGTGTTCACACAAGGGCGTTCATACATGGCAAACAGGTTGGAGTCCAGTCCAGCAGTAGAAAGGATTATTTAATCCACTGACAAGCACAAGCAGTTACCACATGATGCACCCCTGTCTCTGCCAGACATTTCCAGGCATATAGCAGAAGGATATTTGGTGTCACGGCACCCATTACGTGTTCTGCCATGGACAGCCAGCCACCATTGACTTTGTTTGCAGTGGTGTAGGTGAACGAGAAACTTGGACTGCTACAGACTAGAACCATATCGTCTCTAGTGATGAATCCAGGTTCTGTTTGGAAACTGATGATGGTTCGGTTCAAGCTGGGATGTCAGCTTTAGCAATCTACAAGTGTGCAGGATCGATAGGCCCAGCTGTAACATGTTTGGGCAAATGTGCCACAAAATAACGTACAGGACCTATATGCCTCCATGCCCAACCATATCTCATCTCATCGTATCCAGAATAGAGGTCCCCAACAGGTTACTAGACCCTCCAGTCAATTGTACAGTTTTCCCAGGGCCACTTAAATATATAAGGCAAATGCCGCACATGCACTAGGTCTTTTGGTAATGGAGAAAGAGATTTGGTGTGGGGACCCGGGCCAGTGGGACAAACCAGCATTTAGAGTGGTGTCCCTCTGTGGGTCCAGGCTCCACCGGTATGTCCCAACTCGGGCGCAGATGAGTTGACTGCAGTGGTGAAGCAGGGAGCCGTCCATTTCCTGATTCACCATTCCGCCCCCTGTCTCGCCTCCAGGTGTCTTGGGAATAGTAGGCACAATGTAGTGATGTTGTAGTGATGTTGTAGTGACATGTTGCTTCCTGAAGCCTCTGGGATCAGAGACAGAAGAGAACAATAAAGGAGCGGGGAAAGGTGAATATTTTTTTTTTTCTGTGTTTGAACAGAAAACTGGAGGGGAACATGAAACTGTGGGGGTAACCGAAGGGGGAAATTTTACTGTGGGGTCAACCTGGAGGGAGACATGAAACTGTGGGGGTAACTGGAGGGGGGCATGAAACTGAGGTGGTAATTAGAGCGGGAAATTATACCTTGGAGTCAACCTGGAGGGGGATTGGAAGGGGGGCATGAAATTGTAGAGGTAAGTGGAGGGGGGTATGAAACTGTGGGGGGTAACTGGAGGGGGACATGAAACAGTGGGGGCTGCTGGAGTGGGACATTGCACTGTGGGGGCAAATGAAGGGGAACATTATAGTATAATGTATGAGGGGCCACTGAGGAACAGGTTAATGTGTGACTGGCCATTATATTTTATGGAGCCACTGCAGGGGCACTTGACTGTGTGATGGGCCACTGAGGGGCATTATATTGTATGGGTGTATTATACTGTGTGAGGCCCACTGAGGGGGCATTATAATTTGTGTAGGTCAGGTGTGTATAAGTGATGGTGATGGAGGGGGCACTTATGAAACTTTGGCACTGGGCCCGCCAATGTGTTACAATGGCTCTGCACTTTCCCCCAAAAAGCTTCTCCTCTCGCTCTAATGTTGTAGTCACTTACATAGATCATCATTACATTCACACTGAGAAAGTTTCCTTCCATTCCAACAACTCCATCCTACAATATATTTTATTTGTCAGTCAATCTATTTAGCATTAGCCCCCCCCAGTATATAATATATGTTGTATTAGGTTGCAAAAATAATTTTTGCAAAATCTAAAAGCTATCATTACACATTACACATTTCTACCTCTAGGTAGGTAACAATTTGGACAATTGTACTACACCTGAATGAATGTAAGCACCGTGTGCAGCCTGATTCTCAGACATATTACACCTTTGCAGCGCAGCGTGCTATCACAGATACATTCAATGACAAGTTTTAGTATTAAACACGTTTTAGGTGACAGATGCCAAACTTGTGACAAAATTATTTTAAGCAGGATAACATTATATATACCAGTATACCAGATGATATTATAAGGAGGTATGTGTACTATATATGAAAGTAGAGCTAACTTGTATATACTGTATATATTTATGTGTAGCTGTATAGGAGTCCTCTAGCCAAGGCAACGCCCTCATTGCTCCAAAGACCTTATTTGCATATTGACAAAAACATCAATATCGCGGCAACTGATGCCCTGATTCACAAGGGGTTAGAGACTCTCTTTAACCCCTTCCCGCTCTGCGCTGTACTATTACATCGTGCTGAATGTATAGTTAACGCTCAGTGCCGTAACAGTACGGCGCTGTAATGCCGTGGGCCACAGGTTACACAGCCGAGGCCTGGGATTAACCACCGGAGTTGGTAGATACTCTGACGGATTAACCGCTCGGATGCCATGATCAATAGAGATCACAGGATCCAGGTATTTCAGGGGCAGGATGGTCCTCACCTCCCCACCTTACGGATAACATAAGATCGCAGGGTCCAATGGGTTGCCATGACAGCCAGGAGACCGAGCAAAGGCAGAGTTCACATAGTGAGCCTATGTGCAATGTGCTTCAATACTATGTATTGCAGTGGAGATCAGAGATCCCAGGTTCAATTCCACTTGTGGGACAGGAAAAAAATTTTTTTTTAAAAGTTAACAAAGTTAAGAATAAAGAAAAAAGAAAGCAAATAATAAAAAGTAAAAAAAAAAAAAAAAATCACCTTCTAATTTAAACACACATATCGTAAATAAAAAAACAAGCAAACATGTTAGGTATCCCCATGTGCGTATCAGTCCCCAATACCCAAAAATAATAATATGCAAATAACATATTTTTGTCACCTTCCTTTCCCCAAAAAATAGCAATAAAAAGTGATCAAAAAGTCATACATACCAAACAATGGAACCAATAAAAACTACAACTTGTCTCGCAAATAAAGCCCTGACATACAGGTGCATCTCAATAAATTAGAATATCTTTGGAACCTTCATTTCTTTCAGTAATTCAATTAAAAAAGTGACCTATATTTTCTAGATTCTTTACATACAGAGTCTTCTATTTCACGTGTTTTATTTCTGTAAATGTTGATTATGGATTACAGGTAATGAAAACCCAAATCTAAGAAAATTAGAATATTGTATAAAAGTTCAGTATTGTAAATTCAGTGTGTCACCTGCCAAGGTTTCCTAAGCCTTAAATGGTCCCTCAGTCGGTTCAGTAGGACACACAATCATGGAAGACGCTGATTATGGATTGTATTACTGAATTACTGAAATGAATGAACGTTTCAAAGATATTCTAATTTATTGAGATGCACCCGTATCTCCGACAACAAAACAGTGAAAAAGTTATAGGTGTCAGAATACGGTGACCCCAGGAAAAATCGCTCATTTTCAAAAAGTGACGTTTTATTTGTAAAAAGGGTAAAACATAATAAAACCAATATAAAGATGGTATTGCTGTAATCGTAATGACCTGCCTGACAAAGCTGCCATGTCGGTTTTAATAGAGAGAGAACCCCGGGAAAACAAAATGCTAACATTTATGATACGATTGTGGGTTTTTCACACAGACCCCCAAAAACGTTAATAGAAGCTAATCAAAACATTATATGTACCCCAAAATGGTGCCAAATGAAGGAATAAGCCCTCACATAGATATGTTGACAGCAAAATATAAAATATCCATGTAATGAAGGACAGGATAAGTCCTCCAGAGAGGGAGACACTCTTTGTAACCAAGGAGCAGTTTTTATTTATTCAATCATGGGGTTTCTGGAAATTGTTTTTTTTTTTTTTTTTTTTTTTAGAAGAACACCCCTTTAATAGTCACTACATCTTTATGGAATTTGGTTACATAATTTGCACTGGGGCTCAGGAGTTTCAAGTCATGCTGTGCCTCTGCTTAATATTGATTGAAAGTTCTCAGCAAATAGTGAATGGTCCTGTGCACTGAATGGAGTGGCAGCACATGCATGACTGTAGTTTCATTCAGATGAGGGATATGAAACCCTATTCTTCAGACAGGTGACAGTCCAGTTGTTGGACCCCCAGCAATCCGAAAAAAAATTACCTATCCAGTGGATATGTGATAAGTTGTGATTTTGAGACAACACCTTTAAGCCCAAAATGGCTGAAGTTTTTTCGAGCTAGTGTTGTGCCAGTGCCATGAGTGAAGTAGTTCCTTGTTTTTCCTGCAGTTGGTGCAGAGGCCATGCCTAGTCTGTAGGTAAGACACAAGCTGGGTCAGAGAGTGACCATGTAGTTACTAGAGATGGACAAAGCTCTCAAGATTTGGGTGGTTTGGGACCAAGATTTGTTTCTGGTCGAACAAGTTTGGTATGAACCACACCTTAAATTGGCTTAAAACATAGTCTAGAACACTCTTAGGTCTTCTAGGAACCTATCTATAAAACATAGGTTCCTAGAAGTCATGAAAGTGTTCTACACTATGTTTTATTTATAGGTTCCTAGGAGCCCTAAGAGTATTCTACACTATATTTTATAGATAGCTTCCTAGGAGCCCTAAGAGTATTCTATACTATGTTTTCTATACTATTTTTATACTATATTTTATATATTTTATACTATATTTTATACTATGTTTACTATGTATTCTGTACTATGTTAGGTTCCTAGGAGCCCTGAAAGTGTTTTACAATATCCATAAAACATAGTGTAGAACACTATTAGGGCTCTTAGGAATCTATCTATAAAACATAGTGCAGAATACTCTTAGGGCTCCTAGGAACCTATCTATAAAACACAGTGTAGAAATCTCTTAGGGCTCCTAGGAACCTATCTATAAAACACAGTGTAGAAATCTCTTAGGGCTCCTAGGAACCTATCTATAAAACATAGTGTAGAACACTCTTAGGGCTCCTAGGAACCCATGTATAAAACATAGTGTAGAATACTGTCAGGGCTCCTAGGAACCTATCTGTAAAACATGTAGAATACTCTTAGGGCTCCTAGGAACCTATCTATAAAACATAGTGTAGAACACTGTCAGGGTTCATAGAAACCTATCTATAAAACATAGTGTATAATACACTATGGTCTCGTTTGGTTCTCCTTGCAGTGTCCGGCACTCTCTCTGATGTCTTGTGACATCTGGCACTCTCCTGTAACATCAGGACCACTGGTGGGCCAATCAAAGGCCTCAGTGGTGATCCTGGCTGCATGATGTCACAAGAGACCCCAGAGTATAATGCAGCAGCCATTTTTGTTCGTCTGAAGCAAAACACCATTGGTTCGATTTTGTTAAAAATTTGGAATATTCGGGTCAAATCCAGTTTGTGACAAAGTGGTTCACTCATCTCTAATAGGTACTCTTGTAGGAAGAGAAAATTCCTGACTTATGGCTATGTAGAGTAGGACTAATCTCTGGCCAGAGTTCGACTGGTGTTGTGTTGTTCCTTCACTCCTGTGATTTAGAGTGATTGTTGGTTTGCCAAGTTAGTGGACCTTGGGAGTTAGGGCAAGAAGCCCAACAGGTGTGTAAATATTCCCCATTACACCTATGGGGGCAATAGGACTAAAGTTTACCAGTCCTGGGACATGTCTGTTGAGTTTTGTAAACATGTAAATACAGTACACTAGAGTAGCTATTGCAGTGCTGAAGTGTACATGTGCATAGTTGCTTCTGGCTGCTGTCCCTAAGGAGCAGCGTAGTCAAGAAAACCTCAGAAAGAACACATAGTGGAGGAGAGGGAGCCTCCCTCCCTACAGGTATGCTGATTCCAGGTGTTGAACTGTGCTGTATTTTTTGATCTGTATTACCTTTATCTGATATCTCTGATTGTGTTCTATACTTTTCTCTATAATTTATTACCTTATAAAAAAACTCCTAAGTAAATGTTTTTACTGGCAATAGAATCCATTAAATGTGTTCCTGACATGCGTCCACCCACATTACACTTGACACAGTGGAGTACTTTATGGCATAGAAGGGTCGTGGCTCCCTAGCCCCTACAACTGACCATCTCAGGTGTGCTTTGTATGGTAATGTGTACTGCGGTATTACACTACAGCTCAGTAGACTGTGCATTTTATAGTCATTTGTGAAAATCTATCTATGGTTTGTAGCCTTTTTACCATACTGTACTCGGTTTTGCTTGGGCTTGTCTAACTGTCCTTCCTGCCTAAAATGTTAGGCAGATATTTTGCCCAGCTTCCTCCAAAGATTTGATCTGGCCCTGGAAAGATGTAAGGGTTCCTAGTTGTTTTTCTCCCTACAATTATCGCAATTGTACGGTTGATTTATGATATTATTTTTCCTCTCTTACCGTAATGTTCTAACACGTTGATGAGTTTACATGGAACATAGAATTTTACGCGCCACTGGACTGGCCATAAACATATTAGACCTCCTTTCTACCCAGTAAGACGTCATGCCGTAATTAAACACATGTAGGGAGACGTGTACATTGTGTCTACACATAAGAGCATGTGATCAATTTACATGATTCCGCCAAACTGTGCAATTAAATTCTATTCCATTCCCCGGAGGCTGAAACTGAATCTAGAGTAAGATCACAGGATAAGGCGATGACAAGTCCGCTCCGTACCCTCTGGAAGAAATTCTCTGCGGAGAGTTCAACCTATTTATTACAACTTTATAATTATAGAATCCACGGTGACAACTGGTAGCGATTTTTTTTTTTTTAATCCTGTCCCCATGCTTCATGAGTTTTCCTTTGCTTTAATTAAAGGCCTTGATGTTGGTACAGTCCCTGGAGTCATTAGGCAAGATCAGGCTTCAAGGATAACAAGGCCAGAGGTGACAAACTGCCATTTTGCCCCCGTGGAGAGACACAAAGCAAAGCGCTGCAAAGCAGGGCAGATGGGATTAACCCTCGGAAGCTAATTATGACAAACTGAATTTAGTAACTGTATCTCGTTCTACGGTGGCGGCGAATGATGAGAAAGCTTCTCCGGAAAGAGATTTCAATATGCTCTTCTGAAGTGATGGCCAAGGGACAAATAATGTGACAGGATGACAGTGATGTTTTTCAGGAGGTGCGACTTTTGACAGTGACATGATTAAAGGATCTGATAAAACCCAGGTGATCGTCGCGAGACACCCGTGTACTGAATAACACTGATTTGTCTTATTTCCTTTAAAGCTTAGAAAATGATAATCTCACATCATGTAGCTGGAAATATCTAGATTAGTCTCCATTAGTTTTGGTGATGGGAATTTATATTCAGCCTAATAGTGGTTAATGTGCTCGAGGCCCAGAAACTCTAAGGAAAATAGTCTGCCGCTTAGAGCGCTCCTATGTGCCCCTTAAGGACACAACCAGTTTTAGTCTTTAAGGCAGCAATTTTTATTTTTTTTTTAAACTGTCACATTTAGTAAGTTATAACTGATTATTTTCCCATCGATTTAGCTGTTTGAGGGCTTGTTTTTTGCAAGATCAGTTGTGTTTTTCAATGGCATCATTTTGGGGTGCCTATAATTTAACTAAAAATTTTATTAAAGGGGTTGTGCCATTATGGACACTGATTCCCTATCCCCAGTCTTCCTAAAGCCTCCTTGTGCTCTTGCGTGACCAATGCTCTATTCACTTTCATGGGGCTGCGAGAGTTGCCGGAGATTACAGTCACGGCAGCCCCATACAAGTGAATGGAGAACTGGTAACACAAGCACACTGGAGGGTTTGGGAGTACTTTCGGTCCCCTGTCTTCCTGATCACTGGGGGATCCTGCAATCGGGCCACTGTGTCCTGTGGATAGGGGATAAGTGTCCTTAATGACGCAACCCCTTTAAATATTTCTAGGGGAATGAGAAAAAACAGTAATTCTGTACACCGTACAATATACCATAAATATTACCTTCATTCAACAGGGCAAAACATTACGACAACACTTAAATATAAATATATTATTATTATTATTATTATTATTATTATTATTATTATTATTATTATTATTATTATTATTATTTAAAGGCTTTTTTATGCTTTGCTAATTGCCCTCTTCCAAGAGCCATAACTTTCATATGTTATTATATTATTATGAGCTGGTTGAGGACTTGTTTTTTGTTGGACAAGCTGTACTTTTTATTAGCATGCATGCTACTTTTTCATCTCTTTCTATGTAATTTTTTGGATGCAAGTTGACCGAAATCATCGTTTCTAGCACTGTATTGTTTTTCTCCACTTGCTCTATCACTGTGCAGGATAAATAATGTATTACTTTTATAGAATGGGGCACTACAGTGTATTTTTTGGGTATAATTTTTTCATTAATAATGCATATGATTTTTATTTTTTGTATATATTTAAATATTTAACCTTTTTTTTTCAAGTCCCAGTAGGAGACTAACCCAGGGATTTCTGATCGCTGATATAATACATAAAATACTCTGCAATACTAATGTGACCTAATACAGTCATATGAAAAAGTTTGGGCACCCCTATCAATCTTAATCATTTTTAGTTCTAAATATTTGGGTGTTTGCAACAGCCATTTCAATTTGATATATCTAATAACTGATGGACACAGTAATATTTCAGGATTGAAATGAGGTTTATTGTACTAACAGAAAATGTGCAATATGCATTAAACCAAAATTTGACCGGTGCAAAAGTATGGGCACCTCAACAGAAAAGTGACATTAATATTTAGTAGATCCTCCTTTTGCAAAAATAACAGCCTCTAGTCGCTTCCTGTAGCTTTTAATCAGTTCCTGGATCCTGGATGAAGGTATTTTTGACCATTCCTCTTTACAAAACAATTCCAGTTCAGTTAAGTTTGATGGTCGCCGAGCATGGACAGCCCGCTTCAAATTATCCCACAGATGTTCAATGATATTCAGGTCTGGGGACTGGGATGGCCATTCCAGAACATTGTAATTGTTCCTCTGCATGAATGCCTGAGTAGATTTGGATCATTGTCTTGCTGAAATATCCATCCCCGGCGTAACTTCAAATTCCTCACTGATTCTTGTACATTATTCTCAAGAATCTGCTGATACTGAGTTGAATCCATGCGACCCTCAACTTTAACAAGATTCCCGGTGGCGGCATTGGCCACACAGCCCCAAAGCATGATGGAACCTCCACCAAATTTTACAGTGGGTAGCAAGTGTTTTTCTTGGAATGCTGTGATTTTTTTTTTTTTAAACTGTAATTTTTATTAGAATATTTTGAAAATAACATAGATAACATACAATCCACCAAGTCAACAAATATAAAAACAACAACACTAAGACAAAATTTGGGGAATACACAAAAACAGACAAAGGAAAGGAACAATGAGGAAAGAGACAAAGCCGGGGGTCAGACTTCAGAGACCTTGTGTGGCACAGTAGGTATCCCAGTGAGACCAAATTGCTTCAAATGCCTCCACCGTATGATTAAGGGAAGCAGTCAGATACTCCAGACTGCGGATGTCCTTCAGTCGGGCTATCAATTCTGAGATCGTTGGGGAAAGAGCCTCTCTCCAATGGCGAGCTATAAGCGTTTTAGCCGCAGTACACAAGTAAAGGAATAATTTCGATGTATTTTTACTGAGACCTTTTGGAGGGAGATTCAGCAAATAAACCATGGGGTCCAAGGGAACACCCTGGATGAAGAGAATATTAGTCAGCCTCCCAACCTCAAACCAAAAAGTGCAAACCAGGGGGCACTCCCAGAATATATGGAACAATGTTCCAGGTGTAGCCTGACACCGCCAGCAACTAGAAGGAATAGTGGGGTTGAGAGTATGCAGTAGAGCTGGAGTATGATACCAATGCATAAGTATCTTGTATTGCGTTTCCCTGAACGTTACACAGGAAGAGGATTTAGCTGCTCGGGACCAAATAACCTGCCACTGACTGTGTGAGATGTGCTCGCCCAGGGCTCCAGACCACCGGGTCATATATCTGTGGACCACCGGGGCCTGCCCCCCCTGAGAGGACAAAAGCCCATAAATATTAGAAATCAGGCCTCTAGTAGAGGTACCCGCCCGACATTGTCGTTCAAAAGCTGTAGGGAGGGAGACCCGGGTGGATCCAAATTGGGAGGCCACAAAATGAACTATTTGCTGATAGTGGAACCACTCTGAAGTAGGCAAGTGCTGTGTAGAGGTGAGGTAATCGAAGGACCTGAGCTCCAAGGACGACGGGTCAACCAAGTCCGCTATGTGGAATAAACCCAGCTTCCTCCAGGGCTTGACCATAGCAGCAGTGAGTCCGCTTGGGAGACGTGGATTATATAAAAAGGAAATCATGGATGAGTGCAAGGAGGCCAATCGAAACAATCTAGAACAGGTGTTCCAGACAGTCCGAGTAAAGCCAATAGGGCCAAGTAGCGAGGTCATGGGCAGAGGGGGGGAGGCGGACCACAAAAATGCATTGGGGTGAACAGGAGCCAGCCAAAGCTTCTCTATCTCCACCCATTTCGTATGCGCCTGGGGCGCTGCCCAGAACGGTATACTACGCAAATGGGCAGCCCAGTAGTAGTGCAATATGTGTGGAACCCCCATTCCCCCCTCCGACCTCCCCGCCAGCATCACCGATCGGGGAATGCGGTGGCGTTTGCCATTCCATATAAATTGGAATATTGCTTTCTGTAGGGATCTCAATTCGAATCTAGGGACTGCCACTGGAAGGGTTTCAAAAAAGTAAAGAAGTTTCGGGAGGAGGGTCATCTTAACCGCAGTTATACGGCCTATAAGAGAAATATGGAGTGGGCGCCACTTATCTAGAAGGGAACGGAGCTCATGAAACAAATGAGGATAATTGGCTGAGTAAAGCGTGTGGTATGAAGAGGATAGTTGAACGCCCAAATAGCGTAGGGAGCGGTCCCTCCATTGGAAGTCAAAGTTAGACTTGAGCAACTGCAAGGCTTCAGTTGTGATATTTAAAGGTAGGGCTTCCGTCTTACTAGGGTTAACCTTATATCCCGACCGGTCTCCATAATCCTTTAAAACACGGAGAAAGTTTGGAAGGGAGGTATGGGGTTTAGTGAGGGTCAACAGGACATCGTCTGCAAATAAACTAATCTTGAATTCTCTATCTCTCACAAATACACCAGAGACATCCGGGGCAGATCTAATTTGAGCCGCCAGGGGTTCAATACACAGTGCAAATATTAGTGGCGATAAGGGGCATCCCTGACGGGTTCCATTACGAATGGACAAGGGAAGGGAGGAAGCATTAGGAAGCTTAACAACTGCTGAGGGGTGAGAATAAAGAGCCCTTATAGCCGTGAGGAAGGCCCCCGAGAACCTGTAGCTTTCAAGAGTGGCCATCATAAACGACCAATCAAGGCGGTCAAAGGCCTTCTCAGCGTCCAGACTTAGAAGCAAGGTGGGGGTAGAGTGACGGTTGGCCACGTCGATCAAATCCACTGCCCTTCTGGAATGCTGTGATTTTTTGACGCCATGCATAACGCCTTTTTGTATGACCAAACAACTCAATCTTTGTTTCATCAGTCCACAGGACCTTCTTCCAAAATGAAGCTGGCTTGTCCAAATGTGCTTTTGCATACCTCAGGCGACTCTGTTTGTGGCGTGCTTTCAGAAACGGCTTCTTTCGCATCACTCTCCCATACAGCTTCTCCTTGTGCAAAGTGTGCTGTATTGTTGACCGATGCACAGTGACACCATCTGCAGCAAGATGATGCTGCAGCTCTTTGGAGGTGGTCTGTGGATTGTCCTTGACTGTTCTCACCATTCTTCTTCTCTGCCTTTCTGATATTTTTCTTGGCCTGCCACTTCTGGGCTTAACAAGAACTGTCCCTGTGGTCTTCCATTTCCTTACTATGTTCCTCACAGTGGAAACTGACAGGTTAAATCTCTGAGACAACTTTTTGTATCCTTCCCCTGAACAACTATGTTGAACAATCTTTGTTTTCAGATCATTTGAGAGTTGTTTTGAGGAGCCCATGATGCCACTCTTCAGAGGAGATTCAAATAGGAGAACAACTTGCAATTGGCCACCTTAAATACCTTTTCTCATGATTGGATACACCTGGCTATGAAGTTCAAAGCTCAGTGAGGTAACAAAACCAATTTTGTGCTTCAGTAAGTCAGTAAAAAGTAGTTAGGAGTATTCAAATCAATAAAATGATAAGGGTACCCAAATTTTTGCACCGGTCAAAGTTTGGTTTAATGCATATTGCACATTTTCTGTTAGTACAATAAACCTCATTTCAATCCTGAAATATTACTGTGTCCATCAGTTATTAGATATATCAAATTGAAATGGCTGTTGCAAACACCCAAATATTTAGAACTAAAAATGATTAAGATTAATAGGGGTGCCCAAACTTTTTCATATGACTGTAGTATGTAATGGTGACAGACCAAAGGACCCTTACCAGTACCCCTGCTGCTATGATAATGTATTGGGAGTAGCCAATAAAGGAGGCAACTACTTGCACGAACCTCTTAGATGGCATCTAAGGGGTTAAATACCAAGGATCAGAGTTATATAGATCTCTGAGCACAGCTACAGAAATGTCACAGCTGACACTCGCTGATGATGGTGCCGGCTCAGCTCCTGGGTTGGTGCCATCACATAACAACATAACTACCATGCCATAAATGTATGGAGTTGTACAGGTTAAAGGTCCCTTAGCTATAAGCTGATCACAGCAGTTAGAGGAAATGAAGAATTACTCAGTGTCAATTCATTTCAATGGGTTGACTGTGTAATGCAGGACAGGACGGGTCCTCTAGACCAAGAGATGCTCTTTGTAAGCTCTCTTCATTCTGGCCAAAACACAAGGATCCTGCACAGAAGATGCCCTATATTAACTTACAATTGCCTGAGAGGCCATATTGTAAGTAACAGGTCCCATAATGGTGAAGCATGACCTTTGACTATCTGGACATAGGGCTGATTGGCTAAGATATCTGAGATAGATTGAGGAACTTCTCACTGTAGTGGTGGACGTTGCATGGGTTCACGACTATGGTTGGCGCTTACCCTCATCAACCTAGTCAACCCAGTTTGTGATCAGTACCTCTCACTGTACAGTACAAGAAAGCATGAAATTATTCATGTTTAGGGCACCAAAAAGGACAAGCTAAAGATATAAGGAAGATTCGGGGTCACTGGGGTCTCCCACTGCTTTCTGGTGTCATTTCTGTTCGATGATGTCTTATCCAGTGATGCAATATGTCAGTGGCTAAGTTGATGTCACTATGGACAATGGGGGATATTTACTATTGTTTTACACCAGTTTTCTGGTGTAAAAAGTTCCGGAGGTTTGTGCTTTTTTTAAAGGCCAGTTGCGGCATAATTTGTTGCAACTGGCATTTTTACACGGCCCATGCCACTTTCCCAAAAAGATGGAGTGGTGCGGACGTGCCGGGAGTTGAGACAAATTTATAATCATTTTGCCAAAAACCTGTCATAAATAATGCTGGAAATCTATACAAACTATGAGCAATGTGGAACTTATAGACTCCATAAATAAATTGTACTTGCTACTAAAGAGTTCATGGTGAACAGAGGCTATGGGGCCCATGGTTACTGGTCAAGCTGTATGTGTTACCTATTTCTGATAAAGGAAGTCTACCACCGCCCCAAAACATATACCACTGTATTACAGAGCACATTACAGTGATCTACAATCCACCTTTGTATATATGGAACTTTTGTAGATTTGGAGAAAAACAACTTGAAGTTTTATGCAAATGAGGTACTTGGTGCACTGGGGCCAGGCCTTTAACTCCCTAGAGCACTGCTCTTGCCACTCGGACCCCTACATCTTCTGCCTTCCTCACCCCTTGTAGTGAGGGTTGATCCTCCCTCAGCTATGACATCACCCATCCTACTTGAGCAGCGCTCCCAGAGTTGTTTTTCTCCAAATCTACAGGAGTGGCATACATAACAAAGACATGATGTTTATCACTGTAATGTGCGCTATAACATGGTGGTGGCAATTGCATATGCTTGAGAGAGGGATTGTCCGGGGCATAAAACACATTGTGAAATACTCAGTGTAAGAGTTTTTTACATAATACCATGGGATTTTTTAAGCCAGGATGGAGAGTCACTACAGAGAGATCTTTTTATTATGGGACTATAGGGGTAGAGAGAGAGCAGTAACTGCCTGGTCCTAGTGCCTGAGCAGTGATAGTGAAGATACTAATTTTATAAACGGCACTTTGAAGGCGGGGAAGGGGCTTGTTATAGATATTGTATTCGGAACCCATAGCTATGAGTTATGCCTCTGCTCTGGAAGATTTTTGCATAACACATAAAGAGCCCATTGATTTCAATGGACACTGTAATTCTTCATTTTACCTGTGGGGGTGCTACAGGAGAACTGAACACTTAGCTAATTGTAAGGATATTAGGAGAGGCTTTATCTTTATCATTAGCTTTGGGAACCTCACTGTCAAAAAAACAATTGGCTAAAGTACAGACAAAATGACTCCCTCTCCAGAATAAAGCTGGATTCACACATGTATTAGAGACTCCACCGCAGAATCCACTTTAAAACGGCGGAGAGAAAAGTCCTGCAAGGAGGACTTTTCTCTCCGCCGGTTTCAGTATAAAACCATTATAGTCTATGGTGTCCGAGGGGTTCCGTGGGTAACTGCTTTTTAAGAAGACAGGGTCTCGGTCTTTCAGGTCCCCATGCGGACTCGAGTGACGGAGACCCGCACGCTAGTGTGAACCTAGCGCGACAGAGTCTATTTTCTAATACTTGCCGAGTCTAGTAAAAAGTAAACTTATTCTTGTTGAGAGTGTTTGTTTCAATCCCAATAACACAGACAGGATATGTATACAGTGTGTATTACAAGGACCGACCTGCAGATGCATTGGCAGCATTTTCTTGTCCGCTTTTTTGTAGGGCTAAATTTAATTTGTTGGTTTAGATATTTCCTAGTTTCGCACCTCTGCAGATAAACACAAATGAGACCAAAATAACTGCAGGCAACATCATTAAAATTGCCTACGTCCTGTTTTCTCTGCAACAAGCACAAAATCATAGAGATTGATAACAGACAGGAACGTCATACACCCCGGGCGCTGAATGCTCTCTATCCTGTTTGATCCTTTTGACAACTTTAATACTTGGAATACTTACGCTTTCTTATTGTAAAGGCCTCCAGGAAACCTATCCAGGTATCCACTACATTTTACACAAACACTTACTTAACCCTTCATGGGGGTGTTTTGGTTCTTGATAACCAAAGATAGGAAGGGTACTTCATATCATTAAAAAGAGTGCAGGGAGACCTATAAGCCATGTGTGCTGCCCTAGGAAATCTGGCAAAAAGATAAGCATAGGAAAAAGTATTTCTGAATAGGAAAACTAACATGTATACTCATAAGAGACATTTTACCCCTTTTGACCCACGTCGAGACCTCTCACATAGCCAGCCAGTATTCTACTCTGCACTGATGAGAAGCAAAAACCTTGAACCAGCTGTCTGCAGATGGGAACTTCTTCCTTCTGCAGGATTTATTCTGGCTTGGCTATTATTCCCAGATTATGCCCTTAAGTTTTTTGAAAACCAGGTATTAGTCTATAGGGAGCTACCTTCCAATAGGTGGCGCTAGGAGCAAATTCCTCTTTTTCACCAATGAGGTCTTATTTGTATTCCTTACCCAGAATGCATGGTCTAATAAGTCCCTGTACAGTCTCTCCCTAATTAGAGACATTACCCCTTCTAATGCCCAGAGAAAAATTTTACCCATTGAAATGCTGCATTCTAGAAGAGATTTTTTTCCCTTAGTTTACTCTAAATTAGTCTTATTAGTCTTTTTTCCTTTTTGCATTTTTCTATATTTTTGAATATTCACAAGGTTCACTCGCAAGGTTCAGATCAGAGGACATAGGGAGGTGCGGAAAAATAGCAAACAGTTCATACTCACCATTCCTCATCTTTCTGGAACTCCATCTGGTCTTCTTTCCCGGTGTCTTCTGCCCTCTTCCTCCTGGGTGACATCAGTGGCCCGAGTCGCTACTGGGGCTTGTGATTGGGCCTCAGCAGTCAAGTGGGGTGCATCGACGTCAAGACATTTGTGTCAAAGCATCAGAGTATAATAATGCTTCATTGGTGGCAAATCCCTAAAATCTTTTGCTTGGTCACACCCAAAATTTTTGGAAAATTTATAAACAAACCTGTTTTGTTTATGAGCCCAAAAGCACTATTATTATACTTTGAGGTTTCTTCAAAAATTCAATAAATCCACATTCCATCGATATTTGTGAAGCTTCAGTGTCTAAAAGCAGCAACATCAATACTTGCATAAGTATAAACGCCCATTAAATTTATGGTATTGAGCGGAAACTCCTAGCTATCACATACAATTTGTCCACTCATAAAATAGAATCCTGTCCATCCATCAGCTATAACTTTGAAGAGGTCAAGTCCTGAAAGACAGGAACGGCCTGATGATTTGGATAATCCCTTGAGGATGGCCAGTCTGATACCGACCTCTTGATGTCCCAACATGTCAGCCAACAAGGAAGCTTTGATGAAATTTCCATGATAAGTTGGTCCATTAATGGATCTCAGAAAATGTTCTCATAAATCTCTAAAGCGTTATTGATCCTTAATGATGTTCAACTGATGCCATGAAGGTGCCCGTGAAGTGCCCTGGTGGTGCCCTAATAAATAGTTTATGCTATTCTGACTTCTTTTACCAACCTAATGGCTTGCTGCTGATGTCCTTAGACATTAAAATTCTAACTTTCAATTCATCATCTGAAGAAATGATGACCTATGAATCTTTACTTATGGCTTCAATAATAGGGAATTTCAATTATTCAATAAATGCGGATTACCTTCTGACTCCATGTTACTAGGATATAGTCTGTGCTGACCCAAGTGGCAAATGAGCACCTACTGTTTAAACTGAAAAGGGCAAAGTCAGTCCAGGTCAGTCTTTACTTAAAGGATTTGTCCAATTTTGAAAATCATGCATATAGTTAATCTACATAAAAAGTTGAGAAATTTCATAAATACATTACTTATGAGTTACTTCCTGTTCTATACTCCAGAGCTGCACTCACTATTCTGCTGGTGCAGTCACTGTGTACCTACATTACTTATCCAGTACTGATCCTGAGTTACATCCTGTATTATACTCCAGAGCTGCACTCACTATTCTGCTGGTGCAGTCACTGTGTACATACATTACTTATCCTGTACTGATCCTGAGTTACATCCTGTATTATACTCCAGAGCTGCACTCACTATTCTGCTGGTACAGTCACTGTGTACATACATTACATTACTTATCCTGTACTGATCCTGAGTTATATCCTGTATTATACTCCAGAGCTGCACTCACTATTCTGCTGGTACAGTTACTGTGTACATACATTACATTACTTATCCTTTACTGATCCTGAGTTACATCCTCCAGAGTTGCACTCACTATTCTGCTGGTGCAGACACTGTGTACATACATTACATTACTTATCCTGTATTGATCCTGAGTTACATCCTGTATTATACTCCAGAGCTGCGCTCACTATTCTGCTGGTACAGTCACTGTGGCATATTTATCAATAGAAGCCCAACACTTTTCTGTCTACATTTTCGCCAAAATTTATGGTCCACGGCATTTACGACATATTTATGAACAATATGCACCAGAAAGAACAGAAAAATACAAATGGCTCGACACTTTAGAAAAATGTGCACCAGAATGGGCGTGGTTTAAAAATGTCCAACTTTACGAAACATTTATGAAACTGAAAAGTACGAATATGGTGCAGATTTTCTTGTGCACCGAGTTTAAAATGGTGTAAACTTAGTTGAAGATAAGATTCAATTGAGACAGAATTTTGGCACACGGGCCATGGAGTCAAATTTTTTGGCCAGAATTCTGATGCATGGGAAAGTGAGCCAGAATTTTGGCATGTTGGAAAGTGAGACAGATTTATGAATATGTCTACAACTACAAACATGACAACCAATACATATGATATACTGTATGTTCTGTAGAGTCCAAGACAGAATTCATGGTGTCAAGGTTGGTTAGAAAGTCAAGAAAGTCACTCAGTTATCCGAGAAGACATCATTTAAACCAGGGAAGAACATTAAAGGGATTCTATGATTGGGGAAACATGTTTTTAATTGAAGCAGTGTCGGAATAGCCTTTATAAAGGCTATTCTACTCCTACCTTTACTTTTCTTCTCCTCGTTGCCGTTTGTCCAAAAAAACATTTTATTCTCATATATAAATCATATAAATCATGCTCAGGGGGCATTCCCAGTGTCATCGCCGCAACCCGCCTCCAGCGCTGCTTTTTCACACCCCCTGCATCTTCTTCTGTTCATCTTGCAACTGCTTTCTCCATCGGCCATTTTTCTGAAGTACACTGGTGTAAGAATCTAAACAAAAATGGCCGACGGAGCAGGCTCAGTCGGCTCTGCCTGAACTCAAAGTGGCTCCGGCGGCCATTTTTGTTTAGTTTCTTACACCAGTGTACTCCAGAAAAATGGCCGACGGAGCAAGAAGCAGATGCAAGATGAACAGAAGAAGATGCAGGGGGTGTGAAAAAAGCAGCACTGGTGGCGGTTTGCGGGGATGACGCGAAGTGCTCGGAGCACAGGGGAAACGCCCCCGGTGCTCCCTGAGCATAATTTACATATGAGAATAAAAAATTTTTGGGACAAACGGCAAGGAGAAGAAAAGTAAAGGTAGGAGTAGAATTGCCTTTATAAAGGCTATTCCAATATTGCTTCAGTTAAAAACATGTTTCCCCAATGATAGACTCCCTTTAAACTGTTTTCCGATCTAACAATAAATCGGGGAAGTTAAACAAGACAGAGGGGAAGACAAAGGAAAGGTGAGGGGGAGGGGTAAGTCCGGACCATCTGGACCATCCTACAAGCCCATAGACAATGAAACAAGCCAGCTTTGGGAGCACCACCTCCACGACAAGGGTCTGATGAGATAATTCCCATTTTCAGACCTCTGAGTGGGGATGTGTATGCTTTGTGTATTATTCTGAGTGTCATCTTAGTGTATGTGGTCGACAGCAAGTACTCTAGTATAGGATTCATCGTTGTAGACAGTACAAAGCTGGATAGTGTTAATGTGCCCCATTGTGTAATACATTATATTACTTATCCTGTATTATACTCCAGAGCTGCAGTCACAGTTCTGCTGCTTGTCCCATTGCACTTGATCTTCATCTTGAACAACATGGCGCATTCATTGGACTATCTAAGGACAGTATGATGGTGCGCACCATAATGTGTCCTACAACGCATTGTGGCTCACAAGTTTCCTGCTGACGGACTCCCTCTAATGATAATTTCTACCTTGGATCATTTTGGTAAAGGACCTTTGGATGGTAGGGCAACCAGTGTCAGGTAGCTGCCGCCAAGGCAGACAATATGATAGGCTGCATCCAAAGTAACGTGATGATTATTATCATGTCAAGCGGAGTACCTGAACCTGACTATGACTTCTGTTACTTAGAAACAGGAAAGCAGCCGAGACCTAATGGTGACGAACGCTTCCCTCCTAATTTTCCACTGCCTCTGCACCCTGAGCATCATTGATCGGCCATGCTCAGATGACCAGCAGCCATTGCAATCACATTATTAATGTTATTAGTTCCAATATAAAACACACAACGTAGAACAATTTCCATCAATTTCCTGAGTCGCTGCCTCTTCAGGCAAATCCAGAACAAATCTTCATTTCATGTACTAAATAAATGCACTAAGAAAAAAATAAAATAAAAAATGAAGAGAAAAAAAAAACAGGAATATTTTTAGTTTTCCTGCTGTTCAGTGTGAAGATTTTGTGACAGGAACGTATTGTAACATTATTATCCCGGGTCCCTGGGTGAATTACGTGAATATTTCCATCTGAGGCCGACCGATAGCGTGCGCAATGTAAATCACCTCAATTAGTCAGATATTTGCGGTAGGAGCTGGAGGTAAGCAACGGAGGATTAAAATAAATCAGGCAATTATGGCTATTTTATATTTCCCTTATTGAGAGGAGAGGTTTGCTATAATACATTAATGCCGTGTAAAATGGATAGGAAGCTTTACAGATGCCAAAAGGCGTAGACGAAAAAGGAGCGCGGCATAAATTAGTGCTCGCAGTACTGATTATCATATAAAAAAGACACAAGATAGAAAATTACAGACTTGAAAAATCAGAGGCTGACACTAGTGTTACAAATGAGACGAACCAGCAAAAGTGTACAAATGGCAGGAAATTGCTCCAGCCAAATGTGTCATTATATTGTTATGCTTATTGTTAGATACTTCTGGAAATTTTATGTAGAGCTGCGCACATAATGCTCCAAGCATTGGAGAAAAGTAGATCTGTAGGAAATTAAGTCCTGACAAAGCGCTATGGGTGAGAAGTCACTTAAGGCAATAATAAGGAGGCTTCAAATATGGTGGAATTTTGGTTTTTCTATGTAAAATTCACCCTTGAGTATAGGACACTCCCCCAAGGAACTGTATTAATAGTGAGGGACTCCATTGTCAAGGAGAAGTCACTTGAGGTAATAGGAAGGAGGCTCGAAATATGCTGGGTATACCCACCCATGGGTATAGGACCCCCCTCCCCCAATGGACTCCATTAACAGTGAAGGACTCCATCATCAGTGAGACACAGAGGCGTAGCTAGCAGGGGGGGGGGCAGAGGGGGCGGCTGCCCCGGGCCCACTGACTTTTGGGGCCCACCCCGGGGCCGCCATTAATACATCCTTTATTTCTAACTGGATCGGTGTCTGCAGACACCAATCTAGTTAAAACGCATCCTGCAACTTCACAGTATTGTAAACCGCAAGCTACATGAGGCTTGCAGTTTACAAGTCATCGAGACCACAGAGCGATGTCGTCTTCTCACACAGGCGGCGCGATGACGTCACAACATCGCGCCACCCGCACTCAGACACAGACGTCCTGTGCGTGGACAGGGAGGAAGTGGCGGCGGCTCCATACATCAGCATTGCAGGAGAGTATGATTTTTTTTTTTAGCGCAGTTGTGGGTATATTAATAGTATAAGGGAGAAGGGGGAGGGGGAATTATAACTATAAAGGGAGGATTCATTAGGGGGCATTATGACGATGGGGGGTCATTTATATAAGGGTTATTAGGAGGTATTATTAATACAAGGGGGGAGGTTATTTATATAAGGGGCCATTAGGGGGCATCATTTATATTAGG
The DNA here is from genome assembly GCA_947044405.1 of Leptodactylus fallax. NCBI lineage: Eukaryota > Metazoa > Chordata > Amphibia > Anura > Leptodactylidae > Leptodactylus > Leptodactylus fallax. Next base: position 167,676 of record CAMRHE010000498.1, on the reverse strand, counting down.
AGGCATTATGAACATAAGGGGGCATCATTTATATAAGGGGTCATTAGAGGTGCAGTATTTATGTCAGGGGGAATCAGGGGCATAATATGAGGGTCAATTAATTTAATGAAAGTGGCACTTGGGCTTTATTAAGACTAAGGCCCCACCAAAAAAAGCGCTGCAGGAAAAACCATGGCGGTAACATTGTGGTTTTTCCCGCAGCGCTTTTCACAGAAGGTCTGCAGAGATTTCCCCTGTGGACTTTCTGTTTTCAATACACCTATACAGAAACTGCCGGCGTTTCCATAGGTATGATTGACATGCTGCGATTTCCAAAACGGCGACTGTTTTGGAAATCGCAGTGTGTCTGCTGCACATATTTTTCCGCAATGTGTGGATGGGATTTGCTAGAATGCCACAGTTTTCTGTGGGTTTTTGCCACATGTGGCCCAATCCCATCCCCACTTTGCAGTAAAATACGCGCAGCAGATACGCGCAGCGGATACGCTGCGATTTCCAAAACAGTTGCCGTTTTGTTTGTTTGTTTGTTTGTTTGTTTGTTTGTTTGTTTGAGTTGGAAGGGACCTCAAGGGCCATCGAGTCCAACCCCCTGCAAAAGCAGGAATTCCTAAAACATCCCAGCTATATAGCTATCCAGTTTCCGCTTGAAGATTTCAATTGATGAAGAACTCACCACCTCCCGTGGCAGCCTATTCCACTCTCTCACTACCCTTACTGTTAGAAAGTTTTTCCTAATGTCTAATCTGAATCTCCTTCCCCTTAGTTTCATCCCATTACTTCTCGTGCTTCCTTCTGCTAATGAGAATAGGGTAGATCCCTCTGCACTGTGACAACCTTTCAGATATTTAAATACCGCTATTAAGTCTCCCCTTAGCCTTCTCTTCTGCAAACTAAGCAGTCCCAATTCTTTTAGCCTCTCCTCGTAGGACATGGTTTGTAGACCTTCCACCATTTTGGTTGCTCTTCTCTGGACCTGCTCCAATGAATCGATGTCTTTCTTAAACTGGGGCGCCCAGAACTGTACACAGTATTCCAGGTGTGGTCTGACCAGGGCAGAGTACAGCGGAATAATTACCTCTCTTGATCTAGCTACAATGCTCGTCTTGATACATCCTAGAATTTGGTTAGCCTTTTTAGCCACCGCACCGCACTGTTGACTCATGTTGAGTTTGCGATCTATTATTATGCCCAGATCCTTTTCCCCTGTACTCTCACTTAGTACTATTCCTCCCATACTATATATGCTTCTTGCATTTCTGTTACCCAGATGTAGGACTTTGCATTTGTCCCTGTTGAATACCATTTTGTTCACCTCAGCCCATTGTTCCAGTGTGTCTAAGTCCTTTTGGATGCACTCTCTCTCCTCTCTAGTGTTGGCCATTCCTCCTATCTTTGTATCATCTGCAAATTTTATTAGTTCCCCATTAGCCCCATCATCCAGATCATTTATAAAAATATTAAAAAGTACTGGGCCCAGGACAGAGCCCTGCGGCCCCCCCGCATTTTACTTTCTTCCAGTTTGATGTATAGCCATTTAGAATTACTCGTTGTGCCCGATCATTAAGCCAATTGTGAACCCACCTCACTGATATTTTATCAAAGCCATACTTGATCATTTTTTCAATAAGAATGTTATGTGATACTTTATCAAAGGCCTTACTAAAGTCAAGATATACTATGTCCACTGCATTCCCCTGGTCCAACCATTCAGTGACTTTATTATAGAAGGAAATAAGATTAGTCTGGCAAGATTTATTAGGCATAAAGCCGTGCTGGCTTTGATTAATTAAAGCCTTCCCATCCAGGTACCTAATTAAATGTTCTTTAACGATTTGTTCAAAGATTTTTCCTACTATCGAGGTCAGACTTACCGGCCTATAATTTCCTGGGTCGTCCCTGTTCCCCTTTTTGTAGATGGGGACCACATTTGCCCTTTTCCAATCTAGAGGGACCACTCCTGTCTCCCATGACTTATTAAAGATTATTGCAAGGGGTTCTGTTATTTCCTCTGCTAATTCTTTTAAAACTCTAGGGTGTAAATCATCCGGTCCTGGGGACTTGGTTTCCTTAATCTTAGCTAAATGTTCTCTTACCAAACCTTCACTTATAATCAGCTTGGAGTCCTCATTCCCCTCATCACTATCACCATTAATGTTGATATTTCCATCCATTTCTTGGGAGAAGACGGATACAAAATATGAATTTAGTAACTCCACTTGCTGATCCACCATGTTAACTTTTTCACCCTTTTCGTTCTTTAGGACTCCAATGGTTTCCTTCACTTTTCTTTTGCTCTTAACATATCCCCAAAAACCTTTTACATTACTCTTAACTTCTTTTGCAAGCTTCAATTCGTATTCAGCCTTGGCTTTTTTAATGCTTATCTTGCAGAGTCTGCAAACTGCTGTATACTCTCCCTTAGATATAGCTCCCATCTTCCACTTGTTGTAAGTTTCCTTTTTCTTTTTTAGTAGGTTATGTAATTTTTTGGTCATCCATCCTGGAGTTTTTAGGCGATTCCCTTTTTTCTTCCTTCTAGGTATTGTTAGTTCCTGTGCATTAATGATTTCCCTACGGAAAATTTCCCACCCCTCATGTGCATTTTTGTGCTTAAGTAATTTTCGCCATGGAATTCTACTAACCCTTACCTTTAGGCCCCTAAAATCTGCCCTACTAAAATTGAGTCTTCTAGTCTTTGTCTTCTCAGGTCTTCTTCTTCTTACAACCCCAAACTCGAGTATAGCATGGTCGCTGAATCCCAATGTCCCTGCTACCCTTAATTCCTTAACCATGTCCTCCTTATTAGTTAAAACTAGGTCCAGAATGGATGTTCCTCTTGTGTTTTCTTCTACTAACTGGGCAATGAAATTGTCTGCTAGAGAGGATAAAAATTTGATAGAGCTTTTACTCGTAGCTGTGTGAGTTTCCCAATGAATATCTGGGTAATTAAAGTCTCCCATGATAACAATTTCAAATTTCTTCGAAAGCGTGGTCATTTGCTGTGAAAAAATCTCATCCCTGTCTTCTGTCTGTCCTGGTTTTGGAAATCGCAGCATGTCAATTATACCTATGGAAACGCCGGCGGTTTCCCTACAGATATAATTGAAGCAGAAAGTCCACAGAGGAAAACTGCAAACATTCTGTGCAAAATGCTGCAGGAAAAACCGTGATGCGTTGCCGCTGCAGTTTTTCCCACAGCTGTTTTTTTCTGCGGGACGCCACGTGGGGCCTTAAGGCGTTTCCAGCTCATTTTTATTGATGATCTATCCTCAGAATAAATCATCAATAAGAGATAAGAGAATCCCCACTGATCAGCTGTATGGAGGGGCTATGGCGCCTGTTTATATCACACGCTGTCTGTTTATAGTGACCGTGTGATGTAATTCCAGCCTTGTCACATAGACGTGTATAGGACGAGGCTGTAGTTACATGACATGGCCGCTATGAGATGAATGACACTATGTAAACAGAGAAGCGGTCACGGCGCTTACACAGGTACCACGGTTTATTCAAACAGCTGATCCTCGGGGTCCCGGGTATTGGAACCCCAATAATTTTTTTTTCCCTTTTTTTTTTTTTTCTTTGTAATTAGGAAACACCTGGGACATTATTAATAAGGGAAACTATTTAAAGGGGTGCACAGGGAAGTTATTAATTTAAAGATGCACTTGTGGTTATTATTCATTATGGGGGGTTATATTATATATTTTATAATTGGGGTAACAGCAGGATGGGGGCTTTGTGTAGGTGAGGACAATGTGGGTCGGGTGCCTGGAAAAGTGAGGAGCCAAAGATGTCTGTGTTGCAAACTTTACAGAGACTGGAAGAAGTGGTCATGGCCGTCCAGATGGAAGAGATGGGGAATGTGAACAATTAGTCCAGAGACGTCACCTGTAAGTCACTAAATGTTACTGCCCTGTATTCACCTAAATCATCTGCAGAGCCCTGTGTAGAGCCGCTATATACCACTATACGCTCACCGTATACTCATAGAATCGGTATACGAACATGTGCAAGTTGGGGGCCCACTTGGACATGTTCGCCCCCCCCCCCCGTGCTGAACCCCTAGCTACGCCTCTGGTGAGACATCATCTGAAGCAATAGTAGGGAAGCTTAAAATATACTGAAAATGTTGTCGTTCTGTGGAAAACCCACCCATGAGTATAGGACACATCCCTGAGTGACTACATTATCAGTGAGGGACTCCGTTATCAGGGAGATATTACTTGAGGTCATAGTAAGAAGGATTGTATTATGGTAAAATTTTATTCTTCTATGTAAAATTCATCCCTGAGAAGAGGACACACCCCTGAGGAACTGAATTAATAGTGAGGGACTCCATTATCAGTGAGAAGTCACTTGACATAATAGTAAGGAGACTTGAAATATGATGGAATCCATTAATAGTAAGGACTCCATCATCAGTGAGGCATCACCTAAGGAAATAGTAAGAAGGTTTAAAATATTGTGAAAACTTTGTTCTTCTATGGAAAACCCATCCGAGTATAGAACACACCCCTGAGAAACTCCTTTAACAGTGAGGGAGTCCATTGTTAGTGAAATGTCACTTAAGATAAAAGTATGAAATCTTGAAATATGGTGACATTTTTGCTCTTCTTTGCAAAATTCACCCATGAGTATAGGACACACCCCTGAGGGACTTCATTAACACTGCCTTTAGAGTTTCCTCTGTAAACCATGCCTGAAAGGTCTGCAACTATTAGGAATCTCCATATCCGTGCTCTTACCTCTCTATCATTCCCTTCAGTATAACATTGCTCATAGCTCTTACTTTAAGGTTGCTACAAGTAAAACTCTAACTGAGTCTGCTCAGCCACTCAGACCTATAAGATGCAGAACCAATCAAATCCAATCCAGGCAGGATATTGAAACCTAGCACTGAGACTTATCACCTGCCTGTGGTTAAGTTAGTTTTCTGGCTCTGTGTTGTCAGATTTTGTCCCCTGGTTATCCTATCTGCTGATTTGGCTTCATCTATGACCTCCTGGACTCAACCCTGGCCTTGACTCTGGTATTCCTCTGCTGACATTTTGGATATTATGTACCCCTCTGCATTTTACCCCAGCTTGTGGTTTACTTTCTATGTTTGATATAGGGTTCCTGGTTTGGTCTTTAGTCTAGAAGTGCACCTATTTTCTAGTACCTTTTCCTGGGGTTGCAACCTGGGTCCCGAAGCAGCCAAGTCCGTCCTGCCTTATAAAGAGCTCTGGTGAAAAGCCTGGTTTAACTCTGCTATCACTACTCAGGTCATTGTGCCTAGGTTTGCACCTTGGGCAAGAGCTCAGTCCTCTTACCCTGTCTCTGGAAACTTGATCTTGGTCTGTCTCTAGCCTGACTTCCCAGTCAGGCAGCATGTCCCTCCTCTCTGCATGTGAACTAACTGTGTACTTCCCCAGTGATCAAGTGGGTCTACCTCTGGCCTGTCTCACCCTGGGCCCCAGCAACTGGCTGATCTTCAAGGTCTGTAAGATCACTGCTATCTAGTGGACCACGGTTGAACCCTCCTTACTACATGTCCACCCTTAAAGAGTACTAGTAGAGTGACTCCAACAATCAGTATAGGACCACACTTCAAAGATTATTCTGTCAAATGTGAGGTTTTTATTGTATAGAATTCAAATGCAATGCCAAACAGACTAAGACAATTCACCACTACGTTATAGGTATAAACATGCAACGTTTCAGGGATTTTAACCCTTCATTGGGCATATGAAGAGTAGGACAACAGGAAAATGGAGAGACCTATGTTGTCTTTTTTTAAATAATTTAAATAAACAATGTGGGATTCCCCCTCTATTTTTCATAACCAGAATAACAAAGGGGCTTCAGCTTAGCTTTATCAGGATAGAAAGGCTTACTAGTTTTGGGCATTCCCAGCCAAATACCAGGCCGTAGCTTCCTGTATACCCGACCATCACTATATTATTGAGGTACTTGATTCTAACCAGCTCTCCCTGGTACCATTGGTGGCAGTGGGTGTCAAGGTAATAACTGGGGTTAAGTAGCAGCATTTTTACAGGCTAATAGCAAGGTCAGTCTTAGTAATGGATACTGTCAATCAGACAGTGGCTATTGCAAAGACTGCAAAGAAATCTTAAAAAAAAAACACAAAGATAATAAAAACTAATCCACGCAACCCTTGCTGACCATTTTATTTAAAATAAAAATGTAAAATAAAATAATGATCATTGACAGAGTCCATTAAAACCAGAGTCCAAACGATAATGCAAAACGAGAACGACAAAAACACAAAAAAGACAACCTTGTGAAAAATTTTAAAAAAATGATACTTACAGTCATCTCCTGTCTTCTTCTGTAATTGAATAGAGACCAGAATTCAATTAACTCAACTTCCCATTGTGGCAGAGGGATCCTGGAGATTAGCTTGAATTATTAATAGTTATTCTGTATTCTGACCCATCTGAGAGATTCTCTATGACAGAATAAACTAGTGCAGGGACTCCTAAAGCTACATAAGAGTCCTTGCATTAGCATTAGCTGGGGTTACTCCTGGTCATATTGAAAGAAGGTCCATGACTCACTGTTAATGTGACTGAGAATAACCTGATCATCACATTAAAGTGTTTAAGTAGGGATAGGGGTCGGGAGGAGGTAGGAACTGTTGGCAATTCCTGAATTACTGGGCAACTCCTGCAATGTAAATGAATGGAGGGACCACCCAGCTATTGAAATGAATAGCGGGCAGCAAGACTTAAAATCACAGGCAGATCACACTTGCATGATCCAGCTTGAGAATATTAATTCTGCTACATCTATACCTTCCAACTGTCCCAGGTTCAGTGGGACAGTCCCAGATTTCTGGGGGAAGGATGTTCCAATTTGAACTCTATCTGTATCCTCATTTTAAGTCAAGTACAACTGAAGGAAGCAGGCAAGATAATTACTTTTTTTTTTTTGCATTTACTGTGGGGACCACAAGGTGCCAATTATACTGCGTGAGGGGCACTGAGTTATTATACCATGTGATGGCCACTGGTGGACAGTATACTGTTTGGTGATCTTTGGTGGATGTTATAGTGTGTAGGGCCAGAAGGGGGCATGATCCTTTGTGGGGACAACTGTAGGGCCATCCTTGGGCAGGATACTGTGTGGAGGTCACAAGGAGGTATTATAGCATGTGGGGACACAAAGGAACTTGGTAGGGTTAGGTGGGTTCAAATGACCCTGAGTCAGGTTAGAGGCATGGTTTATCAAACTTAAATTCGTCAATGTTTCTGTCCTCCGAAAATAGGGAGGCATGCTGTTTGTCTGTCTGTCTGTGTATGTGCCTGTCTATTTGTGTATGTCTGTCTGTGTGGGTGCCTGTCTGTGTGTCTATCTGAGGGCCTGTCCACCCATGCATGTCTGTCAAAGACTTGGAATTGGACCTTTGTGATACTTTTTTTTTTGTTTTTATCTGTCTTTTTGTCCTGCTGAAATGGGAACTCTTGTGTCTGCAGGCATTTCTTTTGTCTACACAAGAGAGAAATTACTTCAGCTTAGAGTCACAACAACAGGGCTGCATACCATTTGCCCACCCATCCCCCAAGAACTCTGGAGAAAGAAAAAGCGGGGGAGGGGCTGCAGAGCAGGAACTCTTCAGAGGATTAAAAAGAGGCGTTACCGACCAACTGTTCCCTCCATCATTATGGGCAATGTGAGATCTCTTGCAAACAAGATGGATGAACTAACAGCGCTCACCAGGCATCATCAGGAGTTTCGGGTGTGCAGCATGATGCTACTTACAGAGACTTGGCTCACTGAAGTTACTCCTGACTCTCTGGTCTCCTTGGATGGTTTTAAACTCCTTCGGGCAGACAGGACAAGGGAGAGCGGTAAGAGGAAAGGAGGGGGGCTGGCAATGTTTGTGAATAATAGATGGTGCAATCCTAGGCACATTGTGATTAAGGAGCAAACTTGCTGTAAGGACATTGAACTATTAGCTGTGAGCATGAGACCTTTCTATCTACCAAGGGAACTATCGCATGTCATCGTGATAGCTGCATATGTCCCCCCTCTGCGAAAGCTGACGCTGCCTGCGAGGTCCTACAAGCCACGCTGAGCCAGTTACAGTCTCAGCACCCCCAGACCCTCCTTCTTGTGTCTGGCGATTTCAAACACGCCTCTCCATCATCCACACTTCCCAGTTTCACACAGTATGTAACCTGCCACACAAGAGACAACAAAACACTGGACTTGTTCTTTGCCAACATGAGGGAGGCATATAACTCATCAGCCCTACCGCCCCTGGGAAGATCGGATCACAACCTAGTACATCTCCGACCTGTGTACAAGCCACTTGTACGTAGAGAACCAGCTGTCACCCGCACAGTGAGGATATGGTCCGAGGAGAGTGATGAGGCTCTGAGGGATTGTTTTGACACAACCGCATGGGAAGTTTTGCAGGATTCGTATGGAGAAGATATAGAAGGACTCACACACTGCATAACGGACTACATTAATTTTTGTGTGGACAACACAGTACCCACAAAAGTGGTGAGGTGCTTCTCCAATAACAAACCATGGATTAACTCTGATATAAAAACACTACTTAAGGAGAAAAAGATGGCATTCAGGACAAGAGATAAGGAGGGGTTGAGGGAAGTACAAAAGGAGCTGAGGCATCTAATCAGGCAAGGAAAAGCCAGTTATAAGGAAAAAATGGAAAAGCAAATGGAAAGAAAAGACATAAGGGGGGGTCTGGGAGGGGCTTAAGTCAATTTCGGGTCATAAACAGTCTGTCTGCCAGATTGAGGCAGATGTTAACTGGCTTAATGAACTAAACCTATTCTTCAACAGATTTGATCACACACCAGCTCCTCCCACCCCAGCATGTCCTTCAGCTCCCCTCACCACAATGACTTCACCCTATTCACCCCATGTGGCTACTTCCCAACAGACCAGTAAATCCAGAAATCTGTCTTTATCTGACCACAGTCTGACCTTCACACGGGCCCAGGTGAGGAAGGAGATGAAAAAGATCAAGGCGAGGAAAGCCGCAGGGCCAGATGACATCAGTGCAAGGCTAATTAAGACTTGTGGGGACCAGCTGTGTGGTATAATTACATATATGTATAATATGAGCCTGAGGCAGGAAATAGTCCCTGAATTATGGAAATCTTCTTGTGTGGTACCAGTTCCAAAGAAACCTCACCCTATGGACCTCAACGACTACAGACCTGTAGCACTGACATCCCACTTGATGAAGATCTTAGAGATATTGGTTCTCACACATCTTCGCCCTCTAGTGAGCCCCGCTATGGACCCTCTCCAGTTTGCTTATCGACCAGGCATTGGGGTAGATGATGCCATCATCCACCTTCTGCACAGGGCTCTGTCTCACCTGGAGAAACCAGGGAACACGGTGAGAATAATGTTCTTTGATTTCTCCAGTGCTTTTAACACCATACAGCCCAGGTTATTGAGGGACAAGCTGGGCCTTGCTGGAGTGGACCACCACCTCTCCAACTGGATCCTAGACTACCTCACAAATCGACCTCAATACGTGAGAGCCCAAGACTGTGTGTCAGGTACCGTTATCTGTAATACGGGGGTACCTCAGGGTACGGTTCTTGCCCCTTTCCTCTTCACACTGTACACTGCTGATTTTAGGTGCAACTCATCCAGCTGCTACCTACAGAAGTATTCTGACGACTCTGCAATAGTAGGCCTCATCACAGACGATGATGACAGGGAGTACAGAGAACTGAACTAGGTTTTTTGTGGACTGGTGCCACCAGAACCACCTGAAGATTAACGCGGGGAAGACCAAGGAGATGGTGGTGGACTTCCGTAAAGGCAGATGCCCTCCAAAACCAGTGGACATCCTGGGGACGGGCATCGAGATTGTGAACACCTATAAGTACCTGGGTTTGCTCCTTAATAATAAGCTGGACTGGGCAGATCATATGGAGGCCCTGTACAGGAAGGGCCACAGCAGGCTCTACCTGCTTAGGAAGCTGAGAGCCTTTGGAATCCGGGGGGCACTTCTTAGGACTTTCTTCAACTCGGTAGTGGCATCAGCCATCTTCTTTGGAGTGGCCTGCTGGGGGAGCAGTATATCAACCAGGGACAGAAATAAACTTGACAAGCTGATTAGAAGGGCCAGCTCTGTCCTGGAGAGCCCACTGGACCCAGTGCAGGTGGTAGGTGACAGAAGGATACTGTCCGTGGTGAGCTCCATGCGGGAGAAGAAGTCCCATCCCATGCATGAGACTGTGATTGCGCTGGGCAGTACTGTCAGTGACCGACTGCTCCACCCTAGGTGTGAGAAGGAGCGCTATCGGAAGTCTTTCCTCCCCACCGCGGTTAGGCTGTACAACCAACACCGACCTAAGCGGAGATCATTACACACAGAGAACTGAAATATCTCTCTGCCTGCTAAATCCCCCCCCCCCCTCTGCTACGTCCTATCTGTCTGTCTGCTATTAATGTAATGCCTCTCACCTTGGAACATTCCTGTACATGTTGTATTTGTATTTGTATCTGCTTATCTTATCTTATCTTTGCTGCTGTAACACACTGAATTTCCCCATTGTGGGACTATTAAAGGACTATTATTATTATTATTATTATTATTATTATTATTGGTTTGCATGTCTGTGAATGTATCCTATAGTCATCCTATGAATTGGCACAGTACCGCCTCTCTTATCCTGCGTATATGGGCATTACACAGCATCACTACTCTTATACGATGTATCTGGGCATTGTCCAGTGTCTTTCCTTTTATCCTGGAAATCAGGCAAAGTATATATATATATATATATATATATATATATATATAATATATATAATATGTACAGTACAGACCAAAAGTTTGGACACACCTTCTCATTCCAAGAGTTTTCTGTATTTTCATGACTATAAAAATTGTAGATTCACCCTGAAGGCATCAAAACTATGAATTAACACATGTGGAATTATGTACTTAACAAAAAAGTGTGAAACGACTGAAAATATGTCTTATATTCTAGGTTCTTCAAAGTAGCCACCTTTTGCTTTGATTACTGCTTTGCACACTCTTGGCATTCTCTTGATCACCTTCAAGAGGTAGTCACCTGAAATGGTTTTCACTTCACAGGTGTGCCCTGTCAGGTTTAATAAGTGGGATTTCTTGCCTTATAAATGGGGTTGGGACCATCAGTTGTGTTGCTCAGAAGTCAGGTGGATACACAGCTGATAGTCCTACTGAATGGAGTGTTAGAATTTGTATTATGGCAAGAAAAAAAGCAGCTAAGTAAAGAAAAAAACGAGTGGCCATCATTACTTTAAGAAATGAAGGTCAGTCAGTCCGAAAAATTGGGAAAACTTTGAAAGTGTCCCCAAGTGCAGTGGCCAAAACCATCAAGCGCTACAAAGAAACTGGCTCACATGAGGACCACCCCAGGAAAGGAAGACCAAGAGTCACCTCTGCTGCGGAGGATAAGTTCATCCCAGTCACCAGCCTCAGAAATCGCAGGTTAACAGCAGCTCAGATTAGAGACCAGGTCAATGCCACACAGAGTTCTAGCAGCAGACACATCTCTACAACAACTGTTAAGAGGAGACTGTGTGCATCAGGCCTTCATGGTAAAATAGCTGCTAGGAAACCACTGCTAAGGACAGGCAACAAGCAGAAGAGACTGTTTAGGCTAAAGAACACAAGGAATGGACATTAGACCTGTGGAAATCTGTGCTTTGGTCTGATGAGTCCAAATTTGAGATCTTTGGTTCCAACCACCGTGTCTTTGTGCGACGCAGAAAAGGTGAAGGAATGGACTCTACATGCCTGGTTCCCACCGTGAAGCATGGAGGAGGAGGTGTGATGGTGTGGGGGTGCTTTGCTGGTGACACTGTTGGGGATTTATTCAAAATTGAAGGAATACTGAACCAGCATGGTTACCACAGCATCTTGCAGCGGCATGCTATTCCATGCGGTTTGCGTTTAGTTGGACCATCATTTTATTTTTCAACAGGACAATGACCCCAAACACACCTCCAGACTGTGTAAGGGCTATTTGACCAAGAAGGAGAGTGATGGGGTGCTACGCCAGATGACCTGGCCTCCACAGTCACCAGACCTGAACCCAATCGAGATGGTTTGGGGTGAGCTGGACCGCAGAGTGAAGGCAAAAGGGCCAAACAAGTGCTAAGCATCTCTGGGAACTCCTTCAAGACTGTTGGAAGACCATTTCAGGTGACTACCTCTTGAAGCTCATCAAGAGAATGCCAAGAGTGTGCAAAGCAGTAATCAAAGCAAAAGGTGGCTACTTTGAAGAACCTAGAATATAAGACATATTTTCAGTTGTTTCACACTTTTTTGTTAAGTATATAATTCCACATGTGTTAATTCATAGTTTTGATGCCTTCAGTGTGAATCTACAATTTTTATAGTCATGAAAATACAGAAAACTCTTGGAATGAGAAGGTGTGTCCAAACTTTTGGTCTGTACTGTATATGTATAGGCACTGCACAGTACCACCTCTCCTAAGTTGGTTCCACACCACCGTCTTTAGATTTGTTGTTCTGCTCTGTCAGAGGATCAGAACAATAGACATAAAATGCCATATAGATAGATACAAACAATAGACTTTCCATATCCATCATCATTGACTTCTTTTGTCTTTTTTGATGGATAAGAACACTGCATTTCTGTTTAAACAAATTGAATAATAATAATAATAATAATACATTTTATGTATATAGCGCCAACATATTCCGCAGCACTGTACAATTTGTAAGGTTCAAGTACAGACAAAAAAGATACATTACAGAGAAATAGTCAATTCACACACTGGGACTGAGGGCCCTGCTCTCAAGAGCTTGCAATCTATGAGGTAGAGGGGGTGACACAGGAGGCAGCAGGGGCGGCATCGGAGGTAGCATTGCTTATACAATGGTCAGATAATTTTGTGATAGAGGTTACTGTCATTACACATATATAAAGCTGTATGAGCCATCACCAGTCGTGTCCTATAACGTGCAGATGGTAAGTCATGCCATGTATAAGTGCACTTTGTTTAATATGCATTTAGTTGAATATGAACACTGGAAAACCAAAGGATTGCCAATTTTATCTATGCAGTAACTTTGGTTCTGGTACTGTATCCAGGCAATAAGTGTCATGTCATTCTAAAACCTTTAGACAGGTGGGGGCACAATCTTTATACTGCTCAGGGCTCATGGCAGCCTTAATCTCCCCATGGCCGGACCCCCATTGTAATGTCAAACTGAAAACCATGATGGATCTGCCAATGATCTGCAGATAAATATCTTGTGCGTGTGACCAGAGTTAGGGTTCTGGAGTCATATCCACCAAGGCCACTATCTCCTTGGGGATTGATTGTTCTTCAGATAAAGGCGAGAATACTTGATTGGTCCTATACCAATCCTCCATTAACCCATTAACAGCATATTGCCCACAACCCAACTCCATAGTAAAGTCTTGGAATAGCCCAGTAGTCATTCTTGCCAGCTTTTGGAGACTTTTTCCAGGAAAAATGGGTTAGTGACACATGAATTTTTTTCTGAACACGTCCCCTGTTTACATGTCATTCTCTATGTTTACAGGTGAAAAAACCTGGACAAAACAGTCTATAATTTACCCATTAAGATGCCAGGTTCCCTAACTCTACCCATGTCCCATTTGGCCTTACCCAGTCTCTTTACCCCCATACAATAATAATGCCCTTTCTTATGTAACACACAATATAATTCCCCTCTTAGTGTCCCTTACACAGTATAATGCCCCCTTAGTTTCACTCACACTGTATAATGCCACCTTAATGGTCTCCATAGTATAATGCCCCCTTGTGGCTCCCACACAGTATAATGCCCCTCTAGTGGCCCTCACAGTGTAATGTCCTCTTGTGGTCCCCCACAGTATGATGCCTCAAACTGTATCATGCCCCTTAGTTGCCTTCACCACATAAACCCTCCTTTCCCCCCCACACAATATAATACCCCTTATTGGCTTCCACCAAGTATAACGACCTCTTGTGGACCCCCACATACTATAACACCCCTTTAACAAGGGGACTGGTATTTTTGTTCATAGATTTACAGGCGGAATAACAAAGGAATGTCACAAAGTAAAATTCTAAGAAAACATGCTCTAGAATTAAATAGAATTGTTTTGGAATACAAATACTTGGATAAAACAGGGATGTCAGGAGAGATGATAAGTCCCTTTAAATAGGGTTATTCTGGGGAAAGAAAGTTAACCCCTGTTCAGTGGCGTTATATCTGACAATCCCATAGAATAAAAGCACCTGGCGTACATTATATTATCTTGCCAATACAGTATTTCTGGAGGTCCCTTTAATAGTACTTGAGCAATCATAGTCTTTTATACAGTATTGATCAGAATAGGGATTATATTTCTCTGCTATAGCCAAAGTAACTGTAAAAGAACGCTGCCCCTAGTGGTGGATCAGAAAGTTTTTTGTTTTTCTTAATTGTTTTTCATTGAAACTGCCATTATTACTCTTAAATACAGATTTCAATTACACAGTACTAGTAGAAGGAAGCCGCGTGTAAATTTATAGGCTGGCAATTACCCCTTACTATGCCGTTATATTAAACAAATTTCAAGCAATATTAGACTCTCCATTTCTGCCTGGGCAGTCATGTATTGAATATTTTGTCACCGCGTGTCAAGGCTTTCAACTGCAAGCAATCCAGTAAGATTTGTAGGATTTTGTTTTTGTTTTTTTTTTTCTATTTTTTTTTTTAAACCATGCTGTAATGTGTTGGGATGACCACTAGATGGCACAGTATCACAATACATTGGTATGAATGGCAGCATTTAGCTCTGCCAGAGAAGGTAATTCTGTGCAATTACAGTGACAAAAACACTACTAGACAAGATATATTAATAGGAATTTAGCCTGAGCGACGGCAACTTAACCCTTCTGCTGCCACATTATGCTATCCCTTTTTTTTTTTTTACCAATGCATGAGTAGGTGAGGTTATATAGGGACAATGATATACAACGTTATATGACCTCACTCAGCCTATGGAGGAAACATAGCAACAAAGCCTAGAAACAACATACCTCGATATGAAAACCCACGCAGCAAGGCACATAAAAGGCCATAGTGTATATGGTTCAGTTCCTTCCCCAAACAGCGCCACTTTTGTTTATGGGTTATGTCTGGTATTGCAGCTTAGCTCTGTTCAAGTGAATGCAGTTCAGCTGCAATACCGGACACAGCCTATGAACAGGGGTGGCACTATTTCTGTAAAGAACATATATTTTTCTAATCTTGTACATCCCCTAACAGCATTGTTTCCATCAAAGTCAGAAATACTGCCATAAATACGTATGATGTAAGCGTCCTCAGTAGCGCCTGACAGTCGCCTTTCAGACTCGAGAGCTCTGCAGGGAGATAGGAAAGGCTTCAATATTTAAGGAGATTACCAGAAAATCTAAGAATATACAGTAGTCAGTGGAGTCCTATGGCACCTGCAGAAAATGTGGTATGGGTCCTCCTAACCGTCCCTATGCTGAATTCTTGATA
Source organism: Leptodactylus fallax (assembly GCA_947044405.1). NCBI lineage: Eukaryota > Metazoa > Chordata > Amphibia > Anura > Leptodactylidae > Leptodactylus > Leptodactylus fallax. The sequence goes on along the minus strand of CAMRHE010000498.1, from coordinate 152,150 downwards.
GTGTTGGTTATAGGAGGAGTTGCAGCTGTATCCTATAGACTTGAATGGGACTGTACCCACAACCACTGTAATTAAGACTATGCTGAGTAAACAGCAAAGTGTCCAGCATATAAACAATACTAGGAGCTGCGTACTCTGGGAGACAGCTGATCTGTAGGGGGCCCAACAGTTGGACCCCCCCTCCATCTCAAATTAATGGTCTATCCTAATGGTAGGCTATCAGTTTTTATAAGGGGTTCCTTGTTATCGATGAGCTCTATCTAGGATAGGTTATCAATAAGAGATCAGTGGGATTCTGACACCTAGGACCCCTGCTTGCCAGTTGTTCTGAGGGACTGTGGCACTAGTGTGAGCACCATGACCCCTTCACTATTTCATTACATGCTGTCTGCTTTATAATGACCATGCAATGTAGCCTTGTCCCATTCTTTTCTATGGGACAAGACTATTTACATCCCATGGTCACTATAAAAAAGGTTGCATGGGATGTCAGTCAAGGGGTCACTGCGCTCACACGAGTGTCACAGCCCCATCAAACAGCTAATCAGTGGGTGTCCCAGGTGTTGGACCCCCACTTATTGGTGACCCATCCTGAACATCAATTACATGGAACTGGACATCCCCTTTAAAATTGGTGCCAACATGAGCATGAGAACTTTCTCCCCTCACTCCACCAGTCAAGAAAAGACTGAGATACAGAGGAGATGAATACAATGATGAAGTAGGGAGTCGTCCGAAATTATACTATGGGCACACCAGGAGAGGGACTTTTTACTGTGGGGGCAGCTGGATGGGGAATGTATACTGTGGGTGCACCAGTAGACCTACTTTATACTATGGGGTCAACTGGAGAGGAACATTAAAATGTGGGGGCATGCTCTGTCAGGGCCACTATAGGGGCATTATACTGTGTGGGGGCACAAAGAGATATGAATGGGAGTGGACGGAGCCATAGTGGAAGTGGGTGGAGCTGGAGGGGGTCTTACTTTACCTAAATTTGCCGTTACACACCTAACACACCGCCCATTCTGTCCCTCTTTCAGTCCTTCATCAACATGAATGGCTGTTCTAAATAATGGTAAGAAGTTTTCTGCTTAACAGCACACCTTGTGGTCAAGGCAATGTATTGCAAAGAACACACAGGTAGACAAAATTGTTGGTACCCCTCGTTTAATGAAAGAAAAACCCACAATGGTCACAGAAATAACTTGAATCTGACAAAAGTAATTTGCCAAACTACATGTTGACAAGCCACAAAGCTTCTGGGGGAATGTCCTATGGACAGATGAGACAAAAATCTAAATTTTTGGCAAGGCACATCAGCTCTATGTTCACAGACGGAAAAATGAAGCATATCCTGAAAAGAACACTGTCCTTACTGTGAAACATGGAGGAGGCTCTGTTATGTTCTGGGGCTGCTTTGCTGCATCTGGCACAGGGTGTCTTGAATCTGTGCAGGGTACAATGAAATCTCAAGACTATCAAGGGATTCTAGAGAGAAATGTGCTGCCCAGTGTCAGAAAGCTTGGTCTCAGTCGCAGGTCATGGGTCTTGCAACAAGATAATGACCCAGAACACAGCTAAAAACACCCAAGAATGTACTAAATATGCGTGACAAAAGTGACACATTACTTAAGGGACATTATCTGTGTAGGGCAATGCTGTCTTGTTGACCTGTTCTTGTAATGTATGTTTTATATTTTCCTCCTGAAAAATGAGCGCTGCATTGTGATTGGTTGCAATGAGCAACTACGACAACTTTGCTTTCAGACCATCTGCCCAAGATTTGGATCTCTACCTCAAAAAGGACCCCACTGAGGCGAAGCTTGAGGCTCCTGGGCCCCTGTGAAAAAGCTATAACAAGACCCCCACTTACCACGTGCTATCTATAATACTGGTGTCGTCTTTTTTTCTACATTTTGCTACAAGTATGTTACGTCATAGAAATCTATGCTATATATGTTCCATTTTGCTGTGTGATTCCAGGTACATCACTTTGCAGCATCCCAGTGGACACTGCTATATTGTTTCTTCTGTTTTATGTTGCTTTATATTTTATATGTACAGCATCTGTATATATATATTATATATATATTGTTTTGTTCCCCCTTTTCGGATCCTTCCACTGTGTCCTGGCACCCCTTCCATTTGAAGAGGTTTGATTTATTCCCAGCCAGTCACTTGCCTAGGCTAAGGGTTGGAGACTTGAAGTCTCCAGGAATGATCAGTTTTAGTCAGTGACTTCTATAGACCACCAGCTAAGCGACCATTGCTGCCCATGAGGGAAGATAAGTGACGCTCCTGGGAGTTCATTTACTGCAGCGCCCATTGCCATAGTGCGAGAGGCAGTGGATAGTCATCACAGGAGCGGAGAAAAGGCCCCACATCACCATTCTAATTCTGGGCATCCCTCATCCCAGCCTAATTCTGGATCCAGCCACCACAGTAGATCTCCATCACTACAACTGCCATGGGGAACCTACACGTGTTCTTTATTACCTCAGTAAAGTTACATCTTGGCTCACCTGAGTCATTTCTGCGGTTACCATCAGGGCCCTTCCAAGCACCATCACATGGCTCAGGGAAAGAGAGGACCCCGGGGAAAACTACAACCATCTTCAGCCTAGAAATACCTTGTCCAGGATGCCGCTGTATAGCTACAGTATTACAAAAGACAGAGGGGTGACCTGCAGCTCCAGGGCCCCAATGCAAATTCTATAATGGGGCCCATTACCTATTTTGTGCCATAGGGAATAGTGGTATATTTTATGTGGCATAGGACCTTTGGGGTCCCCTCAGGGTCCAGTAGAAACTGTCACCTCTGCACCCCTATAGCTACCCCCCTGAAAAAGATGAGGATTCGCCAACAAGTGGTGTGAGTTTTGCGTTCTTCTGTAACCATATATGTAAACCTCTCCCAATTTTGCTTGATTTGTCGCAACATCTGTTAGATATGGACGAATTGGTTCACAACTAACTGGATTCGACTCGAATATTCTAAATTGTTCGTTTTTTAACGGAATGGAGCAATTTGGAATTTGGCCGGTAAATTATTGTACTCTGGGTTCTCTTTAGACCTCAGAATATAATAGGCGGAGGCTCAGGGAGGAGTAAAAAACTAAAAGAAATTCATACTCAACTTCTCTTACCTCTTCTGGACTGCCTTATGGCGTCCAACACTCTCCTGATGATGTCATGCGCCTGGGGTCACCACTGAGGCCTGTGATTGAGCCGCCAGCGGTGACATGGGCACGCCGAGCATTTTGACATCATAATGCTTGGCGTGCCCATGTCCCCATTGAATCCAGATGGCGACAGAGAAGAGCGCCAGACGCCGCGAGGAGGAAGACGCAGAGTGCCGGATGCCGCAAGATGGCCGAGAAGAGGTAACAGAAGGTGAGTGTAAATTATTTTTTTGATTTTTGTCACCTCCCCTGTGCTTCCACCTATAATACTCTGACGTCTGAAGAGATCGCAGAGTATAATAATTTACCAGCCCCGGTTCTGGGGGTTCAGTTCATCCGATGAAACAAATCTTCTGGGGTTCCCTCATCTTTAGTCTCTGCTTGCATCTGGCCAACACTTGGATCACGATCTAAATTATTTACACCATGTGCAGGGTAACACACCCAGTATCAGGGTAAAATTGGGCACCATTACAACCATGTTGTCCCATCTCTGGGATTTCCATTCCTAAACTGCAGGGGGCAGTATTGTGGCAGATACTGTATGCCGTCCTCCCCCAATAAGCATTCAGGCAGCAGAAAAGCTACTATCACCCCTGCATGCACACCATATAAATCATAATCTTGAGTCTATATTCTTTTCTTGCTCATTATATAGTCATTGAAACACATTTTCTTCATTAAATTACGTATAATTAAACTTTTTGCTTGTGTTTCAGAGGAATAAAAGGCGTAATTGTGATGAATGCATATAGGTAATATAATAATGGATCTCGGCTGTTCTGGACCTCCGCAGTGACTGCTACATCGTACTGTACAATCTCTGTATAGTATTGTAATAAGAATCCGTGAGAGTATTATATTATATGTTATACTGTGATTAATCTGTCCATGAGAAGTGCGGCAAGGGCTCAATTCCACTGCGGCGCCTCCACAGGGGTAAGTAAGCATTACACAGTATTCATTAAAACAGTGGGAGGGCATGTATGTTGATGAATAGATACAGTAGATAGGAAATGGATAATACATAGAAGGTCAACAGATAGATCGAGAGATAGACAGGAAATAAATAAATATATTGATACATGGATGATAGATAAATAGATAGATAGATAAGAAAAAGATAAATGAATGATGATAGACAGACAGATACAAGTCCAGCCTCTTTGAAAGCTATGGTTTTACATATCAGAGCTAAAAAAAAAAAAAAAAAAAGGTAAATATGAGCTCTAGTGAACTTCAATAATCCTTCCCAGATTGATGGGCAGCAGCAATTGCTTATCTAAGATCATTGCTGACCTCTATGTGAGACAGTCTGCTCCCATATAAAGAGACCCAGAAAGATGCCCGAGTGCCCCTAGTAGTCACCTACAACCCACAGCTGGAGATCCTACGAAGGATTGCCAAGGAGTTCCAACCTGGTGCTACATAGGGACAACAGACTCAAGGACATATTTCCAGTCCCCCCTCTCCTTTCCTTTCGACAACCACCAAACCTGAGGCGTATTATCGTCCGGAGTGCCCTGAAGGCCCCAACTGAAAATGGCACCTCACCTTGCCTACAAAAAAGGTGCATGACCTACAAGCACATCCACACCGCTGACAGTGTACCTATCCCACAGTCACAACAGGTGCACAGAATTAGGGGGACATTTTCCTGCAGGTCTTCCAATGTGGTGTACCTCATAATGTGTGTGCAATGTCCCACCACAGGCCTCTATGTGGGGGAAACAGGGCAGAGACTTAGTCAGCGAATGAACTCACATAGATCCAATATTAATAACAGCAGAACCAATCTCCCAGTGCCCGCACATTTCTCCGGAGAAAACCACTCTATTGAAGATTTGTGGGTTGTGGTTTTAATGGGATATGTTAAGATGCAGAGGGAGAGAAAGGAATGGGAATATAGGTTAATGCAAAAATTTCAAACTCTGCAATTTGGACTTAATATTCATGCCAGCTTCATGTCACACTATGTATGAACTGTGAGGGTCACAAATCACCTCCTGATAGCAAACAGCAAGAATTACTGATCCCTCCGTCACGCCCCACAAGTTTCCAGATTGTTTATTTTTTCACCTGTTGTAAATAACTTCTCTACTTATATTGCATTTTGTTATTCTAAGATCCTTTGAAGATCCATGTCTTGTGTATGTATAAAGAGTGTGTGAATTTTCAGTTCTTGTATAACACCATGTCTGAAGAAGAGAGCTAGTACTCTCGAAAGCTTACTATCAAATATACTCAGCCGCTAAAAGGTATCGCCTGATTTCTTCACTCTTCCACTACTTTCTATGGCTAACATGGTACAACATTATACTACTAGTCTTTCCTCCTTGGCAGCGAAATATTCCAGACCAGCAAACTGCCAAAACTTCTGCTTTTATAGAGGTGGCCACACTTGATAATTATAAAATAATCAAGGGCATATGATTAGCAGTACCTAGCTGCTACTTACTTAATTTCTATAGAAGCAGTAAAGGTCTACTATTTTTTACACAATCTGTCTGCAGTTTGTTCTAGTTTTTGTTAAGTAATGACACAGTGTGATTTACTGTGTGTTTTAGTTCACCCAAATTTGTAATTACCTAATTTCATGATTTTCATGACTGAGGACCAGATGTTTTTATTATGTCTTGTGTCAGGATCTGGGGTGCTGGGTGGGCTGACATGAACACAGACTCCAAGGTATTAGTCCAAGTATTGAGTTTTATTCACTCAAAACACTCCTTGGTACATGCAACATAACAGAAACCGAAAAAAATAAATACCTGCCCGTCTGGGCTCTAACTAAACAGAAATAGGTTACCTCACCTAGAATAGGAACAAGTTCAAACAGTCAGATTGTCTTCCAGCAGTAGCCACTTTCTTTGTGGCTTTCCAGCCAAGCTCTGCCACAGTCTGCTCTCCTAACAGACATCTTATTCCCCCCTAATGAGGACAATCCCAGTCAGCTGGGTTTCTCCATGAGTGTCCACAAGGTGTGGACTGGAGGGGATGGGAATGGCAGGTCCCGCTACCAACCTATCCGCCATTCCATAAAAATCCAGCCCAGTGCACAGCACTTAAATAATGCTCAGCAAACATAGTTGTCTGCTGAGAAACAAACATTCTGGATTTCCGTCATCTCACCCATCTGAGCAACCTGGGTGAGATATACATCCCTTCCAATATTTTTCCAGTCATCGGCTTACACTTGATATAGGATTCATAAAGGCTAAAGAGGTTTTTATTTGCATGACTGCAAAAGATAGATATATAGATAAATATATGTAAATGATATATAGACATGTAAATGATAGATAGATAGATAGATAGATAGATATAAGATACATAGATAGATACGATAGATAGATAGATAGATAGATAGATAGATACATAGATAGATAGATAGATAGATAGATATGAGATACATAGATAGATAGATACTGTAGATAGATAGATAGATAGATAGATAGATAGATAGACAGATAGATAATATGTGGGCAATAGACAATAGAAACATAAATGAATGATGGATAGATAGATACTGTAGATAGATTTCCGTCATCTCGCCCATCTGAGCAACCTGGGTGAGATGTACATCCCTTCCAATATTTTTCCAGTCATCGGCTTACACTTGATATAGGATTCATAAAGGGTAAAGAGGTTTTTATTTGCATGACTGCAAAAGATAGATAGATAGATAAATATATGTAAATGATATATAGACATGTAAATGATAGATAGATAGATAGATAGATAGATAGATAGATAGATAGGAGATAGATAGATAGATATAAGATACATAGATAGATACTATAGATAGATAGATAGATAGATAGATAGATATGAGATACATAGATAGATACTGTAGATAGATAGATAAATAGATAGACAGATAGATAATATGTGGGCAATAGACAATAGAAACATAAATGAATGATGGATAGATAGATACTGTAGATAGATGATAGATAATAGGAAATAGATAGAAACATAAATGAATGATGGAGGGATAGATAGATATGAGATAGATAGATAGATAGATAGATAGAATAGATAATATGTGGGAAATAAACAATAGAAACAAATGAATGATGGATAGATATGAGATAGATAGATAGATAGATAGATACATGTAGATAGATAGATAATAGGAAATAGATAGAAATATAATTGAATGATAGATAGATAGATACTGATAGATAGATAGATAATAGGAGATACATAGGTATATAATTGAATGATAGATAGATAGATAGATAGATAGATATGAGATACATAGGTAGATACTGTAGATAGATGATAGATAGATAGATAGATAGATAGATAATATGTGGGAAATAAACAATAGAAACATAAATGAATGATGGATAGATATGAGATAGATAGATAGATAGATAGATAGATAGATAGATAGATACTGATACTGTAGATAGATAGATAGATAGATAGATAGATAGATAGATAGATAGATATGAGATACATAGGTAGATACTGTAGATAGATAGATGATAGATAGATAGATAGATAGATAGATAGATAGATAGATAGATAATATGTGGGAAATAAACAATAGAAACATAAATGAATGATGGATAGATATGAGATAGATAGAAAGATAGATAGATAGATAGATAGATATTGATAGATAGATAGATAGATAGATAGATAATAGGAAATAGATAGAAACATAAATGAATGATGGATAGATAGACAGATATGTTTTCATTGTACAGATTGATATGAAGGCCTGGTTCTTCTCAGGTCACTTGCTCTCCTTTCAGCCTCCTCCTCACCGCCAGACTAACGAATTCTGCCTTTCACATAATTAATCTGAAGCTAGCCACTCTCTTAACATCGGTTAACACATAGAGGAAAGCTGTTACAATGAGAAAAATACCATGGTGAGAACCATGGAAGGACTCACAATGGCAGATAAGTGTTGTTTTTTCTATTCACATGCACTCAGTGTGAAGATGGAGACTGATGCCCAGGTTCATTCATTTAGAACATCTCATTTGTATTGTGTCTGTAATATACAATAGTGCAAACCCGTACAGTGGTATTTCTGTACTATCTACTTTGTCGCTACAGAGGTAGCAAAGTTTAACTTGGTACTTAATGCTCAAAATCCTCAGCAAATCTTAAATTGACATTTAACATGAAAAAGTCATGTCAACATTTGCATGTTTAACACATTAAGTGTCAAGTTAAACATTGCTACTTATTTACATGGAAAGTGTTAGGAAAAAGAATCAATTCCCCATAGTTTCCAAAATCTGTGCCTGTTGCCTTTCAAAAAGAACCATCATGGTTTATTCCTGAAGATACTAATCTGTCCTGACATGTCATGGACACACAGGTGAAGAGCTTTTGTCTAGCCATCACATAGCCAGGAAGTTTTTGTATTCACAAGTTCTTGCTAAATGACATCAAGCAGAGATCTTGCTGTGAGGACCCTGAAGAGAACAGGAGTCAATAGTCATCCATCATTGATTACATTTTTTTATTCATGTTTCAACATTAGAGATTAGCAAACCTCTCAGGATCCGTTTCGGATTCCGATGGCTTGGGTCCGAGATTCCTTTTGGGTCGACAAGACCAGTATGAACCTCACCTTAAATTGGCTTAAAATATAGTGTAGCATACTCTTAGGGCTCCTAGGAACCTATCTATAAAACACAGTGTATAAATCTCTTAGGGCTCCTAGGAACCTATCTATAAAACATAGTGTAGAATACTCTTGGGACTCCTAGGAACCTATCTATAAAACATAGTGTAGAATACTGTCAGGGCTCCTAGGAAACTATAAAACATAGTGTAGAATACTCTTAGGACTCCTAGGAACCTATCTATAAAACATAGTGTAGAACACTGTCAGGGCTCCTAGGAACCTATCTATAAAACATAGTGTAGAACGTCAGGGAACCCCTATCTGTACAGGGGCCTCCCAGGGCTCCTAGGAATCTATCTATAAAACATAGTGTAGAATACTCTTAGGGCTCCTAGGACCCTATCTATAAAACATAGTGTAGAATACTGTCAGGGCTCCTAGGAACCTATCTATAAAACATAGTGTAGAACACTGTCAGGGCTCCTAGGAACCCATCTATAAAACATAGTGTAGAATACTCTTAGGGCTCCTAGGAACCTATCTATAAAACATAGTGTAGAACACTCTTAGGGCTCCTAGGAATCTATCTATAAAACATAGTATAGAATACTCTTAGGACTCCTAGGAACCAGTCTATAAAACATAGTGTAGAACACTCTTAGTGCTCCAGGAACCTATCTATAAAACATAGTGTAGAACACTCTTAGTGCTCCAGGAACCTATCTATAAAACATAGTGTAGAGCACTGTCAGGGCTCCTAGGAACCCATCTATAAAACATAGTGTAGAACACTCTTAGTGCTCCAGGAACCTATCTATAAAACATAGTGTAGAACACTGTCAGGGCTCCTAGGAACCTATCTATAAAACATAGTATAGAACACTGTCAGGGCTCCTAGGAACCTATCTATAAAACATAGTGTAGAACACTCTTAGGGCTCCTAGGAACCAATCTATAAAATATAGTGGAGAACACTCTTAGGGCTCCTAGGAATCTATCTATAAAACATAGTGTAGAACACTCTTAGGGCTCCTAGGAACCTATCTATCCCATTTCTAGCTCTCTCAGGCAAACAAAGCCGAGGTTATGTCAAAGTGAAAGTGACATTATTATTCCCTGGAGTCTCTTCAGATCCCAGGGTATAATAGGTGTGGGTCCAGTGGAGGTGTAAAAATAAAAAACATTCATACTCACCTTATCTCACGCATCTCTAGTCAACATACAGGAAAATGCAATATTTCAACTCCTTACAATGACTGGTACTCTCCTCACCTTTGTCATAATGTCAGTGCACCCCACATGACCATGGAGCCCAATGGCCTCAGTGGTGACCCTGGGATGTGTGATGGAGCCGATGCCAGAATAGGTTGCAAGAGCCCATGGATTAAAATTAGATGCCTAGGAGAGGTGAAATTCTGTTTTTTATTTTGTCTGCACCTCCCCTTGACCTTCGCTTATTATACTCTAGGGTCTTGTTGTTAGCCACTGCTTTCTTCCAAAAACAGGCATGATGTGTGATTCTAAGCTCTGACTCCACCTCTGATTGGAGCTCTAAATCACACCCCCTTGCCTGCTCCTGCCTGATACCCCCCAAGAGAAAAAATTACAACTGTGCAAGATTTAGTGGAGTGTCACCTCTTAATTAAAGGATATGAAGAGCTGGACTTGGTGAAGGTCATTTCAAATCTAAATTCCCTCCCAGTAAGTCTCTGGAGTGTGGGAGGAAACCGGAGTACCCAGAGGAAACCCACGCAAACACAGGGAGAACATACAAACTCCTTACAGATGTAGCCCTTGGTTGGATTCGAACCCAGAACTCTAGCGCTAACCACTGAGCCACCATGCTGCCTATGAGCACTGTACTTAAAGGGGTTGTTCAGGCAAAAAAAAATATTTTTTGAAATGGCCTGGGGCGGTGAACAAAAAAAAAAAAAAAAAATCATACTCACCTGTCCCCGGTTCCTCCCTGCGCGGTTCGGTCCTCCCGGTCCATTGAAGTCCCCATGGCTCATTAGGGGCAGCTGACATCACTACCTGTGATATCCCAGGGTCTCTTCCTAAGGATGCTGAGGCCAATCAGCAGCTTCAGCAAAACAGATCTGGGACGTCATAGCTGACGAGCAGTCTCACTTTGAGAAAGCTGGACCGTGCCGGTAGGACGCCGGAGCTCTGGGGACAGGTGAGTATGATATTTTTTTTTTTTAATTTTTACCTCCCCCGGCTTATTTTAAAAATATTTATTTTGCCCAGATAGCCTCTTTAAGGGTTGGTGGCCCTTTAATTATATAAGTTAATAGCAAGAGAAAGAATGTTAGGTTTCTCTACCCTTTATTAGAAGCCGGTCTGGGGAAAAAACAGCATTAAATCCTGAGCCGCGGTGAAGCCTGCTCCATGTGTTCTGCATACATTACCTGATTATGTTTTCCGCGGATTTCTCTGGTGAAACATTTGCAAAACAAGCGATTCCATTCTCACTTTTCATGTCCTGATATATCCAAATGATGTTATTAGAGCATAGTTTGTTATATCGGGTCTGTTAAATGCATTGCGCAGAAAGATAAAACAACACGCCTTTAATGAAGAGGCGAACTGCCAACGTAACATCGCCGAATATTTACATCCAGACGCCATCAATTTAGAGAGAAGTTTACGACTGTATCAGCGCAGTCTATCTGTTTATTACCACAACTAGTTCAGCTGTCACCAGAAGTCACAAGTATAGATGGCATGGAAAGAACAACGGGAGCTGCGCCTTGTAGAACCAGAGCTAGAACACTAGAATGTCAAGTAGTACATTCATAGATAAATGCTGCACTGGAAGGCCATGTCACAAGCCACATTGGCCAAGGTCTTGGAGAATTTGTAGTCACTCAACATAGTTTGGAGCAAGTATTAATCCACCATAATTGCTATAATACGCCTTGCAAAGGGTTGACCGCGGAGGAAAGATGGTGCGCTTACGCTGGGCCCACTGGTAGCAGGCTCCCCAACATCAGTACTGTTTTTTAATATATCTGCATCCTCAGGTTGCAGATACAGTTGTATACTACCCCACTATTTACTCTCCTAGCCTGCAGATACATCAGTCTGTGGACCACAAGGTGCCAGATGGCTAACACATAGCATTATGTTGCAGTGATGTCATCACCCCCCAAATTCACTGTGCTGGTGACGTGGCTAGGTAAGTATTAATTTTATATCATTTTCTGTGGGACACTATTTGGGGCACTATCACTGTGTAGAGGCAGTAAGGGGGCACTATTACTTTGAGGAAAACACTAAAAGGGCATTATTATTGTGTGCAGGTTACATAAAGAATACTATTCCTGTGAGGAGGCCACTAAGGGGGTACTATTGCTGTGCAAGGGACACTAAGAGTGCACTATTACCATAACAGGGATACTATTATTGTGTAAGGACCCAAAGAGGGGGAGCTGTTACTGTGTGGAGCCACTAAAGGTGCACTATTCCTGTGCAGGGGGCACTAGTATTGCGTTGATGCTACTAAGGGGGCATTAATACTATGTAGGACACAAAGGAGGGTATAATTTTTGTATGGGGCACTATTATTTCTTAAGGCACTGTATTACTTAATCTGTTTTGCACTGTATTTTGGGGGTTTGTTATATTTATGAGTAAACCAGGGAAAGCATCAGGCACAGTACTACAGTAAGTAGCACAATGGTGCTGACATCCCAGTAAAAAAAAAAAACTCTGCAAAGGCAAGTCATGTCTAGGAGAAGTTGTCATGGCAGTCTGGGCCAGACGGAGAAGAAAAGAGAAAATGAATGACTCCATTCAGAGACCACGATACCTTTGAGTTCAAGCCTTTCTCTTTTTAATGTCTAAAAATGCCTGAGATAAACAGAATTATTTTTCTAAAATGTTTGACTGTGAAGACATCAGAAGACAATGAACAGTCTATGGCAGTGTGTGAAGAGGGTGACACATGATTCATGACTAGAGATGGGCGAACCAATTTGTCATGAACCAGATTTGACCCAGATATTTCAGACGAACAAAAATGGCCTCTTCATTATACTCTGGGGTCCCTTCAGACCCCAGAGTATAATAGGTGGAGTCTCTTCAGACCCCGGAGTATAATAGGTGGAGTCCCTTCAGACCCCAGAATATAATAGGTGGAGTCTCTTCAGACCCCAGAATATAATAGGTGGAGTCTCTTCAGACCCCAGAGTATAATAGGTGGGGTCTCTTCAGACCCCAGAATATAATAGGTGGAGTCTCTTCAGACCCCAGAGTATAATAGGTGGCATCCCTTCAGACCCCAGAGTATAATAGGTGGCGTCCCTTCAGACCCCAGAGTATAATAGGTGGCGTCCCTTCAGACCCCAGAGTATAATAGGTGGAGTCCCATATCTTTTTATGGATATACAAAGCATTATGCAAGTGCACTGAGGGCTAGTCTGACTTACCAGATTTGCAAGTGCTCCATTTCCTTTCTGGAATCGCTTCCCAATTTCACCTCTTTAGCCATGATTGTTATTTTTAGCCTCTTTTTACATCATGGCTATCTGTTGACAAATTGGGCCCGCCTCAGTGCACTAGCCAGCTAAGTTGCCTATTCCAAAAAAGATTATTTTCTTTGCATTGCTTCATTGGTTTGGGAGTCTTTGGGACCTGTCAGACTCCCTTTATAGTAATGTCATATGGGCAAATAAAAAGCAGGATCCTGATCACCCCATACACCTATTATTTATCATAGCCATTGACATCTGTAACAGTGACATCTGTGACATCTGTATTTTAGGGGCACCTATTAATTTAAATGTTGTCATTTTACTCTATTCCACTTTACTCTATTCCAGCTTGCCTTGAGATTTGGAATAAAAGCCGCACATTGGGCATATGTGAAGTGCTGAGAGTGGTCACAGACAGGTCATTGGGGGCTCAGAAGACCTGCCAGTTTTATGCACCTTATACCTGAGTACCTTGCTCCAGTTTCCTGTGCAAGTCTTATGGGGTTTTGTTCTGAGCATTTTTCATTTCTCAGATGATTTCCCTGTTGGAGACCCTGAACTGATGCCTATGATTTTTATCTGTGCCATATACGTCTATTCCTCAATAGTCTGTGAGTGCCATTCCACCCCTCCAACCACTGACGTCCACCATACTTAGCTTCAGCCTTCACCTTCCATATCATGTCTCAGCCAGTGATCAGAGGGTGCCCAATATAAACAAGCCCTATAACCCTGAGATGTGGCATTATTTGTTCACACTCATAAAGCAGACGGCAATGGTATAGCTATAAGCAGCAATTGCACCCAGGTGAGGGGTCCCACATGGTAGACAGGGGGCGCTGTTACAGATTGTACTTGTAGTACAATGCATTACCACTAATAACACATAAGTTAGGCTAAATAACAAACAGCACTGCTAGGTCTGTAGCCAAAGCACATTTATTATGTCAGTTGTGTGCATGGCCATACACTTTAATTTGCCATATTCCACATAGGTCAGAATGGGGCCCCCTACAGGATGCCGCATAGCATAAAATCCCTCAGAACCACAGTTAAGTATTGGCTTTCCTGTTAAGTCAGCAATCTTGCTGGATCTGCAGTTTTTTAATTGATTGTTGTATATAATTCATGTTTTTAATACCAGAGAAAGGCTTCGGAGAGTAGACCGCCGGATTCCCAGGCTCCATATAAAAGGCCGTTTAACTCAATTACCCCGTGAAAGTCCCGGCTCAGGGAATAATGAGCTCAAACACTGAGAACCTGACCATTAGGATTGTAAATGAACGGTCAAAAATGATGTCCGTTCACCGTATGTCTCCACAATGTAGGGATGATGAAGTTTTATGTCCTCCTACACCACAAGGATGGAAACGCAGAACGGAGGGCGACGTTCAGACAGCCTGGCGTGGTGGACGCTGTTCCAATCTTAATATTGGGTTTTTCCGCTGCTCAGCAGTTTTGTGCAGAATGCTGAATTCACGATTGTGATCAATAAAAGAATAAATTTAATCGCTGCCCTCCTTGCCTTGGCCATAGATATTCTTAAAGACGGCTTTGTAGAGTAGATTAAGGTGTGGGTCAGCAAATATATCTGAATCCGAGAGACTGGGCTGTCTGGTTAGAATAAATTCATGCTCTGCAGCTGGAGTGACCACTAGATAGCCCTTAAAGGGATTGTCCAGGAATTATAGCAAACTCAGGAGTGGCAGGGATGGCGTAAAACAAAAAATATCACACTCTCCTATCCTCAGCACTGCGTTCTACAGTCTCGGTAATCTGTCCTTCCTATGCTAGGACTGAGTGATGTCATTACTTCATCAGTCATGTAAGCATCTCTTCTCCTGGCCTGGCCACCCCAGAGTTTGCTATAATTCTTGAACATCCCCTTTAAGTTATCCCTCTTTCAGTGACAGGTACTAGGTGGATATTGTGGCAGGCTCTAGAGGGGCACTGCAGCTGGAAATATATTTGGGGCACATTGGCTAGCACTGTTGGGGAAAAGTCAACAGCCCCATCCTTTTTTCCCTGAAATCCCCATATTGGGGGAAAGTCAACCAGTTCCACCAAAAACATCTCATTATGCCTAAAGATGGGTGAACCTCATGAGACTTGTTTCACTAATATTTGCCACGTTTGCCAGTAAGATTCTTTTCGGAACCAAACGTGATATTATTATACTTTGGAGACACTACATAATGTCAAAGGCCTCAGTGGTGACCAGGGCTGCTAAAGTCTCTAAGGAGGCAAGAAGACGCCCAGGGAAGAACACCAAATATCATGAGGGAGCCCAGAAGATGTCAAGGAAGATGAGTATGAGTGTTTACAATGTAACCACAACTTCCCTGTGTCTCCGACTAATATACCCTGGGGCCTTACGAGACCCTGGAGTATAATAATAATTCATGGGTGGTGAACTCCAAAAATTTTAGGTTCAGCCAAACCCGAAATCTTTAGAAAATTGGCTACCAACCGTCTTGCTCATCGCTAGTTCTGACGACTTTGCTCTTCTCTACAGTATATAGGCACTTTTAGAGAAGATTTGGACAAAACCATAAAACCCATTTTGATTTGACAAAAACAGCACTGTAGGGACACAGTAACTAATAAAATACCGTCCTGACCTGAGCAACCTCCATTCATAATTCATATTATTCAGTTTATGGAGAAGGTAAGACAAGGCTTTGAGTAATCTAATCCCGCAGTATATAGTGGTCGGGAGAGAAACCTAAGTAAGAGTGATGACAGCTATCGGACGTCAGCCATTAAACAGTAACAAACCAAATTGTTCACATAGCAGAACATAAAAAATGTATCAGGCATCAATGGTGAAGAGAACAAAACGCTGCCGCCATCATGCAAGATTACTTAAAGGGGTTTATAATTGATGGCCTATCCTTAGGACTAGGGTAGGGGTGTTGATGACTGTCAGCGCTGCGCCGCTTCATTATTTACTTTTGGTATTGGCTATGCCTGGTATTACAGCTCAGTTCCATTCACTTGAAAATGTTGATGCTGTAGTGAGCTGCAGTACCCGATGCGACCACTACTACTTGTAACTGTGCATAGTCTCATAATGCACCTTGTTCAAGTGTGAATTGTTGTACATGTTGTTCCTACTGGCAACAGGTGCCATGGGATGAATAAACCACTGCCTACTGCACCTTATATGCCATCTTATAGAAGCAGTCGGACTTCATACCACAGAATCCAAAACAACACTGGTCCAGCAGAAGACACCTAATTTTTAAGGATACTATAGTTTACTTTCTAGGGCTTGTTGGAGGATGGACCCCAAGAATCATTTTATTTTGTGAACCAAGGACCCTCAGTCTGGCACTACATAGAGCATGAGTTTATAAATAGTTTATTATGTAGATATTTTTATTGCTCTGTTGCCACCTAGTGACCAAACTGCATTATTGACTTTTGCATTCAAATGTAGTACATGCTGCAGGACGGTTGGGCCACATGGCCCTCCTGTGCAGGTCCTGTAGACAGTAAGTGTGCTGTACTTTGCTGTTCATTTTGATGTGGGGTTGTGATAGTGCTCCAGTGCAACAGCCATGCCCTACCATGAGATGAATAAGTCACTGCATTAATGTAGCTTAAATTCCATCACATACAGGCTAAGTTTGTATATTGTCTATTATGTGTATGCTTTCACTGCCATGCTGTCACCTAGTGGCCAACCTGCATTATTGACTTACGTATTGCATTTTAGTACATACTGCAGGACAATTGGACCACATGGCCGTCCTGTGCAGGTCCACAAGACAGTAAGTGATGTGGGGCTGTGGGAGTGCTTCAGTGCAACAGCCATGCCCAACCATTGATATTAAATGCATTGCCATTTTCACATGGACCTGGCTGCAGACACTACTGTATATAAGGGACTTTCCCACCTAATAGGGGTTATGCCACAAAAAATATTTATCCTCTGTCCATTGGATAGATGATGAATTGCTGATCAATGGAGGTCTGACTGCTGGGAACCCACCAATCCTGACACAAGGGGATGTTTTACCTCCATATTGAAAGTACCAGCAATGGACGCAAACACCTCCTGCCCTCTTAATTTCAATGGAAATGTCAGAGACAGCCATGTGCTGTACTTCAGTAATCTCTGGCACTTTCATTGAAATTAATGGAGTGAAGGTGTGCCTGTGTCCTCCGCCGCTATATCCACAACGGGATTAATACCGTAATGATTCCTATTTGACTATTTGACTAATACAGGTATTGGCTGCTATCCCACAAGACTGCCCTGTTGGACTGCACGGTAAAAGAGATGGTGTCAGCACCCTTTTTAATTTTCACCCTATACCATTTTGGGGAAGTGATCCTTTGACCCATACCTCCCAACCATTCCAGATTCAGCAGGACAGTCCTGGTTTCCATTCTCACTTCAACTCGTCTCCATTCAGAGGGCAGATGAGGGGATGTATAATGTGGGGCAACTGGATGGGACTGTAAAGTGTGGGGGCAACTGGAGGGGGAATGTATAGTTCGGGGCAACTGGAGGGGGGTTGTATACTGTGGGGACAACTAAAGAGGAACTGTATAGAGTGGGGGCAACTGGAGGGGGCTGTATACTGTGGGGGAACCTGGATGGGACAGTATAGTGTGGGGGAAACTGGAGGGGGGCTGTATATAGTGGGAGAAATTGGAGGGGGAAATTATAATAAGGGAGCTTAGTGTGTCAGGGCCACTATGGGGAAGTTATACTGTGTTGGGGCACAAGGAGACATTGATGGCAATGTCAAAGTGGAAGTGGGCAGGGCTGGAAGTGGGTCTTACTATACGTAAATTTGCCATTGCCCACATTCCGTGCCACACATTTCCCTCTTTCGGTCCTTTGATAGTTGGGTGGTATGCTTTTACCACGTATTCAAGATATGCAACTGTACAGCGCGGTGCTCAGTAAGCAATTAAGGGGGTGTCAGGGAGTGCCGCAGCTCCTTCAAGCAACTGATTAATGGAGGTGCCAAGTGTTGGGAAGGAATGGTTACAAAATGAAGGAGTGAATAGTGAGGCAGGTAGTAAAATGGGTAGGGTTCTCAGCTGCACAGAGCATTTCAGGAGATGAACATGCTGATATTGAGGATAGAGATGGGTGAATCTGCATAAGAGTGGAGCGGTGGAAAGTATAAGTGATTATTATGTTACTCCGCTTATTATACTCTGAGGTCTGAAGAAACCCCAGAGTATAATAGAGGTTTGTGGGTGGCAAACACCAAATGTTTTGAGTTCAGTCATAATTTGGAATCTCATATCAGGGCTGCTTTAACCATAGGGCCAACGGTGCACTTGCATTCCTGCATTCACTGGCGCAGATGAGTTGAATACAATGGTGAAGCAGGGAGCCGTCCACTCACTGCTTCACCATTCGGCACCAGTCTCTGCTCCTGGGCTCTTGGAGCAGTAGGCTTACTTACATTGTGTCTGTTGCACCCTAAAGCCTCCGGGACCAGAGAGAGCAGAGAACAGGGGAATGGGTTGGGGGGGCAAGGTGAGTATTAAGGTTTTTATTCCTTGGTTTCATACTGTATATACAGTGGGGGCAACTGAAGGGAGACATGAAACTGTGGAGGTAGCCTGGGAGAGGGACATGAAACTATTGGGGCAATCTGAATGGGCGACAAGAAACTGTGGGGCAACCAGGAGAGGGGACATGAAAATGTGGGGACAACTGTAGGGGGACATTATAATATAATATAGTGTTTAAGAGGCCACTGGGGTAGGACAGGTTAATGTCTGAGGGGCCACAGAGAGGGTGGACTGGTTAATGCGTGATGCATGCAGAGGAACTTGATTATGTGATGGGACACTGAGGGGCATTATATTGTATGGGACCATTAAGGGGCATTATACTGTGTGAGGGCCACAAAGGGGCATCATACTCTGGGGGGGACACAGAGGGGGCATTATATTGTATGGGACCATTAAGGGGCATTATACTGTGTGAGGGCCACAAAGGGGCATGATACTCTGGGGGGGACATTGAGAGGGCATTATATTGTATGGGACCATTAAGGGGCATTATACTGTGTGAGGGCCACAAAGGGGCATCATACTCTGGGGGGGACACAGAGGGGGCATTATAATTTGTTCCGGTCAGGTATTTCTAAGTTGTGGTAATGGGGGGCCCACTTATAAAACTGTTACACTGAGACCTCCAATGTGTTAAAGTGGCCCTGTCTCTAGTTGTGGATAGCAGTGGCTAGTTACAGATGGTCGCCGTCTCACTTGTTGCGTTTGTTCAGCATTTTATGGGCATACAAAGTTTTCTAGTGGGCAGCTGGGGCGGGCTATGCTTGCTGCGCTCATGTACACTCTCCTGCTGTATTCAATCACTCTGTTGTATAACTAGCGGGGATAACTTGGGGCACGCTTTGTTCTAAATTCAATTGCAGTATAATTTAATTTACTAATCTTAATCTAAGATTGGATTTACTTGACATCACTGCCTACAGGGATTTACTAACTGAGTTACTAAAGCTGCAGAAGACTTAGGACTGCAATGAAGTGGGCGGACTTCTCATAAGTACAGAACCATATACAGTTATACAGTATATACAGTATACAGGTAATGTATCTACAGGAACATTCTGATAATCTGGCGCGCCCAGGGTGCGTTCACATCTGCGTCCTTTAATTTGTTCTTCTGGTCCATTGTAGGAACAGAACTACAGATTGAACACTAACATGTATCTTTCTAAGGATGGACAATGTATCCCAAGGAACCACATTGTCTACAATGGGATCTGCCAGGTATCTGTTATTTTCTCCATGACATTGCTGAACAGAAAAAGTTGGGTTTGCAGGTCTTTTTCCTCTACGGTTTCAGGCAAACTCTACCTCAGATGGGCCCCCACTCAGATGTGAATGTAGCTTTAAGAACCCTGGGATATATATTGTATATGCTACAGTATGATGGTGTAGTACAGCTCTGATCACTCGCACACTTCAATGTGCTATCCGGGATTTTCCCAGATAGCACACTGACCCATTCAACTCTTACGCCCATGCACATGACCGTATTTTACATGGATCCGTGTGCAGGCCGACAGTTCGGGCGGCAAAACTCAGTAAGGGTTTTATTAAATGAATGGGGCCTCAGAAGCATGGCCGGTGCACGGGCGGCTCATGGATGACATGCTGTAGGTATAATTGACATACTGTGATCCTTACCTGCTGTGGATTTTTTTTTTCCAATATGTGGATGGGATTAGCCAAAACACTGCGTTTTCGAAATGTGGGGCCCCAGCCTTAGACTCTGGTGGGGGGATTTATTAACCCATCTACGCCAGTTTTCTGGTCTAGATAGGTGTTAATATGGCTCTTTCTTGTACCAAAGATCCACCACATCCCTCATTCTGTATCTCGCTTGCCACTTTTTGCAAAGTGGATGGAGCAGGCAGAAAGCGGGGCAGGCCCGGGCATGGACGCCTAGACCCAACAAATTTATTAGAACTCACATAACTCATGCCACAAAACTGTTGTGAGGTACATAGGAAATCCATGCCAGTTCACGCCCATCGTAGATCTCATTTCTGGCACACGGGAGCGATCCTGATTTATTAAGCGGTCAGAGCCTCTTAATAATTTAGTCGTGCCAGTCAGGAACTTTATTAAGAATGGCGTAGGACACACCAGTCATAATAAATTCCCCTCTATGTATATATCACTTTTATTCTGAGGTTTTAGGACACATATTTTTTACCAGGTTTTAGCGATTCTTCTAACAATAGTCACTCATTTTCTAAAATATCTGTAATAATTTCCTGGTCTATTGACTTGACATTCCTCTGTCTTCAGGCTCAAGACTTATAGAACGATTGTAGGATCAATAGAGAAGAGAATTTTTAAAGATTCCCTCATCTCCAGTAAAATTATCATTGCTGACAGGTGCAACTAGATCTTAAGTTAAAGGGGCGGATACTTTTTTGCAAAGACAAATTTGATAATTCAAGAAGTATGTTCTGATATTACTTAGCAGGACTTATTTTTATAGAATATGGGGTCCTGAGCAACAAGTAAAGTAGTGTCAGCAATTTGCAATTTTAAAACATTTCCTATAATTTTATACTACCAATAACCCAAATGCCCAAATTGTGCCACACAGTGCTTAATACAGATGTGTCCTTCCTTACCTTACCTTTTTACCTTGGCTAGGCATGCCATGTCTATATGTGTATACAAGGAAGACAGTTTTTGCAAAAAAAAATCTAACTTGACTTTGTGATACTCTGTCATGAAATGTCTATCCTATCTGTGTCTATGTGCAGCCACCCAGTGGTTGTGTTGTGGGTTGCAGCTTGTCAAGAGTTTGGCACACATGATATGTGTATTGAATTTGTTTAATAGAAAATTGGAGTCCAAGACGACCACAACCACGCCATGTTATTTTATTCTGATGTACAAATGTGTCCACTTTTAACGTAACCTAAATTTAGTTAAGGATTCCAATTCAGAACAATATCATGATATGCTGGCAAAGCCTCTGACAGAATATACATAGCACATCTAATCATCATATAGACACATATACAGGTGCCTCTCAATAAATTAGAATATCTTTGAAACGTTTATTTCTTTTAGTAATTAAATTAATAAAGTGACCTCCTATATTTTCTAGATTCTTTACACACAGAGTGTTCTATTTCAAGTGTTTTATTTCTGTAAATGTTGATTATGGATTACAGGTAATGAAAACCCAAATCTAAGAAAATTAGAATATTGTAAAAAAGTTCAATATTGTAAATTCAGTGTCACCTGCCAAGGTTTCTTAAGCCTTTAAATGGTCCCTCAGTCTGGTTCAGTAGGACACACAATCATGGAAGACGCTGATTATGAATCGTATTACTGAATTACTGAAATGAATGAACGTGTCAAACATATTCTAATTTATTGAGATGCACCTGTAGCATATCACTTTGTGACAGAATATTGCACAATCATGTTGTTTTAAAAAGCTGTTTATCTCATGACACACGTATCTAGATATATTCAGCCGAGAAAGGTCTATGTATAATACCTAATACTGAAGAACTTTATGACACTCCCTAGTGGTCTGAGGCAGTGAAAGGGTTAATAGTAACTTGCTGGTGATCGAGGGCAGTATATGGGTTAATGGTAAAATCCCTGGTGGTCCAGTGGAGTAAACGAGCTAGTGGTAAAGTCCCTTGTAGTCTAGGTGAGTTTAGGGTTATGTGCTCCACATTCAGTCTGTAACAAATATTTAATAGAAGGGGACATCTATAAGGGGCACTGTAGACCCTCCCCCCATGTTTATTTAGGATAAGGCTACATAGCAACATATTTTGTGCAACAAAAAGTCACACAGAATTTGAGCATCAAAAAATGTCAATGCATCTCTATGGCGTTAACATGTAAGGCTAGGGAGACTTTGGCCAAGACTTCTGTCGAGCGACCAAAGAGCGCCAAGTTACCCTGTGACTCTTTCACTAATGTTAGTGAATGGAGTTGCATTGCAACCCCAAGAGTGCCACGGCCACTTCTTCTAGTCACAAAATGAACAAGAAATGTTTTATCTTTTTGCAACTAGAAGTCATGGTCGCAACACCCTTGGTCAAAGGGAAGCGATCTTTGGTCATGCAACTTGAGTCGTAGCCACAGTCACCGTATAGCCCTAGCCTTAGATTTTGGTCCCAGATCTCAACTTACATGACGGTGACAAGTCACACAACAGCAAGCCAAGTTGTACAACTGTTTCAGACTTTGTGTAGCTTGACATGTGACGCCACGTAGCTTTAGCCTTTATCCATATCTAATTTTAGCATAGCATTCACCCCCGCCTATAAATATGAATAATCTAACAGTCAGAAACCATACGCACAGCCCAGGTCTAAAAAGTTCTATGGAGAATGATCTTCTCCGTAGCTTGGTGACCTTTGTGGAGACAATTATTGAGCGCATTCCTCTCGTCTCAGGAATATTTCATTTGATTAAACATAAAATCCAGAAGCCATTTTTCTACGCACAATTTTGTTCATCGCATCGCCTCATCTATTATCCTCTTTCTAGAATTTTAGAGACATTAACCCTTCCCACACTGGCCTCGCCGATGGACACGATTGATGCCCCTCCGCCAGTTCAAGGGATAACAAAATGTGATTGAAAGCGGGGCCGCACTACTCTCCTTTCATTTGCAGAGAATTGATAGATGTAATTAGGTGCTCTTGTAAGAAGCATTGTGACCGCAGCACCTTTCATCTCTCTCATAATATTCCTTAGCTAAACACTGTGACTCACTGTGATGAATATCAATTCTCACTGTAGCCTGGGGACATATGGAAAAGTAGAAAGAGAGAGAGAGACGAGACGAGCCTTGTCAGTCCTGCTTAGATTTAACTACCGATGCCAACTCATTGGAATATCAAGCAGAATGCTGAAAATCTAAGCCGTCTGAGATCCTCCTTCCCCCAGTCTTCTTCTCTACACCTTCTCTATAGAACTTATACAACCTGGATGAGTCTTCCATCCCTTGCCTCGTCCCTGTTAATCTCTTTTGACTCAACTTGTCACAAGGCTTAGGAAAGCTTCTTCTGTGTTTTTTTACCGTAGATCAAGAGGAAGACTCATCCAATGGACTATCAATGAACTTTCCGAAATCTAGGGAAAGTAGGGATAAGCAAACCAATTCAGATTCCAAAAGTTTCAAGTTTGGGCCGAACCTGAAACTTTGGGGTTCGTCATCCACAAAACACTACTATACTCTGAGGTCTCCTCCGACCCCATAATCTAAGTGGAGGCTGAGGAGAGATGAGTAAAAATAAGTTAAACAGTTACACTCACCTTGCCTCACCTCTCCTGGGTGACCGGTGGTCCCATGGTGTCTTCTTCAGGTATTTTATGGACTCTGACACTAGGTTCACAACTATGTTTGGGTTTCCGTTCTTTGGGTCCGCTTGGGGACCCGAAAAATGGAAACCCCATCTACTTAAAAAGCATTTACCCATGGAAACCTGCGGACCCCATAGACTATAAAAGGGGTCTCACCTGAAAAATGCGGAGAGAAAAGTCCTGCCCGCAATTTTCAAGCGAAATGGGGAACGCAATTCCCAAACGGAAACCGGCGCAGGTGTGAACCTAGCCTTACTGATGTTGGCGTGCCGTATGGGACCACTGACACCTCAGCGGTGACCCCAAGTTGCATGACATCAGCCAGAGGCCAGAAGAGGCCTGACAATGACACAAAGTTGGACATTGCAAGGATACCCAGTAAAGGTGAGGTAAGGTGAGAACTTTGAGAACTAATTTTACTATATATATACATATATTAGGCTGCACCCCCTGCATCCTATTAGCCATGAATGAACATGCTAGATCCCTTAGCCCCCTGGTGTTGGCCAATGTCTTGGTCACTGCCAAAGATCAGCACACTCCCCTCCTGCTACTTTCAGTGCTCCTATTCCTATAGCACATAGGCTGCAAAAGAACCAAGTTATTAAGGCCAAATTCTGAGCTGCCATCCCTGGAGAAAGTAAATTTCCCATTAACTATTACTATACCACCCTCATAAAAATTCCTTAGAACAGAACTCAGGAGAGAGGATGTCGTAGTCAACTGATTTATATTCATCATTAGTATTATTTTTAGAAATCCCTAATTTCTAGACAGAAATGTCTAAATAGAGAAGCCAATTTATGTTCATTATAACAGGCCCCCCAACCATTCTCAATTCTGAATGAAAGGATCAGGGGCTGACAGAAATGTTCTCATTATCATTCTGATGGATTTTTGCTTTTTTCCAAATGTTGTCTTGAAAAGAGACATTTATTTGAATGTCTGATAGACGGAGGACTTAGCTCTGGTAACTCTACGTAACAGCAAAACAGAGGTCCTCTGACTCAGGAGTAGCTGCAAACAGATGAGGAAGCCGGTAGAGCTGGTCATGGTCAGGTCTTGCAGTAGACCACCTCTGCAGAGGTTAGGCCCATCACCCAGTAGAAAAGGGTATGGTGACAACCAGGACATAGTCCCCCCCCCCCTTAGCAGCCACAAGATTTACCTCTGATGTAAAAAATAATAAATGTGAACAAATTATACATCCCCACATCCAAAAACATATAAAAATATTTTTCCCTTTCGGTTGCAGTGGAAAAAATATCAAAATAGTCAAAGCAACGTTTTTTTTGCCATTTCTTCTGCCATAAAAATTTGAGTAAAAAGTAATCAAAACATCAGACATTCTGCAAAACTGTATAACATCTATACATCTGGCCCCCACAAAAAAAACATGCCTTATGAATCTCTGTACCTGTAAATAAAAAAGCTATGGGTGTCAGACTATGGTATTTTATTTTTTTTGCAACGTTTTGGATTTTTTTTAAAGGGTTAAAACGCAAAAAAAAACTATATAAATGTGGTATCCCTGGAATAGTACCGACCTATAGAATATAGATGACATATCCTTTTGGCTGCACAGTGTACACTGTAAACACAAAGCCCATAAGAAAGTCGCACAAATGTAGTTTTTCTCCAATTTCACCCCATTCTGAATTTTTTACCAGCTTCCCAGAACATTGTACAGAAAAGATATGGTACCATTACAAAGTTCAATTTGTCCCGCAAACACTAAGCTCTCCTATGATTCTGTGAATGGAAAATTTAAAAAGTTATGGGGTTTGGAGGGCGGCGAGTTGAAAACGAAAATCGAAAAATGTATGCGACAGGAAGGGGTTAGTAAGATATGTTACAAAGTTTCTTATAGTCACCTGTACTATTCATTCATGAAACGTTATTTCTAACTAGAGGAAAGCATTAAGATAAGTCATCAATATCAGATTGGTTCCAAGACCTAGAACTCCCATTGATCATGTGATTGAAGGGCTGCAGCACTTAGACAAGTACTGCGGCCTCTTCACTGCTTACCAAGCACAGTGCATATATTGTATAGTGGCTGTGCTTGGTATTGCAACTAAACCCTATTCATGACCTATAGACATGATGTCACTGCCCCAAGAAGAGGAAGTGGAGCTCTCCTAAGTACCACAAATTCTTCAAACAATTGATCATCGGGGGTCACGGGTATTGGACATTACCGATCTAATACTGATGTTCTGTACTAAGGATAGGTCACTAATGTTGCAGTCTTGGAACACCCCTTTAAGGATAGGCAATCTTGGGAGAACCCCTTTAATTACCAGTTTAGTTTTGTGGTTACTGCAGCTCAGCTCCCATTCCATTGAACGTCCTTCTGGCATGTCGGGTATGTGACCCCCACTAATCTAATATGATAACCCATTCTAAGAATACATCATCGATATCTAAATCCCGTAATACCCCTTTAATACGTGGCTTTTTGTTGTTTTCACCCATATTCAGTTTATTTATGACAACTTTACGGGGTATAAAACTCCTTCTAACTTAGTCTTTCTAACTCTCGACCTGAATATAAACCAAGTATAAGAGGACTACAGAAGAAAAAGTACTGTACCATAAAACTTTTGATAAGTCGCTGCCCGTAAATCTGAAGAAATGCAAACTTGCCATTCTCAGAAACACGGGTGCCAGGTTTTTATTAGCAAAAAAATGCTGAATGTGTCTGCAGCAGCAACTTTGCTTGTCTTATCCTGGAAGATAAATGAATCTATATGGGAAAGAGGATTATTATTTTAATTTAATGGTAATACGTCTACATCACTTAGGCCAGGTTCGTATCTAGCAAATAAGCTCTCGGGACCTAAAATTGGTCTCCATTTTTCATAGTTGTACATGTGTATTGTGGTGAAGGGCCTATGTATAGGGGACAGAGGTAGCAGTACACATGGGCCCCGGAGCCCTGGAGACATGTGCTGTACATATCATGCTCCAGAATTACTATGCATTTTAGATACTTTTTGTGTTGTTCAAGATGCGCCAAATTTATCACATATCGCGAGCTAGTGGGACATATTTGGCACAATGACTGTCTGTCTCCGGTCTAAGTTTATTCTTTCTAAATTTGAGAAGAGTATTAACCCCTTACTGTTGCAGCTAATTCTAATTTTTTTCATTTCTATTTTATCATCCATAGCATTGAGTCGTAATATAACTGTATGAGGTCTTGTTTTTTGCTGGACAAGGTGTGTTTTTTGATGACACGATTTAATTTACAAAATATTTCATTTTACAAATTATATGTGGGATGGAATTGGAAAAAAACTGAATTAGGGGTGGTAGTTTTTTTTTGTTCTAGGTGTTTTTATTGGTACCATTTTGGGATACTTACAACATTTAGCTTTTTTCCATTTTTTTCAGGGGACTAAACAAAAGCAATTCTGATGCATTTTTTAACTAGAATTGAATACATTTATGTATGTGGCAATGCCAATTTTGTTTATTTTATTGTTATTTTGAACTATCAATATTTAGCTTTTTTATTTATTTATATTTTTTTTTTACTTGTTTTTGGGGACTTGCACATGCGATTGTTTGATCAAGTGTTCAATTCATTGCACTGAAGTACTTCTGTATTGTACTGTTTGGTGCTTTTACCAGCACAGGAGTATAAAAATAGTAACAGGAGTATTGGAATGGCTTAGGGGACTTCACTAGGTCCCTGGCTGTCATGACAACCCGTCGACAACCCACAATTACATCCCCAGGCATCAATCGAGGAACAAAGGTTAATGATGGAAACATCTGCAATGTCAAACAGCTGAGATCAGAATTGTTTCTGATCCCAGGCACTGAACAGCCGCCAGCTATATAATATAGCTAGAGCCTTCAGCATAAGAAGTAGACTCAACTTATGACGCTAGGTTCACACTAGCATTGCACCTCCGTTGGGATACCTGAACAACGGAGAGGTGGACCGCCAAAAAAGTGGTTACACACAGAGCCCATTGGACCTCATTGACTATTCTCCGTGCAGGACTTTTTCCTCTGACGATTATCCTTGGACGCTACGAAGGAGTCTCCAATGGAGACCTTAGCGCAGATGTGAATGTAGCCTGAGCTTTCGCCATACTGTCTCCTCTGTCTTCCGTTGCACACAACATGGGATAATTGGTGTCCACCTCATAGGGGGTTCTGCCGTCCTATGGATCAACGCTGTAGGATTATAAGTTGAATTTGATAGACCAGTTTCTTTTTTCAACCCCCTATGTAACTATGTCAGGAGTGGACTAAGACCACCATGGGTCCTGGAGCTGTATGAAGGCTGTGGGCGCCCACCAGGCCAAAGTTTTCCAGACCTTTTAGATGGGCTGATTATCAGCTGAATGAACATTCATTCAATTTCCTGCAAAGCGTAGAACAGCCAACCAAGATGCTAAATCTGGAATCAGATGAGTGTAGATAAAGGCATGCTCCCTTGCTATGCCAAAACTAGGCATGCATGGTCCACACTAGGATGCCATCCCTTTGCTTGTGGTAAGACTAGTTGCAGTCGTGCTTCAATTTACAGGTAAATGTGAGCACTCTTTAAGGCAAGAGACAACAGAGTTATGGGAATACCAAATCTGTACCACTACCACTTAGCCAAAACTTTGGGTCAACTTAAATTCTGGCTTACATTGAACCACGACAAATTCTGGCCAGATATGGAGGCTCAAATGGCTCAGGTTACTGACTGGGAGGGTCTCTTGTTAGCGTCAGGGTCTGGCAAAAATCCACGCCTTTCTGCTCCACCGGCTGTACAGGCTACAGTTGGGGCGTGGCATGCCTTTTGTGATGTTTCGGAAAGTTATATCCCTGGGGTCACATTGAACTTGCCTCTTACAATGCTCATTCACGAAATCCCACATTTGTCCCTAGATACATGGTGCAGCTATGGGATAAGGTATATTTCCAACCTCTACAGAGGCCATACCATTGTGCTCTTCTCCATGTTGGAGGAGAAGCATAATCTACCTGCTAGGGAGACATTTACTTATGCTAGATTAGTTTCATATCTGTCTGACACTCCCTCGGCTCAGCTGCGCTTGCCGCAGCCGGCCACTGACCTCTTACACCCACAGACTTATTCAGCTGCTTACAACACTAAAATTCTGTATCCTACTTTGAACATGGATTGTACCTTTCAGAAGACCAAACACATTTGTCTTTGGGAAGACGATTTGGGCCGCAGATTTGAGGGAAGTTGCTGGCATGAGGCAATTAGATGGGCTAAGCAATCCACGCTATGTGCCTCACACTGGGAGCAATATAGCAAATTGCTCTTACATTGGTATTACCCTCCCCTTCGTCTAGCTAAGTTCTATCCTTCGTGTCCCCCTTGCTGTTGGAGAGGCTGCGGAGGGATTGGCTCATTGTTCCACGTGTTCTGGCACTGCCTGCTCATCCAGCCTTTTTGGGTGTCTGTTTTTTTCACTGATTAATAAACTGTGTGGTGGGATCTACACCTGAGATGTCGCTGCTCCTGCTAGGTATTCACACGACACCGAGCAGGCATAGGACTGTCGTGTGCCAGGTACTTGGCGCTGCTCGCCTACTTATTGCACGTAGATGGAAATCTACCTCCTGTCCGACATTGACGGAGCTGATTTCTGTAGTGTTGTTGAATTACCAATTTGAACGAATTTATGCATGCAATGGTGGTAACCTGGATAAGTTCAGGAAAACTTGGGAGATATGGGCGACATCATTCCCTCCACCGAATGCTCATTGACAGCCTATACGTATTGACTTTTTTTTTGGTGCTATTGGCCCACCGCTTCTTACTCACCTATGGGCCACTCTATGTGAATATTCTTAGAATACCCTTTAAACTATCTCAAATGTTGGTAACTGGTAGCGGGTAGGTATGCGCACGTGCCTACGTGGCAGACCATCAGTTTTATGGGTCGTTCTAGAGTGATCCAATTCATTCATTTTATTTTGCTCCATAGGCCTGTTCATTTGTGCATTTTCACGCTTGTTCCAATCTCTCCCTCCCCCCCCCATGGCTACCATTTGAATAGTGCCTCTTAATACCGCTTTAACCATATTTGGCTAATTATAAGTACTATTGGATTAAATAAATATTATTAGTATGCATTTCCATATGTATCCTTGTTCATGCTGTACTTATCCTGAGTATTTTGTACTCCCCCTTTTGTATATGTAGATTACGAAGCCATGGATGTATCCTGTGTTTCCTATCCTGTTTTGATTTCCTGTATTGTATTCGTGTAAAAAAATTCAATAAAAACTATTGACACGGAGAATGTCACAAGAAAGCCATTAGGTCTTATTTCTCACGAGTGTTGTCATGACAGCTTGTGAGTCGTAACACAACTGCATTCACTTTTACTAATGTTTAAACAGCGCAATACTGTGACCTCTCTCCATGCACAGTACATGTATCGTACCCAATGTGGCTTTGTAGCCCTGACATAACAGTGGCCTTGTTACTAAATAGCTAAAAACTATTTTTGTAGAATTTGCTGAGAATCATAAGATCAAAGTATAATATTGGGACGTGTGGTCCATGTCTTTCCTTTTTTTCTGATTAGAACCTATGTTTAAAAATGGACCGTGTGCTGGCTGGCACACAGCTAACACACTGCCATTAAACCCTGTCGTGTGAATAAGCTCTGTTAGGGCCCATACACACGATCGAGTGTGGATCCGAGTTGGGGACCGAATTTAGCATATAATGCAATCAAATGACACTCGGAGTGACATCCGAGTGCATTCCATGATGCATTCACGTCTATGGGGGATTCCGGATCCATTCTGTTCCGATAACATGAAGCAGAATAGGACCTGCTCTATAATCATCCATGTTATCGGAATGGAATTGTTCCGGAAGCCCCATAGATGTGAATGCATCATGGAACGCCATCCGTGATAAAATCGACCCCCAACTCGGATGCACACTCAGTCATATGCATGGACATATAAAGTTGTCCATTTCCTGGGAACCAAGCTGCCAATGCACACCCCTCTGGACTCACAATCTCGCTGCTGGGCTTTTTCTAACTTCTGTGCTCGGTCTCCACTTGGTCTGGCTTCCCGGTCTCCAACTCTCAAACCATCTACGCCTCCACTGCGTGTCAAAGTGTGGGCCAGATTTAGACTCGCGGAACTTCACCTTTCCTGAAATTCCACACTTCTGTAGGACCATTGCCCCTAGCGGGCATTGATGGTGCACTCTATATTACATGATAAAAACAAATGGAATAAAAAAAGGTTCTTCTTCTAGAAGGTTACTGTCTGTATTTTACATTTTATTGCATCTTCTAAGGCAAAGTACAGCTGTTCTTGACTCCCCAAAAAGTTGGACAGCCACAAGTCGAATTTCACTCAGCTATCATGAGAATAAAGAACATGAAGTTAGATTTTCTTGACGATTGACGATGCAATTTGAAAATTATTAACTAGGACTCATCTTCCCGAGCCGAGACGCCTCACAAAGAAGGCCTGACAGAAAGCTGTCCTCATTTTTCACTTCAAAAATAGAGAACAATATCATCTTTTTTAGAAATGGAAAAGAAAATCTATGAATTGGCACGAACAAGGAGAAAATGTCTGCCATCTCCCTTTATATTTTATAAGTCATTCTTGATCTCGGGGAAGACAGATGTAATCTGGAGTCTGTTCATGTAAGAGCTACTAAAATTGTACTTGGCCCACATCATAAAACTTAACAGAAATAAAACTGAAACGCCTTAAAATTTACAGCACAGAAAGGGAGAGTGGCTTTCAAATGCATTAGGGGGTTCAACAAAGCTCAGAAAAGAGGCATATTTCACAAAAAGAAAAGTGACGGGAGAAGTAATGAGCAAAAAAATACTAAAGTGCCTTCCGAAATTCGGAACATAGGAGGAACAGCAACCCTCTGTATTAAATTTAGGGGGTGTTATTCATATGTTGATTATTCTTGGATTATATTGGCCACTATGGACATAGAAAGGCATATCTCCCCATTTTATTATTGGGCATGTATCTCATTCACAACTGGTAACATAGTAACATAATAGATGAGGTTGGATGAAGACACAGGTCCATCAAGTCCAACCTATAACCCTACAGTGTTTATTCAGTGGAAGGCAAGAAATCCCATGAGGCCGATGCAAATTGCCCCATGTCAAGGAAAAAAATTTTTTTACAGACTCCAAATCTGGCAATCAATATAAAACACTGGATTGATGTATATGGTGGTATAACCATGCTTGCCGATTCCCCCAGAATGCGCAGCTCCACATTTTGTAAAAACCAACTACGGCATATCTGCACAAACCCCTCATAGCAACTGTCAAGCACAGTGATGGAGGGTGAGGATTTGGCTTGTTTTGCAGCCATAGGAACTGGGCACATTGCAGTCATTGAGTTGACCATGTACTTCTCAAGGTGTTGCAATGGCCCAGCCAAAGTTCAGACCTTAACCCATACTTGCCAACTCTCATAAAATGTACAGGATTCTCCCCAAAAGATTGGTGATCCTCCATAGTCCAGGAAGAGTGGGTAAATCTCTGAGGCCAGGCAAGTCTCATAGGTGCAGTCACATCCTGAAAAAGGTAATTGGCCACAGTGATTGCCCATGCCACAAAAGGGATGTAGTGACTGTATTATGGGGTGGCCTGTCTCCACAATTTTCACGGCACATTTTGCACTTCATTCTCCCTGGTTCCAACTCCAAAATGTTACCATCTATGATTATAACTTGTAAGGGGTGGTTGATGTTGAACCGCCTGTAACACTTTACCACACCCCTACCAAATGTGCGTCCGAACTGAATTATGGTGAACTGGACTGGTATTGTCTCAGAGAGCTTAACTGGACAACATTGTTGAGTTGACATGTTTTCCTGTGTTATGTTAACCAATATTTTCTTCTAGATGCCCTTAATAGTTGTAGATGTTTTCACATGCCAATTCAATGCAGTATCATGAAATAATAACAAAAGCTGTGAAAGGCTGCAATTCACCCTTACCCACTGGGTGGTCACACATAGGCACAGATAGGATAGTTAGCATATCGCTTTGTGATAAATTGTCACAAAACCATGTTGTGTTTATAAAAAAGGCTGAACTTGTGAGAGACATACACTGACAAGCAAAAGGGTAACAATGTTTTGACCTTTTGACTTTCAGGTTTCATATCTCACCATCCAGTACAGCTTGGAACATAAGACTACCATCATTTTATAGACCATCATCTTGGCTGTCTTATACATAAATGTGACTTGCAACTGTTTAGCATATTATTAGTTATGCAGATTCTTGTCATGTAACTGCAGTGTTACTGTTTTGCTCCTAAAAATCTAAATTTTTATCTTTTTGTAAATCCACCTTTGGTTTTCAACACTGCCGGAATTCTTCTGGGCATGCTGTTGATCAGATTCAGGCATGTCTCAACTGAAATCTGATCATCAGGCTTCTGCCACAAAACTTGACAGTTCCTTCAATTTCTGGACACATTAGCCGCCTTTTCCCTTGTTTCCTTCAGACCCATTTGCATCAGAGCCCAGTCTATTGACTTTCATCTCATCGCTCCAAATCACCTGTTTCCAATCTCCTACTGTCCAATTTTCGTACTTCTTCGCAAACTTGAGCCACCTTCAGTGCCGTGTTTGTCACACAAGAACTGATAGACCTTGTGATGAGCTAACCTGTTGACTGTGATATTTTGCCTGGACGTCCACCTCTTGGCTTTTGAATGGGTAGATGAGCTTCATTTTGTATTCTTCTAACAGTCATGGCGCTCACATGATGCAGTTTGGCAAGTTTCTTGGCCAAGAGACCGCTATCGATGACCTGGATGATGCTGTTTCTCTTTTCTTGGGAAATCTTCTCCATGGCTGATCCTCAATTTGAAACAGTGACCTTTCACTTGGGAATCCACCTAATAACATACTGAGCTATGAGGGAATGTGAGAACAGATTATAATTTGTAGTATACAAGAGGAAAAAGATTTTTCCACCACCAGGAGAAAAACAGTAACAATGCAGTTACATGACAAGAATCTGCATAACTAATCATATGCTAAATAGTTACAAGTCACATTTATGTATGAGATAGCCAAGATGATTGTCTATAAAATGATGGCAGTCTCACGTTCCAAGCTGCAGTGGATGGTGAGATATGGAGCCTGAAAGTCACAAGTTCTAAACATTGTTACCTTTTTGTTCGTCAGTGTACCTGGACATCTGATCCATCTGAAAGTTCATTGATGAAAACACCTATAGCTATTTGTTTGTACTGTATATTACCAGATGTATATTAGATATTATGCTTGTTTTAGTGACCATTATTTGATGGAGTGTTGTGTTGTGTTTGATGTGCTTTGTACTCGGTTGACAGTAAAATGTGTTGATTGCTGTTATTCCAAGTTGCAGGTGCAAAATGTAAAGTCAGAACAGTAGTTGCACGTAGGTGTTGTGCCATGAGGGGAGCTATTTGGAACAGCCGTAGTATGACGCTGTTCTGGTTGTGGTGTGATGTTCAGGTCATACCCCGGAAAGGGTTTACTATATATAAGAGGAGTATACACATCTTCTTGGGAGTCAGTCAATCCATTCAGTGGTCCAGCCGGTTGGTGTTCCTGTTTGATCCATACAGTCCCGGAAAGCAGCTTGCAGCTCACTGGTCTAGTCTGTGAGTGCTAGTGTGAATGTCACCTGTGGGAATAGGAGTGTTGCCCATTGCCTCATTTATACTCCAGGTAAATTTCAGTTGATGCTGTGAAATGTGGTACATTTTCGTGTATTTAACCCTGTAGTCCACAATCAAGGTTAGTTATGTTCAGTTCCGTCATATGGGTTGTTGAGTTGCTTCTTCCCAGGTAGGGACCACTTGGACTGTAAAAATTTCTCTTGAATACAGATCTTAAGCTGTTTACCAAAGCATTTACTTCTAGACTTAATGTTTGCCTTCCACATCTGATCCATAAAGATCAGGTTGGCTTTGTTTCCTGCCGGCAAGGCGGTGATAACACTAGAACAATAGATTTTATATTGATGTTGTCTCCAAGTTTGGTTCTGGGATCTTGGTGCTCAGCTTGGATGCGGCCTTTGACCGCTTAGGGTGGCCTTTTATGTTTGCTACTCTCAAGGCCTTTGGTCTTAGGGGGCCTTTCCTGACTGCGATCCAGGGTATTTACTTGACGCCCTCAGCCATCACTAAACTCCCTCATGTCTCCTACCCTTCCTTCCCCATACACAACAGGATGAGGCAGGGTTGTCCGCTCTATCCCCTCTTATTTTCTCTTTGTATAGAACCCCTAGCTGCTGCTATTTGTTTGAACTCAGGCATAAGTGGGGTTAAAGTTAGGGATAGGGAGGTTAAGCTCTCATTATTTGCGGATGATATACTTCTTACTCTTACCAATCTCCACTTCACCCTCCATACTCTTTTAAAGAAATTTGTCTGCCTCTCGGGCTATAAAATCAATACCCCTAAGACCAAGGCCCTCTCCATTCAAATCTCCCAGTCTCATTTGTTGCAACTTCAATCCTCCTTTAAGTACAGTTGGCAGGAGTCTTCCCTGAACTACTTGGGTATCCAACTCACTAGTTTTTCTCCTGACTATACCAGACCAACTTTCCCACGCCCTTTAGACAAATTTTTGCCTAAGCTCCTCTATCTATTTGAAACTCTCCCAACTCCGGTCTCCCTGAGGGACCTTCAGTCATTGCAGAGCACTATACTGTGGTTCATCAAGGCCAGAGGGAAACATCTAGGCTAGTCATGATGACTCCGAAGGCTAAAGGCGGTCTTGCTCTCCCCAATTTGATCCTATATTATTGGGCTGCTCAACTGCAGAGGGTGCCAGCTTTTTCCACACTTTTGGCTTACTCCAAGTAGATGGAGATCGAGAAATTATGGTTATCCCCCAGCCATCCTAACTCTCTTCTCTGGACAAACCTCTATAGTCCTCCTACTGGTGCGCTCCTGGGCCCCATGGCACTAACAAGGGATGTCTGGTGTACATGTGTTGATCGTTTCCCTCTGTCTTCGCCATCCTCTTCCATGTCAGCCTTTCTCTACCACCCTCAATTTCCACCAGGGTTGATGGCGACGGTTTTGGGTCCATGGCTAAAGGCAAGCTTGTTCTGTTGATATATTTCACCTCTTAGTACACCCACACAGTATGTGTTTTTAGTGTCCTTACATAGTATAATATCCCCTTAGTGCCCTCATACAGTATAATGTCCCCATAGCCTCCCACACAGTATAATGGCCCCTTTGTATCCCCATAGACTAGAATGCCCCCTTAGTGCCCTCACACAGTATAATGTCCCTTTATTGTTCCTACACAATATAATATCATAGTGTCCCCTCACCATATAAAGTCTCCTCAGTGTTCCCAAACAGTATACTATTTCCAATAGTACCTCACATAGTATAATGCCTCCACACAGTATAATGCCTCTTTTGTGCCCCCCACACAGTACTATACCCCTTAGAGTTCTTCACACAGTATAATTCCTCCATAGTGCCCCCCAAACAGTATAATGCCCCAGGTGCCTCTTGGACATACTGAAGTCACTCTCCTATTTTTATAGATGAATGGGATGAGACTGGCAGGTCTGGCTTGATGAAGCAGTCTGGGAAGTACACCATCATTACACATTCAACTCAGGAGCTTCAACCCTTCAAAGGTTCTTTAGTGTCTCAGGTTCTCCTGCACTTTTTCCTCTCCACTGCTGAGCTCCTTAGAGCTGGGCAGTAGAGGTTATTTAGAACTGGCAGGACTATGCCCAGACAAAAATTTGCCGGGACTGACTCTGGGACTTAAAATTAGGGGAGGATAGCCCCAGCAAATGGGCTGTGCTTGTAGGTTGTCTCTGTATAAATAGAGATTATAGAAGAAAGCCATTACTCATCTCGTCTGGTTCCTGTTTTGTGTTCAAGCTGTGGCTCCACCCTGTGACCTTGCTAGGCAACAAGAAAATGAAGCCAGTGCCTTCCTTCATTTGGCTCCCGTATTCACTAGAGCCCAAACTACAGGGTTGCAGCTGTGCTGCTCTTTACTATGGAATCCCAATGGTGTCAGGCCTGCTGGGCAATTTAAAGGGGACTCATCCTACCATGCCATGGTTCATTGCTGCCCTGCCTCTATGCTCCTGTCCCTGATTTGATCCCTAATTGATTCTGATCTTGACCTCAGCCTGGTTCCTGGATAGCATCTTTTCTTCAACCTTTTGATGCTTTGTCTAGCACCCGTTGTTCTTCTCATGGATCTGACTCTCGACTACATTTTGACTATGCTCCAATCTCACTCTCTAACCAGTCACATCTTGACCACTCTCCTGTTGATAACTCTTGACTCCATTCCTGACTATGCTACTACTG
The DNA here is from genome assembly GCA_947044405.1 of Leptodactylus fallax. Classification (NCBI taxonomy): domain Eukaryota; kingdom Metazoa; phylum Chordata; class Amphibia; order Anura; family Leptodactylidae; genus Leptodactylus; species Leptodactylus fallax. The sequence continues at coordinate 114,657 of CAMRHE010000498.1, read as the reverse complement.
CATCACTAACTGACCCAAATCTATGGCTATACTGGAAACCTTAAACTAGGGGTCTTCCTGCAGCTATGTGCACAGGGTTAGGGTATGTTCATAAGACAGAATCTGTAGCTGATTTTGGTGGATACTGCCTTAAAATCAGTTGCAAATTCTGGCCAGAATATAAATCTGAAAAAAGAAGTGTACTGCACAATTTTGCAGAAGATTACGCGGCTGGTTCAGCTGCAGAATCCGTGGTACAAGGCTCATTGATTCTGAGGCTAATCAGAGAGCAAACCCGTGGCATAATGGGGGCAAAATTTGCAGAGGAACCTGAAGTGGAAGACTGCCTCAAATTTCTACACTTGCCATAATGTGAACCCGACCTTTGCAAAATTAAAGGTAAAATCAGGGTATCACTTGGACTCCGCAACCTAGTCTAGCTGTTGCAAATTAAGACTTGGAGAATCCACATTCTTGTACATGATTATAACAAGGGCTTATACATAGGAATGCTTTAATAAGAAAGAATGCTCATATCACTGATTTCCTACTGACCCTGGTTGGGGATCACCAGAATACAGTATGAACAAATGCTGTATATTGTACAATAGAAATATAGTAATCTTAGGGTTTTCCTAAGAGATGGAATATGCTTGAAGGTTTATGGTAAAACGTTTAGTGACTGGTCTTCATAGTTTTTGAAAAAAAAGTTATTTGTGCTTGTGATGAAATATGGATGTATTATACAATGTCATGAGTTATGTGTCTATTTAGGAATTTTTTTTATAGTTAGGGTTTTTTTCTTCATTTATGGGTGTATGTAGGAGATTGGTCCTTTGTGTACTTGTCTGTGCAAATGTTTTCTGTGTACAGTGATTATAATACTCAATCCATTGTGCAGATGACAGAAGAACTACAAAGTCCCCTGTGCTAATTCAATTGTTGGTCATCTAAGTACCAAGTCTTTTGTGCGACCTGTGATTTAGACATAGCGAGTCCTCCCAGAACTTTACTGATCAAAGCTCTATATTTTCATCAAACAAAAATGATGACATCACAGATGAGAGACATTTGGGGGTCAGGAGTGCATAAATATGATGAGGTTCATGATTTCAGGGTCAGATTCTTTGGAGCCTAGAGTGTGAATTCTGTCCCAGACTTAAAACCAGGTCTGTAAGTTATTTCCATTTATTTTACATTGTTTATAGGTCTTATTGCATCTTTTTTTGTGAAGCACTGTACCTTTTTATGCATATTAAATCTAAAATTTAATAAGATTGTCTTTTGGCTTTAACGTTCCCACATTTCTGTAGACAGTAAATATCGCTAACTGTGTTACCCCTTTTTATGTTAGTTGCGTATGGGATGTGGGCATACTGGTGTCTCATCTTACCATAAAGTGATGAGCGGTGGCAGCTTTGTGTGGATGTATGAATGTAAAAAGATGCTTCACTCCTGGGTAGTCTGTGTCATAGGTGAGTTGGAAGGGAGTGTAGAAGTGGAGTTCCATTTCATGATTACAACTGCAATGTGTGTATTGGGGTGGGTGAGGTATATGTATACCACACAGAATTGGTATGCAGTGAGTGAATATATCTGGGTGTGAGAACCTCCTATCTTTGACAGTTCCCTGCATTACTTGAGGAAATGCTTTGTCTAAACAGCACTCTGTGTGGCTAGGAGGGGTATTGCATATCAAACCTATGAATTCTAAATAAAATAAATTAGAAAACATAGGAAGCAGCAAAATTTTCATATGCAGCGTATAGGGGAAGCTTTCCTCGAACATTTGACAAATTGCTGTCTCTACTTAGTGTATGGTGCACCAAGTGGGAAAGTGAAGATATAGCTCTGAACCTAATGTCTAGTCCTCCATAATGTATTGTTCGGAGGTGCTAATGTTCAATAAACCATGGCAGTCAGGTGCGGGATTTGCCATAACATTGTCAGCTTGTTTCATAGAGATATAAGTTAATTGTCTAAAGCAACCGTCCATTCAGCTAGATATGGCCACAAGCTAAACATTTCCATTAGAAGTGTCATGACCACATTGCTTCATTGAATACAAATTACACAATGCTTTATCTGGTCTTTCCTTTACAAATAAGGCAACTGCGTTGGAGTTTTTGTTCTTAGTCTACGGCGCAGATCTGTCAGAAATCGGCAAAAGAAAAAGTCCTACAACCCCAACTTTTTCAGTTAAAAGGTGTGTAACTATTGTCTCTTCTTAGATCCATCCAGGTTGTCTCAAGTTAAGGACTCCAGGATCCAGCCAGTTGTGGAGATAGCTCATATGTAGATAATATGCTCACTTTGGTACATTGTGTCAGGGCCACAATGATATTGTATCTACAGTATACTCCTCCAACCGTCCCAGTATCACTCACAGACTTCTCTGGTGGATATTCTCTGGCTGATACTTCTGTCTATTTGCTATTTTCTGGTGCTCAGCTCACATAGGCATTACAAAACCAACCACAAGGCGCAGCACCTCCGGTCTGGGATAAATCTCCTTCCTTGGAAACCAACACTCCAGTCATAGGGCCCAATTCTGTAGGTTAGAAATGATCAGTGACAAGGACAAGTTAAACAGAAAAGACCACGGATGGACAATGTCCGTCTGAATCCTGAAGCCCTTCTATGGAGCTAATCTGAGCAGACATTTACTTCAATTCTCACTTCTCTATACACTGTATTCCTAAGACATAGGTGGAAAAAGGAGCACATGGGTTAAACATCTGCTTTACTTCTCTTCCCCTTTACTGCACAGTCCAGCCTTCAGTGCCATACTAACCTCTCCTATATCCCCTCTTTCACCAAATTGTCTCCTGCTGTTGTGTAAAGCCACAAGGTCTGTAGTCGGGACCAAGAGGGAGGGGTCGGATAACTAAATGTCAAGAGGTTCACTGGAAGCTCTGCTCTGTGTGTACCTGCCCCATCTGGTGCTGTTTTTGGGGGAATAGGGCAGAGGAATTATTTATATCTCTTACTTATATACTCTTACTTATATAGCGCCATCATATTCCGCAGTGCTTTACTTACATTGTCAGTCACTGTCCCACAGTTTGGGAGGAAACCCACGTAAACACGGAGAGAACAGACAAACTCCATGAATACGTTGTCCATGAATGGAAATCCTAGAACTTCATTGCTGCAACACAACAGTACTAACCACTGGGCCCCTGGGGAATAATGGATAATGCACTTGTGTAGCATGTATATAGTATGTGTGCTTCAAGTGGATAAATGTGCTTAAAAGAAAATTCTATTTCTGTAGATGATTATGGGGTCGGCCATCTTACCTGAGCTTCGCCTCTGCTCTCTTAACTGTTTTTATTGCTATGCTTTATAGTATAGTCGTTTCTATAGGCAGCTATAGTCTGGAGCCGATAAATTGAGGTCTATGGGAGAGTTTCATAGGGGGAGCAGATAAGCTGTGACATCATCTATTGTCAGTAGTGGGTGCAATGATGGGTGTTATCTATAGAGGTGTTATCTAATATTTTAATGCTATCTATATAATTTGTGATGTAAATGATGTGACTGCTCCAAAGAAAACGCTTATAGAATTGATTTCAGTGTATTGTTAGGCTTAGTGGCCAGAGTGAAAATTGCATAATATTCTTAAAAAATAATGTTTAACATAAAAATTTGTTTAAAAAATAGGTAATTATCTGGTGACACATTCCCTTTAATTTGTAATGCATGTGTAATGTGTATTTTGGATGTACAGTGGGTACGGAAAGTATTCAGACCCCTTTAAATTTTTTACTCTTTGTTTCATTGCAGCCATTTGCTAAAAGCAAAAAAGTTCATTTTATTTCTCATTAATGTACACTCAGCACCCCATCTTGACAGGAAAAAACAGAAATGTAGATATTTTTTCAAGTTTATTAAAAAAGAAAAACTGAAATATCACATGGCCATAAGTATTCAGACCCTTTGCTCAGTATTGAGTAGAAGCCCCTTCCTTTTGAGCTAGTACAGCCAGGAGTCTTCTTGGGAATGATGCAACAAATTTTTCACATCTGGATTTGGGGATCCTCGGCCATTCTTCCTTGCAGATCCTCTCCAGTTCCGTCAGGTTGGATGGTGAACGTTGGTGGAGCCATTTTCAGGCCTCTCCAGAGATGCTCAATTGGGTTGAGGTCAGGGCTCTGGCTGGGCCAGTCAGGAATGGTCACAGAGTTGTTCCGAAGCCGCTCCTGTGTTAGTTTAGCTGTGTGCTTAGGGCCATTGTCTTGTTGGAAGGTGAACCTTCGGCCCAGTCTGAGGTCCAGAGCACTCTGGAAGAGGTTTTCTTCCAGGATATCGCTGTACTTGGCCGCATTCATCTTTCCTTCAGTTGCAACCAGTCGTCCTGTCCCCCATAGCATGATGCTGCCACCACCATGTCTCATTGTTGGGATTGTATTGGGCAGGTGATGAGCAGTGCCTGGTTTTCTCCGCACATACCGCTTAGAATTAACCCCAAAAAGTTCAATCTTCATCTCATCAGACCAGAGAATCTTATTTCTCATAGTCTGGGAGTCCTTCATGTGTTTTTTGGCAAACTCTATGCGGGCTTTCATATGTCTTGCACTGAGGAGAGGCTTTCTTCGGGCCACTCTGCCATAAAGCCCCGACTGGTGGAGGGCTGCAGTGATAGGTGACTTTGTGGAACTTTCTCCCATCTCCCTACTGCATCTCTGGAGCTCCTTGGGCAGATGATAAAATGATAAAATTCCACATTTTCTCGGCAGACACAAAGGAGCTGTAAAGAGTCCTCAGTAAAATCCCACATCTTGTAAGTGCATTCTTTCTAAGTTTTTTCCCTTTTTCCTCCCATGTGTGACGGCTAATGGAGTCAGTCCAATAAATAATTGATTCTCTGTACATTTCTAATAATGAGAGGTGGGCGACTTTTATCCTAGAATCGAGCTGAGCTCTTGATTCTGGACTCTTCTGAATTTCTAGACAATTAGATTTCTTTACATCCTCGAAATGTGAATAGAAATATGTTGTATTTCCTCCATGGAAGGTTTGTTCTATAAGGCATGTGCCAAGCTTTGTAACGCGGGGGTATGTAATTTTCATGGTGTGTGCATCAAGAACCTTACAGATAAATGCCTTCCGGCCAAAACCTGACAGAGAAATCTGAACAGGATCTTGTCTACGAAAATCAAAAGTAAAAATGAGCTTACATGGCAGCACAGCATTTTCCCATTCTACCCACTCCTGTGCGAAGCCAAGGTCTATGTGATTTACCCAACCGTAGATATTACATTGTACGTATTTAACCCTCGTAGAAAACAAATAGAATACCCAGGGAAGACATTGGAGGAAATTTATTATGACTTGTTTTCTGGCGTACAAGGCATGAAAAAGTAACAGATATTTGTGTAAGGCTAAGGCCCCACGTAGCGGGCCGCAGCGAAAAGCGATGTGGGAAAAGCCACGGTGGAAATGCATTGCAGTTTTTCCCGCATTGGTTTTCACAGAAAGTCTGCAGAAGTTTCCTCTGTGGACTTTCTGCTTCCATTATACCTACAGTGCTGGCCAAAAGTATTGGCACCCCTGCAATTCTGTCAGATAATACTCAATTTCTTCCTGAAAATGATTGCAATCACAAATGCTTTGGTAATAATATCTTCATTTAATTTGTCTTCAATGGAAAACCACAAAAAGAATTGTCAAAAAGCCAAATTGGATATAATTCCACACCAAACATAAAAAAGGGGGTGGACAAAAGTATTGGCACCCTTTGAAAAATCAGGTGATGCTTCTCTAATTTGTGTAATTAACAGCACCTGTTACTTACCTGTGGCATATAACAGGTGGTGGCAATAACTAAATCACACTTGCAGCCAGTTGAAATGGATTAAAGTTGACTCAACCTCTGTCCTATGTCCTTGTGTGTACCACATTGAGCATGGAGAAAAGAAAGAAGACCAAAGAACTGTCTGAGGACTTGAGAAGCCACATTGTGAGGAAGCATGAGCAATCTCAAGGCTACAAGTTCATCTCCAAAGACCTGAATGTTCCTGTGTCTACCGTGCGCAGTGTCATCAAGAAGTTTAAAGCCCATGGCACTGTGGCTAACCTCCCTAGATGTGGACGGAAAAGAAAAATTGACGAGAGATTTCAACGAAAGATTGTGCGGATGGTGGCTAAAGAACCTTGACTAACATCCAAACAAGTTCTAGCTGCCCTGCAGTCCGAGGGTACAACATTGTCAACCCGTACTATCCGTCAGCATCTGAATGAAAAGGGACTCTATGGTAGGATACCCAGGAAGACCCCACTTCTGACCCAGAGACATAAAAAAGCCAGGCTGGAGTTTGCCAAAACTTAGCTGAGAAAGCCAAAAACTTTTTGGAAGAATGTTCTCTGGTCAGATGAGACAAAAGTAGAGCTTTTTGGGAAAAGGCATCAACATAGAGTTTACAGGAAAAAAAAAGAGGCCTTCAAAGAAAAGAACACGGTCCCTACAGTCAAACATGGCGGAGGTTCTCTGATGTTTTGGGGTTGCTTTGTCTCCCTGGGTCATGGGTCTCCCTCAGAGGTCATGGGTCTTCCAGCAGGACAATGACCCAAAACACACTTCAAAAAGCACTAGAAAATGGTTTGAGAGAAAACACTGGAGACTTCTAAAGTGGCCAGCAATGAGTCCAGACCTGAATCCCATAGAACACCTGTGGAGAGATCTCAAAATGGCAGTTTGGAGAAGGCACCCTTCACATCTCAGGGACCTGGAGAAATTTGCCAAAGAAGAATGGTCTAAAATTCCAGCAGAGCATTGTAAGAAACTCATTGATGGTTACCGGAAGCGGTTGTTCGCAGTTATTTTGTCTAAAGGTTGTGCTACCAAGTATTAGGCTGAGGGTACCAATACTTTTGTCCGGCCCATTTTTGGAGTTTTGTGTAAAATGATCAATGATTTGACTTTTTTTTCATTCTCTTTCGTGTTTTTTCATTGCAAGCAAAATAAATGAAGATCTTATTACCAAAGCATTTGTGATTGCAATCATTTTCTGGAAGAAATTGAGTATTATCTGACAGAATTGCAGGGGTGCCAATACTTTTGGCCAGCACTGTATAGGGAAACCGCCGGTATTTCCATAGGTATAATTGACATGCTGCAATTTCCAAAACCACAACAGTTTTGGAAATCGTGCATTTCGTTGCACACATTTTTATGCAACGTGTGGATGGGATTCGCTAGAAATCTGTAAAATGCCGCAGCCAAACTATAGCATCTACGACACATGTGGCCCCGGCCTTTTGCACAAAAATTTGCGATTTTTTTTCTTCTTCATTCCATCCTTGCCACTTTCCTGAAAGAGGACGTGATATGTGCCATGATGTGTACAGGACCGCCAACCCTGCCAGATTTATGATTATTTATGCCAGTTTACTTACGTAATAATATTTCAGACTCAAAAATGTAAAGAGTTGGTGACAAACCAACACCATGGATTATGTCCTCTCTTTGAAGTACATGTTTGTAATTTGGTTATAAAGATCCATCCATCCACAAGAGCATTTGGGATTTACAATAGGCATTAAAATGGGCAGTAGTCAAGTCCTTAGATACCAAATTTTGCATTTTTTTGGGGACTTTTCTTTGGGGTCGACCATCGGAACCCAGACAGATCATGTGCAGCAGTTAGACAAGTGCTGCGTTCTCTTCATTATATACCAAACACAATACGGTACATTGTATAGTGGTTGTGCTTAGTATTGCAGCTCAGCTGACCTTCAACACGGCCATGTGACTAATGGGCGTCACTGGTCTCAGATGAGGAAGTGGAGCTCACCCGATCAGCATTGATCCAACTTGTCAGACATTACCAATATAATATTACTGGCATATCATAAAGATAGGTCATTGATATCATAGTCCCTGTAAACAACTTTAAGATTTTCTTAAAGCTGAACTAGGGGTCCAGTCTAAAAACCATCTAGACCATTATCCTTCATCCATCAAACCTTCTGTAGGCATTCAGGTAGGACATATTATTCCGGGGTCTACCATATGACTGGCATTTGGAGTCATCACTCTATAGAATGAGCTCTAGAATATCCACGTGATTTCCACCGGCTGATGTTTGCCTTATACTTAGTGATCTCAGTCTTGTGATTGGTTGCTCAGCCATGGAAACCAAATCTAGGAAACCTGTAATGAAGTTAACTGTAAAAATCATGAAGGTCCTAAAAACGATGAACAGGCTCGGAGAGGTGATAGCTTGTAACAGGAATCCATTCCTCACAAACTATCGCTTACCATGTCATCTGATGATCTCTGTTGGTCTTTCCATCAAACCACCTTTCTTCTCTATGGAATTTGAATCTTTGGTGCCAACACAGGGACAGTTTGCTGCCTTCTTCTCCTGTTGGAGACGTCATTTGCATTCTTTTCCCATAGTCTTCACACAACATCAAGATCTATTTCTCTGAGCATATTGTTGGGTGAGACAGGACAATGACATCTGGTATTTTAGACCAAATTTTAGGGCTCAAATCTGAATTTTCATCATATGCTGACTATGACGGACTTTTTTTTCTTACGCCTAAACACCTATGACTCTAATGTACTTAATTTTCTTCAATCTGTTACTTGTAAAATAATTTCTGCATTTTTCAGTCATTACCGAATTATCATCACCTTCGTAACCCTTCTTTTTCTCTGTTCTTGAGTTCATTTCTCTGTCATCTTTATCAGTAACACGTCCAAAAAGCAATTAATTAGCCCAACATGCTACAAATGCAAATATATTAATGAGCGAGAAACATAGTGATCAAAAGTCGTGACAAATGTCTTTGTGTGGCTCCAACCATTTGTATCTTTGATGATCATTAATATCAATTTAGGCAATTTTACAAAAACTGTTAAGAACATGACTTGGCAAAGGAAATGGACATCAGATGCAGTCGCGAAGCTCAGTCCAATATTAGGGGTTTCTGAAACTGGGAATATCCAAAACTGACATTCTTAGGGGCCTCTTTGACTGGCAATCTCTGGGCATCTGTGATAGTACCTTTGACTGACAATCTGTGATATGAGACCCTGGAATATCTGTGGTTGGCACTCTGAAGGGCATAGGAGGCTGAGAAATTGTGTTGGGGTAACCATGGCAGGTTCCCTTAGGCTGAAGCACTGTTTAGGGCCACTGCAGGCTCGTGATGTGTTGCTTGACCATATAAACTATTGGAAATCCATAAAATCCTGGATACAATGTTTTTGTAATGGTACAAAAAGTTCACATGAACATTGGTTCTTGGAAAAGCTACTGTACCAGAATAGTCCTGAGACTCCTGACACTTGTGTTTCTGGGTATCTGTCTTGGTAGCACATCCAGAACAGCATGTAGTTGGTTGGTATATGGTATTATTGTATGGTCTATTTTTGATTCCAGGTCTGCAGTTTTGTTGGCTTGCTGGTACTTTTTGGGTTTCAACTAGTCTAGAGTCCTCCCCATTTGTTTTATAGGATGGCATATCAACCCCCACCTGGCCAACCTCATCTAAGAATAAAACTAGCGTGGTGATCAACTGGCCTATTTAACTCTGTGGTCGTTGCAGCTGCTCTCTGCTCTGGTTCATGGAGGGGGCACGAGTTGGGGACACCTCTATGAGGTCCAACTACAACCTATTTAAGCAAATACTGACATGCTGTATAAGTCAGGGCTCTAAATTTCTTTTCATTATCCATCAAAAGACAATAGATTTGCTGCATACCATAAAGTGAGTAACATGATCTGCACCAAATTTTAGTTATGTGGCCCCCTACTGGACAAAGACCAGAAACTACATCAATCTTTTACTCATTTTTACTAAGACTATTTTATATTTAATATGAATAGCTTCTAATAAAATACCAAGACGATGAAATATATATTTTTTCGCTTGCTTGGTTTTATTGGAAGTCCTGAGCTGGAGATATTTGTATGCAACTGCGATTTGTTTGTCCCAATCCGGCCCTGATTTACTGTCGGTTGACAATGGCTTCTCAAAACAGAAAGTCAGCAACAGAATGTAAAGATAATTATACCGATTATTTATGTCCTGGATTATAAACCATCGGATATTTCTCCCATTGGATAAACCTTGCCATACAATGATGAACGATGGCAGGTAAAAAAGGAAACATCTAGAACGTCTACTGTGAAGTCTTCACCTAAGAAGGTGACTGTTAAAAAGAAAGAACCACTCAAGACACCATTTTGTGTTCCTTTGGTGGTCACTTACCTTACAAAACAAAGAGGTGATAGGAAAGGGCTCGACTATATGGAAAGCCAACCTCAATATACTCTGCTGGGAATTTCCATGTTGATAAAGATCGCCTCTTGACCAGGAAATTCATTTATTAGACAATGCGTAAGCAGAGAGTGTCTCCTGTGTTTATGCCACGTGGGGCCCTGGCCTTAAAGGGGTTTTCTGGGACTTGTAAATTGATGGCTTATCCTCAGGTTAGGTCATCAATTGAAAATCCATGGGGGTCCTAATGGATTAGCTGTTTGATGGGGCAGCAGCACTCTTTGAGTGCTGATTTGGCTTCACAGGCCATGTGATGTCACGTTCATCGGTCACATGACCTGATCACAGCTAAATCCCATTCAAGTGAATGGAGCCGAGCTGCAATACCAAGCACGGCCACTGTACATACTGAAGAAGCGGCATCGCTCACCTGAATGCTGTAGACTCTTCAAACAGTTGATTGGTCAGGGGTGCTGGTGTCAGACCCCTACCAATCTTTAATTGTGATCTATGCTAAGGATAGGTCATCAGTTATCTAGACTTTAGAATCCCATTAATACTGGCATCCCACAAGTCAGACCCATTGTCTCCACCCCACTGGATAATGACTGTGAAAATAAGATTGGCTTTACAGATTGATTTTCTTAGGTGATACAACAGTCAAGATGGCATTTGGCATCTAAGTCCCCTTTAGGCAGAGCTCCAGGGTCCAACAATGCCCCTACGTACAATCCCTTTTTCTTAGAATTGTCATCAAAAATAGTTTTCTGTGCTCTGTTGATTGTCATTAAAATCTTGTGATCAATTCCTTGTAGCACCCCTGCGGGATAGATAAAGTACTACACTATGTTCATTTACAAAAATGGGCTAATTTCTAATCCATCAACACGTTTGGTCCTTCAAACTATGAGGCTTTCTTTAGAGTTACTTAAGCAGATGAGGGTCCTGAACATCGGCATCCCCAATTCGGAATGACCTATTATGGTATTGGAAAGCAGATTTCCTAAACCAGACAACCCCTTAAAGGAGACTTAATGAAGGATATGCAACAAATATGGGGTTGTAATATTATTTAATAAAGTCCATGTCTTTGTCTGTGAAAGTTCTGATGTATGCAGGCAACTTCCAGCATCTGGGGCATCAATGTCGGACATGTCAATATATACCCATTTCTGTAAGTTATAGCAGAGCAGTGTTGTACAGAGTATAAATGCAGCTCCTATGAATTCCTCCAAGACACATTTCTCTTCCTGGCTGTCTGAAATAGTACATGATAATATGCTATTCTGTGCCGTACCATATGCTCCGCTCTCTTGTCTACTCTCCGACTCGCTGTATTTGTAAGTGGCAGGAAGACGTGAGCACAAAGCTGCAGCAGTACTCTGCGGGTGCTAAGATATATGCAATATGAATATTTAATTCATTCCGAAGGACATTACTGCTGGATTTACCATGCTTTGGTCTTAGATTGCCTTGTGATTACATCTCATGAGCCCACCATGCGAGATGTCCTCAGCCAAATGCGTCTCGATTCTGAAAATTATACCTGTATTATACACGACTTAGGGCCACAAAAATATACTCTAATTTTATTCTACAGGGTGGGCCATAAGCATGGATACACCCAGGTGGGCCATAAGCATGGATACACCCAGATACCATTGTTTTTCTTGTGCAATTCTCCATGTGTTTGATGTGTCACATGACCCCCTTCCCATTGAATAATATGCCACAAACGGTAAGGTGATATCAGCAACCATTTCCATTTTATCTGGGTGTATCCATACTTATGGACCACCCTATATACTGTACTAACTAAAAACATACCTGAAAAATAGTCCGCAACTAAGATGAAAGTAATCACCAACTCTGAAGTACTGTGAAAAAAATATACCTCTCAATGTAACCTTAATGGGGGACAGCTTGTGAAAGTGACCCTGATGTGGGTATTCCTGGGAGTCAACGTTTCTAGATGGGCTATAGCTGAGGCTTAAAATTCGCCATGTATAGGGATTCAAACATTAGGTGCAACAAAAGGGATGACACTACCATGATTGGCACTTTCTACAACTTCCAAGGCTGTACGGAGCCGTAATATGGTGCCTGTAGGCTCCCATGGGGACATATTCTTCCTCCATATGCCTTCGTGTTTGTCATGTTCTATTGTAAGCTGTATTACACAGATATCCCCTTAGAACCATCAGTCCATACAGTGTTGTATGAGGACAACATACAGAGGCACACTGACTACATGGAGTATGACACCATAAGTACTTTATGTGCCTATGTATAGGGACTGCTGTATATATGTGGCCTTAAAGGGGTCATCCAGGAATTATAGCAAACTCAGGAGTGTTAAACAAAAAAAAAGCCATACCTATGCCTGATTCCTCCATTGTACAGTCGAATCCGCTTTCCCTTTTGTGCCGGGACTCATTGGATCATGGATGCTAAGACCAACCAGCGGCCTCAGTGATCACTGGTGAGGAACTGGTGATGTATGTGAGTGATGTCTCCATTGCCTCTCCAGTAGCCGCTGGGACCAATGACTGGTCTCAGCAGTCATGTGAGCTACTCCGTTTCCAGCCCAGCGGGAAATGGGACAGGTACTGTACAGCAGAGCTCCAGGGATAGGCGAGTATGACTTTTTTTTTTGTTTACACCAACCCCTGAGTTTGCTATAATACCTCAACAACCCCTTTCTCATATAACCCTTAAAATTGAAGCCAGTGGGTACCCCTTCCAAATCATTCCCCAATTGGAAAAGGCTGTGGGTTGACCCAAGTAAGATAATTGAAATTTACCAATCTTTTAGGATCTTTACTGTTGTTAAGGATGCCCCCTTTCACGAGCCTCAGCTAAATGAAAGGCATTGACTCAATTTTCTTCTGTTTTTCCCGTTTGCCTATAGGACTTTATAGCGGTAGAGTCAATTCCACGCCCGGTGTTGAATCAGCTGTCTGCTCATACTTACTCGTCGTGTTCTTTCTTCAGGCTTTCCAAACTGTGCAGTCTGCTTTTATGAGACAACAACACGGCCATGTGTTTCATGTGACTGATTATTGCTCGGCTCGTATCTCCTTGGCCTTTAATGTTGGTTTTCCTCCAAAAACATTCTCATCATCGCGGTTGGAATCACATAAAGAATTGAGTGTGTGTATGCGTACACAAACCTGCCGCTCGCATAGTATAATGGGAGTTCAGATGTAGCAGAGCATTAAGAGCTGTCCTGACTGAGAATGTGATACAGCAGCTTTCCAGCAAACCCAAGATCAATAATGGTGCTGCCGAAGGCTAGGGGGGAATTTACTAAGACTGGAGATTGTGGGAAATGTATCATAGTGATAAAAGGAGCACTACTACCACTATTTTTTTATTCTCTGGCTTGTTTGAAAGTACATGACTTAGACTGCATTCACTTGCCTCATTAAAGGGGTTGCAGTGGTCAAATTTGCTATAGGGCCCATAAGCCACGGGAGCCCACAGGTCACCCTCACTGCACTAAGGTGATTAAACTGCTTTGATCTCCTTTCTGATTTCCTTTGATAGTCAGCAGTCTGTGCATCATAAAATGTATTACCTCTGCCCCCTGGTGCACTGGAGTGAGAAGATTTATAATACACAGCCTTCCACTGTCAGAAAGAAGAAAATTAACCTTTTAATGCCAAAAGTAGTAGTTGGCCAGGACATACAGTAGTTAAAGATGGAGTCGGTGGAGGGAGGCTGTGGCACAAAAGGGAGCACATTTACTATGTGGGGGGCACTGACAGGATGGGAATGATAAGAAGTTTGTGTGCACAGACAAACATGTTACTGCAATCTTACTGCTGGTCACATGACACAGCTGAGGACCAGAAAAGAGTGGTTAACTAACAAATACAGCTATCAGTAGGAAGATTAGACAGTGTAACTTTAGACTAGACAGTCTTAGGGTAGGTTCACACTTGCGCCGGAGTCCGTCTGCCGTGAATCCGACTGAAAATCTCGGGAAACTGTACAGGGTCTGGATAGCAAAAGGTTAGCGACGCATTGCTTAAAAACCCATTCAATTGAATGTATTTTTAAAGGAATGCGCGGGTGTGTGCTTACCCCGAATCCAGTTTTTTTCGATGGAAACAAAGTCCTGCATGTCCGACTTTGTTTCCAGCAAAAAAACTGGATTCGCGGCGCAGAGGGTGTAAGCGCATAACCACGCATTGCTTTAAAACCCCATTCAAATGAATGGGTTTTTAAACAATGCGTCGCTAACCTTTCGCTATCCAGTGCCTATACAGTTTCCAGAGATTTTCAGGCGGATTTGTAATGGACGACCTCCGGCGCAAGTGTGAACCCACCCTTAAACTGCACCAGATTTATCAAAGTGTCTGTTGGTGTTTGATAAATATGGCATATTGTTAGACCAACTAGACTTTCTGCTTCCATTATACTTATAGGAAAACCACTGGCATTTCCGTAAGTATAATTGACATGCTGCAATTTCCAAAACCGCGACTGTTTTGGAAATTGCTGTATGTCCACTGCGCATATTTTTCCACAATGTGTGTATGGGATTCGCTAGACTGTAAAATGCTGCGGTTTTTGCCGTAGACGTGTGATGGACATTGCAAAAATGGCCATGTCTGTTTTTCACTGTTGTGTGAATAAGCCCTAATCATTTTGTGGGACTGATCCTTTAAGGACCTCTTAATAAATGTGGTGCATCTTTGCCTGTCCATGCACCAAAAATTTAAATCAATGTCAGATTTGCACTATACCTTGTGCTCATTTGTAGCGTAAATTACAGTAAAACTTTTGACGCGGTGGTGGCTCCTCCCACCCAACCTGCACACTTTTCAAAAAGTGGAGAGAGCAGTTTTAAAAAGTAGCAAATTTTAGCTGAAAAATTGTATGCCAGAAAACTGGTGTGACCCTAATAAATTCCCCCTTAGATTGTTTATAGTGAGACTTCTTTTCGTAGCGTTATCTAAACCTTAATGAGTAATTTACGAGCGTGTTGCAAGAGATTTTTCAGTGATTTGCATTATACTGTGTGAAGCAAAAACAATAGGGTCTACGTTACAAAATCGCTCTGAAATCTCAGCTTGTGCAATTAACAAAAAAGACACCAGACTGCAGCAATTTCGAAGAAATTTTCAGGCTACTTAAAGCATTGTTATAGACCATTATATCACAGAAATTTTTATGTAGTGAGATGAGATGTCTAAGTAGGGACATAACCTGAGTTCTCCTCGGTGACATCATGTAGCCAGTGTAATGGGTACTCTGAGTGTCATGATGTCACCAGGAGAGTGCCGGATTCCACGAGGCCCAATAGAGGTGAGGGAAGGTGAGTATGAATATTTTTTTTATTTTTACACTTCTCCTGTGCAACCCAAATAGTCCAAAAATTTCGAGTTCGTCCCGAACCTGAATCTTTGGGGGTTCATCACCTGAGAACCAAAAGTGAAATTATTATACTCTGGGGTGTTCAGGTAGAGGCCCAGGGGAGGTGTAAAAAATAACAAACAAGTATACTCACCTTTCCTCTCCTTTTCTGGTCCTCCTCACGACATCCTCGGCTATCTCTGGGTCCTCTTCCAGGGTCACTGCTGAGGCCTGTGAAGTATAATTGTTATTTTTTACACCTCCTCTTGGCCTCCACCTATTACACTCTGGGGTCTGAAGAGTATAATAATTTCACTTCCGTTCTATCCGAACTTGTTCGACCCAAAAGGACGTCAATTTGACGCCATAAAGCAAATCCCTTAACTGCTGTTCACACAAAGTAAAAGTTTTGACAAGATGTCCGTTCCCAAAATTTTCGCTATTATGATAAAGAGGCTTCTTTCTTAGAGATGAGAATGAGATTTTCCCATTATGTAGATTCGATTCAGACCAAATTTGTTTAGTGCCCCAATTGTTCTGAAATAAGACGTTTATTGGACTTTTTCAAAAAAGTCTACTTATACCCCATTTCCAAAAATTGTTACTGATCTATGATCACAGCTGTCACTGGCAGGTTTTGATCATGTGGTCTGGGAGGTTATTTTGGTGGTTTTGCCTTCCTCTGGATCTGTAGGGTTATAAATTGGACCTGCGTCTTTTTTCAACCTTATGTAACTATGTTAAACATGTACAGAAAATAGAATAATGTACAAAAAGGAAACAAAAAGAATAGAATGTATATATGGAGGATAGCCATAACTCATAGACTCCAGCTGAACATTGCCATCTCATGGATAGAAACAGTACATCCCATGTTTCCTTATAGAGAGCTAAATGCCCTATATCGAGACAGCAAGTTTCACTGTAGGATATGCATTATAAATGGTAACCCAGGACTTCTTAGTACATAATTGGTCACGGGGGAATGAAGAAACGTATTATATGGTATGCCTCACCTACAGATTCTAAGCTTTCATTTCTCATTAACTGATTGTAAGCTGTAAGCTATTTCTGAATGAAAACAGAAAAAATAGGTTAGGTTTTTGAAATAGACAATTCCTGCAGTGCAGGGGAGTCATAGAAAAACTTAGAATGGAGTCCTCATGACCAGAGATAGCTTATCAGAAAGTTCAGAGCATGAAACAGTTCTGACTATTTTGATCTTCCTAATGCAATGATGAGATAATGTACACAGTGATGTCGCAGTAGAGGGATAATATACAAAGTGATGTCATAGTTCAGGGGTAATGGACATAGTAATGTCAGAAAACAGGAGTAATGCACACAGTGATGTCACAGTAAAGGAATAATAAACACAGTGATGTCACAATATAGAGATAATACAGTGATGTCACAGTATAGGGATAGTACACACAGTGATGTCACAGTACTGGGATAATAAACACACTGATATCACAGTACAGGGATGATAAACACAGTGATGTGACAGTACAGGATAATACACACAGGAATGTCACAGTGCAGGGATAATACACACAATGATATCACAGAACAGAGATAATATACACAGTAGTGTCACAGTACAGGGATAATGTACAATCACAGCACAGGATAATAAACACAATGAAGTCACAGCAGAGGTACAATGTACACAGTGATGTCACAGTACAGGGATAATATACACAGTGATGTCACAATACAGAGATAATACACACAGTGATGTCACAGTACAGAGATAATACACACAGTCATGTCACAGTACAGGGATAATATACACAGTGATGTCACAATACAGAGATAAATACACAGTGATGTCACAGTACAGAGATAATACACACAGTCATGTCACAGTACAGGGATAATATACACAGTGATGTCACAATACAGAGATAAATACACAGTGATGTCACAGTACAGGAATAATGTACACAGGGATGTCACAATACAGAGATAAATACACAGTGATGTCAAAGTACAGGGATAATACACACAGTCATGTCACAGTACAGGGATAATGTACACAGTGATGTCACAATATAGAGATAATACAGTGATGTCACAATACAGAGATAATACACACAGTGATGTCACAGTACAGGGATAATATACACAGTAATGTCACAGTACAGGGATAACGTACACATCACAGCACAGGATAATAAACACAATGATATCACAGTACAGGGATAATACACACAATGATATCACAGTACAGGGATAATACACACAGTGATGTCACAGTACAGGGATAATACACACAGTGATGTCACAGTACAGGGATAATACACACAGTGATGTCACAGTACAGGGATAATACACACAGTGATGTCACAGTAAGGGTAATCACACAGTGATGTCCAGTCGGGTATACCCGTGTGTCCGTCAGGGTTCACCGTGTGTCCAGTCAGGGATAATACACACAGTAATGTCACAGTACAGGGATAACGTACACATCACAGCACAGGATAATAAACACAATGATATCACAGTACAGGGATAATACACACAATGATATCACAGTACAGGGATAATACACACAGTGATGTCACAGGTACAGGGATAATACACACAGTGATGTCACAGTACAGGGATAATACACACAATGATGTCAAAGTACAGGGATAATGTGCACAGTAATGTATATATTCTGCATATGTTATTATAATCATGTATAGAAAATAGAATAATAATATGTTTGGAGACAATACAAATAGCATGTATACTGTGGCTGTGCAGTTATCCATGTGGCTGGTGTGCTGGATTGGGAAGAATAGAGCAGGTTCCTCTCCATATCGCAGGGCAGGGTTTGGGCTGTTTAATGAACCTCATTAGGCGTCAGCTGGGAAGACTCCTGCAGAAAAGCAGATCATCACTGAGACATGGCTGACTCTGAGGAAGACAGGCTGAGCCAGGGGCCTGGGGAAATGCACCTAAAACTTCTGGTATGAAAACAGTTTTGTGTGGAGTTCCTAGGCGCTAGGCCGACACCCTGATAGTAAGGGACACTATTCTGTATAGTGGTCAGACGACCAGGATTTGTCTTGTTTTGTGAACCTGTGTTGTGTCTGTGCACGCTATGGCTGGTGATATAAAGCTGCTGAGGTCAGTTTTAAACCCGAAGTGCCTGTGTGGTACTGAAGCTCACTGGCTGTACTAACCATCTTATGCTAGGTTCACACCTGCGTTCGTGTTTTTGTTTGGGGGTCCGCTTGGGGACCCCCCGAACGGAAACCTAATCCTCTTAAAAAAGTGGTTACCCGTGGAAACCTATGGACCCCATAGACTATAGTGGGGTCTGCTGGGTTTCTGCCCAAAAAGGCTAGAAAAGTGCGGAGAGAAAAGCGCTGCTTGCAGGACTTTTCTCTCTGCATTTTTAAAGTTGAATATCGAATGGAATCCCCCAGCGGAGACCCAGCACAGGTGTGAACCTAGCCTTAGGCTGGAGATGGCAATCCCAAGAGCTGTTTAATCCCCAAATAGCCACAATATATAGAGGATATCAATAATTCATAGACTCAATGCAGGAACAATATACACAGGGATGTCACGGTACAGGGATAATGTACACAGGGATAATGTGCACAGTGATGTCACAGCACAGGGATAATGTGCACAGTGATGTCACAGCACAGGGATAACGTGCACAGTGATGTCACAGCACAGGGATAACGTGCACAGTGATGTCACAGCACAGGGATAACGTGCACAGTGATGTCACAGCACAGGGATAATGTGCACAGGGATGTCACAGCACAGGGATAATGTGCACAGTGATGTCACAGCACAGGGATTATGTGCACAGTGATGTCACAGCACAGGGATAACGTGCACAGTGATGTCACAGCACAGGGATTATGTGCACAGTGATGTCACAGCACAGGGATAACGTGCACAGTGATGTCACAGCACAGGGATAACGTACACAGGGATGTCACGCCACAGGGATAACGTACACAGGGATGTCACGCCACAGGGATAACGTACACAGGGATGTCACACCACAGGGATAACGTACACAGGGATGTCACGCCACAGGGATGTCACGCACACAGGGATGTCACGCCACAGGGATGTCACGCCACAGGGATAACGTACACAGGGATGTCACGCCACAGGGATAACGTACACAGGGATGTCACACAGTTCATAGCACAGCAAAAAAATAAAACTGCATACATATGCAACCTCAAAGCATAAGGTAAACAATATGTAATATGTCACATGCAGGTAAGATGTGCACATGACATCACAGTACAGGAATGCAGTGATGTCATAATACAGGAATAATGAAAAAAGTAATGCACACAGCGAGGGTTATGAATAACAGATATTATGTCTGAGTAGAAATTGGCCCCTTAGTTGTGGGGCTATACAGTGCATGCTACTCCGGCAGAAAATGGAGTTGTCTTCTACTAGACTGCACCCATTACTGTGCCAGAGCTTGGTCCACCAATAACCCTTTGGTATTTGGTATCCTTTGGTCTATCCTTTGGTCTATCCTTGCCTGTACATTAGAGTCAATGGGAATTATGTATTTCTTTTTAGTAAAAAAAAAACTATGATGTAATCAAAAAGTATGAGGTCATTGAAGGACATCAGAAGACACCACATTGGTTGCATCGAAAAAAAAAAAAATATATATATAGATATATATATATATAATATTCGAGAAGCAGCTACTGAAGGCTGCCAAGTGAATAATCTTTAACATTTGGGTTCCTGCAGTTTTTAGGAAGTTTTCCATCTCTTGAAGTATCTTTCTTAAACAAACTTCATCAGACGCTTAATTTCGCCTGCGACTAATGAAGAAAAAAGTTGTCTGTCAATATTTTGCATGAGAGATTGAAGTTATATACTGTGTAATACTGGAGATTAAATGCCAGGTTGACAGCTGGCGCCCATCATTAACTGGCCGTGAATCAGCAATTACTCCATATGTAGCTATTTTATCTCCTGAGTCTCATTAGTACATAACCTCCCCCCTTTCCCATACAGTCATGTAAATGCCGTACCATTCCATTTCAAAGCTGGTGTTTCCATAGCATTGACGCCCATGGTTTTTTTTTTTTTTTCCCGGAGACTGGAGGATGACAGTTTTTCACTCTACACAATGCACAAAGGTAGAACCTTCACCGTGCTCCTCACCCTCCCCTCTCCGCTAAAGAGCTGAAATAAATTGAGTGTGTCCCAAAAGAGCCATGTTAGGTTTTAAGATGAGGAGTGCTGATACCAGCAGGACAGATATAGGCTTTGGCAGAAGCCAATCACTCATCTAAAGGATTATCAGCTGGGGATGAGTCTGCCAGATCAATCTCAAAGTATGGCTCTCTGAAGGATTAACACTTTCATCCAGTAATCTCTGCTTGCGTCTTGAGTTATACGCCGTTCAGTATGTGATCCAGCGTCCTCACATACACTCTTTATGGATCTAGCTGGCATGTGTAGATAGTCTGTGCCCACATAGTGACTACTTACATAGCTACGCTCAAGAACTCAAGGGCTCGGCTGTTAGAAAACAAGTTGTTGTATAGATACATGGCGGTAATGACAATGGCCACAGCAGGGGAGCTATCTTTTCTATTGAGACTGGAATATGCAAGGACTGTTATTATATCCAGCTGTAAGGGGCCACTTTGCTGCTACGGAGTAATAAGGTTTTATACCGCATCGAAATTTACATTCTAATATACAAATATACAAGTTGGTTTAGTCTTTTTTTTTTTTTTCCTTGAGTCAGTAAAGGATACAGTGCAGATGTGTCCATCCTTAACTTTCTATGAATTTCATTCATGACATCAGAGCCCTTGACAGCCTGTAATCCCCATCACAACCACTGGGTGGCCACATTCAGACACACATAACTTAAACAACTCCTGTCAGAGTATCATAAAATCATGTGTTTTATCAAAGCTGGCCATCCATTATTAACCGCTCATCTTAGGTTATGTGGAGCCTATTAAATAAATAAAAGGTAGTCACAGCTCCGCCCCAGATAATAAGATTTCATTCTTGGTTATTTTCTATTATAAAGTCATAGGTCTGTGAGTAGAGACAGAACCACAATGATTGGACGCCTTCTGATGGGATACAAGACCAATATCACAACTAAATCCTAGAAACCCTTTTAACCACTTCAAGACCAGGCCATTCTCCTTGGTTCATGACCGCACTCATTTTTCATGTTTTTTATCATATGCAGTTTTGAAGGCTATAACATTTTTTCATTTAAATAATTTTTTTTTCTGCGATACGTGTGGCAAATATTTTTTTTTTTCTTCTGTAATATCCAGGAAAATGTTAAAAAAAAAAAAAAAAAATGTAAATAGTTTGCCCCTCTCTGTTATGGAAATTTTTGTATGTTGGTTCCGGACTAAGGCTTGTGCTGTGGGTATGGTAGTGGCTTTTTTTTTGTCTTATTTATTTATTTATTTTTTTCATTACATTGTACATTTTTTTTTCTTTACTGACTTCTGATACATTAGCCCCAGTTTCAGGAGGAATATGGCAACCTAGTATATTCAGCAGAGTTGATCTGGGTCCTCTAGCACCCAAAAGCTCAGGCAGTTCCCAGACTCTTGTTGGATCACAGGGCAAGGAGGAACCAGTTGGGGGTATGTTCCTAAATAGTCTGACATTGTCCAATCGGGGCTCGGTGCAGGTACGCACCTCTTTGACAAAGGGGAATGGTAACACAGAATTGTCAACTTTAAATTTATAGGAGGAATAACAGAGGAATGACACAGGACAGTTAAAGAAAAAATGTTTCCGGGAAGAACTCAAGTAGTTACTTGAAAAAAAAAACTGACATTGGGTTGTATAAGATTGGAAAAAACAATGTTATATAAAAACAGTGCCATCCTTTTATAGTGGCCATGACAGGTATTGCAGCATTTGCTTTAACAAGGCTGAATTGCAATACCAGAATCAACCATAAACAATGGTGGCACTGTTTTTAGAAAAAGAGATTCGTTCTTTAGGTGATTTTTGTTAATTATTATTAATTTGTTAGTAATCCTGAAGCTGACAGAGGGATGTAAAGGGACAACTAGAGAACTCTGGTAACCCCAGAGAGGATTAAAATGCAGAAAACTGGGATGGATAAAGGGTAGTGAGGATGGTAAATTGAAACAGGAGGCGCAGGCTGAACGCCGCTATAGTACACAGAAGTCTTGATATACATTGTTGGCACCAAACCCCAGGACAAAAGACTCTGGCACCAGCCCAGCCTCATCCCTCCAGTGGTGATTGTCCGCAGCTTCCCCTTCGTGTCACTTGTCAGATTATCCTGTTCTGTTCCTGCTCTCTGAATTACATTTACACCGTCCCGATGACTTGCTCTGTAATACTCATTCTCCTCTCTCATCTATTCTCCCTGTCTTACCTCCACTCTTTTCTGCTCCTTTAATCTCCTTTCCTCAAGAGCAGTCATGTCATCTTTAAAGGGAAAGTACATCAGCGCTTACAATTTATAAAAACATATACTTAAAAAAAAAAAAAAAAAGTCAGCAACAGCGCCACTTGTATCTAAGGGCTGTGTTTGGTATTGCAAGTTAAATGGATTTTTCAGGCTAAAAAATACTGATGACTTATCATAAGGATAGGTTATCAATATTATATTGGTGGGGATCTGACGCCTGGCACCCTCACCGATCAGCTGTTCTAAGCAGCTGAAATACAGAGAATGGTGCAGACAGTTCTGTTCTTTATGTAGAGGCTAAACCAATTCACCACAGTTTAGGAGCTCATCTGCAGTACCTGGTCTGACCACTACATGGAGAACAGAGCTGTCTGCTTCCCACTCCATTCTCTGAATCGACTGCTGAACACAACTCATCAGTGGGGGTTCCAGGTTTCAGACCATTAGCACTCTCATACTGATTATCTATCCTTAGGATAGGTCATCATTATTTTTAACCTGGAAAACCCCTTTAACTGTATTCAAGTGATTCAGGCCAAGCTGCAATACCAGAACCAGCCGGAGAACAAGAGTGGCACTCTTTCTAAAATGTTGATTTCTATTGTGCTATTACAAATGTTTTTAACCCTTAAAGGGAGTCTGTCACCAGAACCCAAACACGCATTTTTGTATATTAGTAGAGATGACCTTTAGGCTAAGGCCCCACGTTGCAGAAACACAGCTTTTTTGTTGCGATTTTTGAGCCAAAGCCAAGAATGGCTACTAGAGGAATGGGAAATATATAGGATGTTCTTTTTTTTTTTTATAACTGTAATTTTCATTGAAAAAGTTTTTTAAAAAAGATACAAGGCAAATGTATAGCAAATAATCCATTACATCAGGGAAAACAACAACAAAAAGACTCAATTTGGGGGAATACAAAAGACATGACAAAGGAAAGGAACAATAAGGAGAGAAACAAAGTTGGGAGTCAGGCATCAGAGACCCTGTGTGGCACAGTAGGAATCCCAGTAGGACCAAATTGCTTCAAATGCCTCTACCGTATGGTTGAGGGAGGCGGTCAAGTACTCCAGACTGCGGATGTCCTTCATACGGGCTATCAATTCTGAGACTGCTGGGGGAAGAGCCTTTCTCCAATGGCGTGCTATAAGTGTTTTGGCCGCGGTACACAAGTAAAGGAATAGTTTAGATGTATTTTTACTGAGACCTTTTGGAGGGAGATTAAGCAGATAAACCATGGGATCCAGGGGAATACCCTGGATGAAAAGAATGTGAGTCATCCTCTCAACCTCGAGCCAGAAAGGGCGAACTAAGGGGCACTCCCAAAAAACATGAAACAGTGTTCCAAGTGTCGCCTGGCATCGCCAGCAACTAGAAGAAATAGTGGGG
The DNA here is from genome assembly GCA_947044405.1 of Leptodactylus fallax. NCBI lineage: Eukaryota > Metazoa > Chordata > Amphibia > Anura > Leptodactylidae > Leptodactylus > Leptodactylus fallax. The sequence continues at coordinate 90,248 of CAMRHE010000498.1, read as the reverse complement.
TTGAGAGTATGTAATAAAGCTGGGGTATGATACCAGTGCATAAGTATTTTGTATTGCGTTTCCCTAAACGTTATACAGGAAGAGGATTTAGCTGCTCGGGACCATATGACCTGCCACTGACTGTGCGGAATATGCGTGCCCAGGGTTCCAGACCACCGGGTCATATATTTGTGGACCACCGGGGTCTGCCCCCCCGAGAGGTCAAGAGCCTATAAATATTTGAAATCAGGCCTCTAGTGGAGGTACCTGCCCGACACAGTCGTTCAAAAACTGTGGGGAGGGAGACCCGGGTGGACCCAAACTGGGAAACAACAAAATGGACTATTTGCTGATAGTGGAACCACTCTGAGGTAGGCAAGTGCTGTATGGAAGTGAGGTAGTCGAAGGACCTGAGCTCCAAGGTCGACGGGTCCACCAAGTCCGCTATGTGGAACAAACCCAACCCACTCCAGGGCCTGACCATAGCGGCGGTGAGTCCGCTTGGAAGGAGTGGATTATATAAAAAGGAAATCATAGATGAGTGCGGAGCGGCCAATCGAAAGAGCTTAGAACAAGTATTCCAGATAGACCGGGTGAAGCCGATAGGGCCTAGCAGCAGGGTAGAGGGGGGGGGGGGGGGAGGAGGACCACAGATATGCATTGGGGTGAACAGGAGCTAGCCAAAGCTTCTCTATCTCCACCCATTTCGTGTGTGCCTGGGATGCCACCCAAAACGGTATACTCCGCAGATGAGCAGCCCAGTAATAATGCAGCAGGTGTGGAGCCCCCAGTCCCCCGTCCGACTTACCCGCCAGCATCACTGATCGGGGAATGCGATGGCGTTTGCCATTCCATATAAATTGGAAGATTGCTTTCTGTAGTGATTTCAATTCGGACCTAGGGACTGCCACTGGGAGGGTTTCAAAGAAATAGAGAAGCTTAGGAAGGAGGGTCATCTTAACCGCAGTTATACGGCCTAGGAGAGAAATATGGAGAGGACGCCATTTATCTAGGAGAGAACGGAGCTCATGAAACAGGTGAGGATAATTGACTGAATACAGTGTATGGTATGAAGAGGATAACTGGACACCCAAATAACGTAATGAGTGGTCCCTCCACTGGAAAGTAAAATTAGTCTTAAGCAACTGCAAAGTCTCGCTTGGGATATTTAGAGGCAGGGCTTCCGTTTTACTAGGGTTAACCTTATAGCCCGATAGGACTCCATATTCCTTTAAAACTCGGAGAAGGTTCGGGAGGGAGGTATGGAGTTTAGTGAGGGTCAACAGGACATCGTCTGCGAATAAACTAATTTTAAATTCCCTATCCCTCGCAAATACCCCAGTGATATCTGAGGCAGATTTAATTTGGGCCGTCAGGGGTTCAATACACAATGCAAATATTAAAGGTGACAAGGGGCATCCCTGACGGGTTCCATTACGAATGGATAAAGGTTGGGAGGAAGCATTAGGTAGCTTGACCACTGCCGAGGGGCGGGAATAGAGAGCCCTTATGGCCGTGAGGAAGGCCCCCGAGAACCCGTAACTCTCGAGGGTGGCTATCATAAATGACCAATCAAGGCGATCGAAGGCCTTCTCAGCGTCCAGACTTAAAAGCAAAGTGGGGGTGGAAGAACAGTTAGCTACATCAATCAAGTCCACCGCCCTTCTAGTGTTATCTCCTCCCTGGCGACAGGGGACAAATCCCACCTGGTCCTTGTGGATGAGAGTCGGAAGCCAAAGGCCAAGCCTATTTGCCTAAATTTTTGTAAACAGTTTGAGGTCTGTATTCAGGAGGGCAATGGGACGATAGTTAGAACACTCCTGATGGTCCTTATGTGGCTTTGGGACCAAGGAAATGTGAGAGTGCAGCATAGTATGCGGGATCAGGGCTCCATCCAAAAAAGAGTTGAAGAGTTTACACATATGAGGGAGGAGATCAGAATGGAAGGTTTTATAATAAGCATAAGTGAACCCATCAGGGCCCGGAGCTTTACCATTAGGGAGACCCTCCAAGACGGCAGTCAACTCCTCGCCCAATATTGGAGCATTAAGTGAAGAGAGAGCTGAGGGCGGGAGGACCGGGAGCCTACAGGAGGTCAGATAGGATTGCAAGTTTGTCTCTGTGGTGGTGGGGCCTCTCCCAGCAGGCGAGGGAAGGTTATACAGTGTAGTGTAATAATCTCTAAACAAGGTCGCTATAGTGTCGGGGTGGTGTTGTAGGGTGCCCTGGGAATCTCGGACGGCATGAGGTGTAGAGGAGACCCGGTGGTCTCTCAGGGCTCTGGCTAGGAGTGTATGGGCCTTATTTCCCCTCTCATAATACCTCTGGCGGCTGTAGAGGAGAAGGCGACGGGTGGCCTGGGTAGCGAGGTCGTGGAGGTCCGCCCTAGCAGCTACCAATTGACGCAACAAGGATACTGTGGGTCGTGACGCTAGTCTCTCGGTTAGGGATCTGATCCTACTAGTTAAAGCCTCCTCTCTGACCCTTCGATTTCTCTTGGCCTGGGTTCCCAGTGCAATACAGTGACCTCTCATTACTGCCTTATGGGCCTCCCACAGTGTAGATATAGCGGGGACTGATTCAAGATTAACTCGAAAGTATTCTTGGAGGTGAGTACGAAGTTTACCCTGGGTCTCTCGTGAATGAAGGAGGGATTCATTAAGTCGCCAATGGCAACGTTTTGTCGGAGGGCGGGAGGGGGACAGTGTTAGCATTACGGGCGCGTGAACGGACCAGGATATGGGGCCTATGTCAGCTGACTTTAATAAGCGAAGGGTTAATGTGTTACCGAAAAAGTAGTCTATTCTAGAGTGGGTTTTATGGGGGTGGGAGTAAAATGTAAAGGAGCGAGCAGAGGGATTGTCCACCCGCCAAAGGTCATAGAGGGCAGCCGACCGCACAAGGCAGCGAAACTCCTTTGCTAGTCTTGTCTGCGAGGGTCCAGGAGGATCATTATTGATGGTGAATCTATCCATATTTTCAGAAAAAGCCATATTAAAGTCTCCTCCCAGTAACAGTGCAGATCCCTCAGACATTTGCAATTTCCCCAGGATCTGTTTAAGGAAGGGGATCTGAGAAGAGTTAGGGGCATATATGTTACACAAAGTGATAGGTTGACCATGTAAAAGCCCCTCCAAGATAATATATCGACCCTGGGGATCTAAATGAGAGGCCGAAACAGTGATAGGGCAGGTAAGAGAAAGCAGAATAGCTACTCCTCCCCTCCTACGACTACAATATGCAGAGTAAGCGGAGGGGAAGTAATGGCGAGCAAAATTAAACGTGCCAGTATGATCATAATGAGTCTCTTGGAGAAAAGCTACCTCTGCCTGTAGGGAGCGAAGCTCCCGCAGGACCATTCGCCGTTTTGAGTTGGAGCCCAGGCCCTTGACATTTAATGTTATGCACTTAACCATAGAGAAAACAGAGTGGGTTTGTAGCTAGCGTAAAGAAAAATGAAGAAGAGGCAAATCTCACCCAACCATCGAGAGTCGGAAGCCCTGAAAAAAATAAAGGTGAAGGGTCCGGGCCACTGTAGCCAAACGAGTCTCCGAACCTGAAAGAGGGGAGAAAGGAGAAGGGACAGAAGGGGAGGGGAAAGAGACAAAAGACACACAAAAAGACAAGGTATAACAAATAAAAAACAAAAATATTTAAAAAACACAATTAAACTAAATCTAGTGGTCGGGACTATATCTCCCGGCCGGGGGCAAAAAAAAAATGTCCAAGTCAGGGCCACAAATGACCCTTCCGGGGCCCAACCAGTGGGTCCACTGCTGGACGAAGCCCCCACAGTAGAGGGGGGAGTGGGTGGGAGGCGGGAGAGGATCAGCAATATGCAGATCAAAATAGACAATTGGGGACCTGAGGATAATAACATCTGTCAGTCACTGGGGGGGGAGGGGGAGTCTAACCCACCCGACCGCCAAAACTGAAACATAAGTAAAATGCAAAAAAGTAGTGGGACCATAAAAAGAAAAATGCGTATAAACATAAACAGCAATAACAACAGAACCCCCTAGTGAGCAAAGTAAACATATCCCTCCCAGAAACTAGGAGGGCCGAGAAAAAAGATACAGTCACGGAGGGGGGGGGGCTCCACCCTTGATCTTCTAGAAGAACGTTGCTGGCGTCTAGTTGGGTTCTGGACCGTCCAGACCGGGGGAGGTGGTGGTGGCGGAGCAATCAGTTCCCAATTCTGTAGGTCTGGGAGAGAAATATCCATAGCAGTGCAAAATGGCTCCAGGTCTGCATAGAACCGCAGAGTAGCAGAGCGTCCATTGTGCCTAGCCGTCAAAGAAAAGGGGAATTTGCCGGTCGCACAGAAGCTGCAGCAGAGGGCGCAGATATCTCCTTTTCTGTAGCGTAATCCAAGAAAGATCCTGATAAAGTTGAATCTTGGCTCCTTCGAATTCAAAGTCTTTAAGACGACGGGCCTTGGAAAGGATGGTTTCCTTCAATGCATAATCGTGTACGCAGCAAATAACATCACGCGGAGTGGGGCCAGATCCCTTGGGGCGCAGGGCCCTGTGCGCTCTATGCAGTTTAATTTTATGCGTAGGTGGTTCCTGCAAGATGAAGTTGAAAACCTCCCCCAAGGTAGCATGTAAATCCTCCTCCTGGTTAGCCTCAGACAGCTCCCTGATTCTGATATTATTGCGTCTGCCCCGGTTGTCCAAGTCCTCCAAATGGCGCTGCATGTCATTAACCCCCCGCGCTGCCAGCGGAGCTGCCGCGGTGGTTATTGCGGAGGCGGTCGGTGCTGCTGCGGAGGAAGATGGCCGCCGCCTCGTGGAGGCCCGCGCTGCTGAAGCTGTTGCCGGCTGCAGGAACGCGGACAGGGTAGGTTGTGACCTGTCCACGGGTGCAGGGTCTCCCGCAGCCGGTGTCCGGCTCGCTCTTTTAGCCATGGGGTTCTGTATGTCCCAAATGGTCCCACTTAGCTGACGGTGAGGTAGGAGCTCCTCCAAAGTGCGTCCTACTCCATCGGATCCCAAGCCACGCCCCCCATATAGGATGTTCTTATACTTCTACCTACTGCTCAATCCACTCCTGGATTTGGCTCCAAAAAACACTACAAAATCTGCAACAAAAAAGCTGCGTTTCTGCCTTAGCCTTAAAGGGAACTTGTGTTTTTAGTATGGTTATTCCTTCCCCCTCTCCCCTAGCCTCTTATGGGCTCCCACTTTGTAGAAATCCCTTCCTGCCATCATTCTCTATCTGTCCTCTCCTTTAACCCTTTGCCGCCTTCCCTCACATCTCTGTAGTCTCCCCCGTCTGCTCGGTCTCACGCTGTTCTCTCCAGTTCTCGGGACTTCACTCTCACCAGGTTTTTATTTCTCCTTCTCTTCCATTCTCCGGCTCACGGCTTTCTCGCTGCCATCGATCCTTGATATTGATTGGCACAAATGAATGTAAGTGATTTTACCAGAAGGAGAACTAAGGACACCAGAAATCTGCAGCTGCAGAGACGGGATTATTAATAATACATCATATTTAGGTGAGCCCTGCAAAATGAAGGCACTTACCATCTGTAGTTAGGATTAAACTTGTCCGCGGTCCAGCCTCTACCCTTAGATTTTGGGTGGGGTTTTTTGTAAAACAAAAGGGGACCGTAACCATGTGACCAAAGGCACACGTAACATGCTGTCAGGCCCTTGGTTAGATTGAGTAGGCTCAGTCTCTTTTACAATTTTTTGGGGAAGAACCTTCTGAACTGAAGAGCTCATTGCCAGCAGTTGGAGGATACAGAATAGTCGAGGACCCAGACCATGAGGGATTACAGTCTACAAGGGAATGGGGAAGGAGAGAGTAGGGGAGACAGCAAGATTGTAGTGTAATGGCAGCAGGCAGTGGCGTAGCTAGGGGTTCAGTACATGGGGGGCAAACAAGTCCAAGTGGGCCCCCAGCTCAGATATACCAATATTATCCCTATATAGTGACCATATAGTGGTATATACTGGCTCTACACAGGGCTCTGCAGACCAGTTAGGTGTATACAGGGCAGTAACATTTTGTGACTTACAGGTGACGTCTCTGACTAATCGGTCAGATTTCCCTTCTCTTCCCTTTGGACCGCCATGACCACTTCTTCCAGCTGTGACTTGTCTCTATAAAGTTTGCAGCACAGACATATTTGGTTCCTCACTTTTCCAGACACCTAATCCATAAAGTCTCCATAAAATATGATATACCCCCCCATAATGAATAATACCCCCAAGTGCATCTTCAACTTAATAACATACCTGTGTGCCCTCTTAACTAGTGCCCCTTATTAATAATGGCCAATGTGTTTCCTAATTAAGGGGTTTTCCAAGTCATCAAAAAAAAAAAAAAAAAAGTGGGGTTCCAATACCTGGGACCCACAGGATCAGCCGTTTGAATGAACCATGGTACCTTTGTAACCACTGTGACCGCTTCTCTGTTTACATAGTGTCATTCATCTCATAGCGGCCATGTAATGTAACTTCAGCCTCGTCCTATACACGTCTATGTGACAAGTCTTGAATTGCATCACATGGTCGCTATAAACAGACAGCGTGTGATATAAACAAGCGCCATAGCCCCTTCATACAACTGATCGGGGAAGGGGGGGGTCCTGAGAACAGATCATTAGTAATTATGAGCTATAAAGCCCAAGTGCCACCCTAATTAAATTAATTGCTCCCTGACATACATACAGCCGGCCCCTTATATAAATGATGCCCCCTTCTATTCCCTAATGGCCCCTTATATAAATAACCCCCACTTTGGTTTTTAATGCCCTATATTGACCCCTTATATAAATTATCCCCTCCCCTTTATAGTCATAATGCCTCATAATGACCCCTTACACTATTAAAATGCCCACAGCTGTGCTAAAAAGGAAAAAATAAAAGTTGTACTCACCTGCCTGCAATCCCTTGATGGATGGGGATGGGGCAGCCGCCGCCTCTTCTTCTTGAGCCGCTCAATGCACCATGACCACGAATAGGACGTCTGCGTCTCAGTGCAGAAGGCATGATGCTGTGACCTCCTCTCCTCCGGAGACACCGATCTAGTTAAAAGAACAGCATGCATTAAAGGCGGCCCCCAGCGTGGGCCCCACAGAATCAGTTTGCTGGGGCCACCACCCCCTCTGTTTGCTCCTACCTTCTCCCAACTTGCAGCCACTCTGGCAGCAAGGTTATTGTAGGTTGTCAACTTTTCTGAAGAGGTAGGATTTCGGACTACTTTGGAAGGCATCGAACCACTTGTTACTGCTCTCGATGGGTGTTGCCTTGCCACTGTATGTACAACTGCTAAACGGTAAAGAACTGTACAAAGAAGGTCCTGGTGTCTTCAAAGTGTGTGTCTTCCTCTCTTCGCCAGTGAAGATCTCCAGCAGGCGACCTACAAGAGGAATGGAATTGTTGGATGACTGCTCCATGAGGGCCGGCCAGGCATGGCCAGATGAGCACCATATTGCACATTGTCCCACTGATTAAAGAAGGATCATGATGTCATCATTACACTTGTTTGAGAAGAAGTCAAGAGGTGAGAAAAGAAAGAGGTCTTTAGAAGATTGGAGAGTACGTGTGGGAGGTATCAAGAGTTACAGTAGAGTAAAATGTGGATTAGAGGGGTGCATGGGAGGCTGTAGAGAAGGATGTTGCAGTAGTTTAAGCTGGAGACAAGGCCATTAAAATGAAATGTAAAACATCTAGAACTGTGTAACATGAACAACCTGGATGGTTCCTTGGCTAATGTGTTCACAGCTCATCATTCAACAAAGCAGATGAAGCTTAGAAATGGATCTTCACCTGAAGATATCAAAGGACCAGAATAACTTCTATTCCAAAGTCAATAGTTAGAAGAGTCTCTCTTTAGGTGATGTCATCAACCCTAGCACCAGAGTAGACACGGAATCCTTGAAGGTCCAGGATTTTCTTCTCATCTGCATGTCTGCAATGAATATAAAATCTGTTTCGTGATTTGGACAAGACTGAAGCTTCTGGAGAAAAACACAACCTGAGTCATTTTCTTACATTTTTGAGAAAATGTCAAGTGGTTTGGTAAATCCAAGAATTTTCTACATGAATACATTTTTTATTCTGAATGTCATTTGCTGAAGTCCCTCAGTCTGCAAACATAATTAAGGTTGAAAAAAGAGCAACAACATATCCATCTGAATATCCCGGCATACAGGAAATCAATGCTAGTGATAATACAGAATATTTCCTTCCATAATGCAGTAAAGCTTTCACATACTAATTTTATTGAAGGACTGCTAAGCTGGCAAGAAAGTTTGTATGGTAAATTAGACGGAAACTATATCACAATGAGGCTGATCGATTGAGTATACGACTCGATATCAATTAGCAGTATATCTAACCCATGGAGAAGGTCTGACAACTTAGTCATGTGGACAATTTTAGATAAAATGGAACAATATAAATGTCACAATATACAGAAGGAGCTAAAAATTGAAGGAGTCTCAGGGTGTACAGATGTGTCCTTGTATACCTTTTCTCTTGGTGGATATGTCAAGATTTGTCTTAAGATGACCAGCTTTTCAAAACAACATGATTTGTAATATTGCATTGACTCCAGTTTGGTTAACCAATGTAATTGGTCATGTAAATAACATTGACGCTAGGTTCACACTAGTGTTTGGGTTTCCATTCTTCGGGTCCTCTTGGGGACCTGAAAAACGGACACCCTTTCCACTTAAAAAGCAGTTACTCACGACCCCATAGAATCGACAGAGAGAAGTTCTACTTGCAGAACTCTTCTCTCCGCATATTTTGAACAGTATGGGGGACAGAATCCAAAAACGGTCACCCAACTCTAGTGTGACTGCAGCCTTAGCTGTTATACACATATCTGGATAAGTCGATCCCAGATAAAAGGTAAGGGAGGATCCATGTGTGTCACCCTCCTGGTAATGAGAAGCAGACATTTTATACTCCCTCCTCCCTTGTTAGTGGCCAGGAAGTTATATATGACATGTCAGTATAGGCTGTTATATGTTACTATCTCTTTCTGTGCCGATCACTCTCACTGAAGATTGTAACATGAAGGGAGTCTATCATTCGCAAAAACACTTTTAAGCTAATGGCACGTTGGAATGGCCTTCCCTGTTTTCTTCTCCCAGCCGATTCCAAGATAATTTGTTTCTTCATGTATGCAAATGAGCACCACGGAGCACCCAGGGCGTTCCTTCTCTTCGGCCAGCAGCCAATGCGTCATCACTTATCACCATCCCTTCCTCCGTTGCGGTGACTCCCCTCTTGGTCTTCATTCTTCTCAGTTCTCACTGGCAGCGAATTCTTGTGACTGCGCATGCGTAATTGGGCCACCATTTTCCAGTGGTCTGTCACAAGAGTGTGGCAGAGCCGATTGCACATGCGCAGTCGCGAAAATTCGATGCCGGCGAGAACTGAGAAGAATAAAGACCAAGAGGGGAGTCACGGCAACGGAGGAAGGGGCGGTGAGAAGCGATGACGCGATGGGTGGTCACAGAAGAGAAGGTACGCCCCGTGTGCTCCGTGATGCTCATTTACATACATGAAGAAACAAATTATCTTGGAATCGTCTGGGAGAAGAAAACAAGGAAATGTAGGAGAAGAATGGCCTTTTCAAAGGCCATTCCAACATGCCATTAGCTTAAAAGTGGTTTTGCGAATGATAAGACTCCTTTTAAGATCACCTAAAATTCTAGATGACTTTTCTCTCCTTTTATTCCAATATGCATTTTCTGCTGCTTTTTATAAGATGCTAATGGGACTATATCTGTATATAGATCATGTGCACCTGTGTATATAAGACAGTATATTGGGTAATCCTATTGTGTCCCACTGGGAACGTTACAAAAGGGAGAGAATATATTTGGGTGTAAATGGTGTGATGGAAGTGATGCTGTCCAAGGAAAACTCCTAAGTGACCACTGTGCTTTACTAGTGCTACGTCTTTTTCCTTCTAGCAATTGCAGGGATCCTAGCATTCTACCAACTGACATGTCCTTGTAACTTGCTGTGGTGGGAAATTCCCTTTAACAAATCTCATAGATTGTAAGCTCTTGTGAGCAGGGCCCTCAGTCCCAGTGTGTGAATTGACTATTTCTTTGTAATGTATCTTTTTTTTGTCTGTACTTGAACCCTACAAATAGTACAGTGCTGTGGAATATGTTGGCGCTATATAAATAAATATATATATATATTATATAAATGTAATACTATATAAATATACTATAATATACTATATAAATATATTATTATTATTATTATCCTACTACTACTACTACTACTACTACTACTACTACTACTACTACTAGATGGTGATGGCCAACCAGTCTGCAGGCAGAATGTTATAGAGCAGCGGGTGAATATATATACATACATACAGTGCTGTGCAAAAGATTTTGACTTGCTAAAATGAAGTGGATGTAGAAAAGAGAAATGTAAATCCCATCAATATTTGGTGTGACCATTGCCCTTTGCCTTCCATCAGTTCTTCTCGGTACTTGCAGACAGTTTTTGGTAGTACTTGGCAGGGAGGTTGTTCCCGCCACCATCTTGGATAACTAAGCACAGATCTTCTGTGGATGTAGGCTTGCTCCAATCCTTCTTACTCTTCATGTATTTCCAGATAGACTGAATGATGTTGGGATCAGGACTCTCTGGGGGACCATATCATCACTTCCAGGACTCATCCTCCAGAGGGCAAAGTCACACCAAATATTGATGGGATTTAGATTTCTCTTTTCTTCTTTCACTTTATTTTTGTAATGGAAAAAAATAAACTATTAACCCTTCTATTTCTGAAAACGTTCTTACTTTGTAGCATTTTTCCACCACACATGGCTAAAACCTTTGCACAATACTATATAATCTATCAATGTTCTCAGCTTCTTCTGGTCTATAACATGGTGCCTGCCACTTGCACTGCATTTTCTATATGACAAGTACCCTTTAAATATGTAGCAGAGCTGAATTTACTGTGCCATGGATTATACATATCATGAACCAGTTATAGAAAGTGACACTTTGTTCTCTGCCTCTTCTGCATTTTCTTATTGGCGATTACCAATAATTCATAGTTGAGATCCTTAGTAATATCTAGTGCTGTAACATGAAGATCCTTGACCACCATGCATAACCTATAACAAGGCCCCGACAACCACTTCCCATTTATAATACTGGTGTCAGAAACGTGTTTGGACCTATAAATTATGCCTCTCAATATTGGCATCTGTCAGGCCATGGGAACTTCTACCTGGCAAGATGGCAAACTTTCTACCCGTCTGTACCACATTCTGTTTTTACACTTTGTTCTTTACTTCGTGCATAAAAGTCATAGATTTGTTTTTCTGTATTTTTTTTTTTTTTCTACAGAAGTGAATTATTCATGCAGTGAGTCACATAATGTATTCTAAGCACATGTCAGCGAAAGGACAGATTTCTAACCACTTCAAGTGTTGACACATAAATTGACATTATACGGTAAGTGTGCTCTTATTATTGACCTCGCATTCAAGGTTGCTCAGTTCTTTTGCGTTGAGGACAATCATGGAGACTCAGGTTCTGGGTATTGTTTATTGTCTGAAGCTTTGGGCATTGTTCTGATGGGAAATCATGGGCATTCGTGTGGGTGTAACTGTAACAGGTGCCACCTGTACCTAAAAATTACTGCAAACCAAGCACACCCCTTCCAGACAAAGAGACTCCGTAATGGCCGTAATTCTGAAGGACAAAGCTTCCTTTAACACCGCAAATTGCTCAGAAATGGTTTGAGGAACATAACAAAAAGTTCAAAGTGGTGACTTACCCTCTAAAGTCCTGAGCGATATTCATGAGGTTCACCAGTAACTTTCAGCTTAGACTGAACTTATTTGAGCCAAAGTGCTGCTATTATACTTTAGAGACCCCATTTTGGGATACCTTTCAGACCCCAGGGTATCAAAAGCGGTGTCCCAGGGGAGGTATGTAAAAAAAACAAACTCTGATATTCTTTCCTTACCTATCTCAGGCTTCGGTGTGGGATCCTGTCCTATCTCATGCCATCTCCCGGCCTCCTGGAGATGGTCTGTGATTTGGCCTCAGTTGTCATGTAGGTTGTGTCAATGTTATGACGTTTTACGAACCCAAAAATTTTGTGTTTGACCAAACCTAAGATTATTGGTAAATTCATAAGGAACCCGGCTGATTACAAACCAGTTTGTTCATCTCTAGTCCTAAGATCTCAATCTGATCAAGTATCTGTGGTATGTGCGAGAAGAAAAAGTCTGATCCATGGAGGCCATCACAATTGGTATAGAAAATTTCACAGTGACCATTGAACTCAATGAGCCATTCATGTAATGCAAGATATCCCATGTTCTCCAGACGGAGAGAGAGTCCTTTGGGCTGAGGCCCCAGGTTGTGGAAATGCAGCTTTTTTTGTTGTAGATTTTGCTGCAGTTTTTTGTGCCCAAGCCAAGAATGGATACAAAAGGAATGAGAAATATATAGGAAGATCTTATACGTCTACCTTCTGCTCAATCCACTCCTGGCTTTGGCTCAAAAAACCGCAGCAAAATCTGCAACAACAAAAAAGCTATGTTTCCGCAACATGGGGCCTCAGCCTTAAATGGGTTTTCCTTATGGTATGTCAAATATCTGATTTCTCACATGCCAGCTATTTTTCCATCTTTCCATTCTACACATGAATGTGGACACTAATAGGCAAAATAGCGGTCAAAGGTCCTCCGTTCTCCGGTGAAGGTCCCAGTAGTAGGACTTTCACCTTTCAAAAAAATGGAATAGCATTTTATTTAAAAAAACAAAAAACACTCAAACATATTAATTCAATGTTGTTGTTCATTATTATTAATAATAATTCCATGGTGCTGTATATTATTATATTACTTCCATGATGCTGAACATTATTATATTAATTCCATGGTGCTCTACATTTGAGGGTTTGCACTCAATAGACAAAACAAGTACAATACTAGCAGTGACCAACTGGTACAGTGGGATAGAGGGCCCTGTCCGCAAGGGCTTACAATCTATGAGGGAAGAGGGATAGAGACAGAAGGTGAGGGTAGAAGATTTTCAAAGGTGGTGTTGTGGTGACAGTTGTGGTGTTTAAGGTTTTAGGCCTTCCTGAAGAGATGAGTCTTCAAGATCTTCTTAAAGCTTGTGATTATGGGGACAGTCTTATGTGTCATGGTAGTGAGTTCCAGAGTATGGGGGATGCACAGTAGAAGTCTTGGAGGATGTCTTGGGCAGATCGGAGATTATGTGTGGGCAGGTAGCGGGAGATTAGGTCGGAGATATATGGAGGGGACAAGTTGTGGATGGCTTTGTATGTCAGTGTTGTCATGTAAATGTAGGCATGGAATTGGTAACGACTTGCAACTAGGCACAAGGATGCTGTGAGTGCGCCAAATTTTCCTTGTGGCAAAGGGGACATTAAGATCAGCATAAAATATGCCAGTCTTGGTGCAATATTCCCCAATATTTGTAGACAATGGTCTTTTCACCAGTGGAGTGTGGTTTTTTTAGATTCATCGTTTTGAGATACCGTAGACCGTGTAATAGAAGTTCACACCTGGACCTCTGGAGGCACATAACTCATAATTTGGTACATTATAGAGGTCTTCGTCCTCAAACCGGCAGAAAATTTTATTAAGTTACCTACTACGGACCGGAACGTGAACTGGGACCTGTACAATTGCTCTATTTTAGCAGAGTGGCCCCTCACACCATGAATTCAGCTCACAAGAGTATTGATCTTAGCAGAATCTGCAAGTAATATTAGATACCGATGTAACATGCTACTAAAGACATTGACTGAACATACTGTGACAGTTTCCTTAAACTTTAGCGCGGTAAGCCGCATGGCGATGAACCTTATTAACATTTACTTTCAGATGTTCCACGAGAAGAGCACACAGGTAAATCCTTCTTCTCTGGCTTCAAAGGTGTTAAGGGACGAGACTTTTGGAGGAATTAATGAAAAGCTGTTACTAGTGAGAAAATTCCTGGCTTGTGCTAAGCTTCTCCGGGCTTTAATCAAACAGCACGCTGTCAGTGTGAGGCGTACAATCCCAACCTCTCATTTCACAGCTGGAACAGTTAATGTACTGTATCTCTCTCTTTGTACAAAGAACGAGCTGGAAGCTGAGGGCACCCCACTATGCTGAGAGTGTCCCACTGTACGCACAATTAAAAACGGAAAACATATGCGCACGCATATTGTACGAGTACATGCTACATACAAAAAGCAGTCACAAAAACAGAACGTGTAGCGAGTGTTGGGATGAGTCACCCTCAACAGTTCTATTATTGTATTTGAGGTATTCTTAGGATATGCTATCACTTTAAAGGGAGTCTATCGTTCGCAAAACCACTTTTAAGCTAATGGCACGTTGGAATGGCCTTTAAAAAGACCATTCTACTCCTACCTTTCCTTGTTTTCTTCTCCCAGACAATTCCAAGATAATTAGTTTCTTCATGTATGTATATGAGCACCCGGGGCGTTCCCACCTCGTCATCGCTTATCACCACCCCTTCGTCCGTTGCGGTGACTCCCCTCTTCTCAGTTCTCGCCGGCAGCGCTGTACGGCAGCGAATTCTCGCACACGCGCAATTGGCTCTGCCACTTCAGGTTCGGGCAAAACCGAGTGCGCATGACGGGCCGCCATTTTCCGTTGGTCTGTCACAAGCGTGTACTGTGGCAGAGTCGATTGCGCATGCGCACAGAGCTGCGTATGAGATCTTAGAAGAAAGAAGATACAGAGGAGACCAAGAGGGGAGTCACCGCAATGGACAAAGGGGCGGTGATAAGCGATGACGAGGTGGGTGCTCGCAGAAGAGGAGGAACGCCCCGGGTGCTCATTTACATACATGAAGAAACAAATTATCTTGGAATCGGCTGGGAGAAAAAAAACAAGGAAAGGCAGGAGAAGATGGGCTTTTCAAAGGCCATTCCAACGTGCTATTAGCTTAAAAGTGGTTTTGTGAATGATAGACTCCCTTTAAGGCTTGAGTCAACCTCTTGGTGCCACATGCTCCCACTGGAAGGACTTTGATGATACTTTTTAACATTTTGGATGCCCTCTGATCTTCACATATCCAGCCCGACTGTAGCGCTGAATGTGGTTCATGCCTGGCATGGTTATTCTCCTGGTCCATCAATATCTCGATATTGATAGCCTATCCATAGGTGAGGTCATCAATTTTTGGATTGGTAAGGGTGCAAAAGCCAAAACCCGCCATGATCAACTGTTTTCAGCACAGTGTACAGAGCTAAAATCAGGCAGCTCCATACACTATATACTGTCTGTGCCACGATTTTGGCACTCATGACCCATTCAAGGGAATAGGATGAGCTGAGCGGCAATAGCGTGGCACGCCCACTGGACAGTGTATTGAGCTTTCTGCTTCCAGCTCTGTACACTGTGCTGAAAACAGCCGGTCAGTGAGGATGCTGGGACTTGGATCCTGACCAATCTGATATTGATCACCTATCCTAAGGATATGCCATCAATATGGAGTCTTGGAGAACCACTTTAAGAACAGCTGTTTTCTTCTCGAACAGGTTATAAATGCCGTGTCTTGCGATTATTCTGTATTATTTGTACCATATAGCAGCATCGAACGCTTCACTGCATCTACAGCGTGTAGAATATAAGACCTAACAGATGTCTCCAAGGCCTGCGATAGACCGATATACATTCATTTATCACTGGTCCTTCTTGTAGAGGAGATGTTATTCTAGTACTCGGTAAGGCTCCGGCAATCTCGCCGCCTAGTCGTCTCTAGAAGTGTGACATGAGCGTCCATATGTGACCCTGAGGGGTTGCTGTCAGTCTGGAGGCGGAAGAATGAGGAGTCTTTAGCTTTGCTTGCTCCCTTTTATGCAGTTGAGTGGTTTCCTTGGTCAGAGCGCCCTGTACAAGCGATGAATTTATTACAGCTGGGAGATTGATGACACGCGTACTGTATGTATACGTTCCCGTGACAGCCTTATTATGCGTATTAATCAAATTCACAGGCTGCTTACACCGGCCGCTGTCACCTTCCCATTGTATGAGAGGGAAGAAAGGATTATATCTGTATAAGCATGTGGAGATTGCGGCTGTGATCCTCTATATGTCTAGGAATACACTTCCTGTAAAATTTATTAGACTTCCATATCCTGCCTGATAATCCAGAATGTCGCGGTTTAGCAGTTTGATCTAAGGGGAATCCAGATGCATCCAGATTTACTGTAATTTAATGGGGCTAATCTGTTTGTGGCCACCTTGGGGTTTTTAGTGATGTATCTTTATTGAAATCAATCTGCTGTTTTTGTCCCCAACAACATGGAATTGTCATGGAAAAATCCATGCCGTGTGGACTATGGCACATCTGGGAAGAATGGGAGGCATTGAGGGGCAGATCAGTGTTTTCACAATGACTCCAACACAGAAAATTTATAGGGGTATTCCAGTAAAAAGTAATGGATCCTATCCAAGGGATAGGGGGTAACTTGCCGATTGGTGGGATTCGACCACTGGAAACGACAACAATCATGAATGGAGCGATAAGTCGGGCAGTGTGTGAAGTATGAGTCTGAATGGAGCAACAGGTCAGGCAACGTATAAATGGGACCCCTCGCTTACAGGGCCCGTGCATAACTACTGAACCTATGGGTTACTTAATATCTTGTGTTTCTTAGAAGGTTTGAATAACTTAAAAGTTTGGAGTGAATCTAATTTAGGTCTGAATTTCCCAAACAATTTCGGATTTAGATGAATCTAAAATTCTTGGGGTTCATTTTGTATGATTCCTTCAATATGGAAATAGGTCAGTGACCTACTTTCAATGACGCAGCATAACCGATCTAAAACCGACAATGACAACTCTAATCAATCATGTGGACCAAAATGTTACTCTCGGTCACTGAAACTAGGTTATTGACCTAGTTTCAATGGCCAAGAATAACCATCCATACCACATCTAAAGCAGTCATTGACAGCTGTAGGATTATTGCAGGTGTCATGTATTAGTTTAAATCATATTGTCCAGGAGGTTACTGTCAATTATTGAAACTAGGTCACTGACTAGAGATGGGCGGCCCAACTACTAGAGATTTTTGGAGATTTGTCACGGGCGGAGGTGTAAGCCCAGAAAAGGAGAGGCCTATGATTGGTCAACCTGCAGTCACATGGGCACGCCAAGTGTCATGACAGAGGAGGCCGAGAGAGGGCGCCAGACGCCATGATGTGACCCAAAAGAGGTGAGGGAAGGTATAAATGTTTTTTTTTGTTTTTTTAACACCTCCCCTGGGCCTCCTCCTATTACTGTATATTCTGGGTTCTCTTCAGAGATATAATAATGTCACTGGCACTTTTTTTGGAAATGTAGCATAATGCCATGTATGCAAAAATTTCCAAAAACATCTTCTTTAGGGCAAGCAGGGTGCTTTGGATTTAGACCATACCTGGGAGATTCGTTCTTTATTAACAATGGATGCTGGAGGTCTGAGGTATCTTATATTGTACAGATGTCTCCAACTGATCAGTTTGGTGAAGGATTCCAATTTGTCTTAAAACCAATCCAACACCATATAGTAACACAAGATGCTAACATAAGCCTTGATAGGATGCAGTTCACACCATCCCCTCTCTGGGTGCTCACACATAGACACAAATTGCATAGTTAGCATAACTCTTTGTGATAACTTGTCAAGAAGTCATGTTGTGTTGAGAAAAGCTCCTTAACTTGTGATACGTGTATCTGGATACACCTAGTCATGAAAAGGGGTAATGGAGGACACATCTGTATGCGAATGGTGAATATATCAAGAGTGGCTGAAGGTCTATAGTAAATATCCTTGGTGGTCTAAGACAGCTTAAAGTGTACCTGCCACCTTGATAAAATCTGAAAAAAATGGAGATTTGTTGCTTATACACTGCGTGTTGCATTTATGGTCATTTTTTGCTCATACCACTTTGATCACCCCTCACAGGTCCGCATTCTTATTGCTCTTTATTTCAGAGGTTTGCCCGGTGTGTGAGGAGTTTTGATGTAATTGCTGGGACTTCTTGTCCCTGGTTTTTCATTATGCATTGCACATGCACTGGCCGCGAGAAAGAACAGTACTGCCTCTACATTAACCCTTTCCTGCCCCATTCAAGGCCAGTTACAGTATGCTTGTTCTAGTTGCAACCACAACTATCCTGTGTGTCCTAGAAATACAGTCTGGAAATACATGTGTAAGTCCTTCTCTTTACATTGCACTGGCTATTACTTACTATTACTACTCTCTATAGCAACATATGTCATGTGTGGGGGGTTATGAAACGCTGCAGCAAAGCTTTGCACACAGCTTTGCTGCACTGTCTCATGTTATGCACAGCGTGTTTAGGACACACAGGATAGTTGTGGCAGCAGACAGAGCCAGCATACTGTTGCTGGCTTTGAACATGGGGAAGGAAAGGGGTTAATATCGGAGGTAATACCAATCATTCTAAAGATGGAGGTCTTCCACAGAAGAGCGTAGTGTTTGTGACTACAAAGCAAATCTTTCTCAGTATCACTACTGCTTGCGATGGATTTAGCATAGCAATAGTGGACACCCTGCCAAAGGGAAAGGAGTTATCCATTGTCAAGTACTTTGGAGCAATGTTTTAGCGCAAAAATGGCATTTTAGGTAAACAAAGTGATTTGCACTTTTTATGGCGATCACATGGGCTATATTAGACCATTAGGATTAACATGAGGAAAGGCCTCACTGTCCTTTCAACTAGCTTGTTCTAAGTCAGGTAAAGCATCTGGGCTACTGATAGGGTTAATACCAGCATCCCTGGTGATCTAGAGTATTAAATATGTCAATTCATATCCAATGGGTTACTGTCCTTCCTGAGGGGTGCGCTCTCATCTGCCACCATAGCAACAGAACAATGGATTCAACTATAAGCACCTGTTCACACGGTGGAATCTGTCATTGATTTTGAGGCAGATTCTGCCCCAAAATCAGCAGTACATTGTGCCCTAATTTCTCCTCCCATTGTATTCAATGGGAGGCATAGATTGAAGTAGGACGCTGATTCAGCCATGGAGACCGTGTCTCGAGACATCCTGCTGATTTGACCCATGGGATTGAAAATGAGGAATCTGTGGCGGATGTCCACTTCAAATTCATCTTAAATTTTCCATACTGTCAACTTAGACTAAAGATGGGACCCTATTGACAACAATGGGATCCACTGGGCATCCATTGTTCCCTCCCTGACATGGCCGGACAAAAAAGTTAAGCTTGCCAGCCTTTTGCGTTTTCGATTTTAGACAGGCTCCGACACAGATATGACATAGCCTCAGGCTCCAGCTTTACAGATATCAAAAAGGTATCCGAGTTGTATAGGATCAACTGAAGTGATCTGTAGGGATCTGTTTTACTGGGAGTATTTAACTTGTCCTGACATATTATAAAATCTACATTTACTGTAATACAGATTTCCTCCACTATGTGGCATTTGAAGTGTTTTACAACTAAATGAAAGAGTGTCCTGCTTTTTGTTGGTCATGTTCTTTTTGCAGCAGCACACCATGTGGCCAGATACGGTACTGCATGTAAAAATGATCAATGATTTTAATGTGAAATAATACTGTACATTTAGTACTATGATCGTAAAGAGCAGCATAATATCTTGGTGCTATAGAAGGGGGTGGACATAATTTCTAAATGAGACCGTAACTCGTTCTGGGCAAAGATTGTAAATGCAGTTGTGGATATATAATAATATCGTGAAGGAGAGCTGCAGTGCTGCTTAGTGTTCACTTCATGAACTCTATGCAGTCTGCTCTCTCTATAAGCAAATAAGTGACACTTGCTTTGCTCGCTGAGGTGTAAAATGCGGAGAGACTATATTTTGTCACAACGCAATTAGACACAGAGGCGCGACCTTGCGCTGCATGCAAAATTATGCTTACATTTCTACACAAATTCCTGAGGTAACCATGCTCCCCATTCAGACACAGTATTAGTAGGCTCATGCTTTGATGACCACTAGATGGCGAGGTTAAGCTTCCGTAGATTAAAATGACAGCGCTGCCTTATCCCAGACACAGCATTGTCATGTGCCCTGTTCGCCTGCACTCCGGTAACAGCAATGTAATGATGGTAGAGAAGACTGGAGATGTTATATAACATTATACTAGATCTATATTTATTGTCTGTCTTTCAGAGTCAATTCCAGGTATTTGCACCAAGGCAGAAACTCATTTTCTTTAATTCTGTGTATGCTCAAAATCCTATAACCCTGCTAGGCAAAGGCATACTTGTCTTTTATCATTATGTAGGAATGCAGCAGAGCTGAATTTGTTACTGAACTGACAAACCCTTAAAGGGAGTGTCACCGGAACCCAGCATATGAAACCAACCCCGCAGATAGATAGGTTAGGGTCACTAGGTGTATTCCCCTTGTAAATAGGGGCCTTGGCTGCTGAAGTTTTGCCATTTTTTGGAAATATGTAAATTAGCTTTTTGGAGCAACAAGGGTGTTGCCACTTACTCCTTTGGAGCAATGGGAACGACCTGCACTCTAAAGAGCTTATTTGCATATTCACAAAAACACCTATATGTCTCCAGGATAACCCAGTCCAAACCAACACTGTGTTGCCTGATCCTACAGCCATACCCCTGTCCTTTCCATCTGTTCTCTACCAACCTAACAAATGTACATGAGCAAAAACTAGTTGACAGAACTGTGAATGTAGGATCAGACTACACAAGACTTGACTGTAGTCTGTAACCATGGAGATGCATAGTTCTGTACAGAAGCTGTATGTACAGACTGGTATAATGTTACTATTTGCAGAATTTCTTCATTTCTTCTTGTGGATGCATTGGGGCAATATGACAATTTTAGCTGCAAAGGTGTCCAGGATGAGACTGTCTGTAGTCTGTAGTAACCATATAGATGCATTCCTCTGCCTGGAAGCTGCATACACAAAACAGTAGAACACTAATATTTGCCAAATTGCTTCATTAGTTATTATAGATACATTGATGCAATAGAACAATTTTAGCTGCAGAAGTGTCCTGGATGAGACTACACAAGATGTGTCTGTAGTCTGTAACCATGTAGCTGTAGTTCTCTGGTTAGAAGCTGGATACACAAGACGGTATAATATTAATATTTGCCAAATTGCTTTGTTATTGGGGATGCGTTGGAGCAATACAATAATTTTAGCTGCAGAAGTGCCCTGGATCAGACTGCACAAGATGTGTCTGTAGTCTGTTGCTATGTACAGTCATGGCCAAAAGTTTTGAGAATGACACAAATATTCTATTTTCACATGATGTGCTGCCCTCTGGTTTTTATGTGTGTTTGTCAGATGTTTTTATCACATACAGAAATAGAATTGCATTCATATTATGAGTAACAGAAGCTTATATTGACAGTTAGAATGAGTTAATGCAGCAAGTCAATAGTTGCAGTGTTGACCCTTCTTCTTCAGGACCTCTGCAATTCTCCCTGGCATGCTCTCAATCAACTTCTGGACCAAATCCTGACTGATAGCAGTCCATTCTTGCAGAATCAATGCTTTCATTTTGTCTGAATTTGTTGGTTTTTGTTTGTCCACCCGTCTCTTGATGATTGACCACAAGTTCTCAATGGGATTAAGATCTGGGGAGTTTCCAGGCCATGGACCCAAAATCTCTATGTTTTGTTCCCTGAGCCATTTAGTTATCACCTTTGCTTTATGGCAAGGTGCTCCATCATGCTGGAAAAGGCATTGTTGAGCGCCAAACTGCTCTTGGACGGTTGGGAGAAGTTGCTCTTGGAGGACATTCTGGTACCATTCTTTATTCATGGCTGTGTTTTTAGGCAAGACTGTGAGAGAGCCGATTCCCTTGGCTGAGAAGCAACCCCACACATGAATGGTTTCAGGATGCTTTACAGTTGGCATGAGACAAGACTGGTGGTAGCGCTCACCTCTTCTTCTCCGAATAAACTGTTTTCCAGATGTTCCAAACAATCGAAAAGGGGATTCATCAGAGAAAATGACTTTCCCCCAGTCCTCAGCAGTCCACTCCCTGTACCTTTTGCAGAATATCAGTCTGTCCCTGATGTTTTTTCTGGAGAGAAGTGGCTTCTTTGCTGCCCTCCTTGAGACCAGGCCTTGCTCCAAGAGTCTCCGCCTCACAGTGCGTGCAGATGCACTCACACCTGCCTGCTGCCATTCCTCAGCAAGCTCTGCACTGCTGGTAGCCTGATCCCGCAACTGAAACACTTTTAAGAGACGGTCCTGCCGCTTGCTGGTCTTTCTTTTGCGCCCTGGAGCCTTTTTGGCACCAATGGAACCTCTCTCCTTGAAGTTCTTGATGATGCGATAGATTGTTGACTGAGGTGCAATCTTTCTAGCTGCAATACTCTTCCCAGTTAGGCCATTTTTGTGCAGTGCAATGATGACTGCACGTGTTTCTTTAGAGATAACCATGGTTAACAGAAGAGAAACAATGATGGCAAGCACCAGCGTCCTTTTAAAGTGTCCAGTGGTGTCATTCTTACTTAATCATGACAGATTGATCTCCAGCCCTGTCCTCATCAACACCCACACCTGTGTTAATGGAGCAATCACTGAAACGATGTTAGGTGGTCCTTTTAAGGCAGGGCTGCAATGATGTTGAAATGTGTTTTGGGGGATAAAGTTCATTTTCTAGGCAAATATTGACTTTGCAAGTAATTGCTGTTACGCTGATCACTCTTTATAACATTCTGGAGTATATGCAAATTGCCATTAGAAAAACTGAAGCAGTAGACTTTGTAAAAATTAATATTTGTATCATTCTCAAAACTTTTGGCCATGACTGTAGATGCATTGCTCTGCCTAGAAGCTGCATACACAAAACGGTATAATATCAATATATGAAAAATTGCTTCATTAGTTATTGTAGATGCATTGGAGCAATAGAACAGTTTTAGAAGGTGGCCATACCTTTTAAGAGCTGTACCTGAAGAAGCAGTGCCCTCAGTATACCCCAGTAATGACGGCACTGCCTTGAGTGCCTGTTTGCTGTAGCTGCCAATCCTGGGAGTGACTTTCAAACCAGGCCTGTCATTATCCTGCACTAATATTACATGGATTAGTGATCTTCACAGCCTGACTTGTTTGCTCCTTGATAATCCGTCTATTCAGTGTTAAGTCTAAGATCTTATTAAAAGCAGTGGGCCGTCGTAATCTGAAAGTACACAGAAAATAAATGGAACTATAGATTTATATAAAAAAGGTATATACATAAATGCTTGCATATACGATCACCTGCATAGGGCTGATAAACCTCATTATGCAGAACCGATGAGACTCGGGTCATGTATACAGTGGACTTACAGGTAGCGGGTAAGAAGACTGAGCTATACATTCATAGGGACCTTATATTAGAGAGGAACAATATATACACTATAGAATGAAGAAGGCACGTGTATGGTAATAGACAAACATGACATATGCAGCAAAACTGCTTCTTAGATTAGTATACAATGCAATAGACAATATTAGGGCTCTTTAAAGGGAGTCTATTTGGTCCAAAATGGCTTCCAAACCAAAAATAGTGCCATGTACGGGCCTTTAATAGTAGCAAAATCATACCAATTTAAGCCAAAAACCAATGAAGCCATGCGGAGATGATCCACTTTTTTCGAGCCCGCAAGTGCATTGGGGGCGGAGCCTGATTTGCCTACAGAGAGTCAAGATGTAGGCAGAGGCTCAAAATGCCAGTCACAGGACAAAAAAATGGGTGGGAATTCCAAGGGAGAGCTGGAGCACTTGCAACTGTTTGTGGGCAAAGTTGGCAAATCAGGCCCCGCCCTCAGTGCACTTGCAGACTGATTTGCATATACCAAAAAAATGATTACCTCTAAATTTTCATCGGTTTGTGGCCATACAGGAAAACTTATGTTCCTTTTTAATGGGACTACATGGTAGTATTAAGGCCGGTTATAGGATCCACCATATCACTTCTTCCATAAACTAATATTATATGACCTATCCAATAATTCCATCTATACCAGTGCCCTTTGTGACCATATAATACTGCAGTAGTAGTAGAACAAACCGAATTACTGGCTATATAAATTTACTATATTATCTATGTGACTGCTACTATTCCATGGACTCTCACATAGATAATATAGTAATTTTATGCTAGTACATTTACTGTATACGGAGTACAAGGCCAAATTGTCCATGTCCGTATGGGTTTACGAGAACAGTTGAAGGACACGAATCTAAATGGTCAGTAAAAAAAAAAATCTAAAAACATCAGGAATATCAGCAAGAAGAATCGAGACTTATAAAATGGTTTCCATAGCAACTAAGAGAAAGTTCTGATTCCTCTTTCCTAAGAACCATTTATTTTAGAACTTTAATGGTTCTCCAGTGACAACAATTACCTGTTGTCATAATAACAAAATTTACGGGAACTGTTCTATTTTTTGTGGTTTACTATTTACATTATACTGTACGAATGTAGCTAAATATCATTGAAGTAGTTGGACTGGTGAGTACAATACAGTATATCAAGTTAACCAATGGCCTTCAGGATTGGACGTCCAAGTTACTCGTAGGATTGTAGGACTTCAGAGGTTACAGCCTCCAAGGACTTTCTCCACAGGTTACTTAAGATTCCTTGGGCCCAGCAGATAAAATGATTCTGGGGGCCCACCTTCTATGGAAATAGACCATAGTAACCTTCAAATTTGGTTGTCTTCTGCTGGACCATTATTGTCGTTGACCCTGGCTCACTGGTGGTTCCTCTGGTACTCTGGTCAGCCAGTTTGAGATTATTGCTGTACCTTACGCCTCTTCAAAGGATCTTCAAGGCTAGTACTCCCACCAAACCATGCTTATGTCTAACCCATGACCACTGGGTGGACACAAATGGCATTCAGGGCAACTCTGGACCACTGGAAATTTCAAGTACTGTATGTAGGTTGTAGGTTCTAGGCATTGAGATTCATGTCAGTCTTGGGCCAACATGGATGGACATGTTGGAAAAGTTATAGTCATTTGGAAAACCAGTTGAGGGTAAATTTTTCCTCTTCCTCTGGATTTTAGA
Source organism: Leptodactylus fallax (assembly GCA_947044405.1). Lineage (NCBI taxonomy): Eukaryota > Metazoa > Chordata > Amphibia > Anura > Leptodactylidae > Leptodactylus > Leptodactylus fallax. Next base: position 65,213 of record CAMRHE010000498.1, on the reverse strand, counting down.
TACCAGTCATTGGGATCCTTGTAAGTCCTGGACCAATAAGGATGGACAAGCTGGAAAAGTTATGGTCACTTGGCAAACAAGTCGAGGGGGCAACATTTTTCCTCTTACCTGCTGAAATTTGTGTAGGTGTTTCATTGTGAGGGATATAATTGAGGGTGCAAAGATAGGAGAAGTGTCTGGGTGCTGGTTCCCGAATTCCCCCTCAGCCATATAAACGGACAACAACACTATAAATGCCATATTATAGCTGTAGATTTGCTTAGGTTCCAGTTACTTAAAATCATGCCTTTTGTTCACACTGGGGATGTCCAGCAAGTAAATATTTTTAAAGGATCAGAATGCATTAAAAATAACACAGTACTTCCCTCACTGATCCTCCACCACTTTATTCTGCTGCTTCCTTGGTCATGGTCACCCTTGACTGCTCAACCAATCATTGCCCGAAGCATGTGGCCCATTACAGCTGAGCAGTCACATTTTCTGTCCACAGGAACCAGCAAATACAAAGATTCTGCAAATTTCAGAATTAGTTTTTTTTGTTTTTTTTTTGTTTTTATAAAAAAAAAAAATATATATACTGGCCAGATATACCTTTTAAGCGTACTGTTGTGTTTGTTTGTTTTTTTTGTTTTGTTTGGGGGGGGCGGTCCTTCATGCATTTGTCATGCGATATTTATAATACTAGTGTTATCAGCAATCTAAATATCCACCCCTCTACTTTTATACTAGCAATCATTCTCTTCTGTATAGTGCTGCCGGTAAAGATTCTGTACAGCATCTGCATTTGTCACATGACTTGCTTTAAGGTTCCTATGCTTACCAGTCAAACTTTGGTGGGGTCTGATCAGCCAATCATGGGTTTGAGATGTAGAGCCAATCAGGGTTATAGTTCAGCATCCAATCTAGGGCTGAGGCGGGGTATTCTAACCATACAATTTCCTTACTCGGGTGCCTGTGATTACATTAGTGTCTGGCTCTGTGTTCTCAGATCTTGGTCTCGGTACCTTACCCTATTTTCTGCTGATTCCCTAGTTTTCTGATTGGCTTGTTTTCTTGGTTATTCTCTCTCTCTCTCTCTCTTGCTGTTTTGGTCTGTGACCTCCTGGACTTGACCATGACTTGGTATTCCTTTGCGCTGTCGTTTTGGATATTCATGTACTCTCCTGGTTTTGGCCCTGGCTTGGGTATTACTGTCTTTGCCTGGTATAGGTTTTTTTTTATCCTTACTTGTATTATAGTTTACTTGCTGTCTAGACCTATATAGTATGTACACAGCACACTAAAACAATATGCACAAGGCAACACCAGAACAACAAAGCAGTCCCCCAAGCAAATGAACAGCCCATCAAAGTGAAAAACACAGGGAAGGGCGAAGTATACTATATACCACCTCTATAAACCCCTTCACTACCCTAGACCAAATGGGACCCTAGACATTAATCTTTTACTGTCCAAAACCAGTCTGAAATCTTTTTTTCCCCCTCCAGTTTTGTTGTCTAAACTTGGCTGCGTCTTATTATTCAGTGCCTTTTATACAGTTATCTTGCACAAAGTCTGGATCCCTTCATGATAAACTGATCATGGTAGGGGGCTTAGCAGCTGGGATCCCCATCATCAGCTGTTGTCAGTGGGGAACCCCATTGAAAATGCTTAAACAAAGCAATATCGAGCCCCTACTGAAAGTGAAGAGCAGCCATCGTTCTGGGAGGATGCCCGCAGAGCATCATTGGATGTGCTTCTCATCCTCAGCCAACAGAGGGGAATCTGAATTGGAGGAGCCCTCCTCTATGAGCTCAAGATGAGGAGAAAATCTGCCATACTGTGCAAATCTAATAACTCCATGAAGAATAACGTTTAATGGTTGTAGAGATGTAGCAGGCGACAGCAGTATAGGCGGCACACCACTCTATGTAAGTATGGCGCCACAGTGCACTACCACTTGTGATATAATAACAAAAACTGCAACTTTCTATCTACTTTCATATATACACCATTGTCTAAAACTCTATTAGCTGAATAGAAACAGTTATACTCGCATCCAATACCCAAACGCCTCTACCGACCTAGTACTTCTCAAAGCTAAGAGGACTCTATATAAGAGCATCCTTTCTAGATAACCCTTTGTTAACTAAATATATCCATCAGAAGGCAGGAAAACGGAAAAATGGATGGTTGGATTCATGATATGAATACCAGCGCTGCCTGATGGACCACAAAGACTTATAATGCGTCTACTCAGTTTATGTCCTGGTGTCTGTCATTTGATGGGAATATTAATGAAATGTGGTCACAGCTTTACCCATCAAATACAGAATAACAAACGTCCAGTGGAAATCTTGGGCTATTTCCAGGCTGCATTTCAGTTTCCTTGCAGGACACATATAGAGAAGTACTGACATGTTCTAAGTAAAGTGCTTTGGTTGTGATCGAAAGTTTCGTATCAGCTCCAGCATCAGTCCAGGCTTGTCTTTCTTCTCTTTTATCTTCCTCACGTCTGCTTACTCCGTTCCCAGAAAAGCTTGTGGCACATAAGTCAAATGGATCCAAAGACCGTGGTCAAAGAGTATGCTTTTGGCCTCCAGCTGTCCAGTACTGTATGTGTATATATGCACAAAGGACTTTAGAGCTGATGATTCCAAATTCCACCTCAAAGTCAGCTTCAAATTCCACCTGAAATCCGCCTCCATTCATTTCAAGGGAAGCAGAGCTAATTTCTTCTAGTGTGAAATCTGCCTTGGAATTTGCAAATTCTGCAGTGGATTCCATAGTGCATCTGGTCAAGTGGAAAAATTCTGCTTCTGATTTCCTGTTTTTTCAGTTTCCACAAATTCTGGCATATGAACCTAGCCTATATGTATAGTTGCCAGTATCTATCTATCTATCTATCTATCTATCTATCTATCTATCTATGTATCTATCTATCTACTATCTACTGTCACATCTACTGTACATTATATATTTTTATTAACATAGGAGCCTATGGGTAATGGATACCACTAAATGGCTTCTGCTAAACATAGTTAGACCCTGAATACAACATGAAGAGACTCTTTGGTCTATACAGGGTTTCAGTCTTAAGAAATAGGTTGGGTCCCGTTCACCTGCCACAAACAGAGATCTCGACAAAGATGAAAAATTGAAATGTAAAGTACAGTGGGGAAAAAAAGTATTTAGTTAGCCGACAATTGTGCAAGTTTTCCCACTTAAAAAGATGAGGCCGGCCTGTAATTGTCATCATAGGTAGACCTCAACTATGAGAGACAAACTGAGAAAACAAATCTAGAAAATCACATTGTCTGATTTTTAAAGAATTTATTTGCAAATTATGGTGGAAAATAAGTATTTGGTCACCTACAAACAAGCAAGATTTCTGGCTCTCACAGACCTGTAACTTCTTTAAGAGGCTCCTCTGTCCTCCACTCATTACCTGTAGTAATGGCTCCTGTTTGACATTGTTATCAGTATAAAAGACACCTGTCCACAACCTCAAACAGTCACACTCCAAACTCCACTATGGTGAAGACCAAAGAGCTGTGGAAGGACACCAGAAACAAAATGGTAGACCTGCACCAGGCTGGGAAGACTGAATCTGCAATAGGCAAGCAGCTTGGTGTGAAGAAATCAACTGTGGGAGCAATAATTAGAAAATGGAAGACATACAAGACCACTGATAATTTCCCTCCATCAGGGGCTCCATGCAAGATCTCACCCAGTGGGGTCAAAATGATCACAAGAACGGTGAGCAAAAATCCCAGAACCACATGGGGGACCTAGTGAGTGACCTGCAGAAAGCTGGGACTAACGTAACAAAGCCTACTGTCAGTAACACACTACGCCGCCAGGGACTCAGATCCTGCAGTGCCAGACGTGTCCCCCTGCTTAAGCCAGTACATATCCGGGCCCGTCTGAAGTTTGCTAGAGAGCATTTGGATGTTCCAGAAGAGTATTGGGAGAATGTCATATGGTCAGATGAAACCAAAGTAGAACTGTTTGGTAGAAACACAACTCGCCGTGTTTGGAGGAGAGTGAATGCTGAGTTGCATCCAAAGAACACCATACCTACTGTGAAGCATGGGGGGGGCAACATCATGCTTTGGGGCTGTTTCTCTGCAAAGGGACCAGGACGACTGATCCGTGTACATGAAAGAATGAATGGGGCCATGTATCGTGAGACTTTGAGTGCAAACCTCCTTCCATCAGCAAGGGCACTGAAGATGAAACATGCTGGGTCTTTCAGCATGACAATGATCCCAAGCACACCGCCAGGGCAATGAAGGAGCGGCTTCGTAAGAAGCATTTCAAGGTCCTGGAGTGGCCTAGCCAGTCTCCAGATCTCAACCCCATAGAAAACCTTTGGAGGGAGTTGAAAGTCCGTGTTGTCCAGCGACAGCCCCAAAACATCCCTGCTCTAGAGGAGATCTGCATGGAGGAATGGGCCAACATACCAGCAACAGTGTGCGCCAACCTTGTGAAGACTTACAGAAAACGTTTGACCTCTGTCATTGCCAACAAAGGATATATAACAAAGTATTGAGATGAACTTTTGTTATTGACCAAATACTTATTTTCCACCATAATTTGCAAATAAATTCTTTAAAAATCAAACAATGTGATTTTCTGGATTTGTTTTCTCATTTTGTCTCTCATAGTTGAGGTCTACCTATGATGTCAATTACAGGCCGGCCTCATCTTTATAAGTGGGAGAACTTGCACAATTGGTGGCTGACTAAATACTTTTTTCCCCCACTGCATATACCAAAGTTGCAGAACTGTAAATTATTCACTGATCAAGCTCAGTCTACACAAAAGCCCACAATCCCTTTTAGTAGGCATTATTGTGCACCATTATATAATATACCATAGGGTTATTGTATTCAGATATAATACACTCTGAGTGATACATAGTGTTTTCGGTAAGTGTTTGCATATGTCAAGGTCTATGAATGCAGATGATGTACATTATCCATGGACGGCCTTGAGCATACATTCATTGGCTCTTCTAACAAAGGAAAGAACTCGTACAAGTAGCTGCCGGGTATTACAATGACTAAGGACAGACATAGCAGAGCTGAGATTAATGCTGAACACAGATCACTGAGTTATGTATGGTTTTACATGGGACTGCAAATTAAAGGATTATAATACTGAGAGCAGAGCCGCTTTAACCATAGGGTCAACGGTGCACTTGCACCAGGCCCTATGGTAGCAGGGACCCCTTTTGGACAGTGGGACAGTCCTGCATTTGCTGTCCCGCTGTCCAGGGCAGTGGGTCCTTGCTGCAACAACTCACCGGCGTCCAGAGGACACCGCTGAGTTGAAGCCAGTGAGGAAGTAGGGAGCCGTGCTCCCTACTTCCCCACCCGGCCGCTGTCTTTGCTCCAGGTGTCCTGGGAGCAGGAGGCACAAGGTAGTGAATGGGGAAAGGTGAGTATTAAGGTTTGTTTATTTTTTTTTCTTTTATATATACAGTTGGGGACATGATACTGTGGGGGCAACTTGGGGGGAACACATGGCACTGTGGGGGCAACCAGGGGGTGGGGGACATGAATCTTGGGGGGGGGAACCTGGAGGGGGACATGAAAATGCGGGGGCAAACTTTGGGGGGAACATGACACTGAGGAAGCAACTTGATGGAGACATGAAACGGTGGGGGCAAACTTTGGGGGGAACATGATACTGAGGGAGCAACTTGATGGAGACATGAAACGGTGGGGGCAACCTGGAGGGGCATGACACTGTGTGGGCAACCTGGGGGGAAATGATACTGTGAGAGCAACCTGGCAGGGACGTGACAGTGTGGGGGCAACCAGGGGGGTGGGGGGACATGAAAATATCGGGGCAACCTGGAAGGGGACCTGTTTTTTAGATGCTATATCTAGGGTTTCCGAGCTGGTTCCACTTGATCAGAACCAGCACTCAGTCCTTCAGTCTTTCTCTCTGCCTCCTCTCTTCTGTTCATAGGTACTGGCAGACTATAGTAAAGCCAGCTCCCATAGCACAGGTAACTACCATGTTTCTCCTAAAATAAGCCCTATCCCAAAAATAATCCCTAGCTAGATTTTCCAGGTTTTTTAGAGTAGGCTTGAAATATAAGCCCTACTCCAAAAATTAGCCCTAGCTAGTTTAACCCTTTCCCGCCAGGTCCTTAAAGATGGTGGCCATTCTGCTACAGTACCCGGTCTCCGTTGTCATGTCCTGGAGTTAATGCCCGTGATCAGTGTCTACTCTGATCGCGGGCATTGTGGAGCGTGAAACCCCCAAAGTATTTCAACTGCCCGGGGCCGGTCCGTGACCCCCCCAACCCCAAAGTAACACATCTGTACCTGGGGCAGGTCCCCACCGCCGCAGCTACTGTTCCGAGTCTCCGCTAATGTACAATGGAGACCTGGAGTTAATGCCCGCTATCAGAGTCTACTCTGATCATGGGCATTGTTGAATGTGACTCCCCCCCCCCCCCCAAAGTATTACAACTGCCCCAGGCCATTCCATGACCCTCCCCAAACCCACCCCCCAAAGCAGTAGCTTTCTAGTTGCAGGCTGGCTCCCTTGCGTGAGCCGACCTGTTCCTTTGACAGCCAGGAGCCTTATGAAGGCTCCCAGGCCTGTCATAGGAATATTACTATTGAGGCTGGTCTATGACCAGCCTCAGTAGTAATGTGGAGAATCTCCCATATGGGACTAGTAAAGGTTCAAGCCCCCTAGGGAGGATTAATAGTCAAAAAAAAAAAAAAAAAGTTAAAAAATGTAGAAAAAAAACAAAACAATAAAAGTTCAAGTCCCCCCACTTTCACTAAAATACATATAAAACTAAATTACTATATTACTGTGAAACACATACACATGAGGTATCCCTGTGTCAGAAAACACTCAGTCTACAAAGTTATAAAAATATTTTTCCTATATGGTGAACACCGTAGCGGGGGAAAAAAAAAAATCAAAAGTGCCGATCTGCTGTTTTTTCGCTGTTTCACCTCTGATAAAAATTGAAATAAAAAGTGATCAAATGTGTGATTGATTGTTCATGGAAAAAATTAAGACCTACCCCGAAAATGAGCCCTAGCTCTTTTTTCGGAGAAAAAAATAATATAAGACCCTGTCTTATTTTTGGTGAAACACGGTAATGGTGAACCCAGGAGAGAAGGGAGGAGGAGTGTGCTGGTACGGAACCCCTAGGTGCACCATCTAAAAACCCCTGGAGGAAGCAAATCAAAAGAAACTTTTTGGAGTATCCTTTAAGTCAAGAAACCCCTTTTAACATTTTGCATTTTTTTGGCTTGGATGTACTGTACAATGCAGCAGCCACAGATGGTGCCATGACAAATTCAGCCCTGCTACACCTTTCTTTTTTTCCTACTGCTGCATAGTTTCGGTAGACGAAGCCTGATCTATGGCGTTGCATATGCGTGTCACTCGGCATCCATCACCTCTCTGAATTTCTTCCCCATTTCATTCTGAGCAGTCTTTACTGTGAATTTTAAGCTGATTAAACCTCCTCGCTGACTCTGCATTTGCAAATTACACAGACACAATTTGGCGGAATATCAAATGCTCTCCTTTTGTGAACCAGCATTATTCCGATTTCTCCGTTAAAAACCTTCATTCTCTCCCAGGGTCCCAATCAAGTTTTCAATAAGAGCCTTCAGGAGTGGTACAGTCTCTCCTTCCTTAACATTTCAGATGCCAAGGAGAACGGGCGCATCGAACAAGCCCTGGAAAACATCTGCCATACTGATGTCTGCCATATGCATCCTCGCTGCTCGTTCATGATCAGCTTGGAATTTAATAGAAAATGTAAAAGCAGTAATGAAACAGGCTCTTTTACTGATGTGCCCGGTGCCAAGTGCACAGTTGGCACATGAGAAATTTAGCATTTTTAATATGTGGCCTAATACCATAGCCATGCAGTACCCAAATAATACCGCCCTATACTGCCCAATCAACCGTGCTAAATAGTAGAGCCGCACAGTTACAGCATTACAATATCAGTTGCCCATTTAATAAAGCTGACTTTGTCAATGTAACAGTGCTAATCATGGTGCCCCATGATAGTGGTGCCCCATAATAACGTTTGCATGTCTGCCTAAGTGCCCTAAATTAGTTTTACTAGAATTTACTGACAAGACGGACAGTTATATGATGGCTGTTTGGCAGTAGTTCTAGTACATGATATCCTTTGACGGCTCCATAAATTGGCAAATTCATTCATAGGGTGGCAACAAATAATTATGGCCCTCCATAGGAACACCTGTAATGGGGCTTTACTTCTCTGTAGCTTCAGCAACAGAGCATAGGTAGCTTACGATTATTTTGGTCTTCCTTATGCAAAGGGAAAATGTCATAGTGCAGGGATAATAAACACAGTGATGTCACAGTACAGGGATAAGAAACACAGTGACGTCACAGTACAGGGATAATATACACAGTGACGTCACAGTACAGGGATAATATACACAGTGACGTCACAGTACAGGGATAAGAGCACAATGATGTCACAGCACAATGATGTCATAGTACAGGGATAATACAGTGATGTCATAATACAGGGATAATGAACACAATGATGTCACAGCACAGGGATAATAAACACAGTGATGTCACTGTACAGGGATAATGTATACAGTGATGCCACAGTATAGGGATAATTTATACAGTGATGTCTCAGAACAGGGATAATACACACTGTGATGTGTCAGTACAAGAATAATGTATACAGTGATGTCACAGTACAGGTATATTGTCTATAGTGATGTCACAGAACAGGGATAATACACACTGTGATGTCACAGTACAGGGATAATGTACACAGTGATGTCACAGTACATTGATAACACACACTGATATTACTATACAGGAAAAATGTACCCCTTGACATCATAGCGCATGAATATCACATAGCATTGATTATGAGGGACATGGTGGACATAGCAGAAACACCAATAGCAAAGCTGAGAAGAGGACCACATTCAGTTTTCTGTACTGTCTTCAATCCTTCTTAGTCATTGCTAGTTGTGCCTTATGTCTGAAATGATTGGAGATGTGCTCCATAGTATCTGCTTGTTTGGTCCCCTGGTTGTTATGCCCAAACTTAGCCAAGAGTGTAGGGGGCAACAAGTCTGATATTGTTTTGTCTCCAAGAAGAATATGATGAAATCCAATATACCCAAACAACACTACCCCTACATCTGCCCTGGTGACAAACTGGAGGCGCCATGCACATTAGATTGTGAATGCAATAGCATTAATTTCATGTATTTGTCGCTTCACTTTAAGCTGATCGCTCTCGGTAAAACTTTAGTAAGCACAGTGCTGGAAGCTCAAGGACCTTTGGACAATGTAACGGCCACCTCGCTTGAGCCAGTCATTGAAGGTAGTTAAAGTGTCACGGTATGATTTGGGAGGTACAAGGTGATTAAAATTACCATGGTACCACCCAGGCAGTTACACTTAGAGGGCATGCCTCCGACATAGTGACTATTGTGCATGACAAAGGTCACATTTGCTACTGTCTAAATCACAGAAAATCCCATCATCACTTGCTCTTAGACGACGCACTGAGCCCAAGTCATATAGAACATTCCCTTTAAGTGTCTCCAACCATTGGCGACGCGGAGACTTTGCTCATTACCTCGGTGATTATGTTAATGAAACGTGGTAAAGACAAGTCAGCCATTAGTAGAGCAATCATGTATCAGAAACCTTAATTCACACAATGACCTGTCTCGCCCTCCGACATGCCGGCAAAAGGCTATAGAAGATTCGCAAAGAATGATCAGCTTTCCAAGATGCTATATTTTATCTTGTAGGGGGGCAGAAGACAATTAATGACACTAATTTAAGGAAAGCTAGGTGTTAAAAGAGAAGAATCCCGTAGGCCTATTATTTAGTGCAATAATTAATTATGGCGGAGAAACACTTCAATATACTGCCCTTTAAATGTTAAAGCCCCTTTTGGGACCTGTGGTTAAATAGGCTCATTTACACTGAAGGAGCAGACATTGACTTTTACCAAAAAATATTTCCAAAAAGCATTCAGAAATCTGCAGCCTGTGTCTTCTAGAATTTCTTGGTCTTTATAGAATCTTGAGTTCATCTAAAAAAAAAATAAAAAAAAAAAAACCACTACAAATAACTAAAAAAAAAATCCCACATCTGATCGGTCATCATGAATGACTTGTTTTTCACGACTGTACCTTTTATTATCTATAGATTTAATTCTTCTTCCTTTTCTTTTGTGATATGTTTGCCCTTAAGTAATTTTCTTTCGGTTTGCCATGCCACCAGGACACCAGGGCCACACCTCTTAAATACTCCTGGTGGACTTCTTATTGGTTAATGGATTGTTTCTCTGGGGTATTGGTTGTCTAAAATATCAGTAAATGTTTTTCCCAGTTTTCTGCTGTAGTAAATGAGTTTATTTTGATGTCTCTAGACTGCTAAAGTGGTAGAAGGTGTAAAGGGTAGCATCCCTGGTGCTCTAGGGTGGTGTAGGGCCTGGTAACCTAACCTAGTGAATGGTTAAAAAGATATTATCCTCTATAGTTCTTGGGGATAATGAGTTAACTTACAATTAAATTGATGCGTTTAAGGTAGTAAAATTGTATATTCCTAATAGTCTAGGGTGATGTATGGCAGGTTTTCTAAGTGATATCCTAGGTGATCTAGGAGGATAAAGGGTGAATGGTAATATTCTTGATGGTCAAGAGTAGTGAAGGGGTTAATGGTAACATTCCTGATGTTCTAGAAGTGTGGCCTGAAATTTTTGGCCCTGAAAGAGAAGCTTTATGTAAACTCACCCTTCAAAGTCATTCTTCCTTCACTTCAAGAAGATTAGGACCTGGTTGGGATTCTTACCATTGCACCTTAAGCTCCACCACTTCTGGTCAGTGGTGACGTTTTCAAGGTAATATTTGTGAATACTGATGGAGCCAAAAAATTGGGGTAGTCCCACTCTTCAATTATTTAGCTAGTCCGAATGTATCCTGTTCCAATGTAAGAAGAAACCTGTGTTTACACCTTGTAAAAAGTCTGTATAAGAGGTCCTCAAACTCGTAGCCTTATGAGGTCCTTCAAAAACCCCTTAGATGGTCAGTAGATCTCTTCTGGATTGAGTAAGCAACAAGTTCCTTAGAGAATGGTGATGAAGAGGTTACAGATATAGTATATAAATATATATATATATATATATATATATATATATATATATAGGCCATTTAGATATCAGTGCTGGAATTCCAGCCAAGAGAACCAATCGATAAACCCATGGCAGATCTCATTATGCTGGCAGGGCTATGATGTACGTCCACCAATGTCAGGAGATGCTAAGTAGAAATATAATTTTGATGACAAGAAGGAGAAACACAGACTCATTTGGGATCCATCCAGAAAGCCACTTAGCTAAATGAGGAGATTGAGGCTTTGGGATCCCAAAAGTTTAATGTCCTGGAAAGTGAGGGCATGCGGTAAAACCAGGGAGTGGTTATGACTGCGCAAAGACAGAAGGACAGAGGAGGTGATTATCTTATCTGCATTGCATGATAGTGGATTCGCTATGATGGTATGAGCAGGCCAAAATGAACCCGTTGATTTCTGGTGAGATTATTTTTACACCTCACTGCTTATCGTAATAGCTTCTGACCCTAGTGGCCCACTAGAATTAGCCCTATGGGTCTTTTAATGGGGCACATTAGCATTGATACACATCACTTAGCAGTATGTATTTAGATGTGACCTTTAGAAGCTGGTCTTGTGCATTCTACATGTAGTACAGTAGATAAAAAGACAGAAATGAAAAATACTCTTGTAATAATAATTGTAATAGTCAAAATCATTGCCATCTCTGCCACTGCACCCCCCCCAAAGAAAGAGGACTTGATGGTGGTTGCTCACCTTGACCTATCCCAAAGGTGCAAAGTCCTTTGTAGAATCTCATCGGCAATTGGACCTGAGGATGGAGCTAAACTGGCTACAAGCGGAGATCTTGAAATTTATGATTTCATTTCCAATTAATACCCCTACTCCAAAACCCTACTGTCTACCTACAATTGATATTGCAGAGTTGTAGATGTACTATAACTATTTGTGGGCTCACTTGTGGTGGTGCCTGGTGTCCTATTTCCAGCTGCCACAGGCATGCCCTAGACTTTTCCCCCATCTATCTTGCCTGAGCAATAAGGTCCTTTAGGCTCAGGAGCCTAAGTCTGATACCTTTGGCATCAACCTGGTTGGTAAAATATACTTGAGCACTGCCTCTCTACCACTTACGACCGAACTCCACCTGCCTTGACCCAATCACTGTCCTACTATAATTCCTGCCAGCTGCCTTCATACCACGACTTGGTGTTACCAGTCCATCTACTGTACTTCCAAGCATTGTTAACAAGGAGTACTATGAAGGGTATCAACCTTGATATTCCCTTGTGGAGATTTAGGATAAAACAGTGTACCTCTTATACTCCACTTTCTGGTTTAGTCTCTAAGGGAGTCTGATAGGTTAGAGTCACATGAATCAAGTAGTGTGTTCCCTTTGCGATTCAGTGCTTCCATTGTCGAGAGATCACCATTTTTGGCAATATGTAAATTAGCTGTTTGGAGCAATTGGGGCATTGTCTTTGCTCCGAAGATGCAACAATTCATAAAGGGAAAACCATGTTAGGTTAAGGTCACCTGAATCAATCTGTCACCTGAAACCAGCAGATCAACCCAGGCCTGCTTTAAGTGAAATCTATTAGTGCCCCTGTGTGTCCACATCTTTTTTTAACCTCGTTAAGGAATACAAATAAGACCTCATTGGTGAAAAAGAATAATTTGCTCCTAGCGCCACCTATTGGAAGGTATGTACCTATCGATTAATACCTGTTTTTTGAAGAAACCGAAGGGCATTATCTGGAAATAATGGCCAAGCCGGTATGACTCCTGCAGAAAGAAGAATTTCCCATCCACAGACAGCTAGTTTTAAAGTTTTTGCCTCTCATCAGTGCAGATTAGAGTATTGGCTGGCTGGGTGAGAGGTCTCAACGTGGGTCAGAAGGGGTAATGTCTCTGAGAGGCAAAAACCATGAAACCGCTGTCTACCGATGAGTCATACTGGCTTGGCTGTTATTCCCAAATTATACCCTTAGGTTCCTCAGGTATTAATCTATAGGGAGCTATCTTCCAATAGGTGGCGGTAGGAACAAATGCCTCTTTTTCACCAATGAGGTCTTATTTGTATTCCTTACCATGCAGGTCATGCATGGTCTAATAAGTCCCTGTTAACCTTGTTACCTAGACTTTCCACCACCCAGTACTACCCTTGGCACCCATGGCACATACCCACCACCCTGACCCCACAGCCAGTGGTCATAGGCAGATTCCAATTCTCGACACTGTTGCTCAGTACTCTCTGTCTGCCTTACTGGTGTCTGTGCAGATAGACGCATCCATCCTAATCTTCTGGGCACATGCATGTACGGCTGACATTTCCCATTTACCCAGATTTTAATTAAAGCGAGTCATTAATACAGAATTAAGGCTCATCTCGTGGAGCAGATTTCTCCATATTACATCTGAGCTGGATAGGGGCGCATGTCACATTCGCTTTTTCGTGTGACCAGTGAAGCATTTAATATCTAGATGTCAATAAGAGGCAGAGAGCGCTCCGGCCCGCCGAGGATTAAGCACACTGTATGTGACTGCTGATAAGGGCTGATTGGCCCACTTAGATCGGCCCACTTCTTATGCTATTAAAATGTCAAGCCCTTTGACTAGTCGTATTGGGAGCAGGCTGCCATCCTCCATAAATATTTGTTTCGCTGGTGTCTATAACCGTCTGTGTTGCTGCTGCTGCTGCTGCTTGGAAACCAGTCCACAAATATACTTATCTGGCATTAGACAGGACATCGGCTTCCCATGTGCATGGCCTTGGCTGGAAGGTGCCATATTTTTTGCTTTATTTTTATTTATAAGGAAACTGTAGAAGTCTTTATCCCGTGGCTCAGTACAGCAGCAGCTGTAAAACTATAACTCCCAACATCCCCTGACAGTCCAGGGGATAATTCTGTAGGAATTTCCTAATCTGGCATAAGTGTATGGCGCTGAGTAGGAATAAGTGGCAGGCACCCTACAGTTATGGCGATGTGGTCAAAGTGCACGGCAGGGGAATCCAATACTGGTACTTGGTTTGGGGAAATCCAGAGATGGGACTTAATCCTCTCTATATTGTATAAGAACCTTCACGGAGGGCATAGAGTAATCCTAGCCCAAGGCATGTCCTACAGGCCATGTAGCACACATTTGGGCATACTTGAGAACTCTCTTGGAACCTCCTGTATTCCTGGAAGATCAGGCCAATCTCCTGGGCCACTGAGGTTGCAGTCACTTTATATGTGACTTGGATACTTCATGTCCGAAAAGGGGTTGTGGCCAGCACAGTTAGCGCCCACGTCACAAGAAAGGGGGCACGGCCATGTTCAAAGGGGGCATGAGCAAATTTATAGGGGGTGGTTTATTCCCGGTGCACTACGTTCTCCTAGACATTGTCAGCCTTGTGTTGGCAACTATGATTTTGGACCTAACAGTATCTGTGGGGTTGGTCATAGTAGGTGGCAGAGTAACCATAGTCTAAAGAATTGTAGGCCATATTTTGTCATCATAGTACTTGTAAGGGGGAAGAGGGGGTCACATTAGGAGGCAGAGTACCCCTGGCTTAAGGTACTATATGCCTGTAGCACATATTTTGGACCTCACAGTATTTGGGGAAGGGGTCATAAAAGAAATATTACTATGGATATTACCATAGGGTGAAGGTTGGGATAAGGGGCCCCTGAATGATCACCTGTTTAGTCGCTGCTGTCTACCTGATACTGTCCTTGACTAGTAGCGGCTGACGTTGACTAATGCCATCCTGCGATAAGTCACATAGCCAGAATTTCTCTTTCCCTGGGAATATAAATGACTTTAACCTTAAGAAAATGTAAGTGATGATTGAGAAGTTGTGGTGTAGTTGCACTCTTCTGGCGGGGGAGAGCAGGGGACCCAGCTGCAGCGTGTGCATCTATCTCTGTCACTCTGTCTCTGTGTGGCTGCGTAGTATGACTGAGCGCCTCTCCGGTATATTAGTAAGATTTGTGGGCACCACAGTAAAGGTTTCCACTCTGTTTACTACCTTTTTCTGCTCCATAGCGAGGGACGCTGCTGATCCACTTCCCATACACCCTGGCCTTGGCATCAGACCTGTATAGCAATAATGCTGGAGCAGAGCAGTATTTCAGCAATAGGAAAGAGATACAAGGGAATGGCCTAAGACCACACTGATTGCCTTGCAAAGCATTGCAGGCTTGTATACAGTTGTATCATAGTGATATCTGTTTCTGTGAAAGCTGGGTGACAGCATGGGCATATTGAGGCATTGCAAGTGTCTGAATCGTTGCTAAAACACATACAACAGCCACAGGCTGCTGTGAATATTGGGGCAGATTCTAAACGTCAGGCTTCATAGCCCCTGCTCCAGCGGAGGGGGCACCTAATTTCTGCCAAGACACCTCATAAATCAGGCACACACTCCACCCGGCGTGCTCCTGCACTGGAATCTATGCCAGCTGCAAGTGCAGCATCCCAGTGGACACTGGTAAATGGTTTTTGTTTTATTTTATTATTTCTGTGCCACTCTGTTATATATATTGTGTTTTGCAGTTCCCTATATAGTTAACAGGAACTACAGTTTTAGGCAAGGAGGCCAGAGAAAGTGAAATATTAAAAAAAAACAAAAAAACATTCATTTGTTCCTGATGCGGCACCCCGGGGCTTGTTCTGGTGGAAGTCATCTCAACTGCTGAGACCAAAAAACCGGGATGGAGATTTTTTTCAGATTAGCACAGGCTGCAAGACTGTTTATTGGGTGAGCAAAAAAAAAAAAAAAATGCTTAAGAAAATGAGGCTACATCACATTTTTTAGTTGATGTACAGTAAAAACAACAATTTATATGTATTTAACAAAATAAAAAATCAAACTCTTGCTCAAAAAACCCTTGAAAATTATATTAAACAATCTGTGGACAGATCAAACTGCTCTATTTCAAAACAGTCTTAGACACAATTAGATTATTGACAATGAAAGGGTTAACTGTTCTTTGTCTGTATTACTGCTGCAGCCAGCCTCAACCAGCACAGATATTCTCCTTCACTTGTATCTATTTATCTATTTGGATAAATTTGACTAAACTTTGTTCTACTTCTCCTACTCCTAGCTATATTGCAAGCTTAGCAGCACTTGGTGCTCTGTACTCTGTATGCAGTGATGAGTAACACATCCTTCCCCTATGTCCACCACCACTGATATGCCTTGTGTTCCAGCCCACACAACCTTATATACTGTGTATGACAGTATATTTCATATATCAGCACTGTAAAATGTCCACCTACCACTGACTATTGGCTGAATGGCTGTCAGGTGGTGCCAGAAGGACACAGTGACTCACAAGACAACTCCTCTCTAGTAAGGATCTAAGCAAGCCATTTTTTATGGTCTTCTATATAAAACAATGGAAGAGGGACATTTTCCATGTGGCGACCTGAGGCAACGGCCTCAAGCGGTGCCTCATGGAATAAACTGGGGCCGGCATGTTGTTTTATCGGCAGCTACTTATTGTGTTATTGCAATAAGCAGCTGACGATAATTTTTACTCACCTGCCCACGCTCCTGTCTTGGTCGCCCTCCGCTGCTGATGACTCTAGGTGGGGCTACACTTACATTGGGTACGGAAAGTATTCAGACTCCTTTAAATTTTTCAGTCTTTCTTTCATTGCGGCCATTTGCTAAAAGCAAAAAAAAGTTCATTTTATTTCTCATTAATGTACACTCAGCACCCCATCTTGACAGAAAAAAAAAACAGAAATGTATATTTTTTTGCAAATTTATTAAAGAAGAAATACTGAAATATCACATGGTCATAAGTATTCAGAGCCTTCGCTGTGACATTCATATATAACTCACATGCTGTCCATTTCCTTCTGATCCTCCTTGAGATGGTTCTACTCCTTCATTGGAGTCCAGCTGTGTTTAATTAAACTGATTGGCCTTGATTAGGAAAGGCGCACACCTGTCTATATAAGACCTCACATCTCACAGTGCATGTCAGAGCAAATGAGAATCATGAGGTCAAAGGAACTGCCCAAGGAGCTCAGAGACAGAACTGTGGCAAGGCACAGATCTGGCCAAGGTTACAAAAGAATGTAGACACATTTATCATAAACCTCTCCCTACAGAGTATCACAAATCATGTTTTTTATTCACATCTGGTCAACCTGTATCATCCATCTTGTCATATGTCGAACCGATAGGAAATGTAAGATAAGCTATATCTGTAGACTTTTGGAAGGAATACTAGACCCCTTCCCAACCTCCACCAGATCCTGCACACTCGTCCCTATAAGACTTGCTTACAAGACTTCCTTTCACTTGACTACATTAGCATCAGTCATTTGCGCTTTTCTATGATCGTTCCCCCTTAACAAATAATCTACAGTCACACAAAGCTCAGAAACCTTTTTTTTCTCGAAGTTGGATACTTATGTCGTATCTTCCCAGGAAGCAAACGAGGGCCGCAGAATCCAAACTTAATTAAAGGAGCGAATCAAAGCACCCGGGAAATAGAGAGGAGATGTGTAATCCCTGATCTAAAGTGGAAAGCAGACTGAAGGCAGGATGAATGTGCTGTGTCAGGACTAGGCAGGAGAGAGAATGATACAATGGGGGAGGTCACTTGTCTGCCTCCCTATAAGTCATCACAAATGCCGCGGCCATCTGTCATCTATTCTGTTTGCATGCCATACATGTCAGAGTGTCTGTCATTTCCTCACTAATCATCTTGCACTGGGTAGAACGGGTTCTCGCGTCTTAAAGCGGCACTGTCAGGAGAGATGTTTGTGTTCCGGTTACCTATATAGCAGAATATATTACTGTTTGTGCCAATCTTATCACTGTGTTTATGGATCTGTCATAGCCCAGATACAATTACTGGTGGAGTAGACTTGAGTGAAGGCACCATTGCTTTATTAATAATTCACTAATATGAATACTTTATCTGTCACGACGGAAAGAGTTTCAGGTAATAAGAAAGATATTCAAATAAGTTTTCCTTGCCCCAAGCGCCTCCTTTTAGAAGGTGGCTCTTTTCCAACCTTCAAGAAGTCTTGTGACATGACTTGGGATATAAGCCAAACTGGAAAATCTCCTCCAAAAGGAAGAGACATCCATTTGCAGACAGCCGTTTCGGGGTTGATTTTAAATAGCTTTATTTACAATCAGGCGACAAATTGCAAACATTCAAGTACTGTGACTCAGCACAACATGGAACACGGTAGAATGTATCTCAGCATACAATGTAGCACAGAAACCCAACATACAGTGAAGGCACAGATCCTGCACTGTACATTAACATCTAATAAAGCTAGGTAAAACAATTAAAAAGTCAAATGATCTAGGATGGGAGAAAGGGAAGAAGGGAAAAGGGAGGGGAATCATGGGAAAGACACAATGAGGGAACAGGGGGAAGGAGAGCGGTATCAATGTTCTTCTTCATTATTGCCAGACTCTACATTATGGAATAGTATCTAAGCAGGCTGAGGGCCAGAGGAGAAGACAACTGCTTTGGGGGTTCTTTTCTCTTATCAGGGCATAGCAGGGTACTGGTTGGCCAAGCAAGAGGCCATTGATGTGGGTCATCAAGAGGAGTACTATATCTCCTCGTGAAGACAGTCTTTGCCTGCCATCTTTGCAGATGTGTGAAGATGTATTTCCATGTCTTTGCCAAAATTCCTAGCAGAGCATGCATGGGTTTTAAGGCTAGGGTCACACCTGCGCTGGGTCTCCGCTGGGGGATTCCATTTGCTATTACACTTTAAAAATGCAGAAAGAAAAGTCCTGCAAGCAGTGCTTTTTTCCCCGTATTTGTCCGCCCTTTTCGGGCGGAAAACCAAAGGACCCCGCGGGTAGCCGGTCCACAAATAGACCCCACAAACGGAAGCCCGAACGCAGGTATAAACCTAGCTTACCTCCATATAATAAGGAACTGCCACAGGGAAGTCAGTATCCTCCAAGCTGCTGTCCATGGTGCTGTTTATGGAACCTGACCATGAGGAGATGAGGTCTAAGGCTAGGTTCACACCTGCGCCTGGTCTCCGTTTGGGAATACTGTCCCCAAATCCGCTTGAGAACCTGAAAAACGTAAACCCAAATGAACCTAGTGTAAAAGATCTATTTGCAGGAACATAACCATATTTACTGAAGGAACAGAGGAGGGGGCAACAATTTGAACTTGCGCTAGATTCACATCTGCGGCAGGCTCTCCGGTTACACGCGAACACCGGCAGACCCCATTGACTATAATGGGGTTCACTGGGTGTCCGCAGTTTTCATACTGAAAGTGGCTAAGAGAAAATTTCTCTGTGCAGGACTTTCCTCCCTGCTAATTTTTGGCGGTTTTTGCAACTTAGATTCCGGCGCAGATGTGAACCCAGACTTAGTTCATCTTATTACTCAAATCTGTACAATTTGTAAGCAAAGTATTGTTGGGGCCCTATTCTATGCGATAATACTATGGAAAGATTTTATATAGTCTTTGTTTTTTACCTCTTCAACAGTGCCACACCTGTCAACAGCTTGTGCGTGGTATTGCAATTCATCCCCATTCACTTCACTAGAGCTGAGCTGTAATACCAGATGCAACCTATGGATAGATGTGGTGCTGTTTCTTTTCTAATCTTGGTTAATCCCTTATCTAAACTTTGCAATGACTTTTTATTTTCTGCCGGCATTTGTGACAATAGTAAATATTGTATTATACTTTATTAACGGATTTAGGATCCTTTCTGTAAAGTCTTGCACTGACATACACTTTGTCTCTGAAATATAATGCAGCCTCAGCAACCCTACATTATACATGAGCCCCCCAACCATACTCCAGAGAATCAGGATACAGATTTCAGCTCTCGATAAAGAAACAAGGGGAAAAAAAAATCTAAATCTGTTAATAAAGTATATTACAATATTTATTAATGTCACAAATACTGCCAGAAAATCACAAGTTGTTCCAGAATTTAGGTACGCTTTGTTATCTGGTATTTGATGTTGGTAGAATGGAGACTGAAAAACGCAGATGAGATTGGTCGCCATCTGTCAAGTGTAGCGCCAAAGGATAGAGCGATCCTAGACCAAAAGAGAGAAGCACATCAGCCAATAATGCAGAACGCGGGGGTACAAACTTTTTAATAAAATCAGGAGAAAGAAAGCAAAGCAAATAATGTGCGGGAAGGGGAGGGGGGTTCACAAACAAATAGGTGCCCTGTTCTGTGTTTGCTGTGTTGCACATGAATTGTCCAACATCCTGACCAGCCCTGCTATACAGGCATGGTGTTACCCACCAAGAAACCCTAGCAATCGCACAGGGTACCAAAGATAGCAGAAGCCCTGCTGACCGCTAAGGATGGGCGAACTGATTTGTTTAGAACTGGATTCAATCTGAAATTTCCAAAAGTTTCGATCCCAAACTTGAAACTTTTGGAGTTCGTCACCCAGAGTATAATAAATGGGGGTCTCCTCCAAAGTATAATAAGTAGATGCCCAGAGGAGGTGAGCAAAAATAACAAAAAAAAATAATACTCACCTTGCCTCACCTCTCCTGTGGATCCGACGGTCCCTCAGTATCCTCTTCAGGCCTCTTCTGGCTTCTGGCTGATGACAGCCGGAGGCAGGAAGAGGCCTGA
The DNA here is from genome assembly GCA_947044405.1 of Leptodactylus fallax. Lineage (NCBI taxonomy): Eukaryota > Metazoa > Chordata > Amphibia > Anura > Leptodactylidae > Leptodactylus > Leptodactylus fallax. The sequence goes on along the minus strand of CAMRHE010000498.1, from coordinate 44,474 downwards.
TTAGGACACTGAGGGATGACCGAACGTCGCAAAGATGCCCAGGAGAGGTGAGGCAAAGTGAGCATGTTTGTTATTTTTGTCACTTCTCCTGGGCCTCCATTTATTATACTCTGGGGTCTGAGGAGACCCCAGAGTATCATAATAGCACTTCCGGTTCTATACGAATAAGTTCAGCCCATGAATGAACCAAAGGGACGTTTGTCCATCTCTACTGGCCGGCCACATTTCAGCCCAACTCGCTCCCGCACATGACATCCTGTTGCTGTCTGCGTCTGGAGGTAGCATGCAGCAGCTCCTGAAGACACTCCATGATGGCAGGGCCAGTCTTACTGCTGATGTGACAGGCAAGGGACGACTAAGGGGGCACTATACTTTGTGTATGGGGGCATTAAGTTTGTAGTATACTGTGTGGGGGGCACTAAGGACAAATATATTGTGTAATGCTGTTTATATGTGTGTATATTTTGTGGGGGGGGGGGGCACTAATAGGTGGTCATTATACTGTGAGTGGGGATTCAATTATAGGGGAGCCCCAGACATTTTTTTGCTTGTGGTCCCAGAAAGGTCAAATTCTCCCCTGCCGCTGTAGAGCACAGAGCACTTAATAGAGCTGCCTCTCCTCGTATAATGCCGCCATATATCTGGTACATTCTGTACTATAGCAAATTAAACTCAGATGAAAGGATTTATACCAAAAGTATAGTGAAAATAAAGCAATTTCTTCCCTTTTGCACTTTCCTATAAAGCTCCAGAATTCCTGTAAGTAATATTGTATAATAGCGCCACAGATTGTATGATATTATTATTACTGTAATTCTCCTAACTAAACATTCTCCTAATATCTGGCACCATAATGTGAGAGCAACGAAGATGAGAATATTGCTTATTGTCCAGGGAGGGATTATTGCACTGCGTCTTTTCCACATTACGGGATCCAAGGATTCGACTGGGAATTACTTGTCAAGCATCACGACTGATACTGTACAGGAGTGAGACAGCATCATTACTCTACTACCCTAGAAACTGCGAGGCTTTACCGCCTGTGGAAAAGAAAATATCACAAATGTCTCAGATTCTGCTATGTATAAGATGACACTTCCTTACCTTGAACTGGCTATGTGTTAAAGGGGGGGCATTCCTGCTTGAGATGGTTATGAAGATCTGGGACTAAACTAGTCCTACGACTACAGATGGTGGAGTATGCTCCACTGGTGGAAGGCAACATATTGGTAATGTATACTCACTGGTAGAGGGCAACACAAACTTGGGGTATTCAACACAAAGGAGGTAGAATATGCTCCACTGGTGGAGGACAAGACATACTTGGGATATACTTCGGGCAACAGATAGGTGAAGTATGCTTGACTGATGGAGGACAGCAAGGAGAAGGTGGAGATTGTTCCACTAGTGGAGGGCAACAGAGAGGGGCGTTACACACTACTGGTGGAGGGAACATAGAGGAGGAATAAGCTTACAGAGGGAAACATAGAGGAGGAGTATGCTCCATTGGTGGGGAAAACACATAAAAATTTGGTTCACTAGTGGAGGAAACACAGAAGTGGGTCAAAAATGAACATTGTTCTATGGACAATTTTTGAGAAATTATACATTTTTAGGTCACCAGTGACATGTTTACAATACTTCTATTGACAACCTGTAGGCAACTGGACCATTAATCCTCCAATATGATTTTGCAAGATGAACAAACAAGTAGAAGGTCACTACTAATAGAAAAAACACCTACAATGAGTATAATCCTCCATGGTATTGTCTTTTAGCTATAGCAATGGCCTGATAAAGGGTAACACAGAAGTAAAATATGGTAGAGGAAACACAAAGATGGGACATAGTCCACTGCTGGAGAGGACACAGAGGAGGAGAAAGCTCCACTAATATCTTCAGGCCTAACTTAAGGAAGATTTCAAAGCCAGCTCAAAGAGGTTCACCCTCCTATCCCACATACTGTGAATGCTCCAAGATATAAAAGTGTCATCTAATATAAGTCGTGAGTATGGGTTGAGTAGGGATCTCCAGAAGATTCTGGATGGACTCTTATTGGTTGCTATGTACATTGTTCATGAATGTATGTTGAAGATACACAACAAATAATTAGGACATGGATTTTCTTGGCAGGCATGTTTTTTGGACTAGGTTAGTTCACACATGGGTTCTTTTTAGCTCTAGGTCTGACACACTGATGAGCCAGCTTACAGATGGCAGTTCGTGCCAAAATTGCACATTGTCAGCTCCATTGATATAGGCATCCATATATTGTTCAAGGTGACTTAAAGGATTATTTTATGTAGATGAGGACACACTGGAAAGCTAAATATTAACGTATGATCATGGTTTTCTGACCCCTGGCTCTTATCAATCTGCATATTTTATATTATATTAGTTGTTTCACTAAAATGCAATAAAAAATGTAAAATTGTTAATTACAATGATGTGTATCAATTCCAGAAGCTTCCATGAAGTCCACTAAAAGGGAGACCTCAAGGTAAAGTACCTCCCCACTAGGAGTTCCCTTGCACCATTGGTTTCCTGTGTTCAAATCCAAACCAGGACACCATGGGCATAGAGTTAATATTGGTTTGTTACATTGGAGGAGCATCCATTGACCAAAAAAGCTGGTGGGAAAAACACATAAGAATTTGGTTAACTAGTGGGGGGAATACAGCAGTTCTCATGCACCATTGGGTTCCTGGGTTCATATCCAAACTAGGACAACATTGGTATAGAGGGACGAAAAAAGACATCCCAAGTTAAAGTACCTTCTCTTATGAGTTTCCTTGCACCATTGGGTTCCTGGGCTCATATCCAAACCAGGACAACATCAGTATAGAGTTTATATTCAGTTTATATGCATGAGACTGTGATCGCGCTGAGCAGTACTGTCAGTGACCGACTGCTCCACCCTAGGTGTGAGAAGGAGCGCTATCGGAAGTCTTTCCTCCCCACCGCGGTTAGGCTGTACAACCAACACCGACCTAAGCGGAGATCATTACACACAGAGAACTGAAAATATCTCTCTGCCTGTTAAATCCCCCCCCCCCCCTGCTACGCCCTATCTGTCTGTCTGCTATCAATGTAATGCCTCTCACCTTGGAATATTCCTGTACATGTTGTATTTGTATTTGTATCTGCTTATCTTTGCTGCTGTAACACACTGAATTTCCCCATTGTGGGACTATTAAAGGACTATTATTATTATTATTATTATATTGGATTGTTACGTTGGAGGAACGTCCATTGACCAAAAAAACTCACAAGAACATACAGATGTCTTCTAGTTGATGATGCCATCAAAGGAATCTGTACAATGTACCCAAGGAGCCTTTGAAATTCTTATGGGGTTGTGAAGGATATTGCTTTGCCAAGCCGCTTGGCACACCTGCGACTACCCTTTCTTAACTTCCCACTCACAACCTGTGAGTGATCGGGTTCATAGGATAATATGAAACGAGCTTTATAAATTTTATATGTATATTAACCCAAGTGGGTCGGTACTAGGCACTAACATATACAGAAATGTAAATCAATAAACGATCAAGCAAATACAGGTAAAAGCTAAATACAGTACAGAAAATAAAATGGGAAGTAAAAGATAGAAAAATACCAGAGAAAATTTGTAGTTGGTTCTCTAAGCCTCAGCAGTTTGGCTTAGGGGACGTTCTTAAGAAAGTTACAGAGCATGGGTCTCCTACATGCTCTCACATCTTCCCCAGGATAACAAGACACCTCTTTCCCTGGTCTGAGAGCATGTAAATATCCTAGTCTCCTCCCTAAGGATTTCACCAGGAGAAGAAGCCCCGCCCTCCCTCTTGCAATCCCAATAACCATAACTCGTTATAGTTCCTTTCCCTATGACCGTAGGGTAAAGCAAGAGGTCTGATGGGGCTCATAGCGAGCTCCCCATCGTGCAGACACCAAGAATGATACCCCAATCCCCTTTGGGTAATGAGAACAGTGTCTGGACCTATCCTCTGCACCCTACAGTAGCTTGTGTGGGCTTGAAACGTGCGCTTTGGCCTGGCGCACCTGAGGAATTTATCGGGGTGACTGTAAGAGTTTCCCCTGGGAGAATATTGCCAGAAAACCATATCTTCTTTGTAGTTTGCTTGGAGACAGGGAGTCTCGATTCACAATACACACACTCTGGGGAATCTCCTGCTGTGATAAATGAGATTAGCAATGGTAAGCTAGCTAATGGAACTAGGGACAGGACGACAAAGGCCTTTGATTACAGAGTAGAATGGCCACATTCCTGGACCCAAACTAGATTATATAAGCAAGTGATAATACAACAAAGAAATATATAACTGAAAAATGCAGCTTGGGGATTTCTCATCATCACAGGGGTCCATACAATTGTGCACTAAAAAATTAAATCTTAGATGATGCATAACATAAACGATAAATACAGTGGGGAAAAAAAAGTATTTAGTCAGCCACCAATTGTGCAAGTTCTCCCACTTAAAAAGATGAGAGAGGCCTGTAATTGTCATCATAGGTAGACCTCAACTATGAGAGACAAAATGAGAAAACATATCTAGAAAATCACAGTCTGATTTTTTTTTTTTTTTAAGAATTTATTTGCAAATTATTAGGTGAAAAATAAGTATTTGGTCACCTACAAACAAGCAAGATTTCTGGCTCTCACAGACCTGTAACTTCTTCTTTAAGAGGCTTCTCTGTCCTCCACTCATTACCTGTAGTAATGGCTCCTGTTTGACATTGTTATCAGTATAAAAGACACCTGTCCACAACCTCAAACAGTCACACTCCAAACTCCACTAAGGTGAAGACCAAAGAGCTGTGGAAGGACACCAGAAACAAAATTGTAGACCTGCACCAGGCTGGGAAAACTGAATCTGCAATAGGCAAGCAGCTTGGTGTGAAGAAATCAACTGTGGGAGCAATAATTAGAAAATGGAAGACATACAAGACCACTGATAATCTCCCTCCATCAGGGGCTCCACGTAAGATCTCACCCTGTGGGGTCAAAATGATCACAAGAACGGTGAGAAAAAAATCCCAGAACCACACGGGGGACCTAGTGACTGACCTGCAGAAAGCTGGGACTAACGTAACAAAGGCTACTGTCAGTAACACACTACGCCGCCAGGGACTCAGATCCTGCAGTGCCAGACGTGTCCCCCTGCTTAAGCCAGTACATATCCGGGCCCGTCTGAAGTTTGCTAGAGAGTATTTGGATGTTTCAGAAGAGTATTGGGAGAATGTCATATGGTCAGATGAAACCAAAGTGTAACTGTTTGGTAGAAACACAACTCGTCGTGTTTGGAGGAGAGTGAATGCTGAGTTGCACCATATCTACTGTGAAGCATGGGGGTGGCAACATCATGCTTTGGGGCTGTTTCTCTGCAAAGGGACCAGGACGACTGATCCGTGTACATGAAAGAATGAATGGGGCCATGTATCGTGAGATTTTGAGTGCAAACCTCCTTCCATCAGCAAGGGCATTGAATATGAAACGTAGCTGGGTCTTTCAGCATGACAATGATCCCAAGCACACCGCCAGGGCAACAAAGGACTGGCTTCGTAAGAAGCATTTAAAGGTCCTGGAGTGGCCTAGCCAGTCTCCAGATCTCAACCCCATAGAAAACCTTTGGGGGGAGTTGAAAGTCCGTGTTGCCCAGCGACAGCCCCAAAACATCACTGCTCTAGAGGAGATCTGCATGGAGGAATGGGCCAACATACCAGCAACAGTGTGTGCCAACCTTGTGAAGACTTACAGAAAACGTTTGACCTCTGTCATTATATAACAAAGTATTGAGAGGAACTTTTGTTATTGACCAAATACTTATTTTTCACCGTAATTTGCAAATAAATTCTTAAAAAATCAGTCAATATGGTTTCTTCTGTATTTGTTTTCTCATTTTGTCTCTCATAGTTGAGGTCTACCTATGATGACAATTACACTTGCACAATTGGTGGCTGACTAAATATTTTTTTTACCTGTACATAAGAAGCCATTTGTCAAAATAATGTTCTTTTCACAATTTCCACTCTACACACTTTGCTTTCCCTTCAGATTGAATGGCATATGAAATTTACATACCTAAATTATGTAAGCACTCTAGAAATGTTCCTTTGGTGCACACTACGTCTTTACCGTACCTTTCCTTGCAACTACTCTACACTGTATTATTTAGCAATTGGATATGATCCATCTCAAAGGTGTTATCTATACTTGGTCAGCAGAAGACTCAGTGTAGGATATCAAGTTGTTGACCATGGTGGTCTAGAAGATATTGTAGTATTGAGGCTATGTAGGGCAAATTAGAGAATTGTGTGGTATGGGTAGCATATTTCTAGTCTGCATTAATATATATTCTGATGCCGTTTTCAGGTGGAGATTTTCCTGCTTCTCCTCCACTTATTTTCAACATCTCCTCGCGTTCCTCTGCATTATCCTGGCAGCTGGCGTAGCCCTGCAGTCTTGTGTAATTGTACACGGTATGTTTGGTTGTACTTCTGGGAGGGAAACATAATGAGCGACCACAAAAGTAATTAGAACAGGGCAGTTGTTTCTCTAGGAATCGAGCCCTTCCTGGGAATTTGTGCCTCCAAATAAGAATCCTTGGATAAAATGTACGCCAGTAATAATTATAGTGTGATAATATTAGGTAATTGTTAGTCTCTGACTATACAAATAAGAAGTGTTGCAATGAGCGTTCTGCAGTTCTGTCATATCCAGTCATAGCTGCAGTTAGAAATGCATAAAAATTTACTTTCCGCAACCTTCCAGTCTATGTCACCCATACTGTGACCCACACACAGAGATCAACATATATTGCTCGTCTATAGAGGCGGCTGTCTCTCAAGTGTGTAGTTTTCGTAGAGTCAAGACTACTTAAATGTCAATTTTAGCTTTAACACCTATCGTGAAACCAAAGATCACACTCTCAAAAACATTTGCATGATAATAAATGGGGTTGTGTTACGATTAACACGTTGCCGCAGCTGCAACAATGTAGTTGTAAGAAATACAACCCTGGTACTGAAAGTGAGACCTTCAATTTCAAGGCTAAGAGTTACACAGTGATCTTGGCTAGAGATGACCGAATTTCTCAAAAGTTCGATTCGGCAGTTCGATTCAAAGTTCCAAAAAAATTTGCTTTGATCCGAATTACTTCGCGGCGAATAAACAGCTATGTCTGGGCTACCGAAAGCCGGGATGGGCGGCAAAATGACCGAAGCCCTTGGATGCCGCGGTTCTCTCTCTCTCTCTCTCTCTCTCTCTCTCTCTCTCTCTCTCTCTCTCTCTCTCTCTCTCTCTCTCTCTTCCTTCATTACGGACAACTTTTATTCATGTGGAAGGATCTGCTAACAAGGAAAGACATGCCTACCCAATCACATCACTAGAGAATATCTTGTGACCATCTGATGTCACAAAGGTCCTTACTAAATATTCGTTACCACGAAGCATCAGGAAATCCGGAATCGTGGCAAATCAAAGATTTCCTGAAATTTTGGATCGAATTCCACTTCTGCAGATTCGCTCATCTCTAATCTTGGTAACAAAACTGAAGGTCTCACTTTCAGTAGCAGGGTTGTGATCTTTGGTCTCACAATAGGTGTAGTAGCTAAAATTGCTGTGTAGCCCTATCCTAAATTTGGAAAAACATTTAACCTGACCCTACTGGAAATATCCTCAAAGTGTAGGTCCACATGGGTTGGAAGCGATGCAGATTTTTCATAAGGATTGGTAGATTGGAAATCTACAGTAGAAAATATTACTAGCCAAGTAGATGAGACTTGAAAAAAATCTCATCCATGTTTTGTAAAAATTTTCCATACAGAAATTTACCTGCAGGGAAATTTTTTAGATCTGTAGCAAATCGATATATGCAGAAGTAAAAATTATCAAAAAAAATAATAATACAAAGAACTAAATACTCACCTTCCGACCCTACTGCATCTGCCGAGGTGTCCCATGTCCCTAGGCCTCCTGATGACATGTTGTATCGGAACGTGATTGCCCCAATCACTGACTTTAGCGTTCACATATGTTGGCACGTTGAGGGACCAGAAAAGTCTCGGTAAGGAAGTGACAGGTGGTAAGTACATATGTGTTTTTCTTTCAGGTCAGCAGTTGGAATACGATGTGGAAAATCTGAACCAAAATTAGCATATTCAGCACATCAAATGTCCCTGCAAATTCTGGGTTTGCTGTGAAATTATTGGCAGCAAATTCAACCCATATGGGGTATCTTAGACACATATGGCATATCTGCAGAGCTATCTTATAGATTTGGGTTCCTGCTTTGGACCCATACATGCCTGGAGAATGGAACTCTCATTCTAGAAATAGTAGTGTGCCCCCTGACCCTAAACCTGTTGGAAACTCCATCCAGGTAGACAATGAGTGAAGAGGTGATCGTGCATGTGTAAAAGTGAGCATAAAGAGATACATGTGGCCATTGCAGGTGGCGAGTATTGATGGCAACCTCATCAGACAGGATGGCCATTGAGGGACTGAATTCTAGCATAGGTGTAGTTCCCAGAGTCAGGGTTTATATCTATCAGACATTTGAAGAGAACTTATCCCATGTCAATGCGTTATAATCTGCAGGCATCATGTTATAGAGCAGGAGGAGCTGAACAGATTCATATATAGGTTTGTAGGAAAATATTCAGTATAATCGGTCGTATATCCAGTAAAATCTCTTCTCTTTTTATGTTGAGAAGTCAAGGGGGTGGAGCTATCAGTGATTGACAGCTATCTTTGTATGCACAGTCATAGAGATGAGGATGTCCATCACTGAAAAGACCTTGTTGTCCTCAATATAACCAGAGCAGAGATTTCACTGAATATATGATAAGTCTTAATGAATCTTTTCTCACAAACGTATATATCATAGGTTGCTACCTATACAGTTTTACTAAAGTATCTTAACACGGAACAACAAATAAACCAACTAGAACAGTAGAGGAACAGTGCAACAGGAGCCCCATCTTCTGCCACCCTGCGCTGAACAGCTCAGCAACAGGATCCCTGTCTTCAGCCACCTGGTCGTGAACAGTCCAACAACAGGAGCCCCATCTTCAGCCACCTTGCCCTGAAAAGTGCAGCAACAGGATTCCTGTCTTCAGCCACCTGGCCCTGAACAGATTAACAACAGGATCCCCATCCTTGGCCGTCTTGCCTTTGCAAGAGGAGTTTCCCCTCTCTGTCACATAGAGCGTAATAGTGGGATAGCTAATCTGGGACCAACATTCACCTGCAGGATTCCTTGCGAGATATGCCCTCCGTCTTTCTTCATGTGACCATCAATGACTCTTCGCTTGTCTTATTTAGTCTTCCGCCTTCAGTACTACTCTGATACACTTTCCAGGTAAGGACTCTGTCCTCTTTTCGAGTCTCTAAGTGCTCAGACTAGGCCTGCCTCTGTTCTTGCTCTTGGGTAATACGTTACATTCTCACTCTCTGCTGGATGTGCACTTCTCCAGTAGTCATGTAACAAACCTCTCCTTGGGTCACAGTGCCTGCTTGACCACCACCCTTCAGCGGATCAGGGGTGAGCACTCTACCTTACATGTTCTATACTGGCTACAGACTGGACTATATTTTTCATGTGACGGGTTCCCTTTATGGTCTGTAAATACTTGGACGTGAGCACTAGAATTGAGCATGTGCTTGGTCTTGAGGAACATGTATGGAGTGTCCTCTGCACTATACGGGGCACCTCCAGAACTGTTTGGTAGATCTTTAGCACAGTACGTCTGGTACAAAACAAAAAAAAAGTTTTCATTGCACTTTTGTTCCTCTGTGGTACGTCTGCTGCAGGTGGGGGTGTCTGTACCCTAACAAGGCTGCATATTTAGAGTGTCGGCAGATCACACCGGCAGCAGTAGGCTCTGTTGACTAATGTCTATGGCTTTAGCTTCTTTTGCATGTATAATTTGCTTCTGTAATGAGTTTTCCATGCAGACCTACCTGCGACGATCATTATGTCCCTGCCAATGATACAATACATGTTGTGTCTGGAATTACGGTAAGGTTTATGTGTGAGTCAGAGCTTCTTGATGGTCCTTCTACTCATACCCGCTGCTTATATGAATCTGCAGGACCAGCCGAATCCATCTAAAATGAGATGTACGCTCCCCTCTCCCTCCATACCTGCAGCTCCAGCATACACTCTCACATCATGTGTTCCAGCTAATAAACTGCTCAAATTGTTAAAAAGCTCTCGGCGCCCATCCTGTTATTTCTCCCAAGATGACGATAATGTTGGTACCTGTACACACACACACAATGCCACACCGGACATTAAAGATGACAGGATCACAAAGGGGGAGTAGAATATACGTGCTATATATGTGCGGGATAAAATGCAAGCGAGATAAATAGTATGGGAGGAAATAACAGGGGGTGAGGGAGAAAATAACAGATGGATGGAGAGAAAAAAAAAGTAATAGAAAAAGCAAAAAAATTATATAAGGAAAGTGAAAAATTACAGAGTGAGAGAACATCAGTACACGGGAGACTGGAAATAACTGGATAAGGGAATAAGCGAGAGGAAGAAGAGGGGGGACATCCAGGCGAAGAGGGAGAGGGAGGTAAAGGCAAGGAGGAGAGGAGGGATAGGAAAAGCAAAGGGAGGAAGGAAATGTGCAGGACCAAGATAGGGTAAGGAACCCTAAGGGAAGGTTAATAAGGAGCTGCCGCTGGTAATGCACTACACAGGTTCAAGGGCGAGACAGCTCAGTGGTTAGCACTGCATCGAATATGTATACCATACTTGCCAACTTGTAGTTTTTTGATACTAGAGTGTGGTACCAAATTTATTTTAGAATAAACCTACCCCTTTTATATTTACTATGTCCATAAACCTGACCCTTTTTTATTGACCATGCCCTATTTTAAAAGTCATGACCCTTTTACGTTCATGCAGCGCTGTATCCTGAATGGCCACATGGATGCCAGGGCTGAGACTGATGATGCAGCATGTCGGCACCAAGCATAAGAAATGTTCATGAAGTCTTCTTGTACAGGAGGTGTCAAGGGACTCTGGGCACAGCAATGTGGAGATGGCGCAGTTAGGAGTAGGCCCAAGATGGAAGCCGAGCTGATCATGATGGCTTTTGGTGACAAATCCTATTACAGTCCCTAGGCCGGCACAGTGATGAGGGGGGTCACACTAAGGTGATGGTGTAGGGTCTGCCATGTGATAATGTTTCGGGGTGCCCTTGGTGTTAGGTGCAAATGGAGCACTAGAGACAGAATGGCAGTTGAAACAGGTGTAGCTTATTTGTCTGATATCATCCCATTAAAAAGTGACATGGAGGCATAATTCACTTACAGCAGATTCCATACATATGGCACTTTATACAATCAGACTGGAGTGGCCATGGCTCTTCACCCCTTCTCAGTCTTCTGACTCTGTCCATTGTGGCCATCTGGGGCAACCCTTGGGATCTAGTCCTCATTTCCAACCACCACTGGAGAAATGCAGGGCATGTCTTTTTTGTGGGTGCCTAAGTTTTTGCAGTCATCAGCAGTGAAGATGTTCAGTACTCAGCAGGATTAAGAAATCTTACTTCTGCAAGTATGGGGTGCAGTGCCCTGGGACTGCCTGTTATCCCTATCTGCCACTAACTAGCCTGAAAAGCTGAAGGTGCTCTTTGTAAAGCTGACTTCAATGTTATCTATCATCTAGCTAAGAAGAACAGGAAGTAACTCACAGGCTAAAGACTGGGGGCTCCTAGCAACCACTAAACTCCTGCCACCTTCTAGTAAACCCAGAGGATAAGCCACTCCTGCTTGTACAACAACACAGAAATGTCAGAATAATTCTTACATATCCAGCATAAAGTTGGAAATGGCAAACAGCCAGCACCAGAAGAGCGCAAAACAGTATAAAACAGTGCAGACATGCCTTACATTACTAAAACATTAAAGTCCTTAGCAGTGACCCTGTTGGGGACAACACCCAAAATCCAGGATTGTTCTACTGAATCTGGTTCAGATGGAAGGTATGCTCTAGGTTCCCCCCTCTAAGGATCCTTTAGTCAGTAGATGTTTGCCATTTATCGAATAATCCTGATTTAGTCGCTTGCCTTGTAAGTTTATAATCCTCTTTACCTCACTCCCTGCGCGCTGACTACTCATATTCACAGCAGACCAAAATAAGCAAGCAAAGCTGTAGTGTAAAACATGGAGGATGGTAAAAGTGAGAGCCAAGGTTTTTAATGAGATAAGAGGGAGATATCTGACTTCTTCAGATTCTTATCAGATAAAGCAGCTAAACTATGGCTACTGCTGTGCTCTAATATACAGTACCTAAGCTGAGTAAAATTCAGATTTCCTTAAACCCATATAACCTTCTACCAGGCCGTACTCAGATGGATCTCATTCAGGAAACTGAGAATGTTCTGCTTAGAAAATTAGGAAAAAATAGCTGTTCCTTCCAAAAACAGTGCCACATCTGTACCTAGGCTGTGTCTGGTATTGCATATTGGCTTCATAGAAGGTAATGGGACTGAGCTGCCTGTTGACTGATGTGCTGCTTTTTTTTTTTTTTTTTTTTTGGAAGAAAGCAGCCATTTCTTGGCCCATCCCTTTAATATACTCCTACAGATGCTTGTGATATAGAGGAAACCTTGTGGTCATCAGAGATTTTCATCCCCTGCCTAACAACATATACACACATGGACAAAATTGTTGGTACCCCTCGTTTAATGAAAGAAAAACCCACAGTGGTCACAGAAATAACTTGAATCTGACAAAAGTAATAATATATAAAAATTCTATAAAAATGAACAAATGAAAGTCAGACATTGCTTTTCAACCATGCTTCAGCAGAATTTTAAAAAAAAGAAAACTCATGAAACAGGCCTGGACAGAAATGATGATTCCCTTAACTTAATATTTTGTTGCACAACCTTTTGAGGCAATCCCTGCAATCAAACGATTCCTGTAAATGTCAATGAGACTTCTGCACCTCTCAGCAGGTATTTTGGCCACTCCTCATGAGCAAACTGCTCCAGTTGTCTCGGGTGTGAAGGGTGCCTTTTCCAGACGGCATGTTTCAGCTCCTTCCAAAGATGCTCAATAGGATTTAGGTCAGGGCTCATAGAAGGCCACTTCAGAATAGTGCAATGTTTTCCTCTTAGCCATTCTTGGGTGTTTTTAGCTATGTGTTTTGGGTCATTATCCTGTTGCAAGACCCATGACCTGCGACTGAGACCAAGCTTTCTGACACTGGCCAGCACATTTCTCTCTAGAATCCCTTGATAGTCTTGAGATTTCATTGTACCCTGCAAAGATTCAAGACACCCTGTGCCAGAAGCAGCAAAGCAGCCCCAGAAAATAACAGAGCCTCCTCCATGTTTCACAGTAGGGACAGTGTTCTTTTCAAGATATGCTTCATTTTTCCATCTGTGAACATAGAGGTGATGTGCCTTGCCAAAAATTTCTCCCATTTCTCCCAGAAGCTTTGTGGCTTGTCATAGAATTTTTATATATTACTTTTGTCAGATTCAAGTTATTTCTGTAACCATTTTGGGTTTTTCTTTCATTAAACGAGGGGTACCAACAATTTTGTCCACGTGTGTACTGTATGGCCACATAATGAACCTAGTACCAATTGTATCTCACCAGTGATGGACTGAGATGGAGCCCACCCTTCAACAACTCCTAGGAAATAGACCTTGGTAGTCTTCAAATTTAGGGGTTTTCTGCTGGACCATTGTTGCCATAGAGCCTTGACCCACTGTGAACCGAGAGCAAGGCAGGTGGTTTGGACTCCGCAACCAGAAATGAACGCACATGCGGTAGTTCAAGAAAAGAATATATATTTACTATAAGTTAATAAAGGCTAGTTAAAGGTAAAATGACAGGGATAAAGACAAGCAAAATATACAATATAGCATGAACAATTTCAAGGCAAATTCTGCAATGGTTTCTACTTTTACTCTGTCCACTTCTACAGTATGGACACTGAATGAACAATATACTCAAAACTATCCCTAACTGACCCTGACTTGACATTTGGGTGCACCCCTTTTTCCCCAGTGGTCCAGGTGGACCGCTTACAGTCCGTAAAAGCGCGCGGTGGGGCCCAAAGTCAGTCCTTTCTTTTATAGTGAAGCATCCTCTCATCACGGTTATCAGGATCTCGGGAGAAATGAAGTCCTCTTTAACAGGGAAACCAAATGAATGCAATGTAATCCAACAGCAGATTTCACTCAGCACACTGACAGTCCTGCCGAATCCATACACTGAGCTGGGATGTAAGCCGGGATTTAGCAGTTACTGTCCAGTATGTCAACAGCACTGCGAGTCTCTATCTGTGGTATCCATATACACAGTCACAATGTCAGTCTCACTGATCAGCCACTGAGCACAGTTCCTTTCACGTGGACTCACTAGTCCTGTTGTCTCTTTACACTGTTTGTCTCTGGACCAAGATACAGCTTAGCTGTACAGAAAAATCTCCACACCAGTTCAATACAGCACAGACACCTGTCTTCTCTCTTGCCAAGATGGCTGCTGCTCTCTGTCTCGTCACTTCCTGCTTCTCTGCTCACACTCTGTCTGCAGAACAGGCAGGCTGACATAAAAGGGAGGGGGGTGTCACTCCAGCATCATGTCACAATTACAATGGCTGCTGTCTTAAAGGAACAGAATCACAGAAATACATTCAACATTAACAGTTTATACAGACAAATGAAGCTTAGGACAACATTGGTTGTCTCTTACACCACCAAGGATCCTCTAACACTTTGGTGGCCAGCCTGATACTGTATCTCACGTGTAAGTTTAAGAACTATGAGAAAAAGCCCTTCAAGAAAAGAAGCCTGCAAACAGGAGCCTTGATCTCAGCATTTTGATTTCCCGATAACTGTTAATTTCAGAATTTGGGTGAAAATTGTTCATCTTGATGCTCTGATTAATGACGTCATGATGTTTGGCGTGCCCATGTTACCACTGGTGGCCTAATCACAGCCTCAGCCATGACCCTCGGGCTGATGACGTCACAAGAAAAGTGCCAGACATCGAGAGGAGGCCCAAGAGAGGTAACGGAAGGTGAGTATGATTTTTTTTTTTTTTTTTTTTAATTATTTTTTTACACCTCCCCCTGGCCTCCATCTATTATACTCTGGGGTCTGAAGAGACTTCAAAATATAATAATGTCACTTTTCACTTTGACATAACTTCAGCTGTGTGTGCCTTAGAGAACTAAAAATTGGATATATAGGTACCTAGGAGCCCTAACAGCATCCTACACTATGTTTTCTAGATAGGTTCCTAGGAGCCCTAAGAGTATTCTACATTATGTTTTATAGATAGGTTCCTAGTAGCCCTGACAGTATTCTACACTGTTTTATAGATAGGTTCCTAGGAGACCTGACCGTGTTCTACACTATGATTTCAGCCAATTTAAAGTGTGGTTGGTACCAAACTTGTTCATTCCAAAGCTCAGCAGGGACCCAAACCGCCGAATCTGAACTCGAAATGAATCTTGAGAGGTTCGACCATCTCTATTCTTGATGTCTTTTCTATGCATTCCTCATGATGTTACCTCCATGATGTCTGGATATTAGACTGCCTTTCATAAGTGTATATTTGTATGCCTACTCTGCTCACATCTGTCCTTCTGCATTTGTCCCATACTGCCACACTCTTTGGAAGTCTATTTGCGCACAGGAGTATTTGTGCCTCTCTGACTACAGTATGTTAGGAGCTCTGTCAGTCTGATAAGAGCTAATGAAATTTCAGGCCGGCTGATTAGATCAGTACATCGGGTGCTGGGAATGGATTCGCAGGATTAGAGGATTCTGCTGGCAGAGGGAAGGAGCTGGGGAGGGTAGTGGGGAAGAAAGCTACATAGGTGTACACAGACAGGCAGAGAACAGGAGGATCTTCAGATGTGCATGATATACAACATATAGCACCAGAACGGGCATAGTTTTTAAGGTATATGTCACATGACTATGGCAAGTCATAATGTATATTACATTGTGGTAACACTGGGTCTCACTCCATGCCATAAAGAGGATCTAATAACCTTTTAACATTTGTATTGCAAATATTCATGAGGTTTGCCTGCCCTGGGAAGGTGCAAAAAAATAATAAACTGTCATACTCCCGTTCCCTCACCTCTCCTGGGCTCCCTTATGGCATCCAGTAAGACCTCATGGGCCCTTTCAGTCCTCTTCTGGCCTCCGTAGGGGAGCATCATGATGCCAATGTGAACCCTGAGACCCAGACAGTAGAATTATATTATGTGAAGAGGCACTAAGGGGATTACTGTATTGGGGGCACTAATGCGTAATTGCATTACATGGAGGGGCACTAAGGAGCCTACTCTGTGGGGGGCGCTTATGGAGAATTATACATGTTGATAACATTGATCCCTCTACTCCATTTGACCACCAAGGAAGGCAGTCAAATGGAGTATGGAATATTTATTTCCAAATTTTTCTTGTCTTATCATCCAAAAAATATGGTAAATTCTAGACATGTTCAGCTACTGTTCCACTTGATGGCCTGGTCAGTGGACCTTTACTAAAAGTAGTTGAGTACCCCTGCTCTATAAAATACCATTTCTAGTTCTGCTCCTCTTTTATTCCTCCTACAAATTTATCAGTACTTTGACAACTGGGTGTTACCATTTGTCTTGTCAGAGGGGTGTATCCCCACACAGATTGGCCCTGTCACGGATAGTATCAGAGTGTGTAAGGACACACGCCCAACTGGTAACAGAAAAAGGGTACAATGCAGGTTTCTATGAAAAAATGCTCCAAAATTTGCTAAAGCAGATATATCAGAAGAGGTGCAGGTCCCCTTTAAGAAAATGTTGAGCTTGCTGTTGTTTTTCCTGCCTGTTCACACTAGCACCATCTATAACATTAAGCAAGGAGAAACATTAGACATTAGGGGCACCATAATATAAACTTGACAGGGCACATTGTATGCTTACTACTACTGAAACCTCCCATTGACAACAATGAAGGCAGTAGTTCCAAAATCGCTCACGCCTAATGGACAAATACACAGAATAAGACTACCCCCTATAATTTTCTAGAAATCTTTTTTTTTTTTTTTTTATATTTTTTAGAAATTAAATTTGGGATTACCATCCAATATCATAATATGGGGTCTGAGTATATTTAGCTGTGCCTTCTTACAAAGGCCCCACTCCTTGAAAAGATCACTCCTAAATCTGATTTACGAATTACCCTTGGAAGGGCTCTCCTGGGTTGACGTCTCTGCATTTGTGTTGGATACAGAACAGGAGGCTGCTAGGCTCCAGTGCAAAATCGGTAACATGCTCCCCACCTATATCATAGAAGGACCTTTGGGCCCCCTATAGCAGGAGGGCCTGGATTTGACTGCTACATCTTATTGCCATTAAACCGTTTGGTAAGTCTCTGCGATGAGATCACAGATATATGTAGCCCTATATGCAGTGATTTAATAAGTTGTGCCATGTGACAAACTCAGCTCTATGTATAACCCTTCCGGGGGAATCTATTGGGAGTCATCAATCTCAGTGTTTTGTTAGATACTGTAATTTTGTTACCTGTGAAATTCCTTTTCTAGTCACGCTCTGTCTCATGTAGTCATGGGTTAGTCATTGGTAAATAGGAATGATGATGTCATCAGGTTTTCTGTTTAGCATTGAATAGACCTAAGAATAGTGCCCACGACTGATTCAGCTCCTTGGCTAGGACTGGCTAGGTATGCCATGCATTAGTGCTTTATAAGCAAGCTGTGTGCCGCCTGGATTTGCATAAATTCCAGACTGCAGGCTGGCAGAAGTATCCAGCGCACAGATAGGACAGACTGCGCGGCCAGGGACAATCTAATTGTATTTCCTAAAACTGTCATTAAAACATTTATAATTAAGAGAAAGAGGGAGAAGAAAAGAGCCGGGAATGAATCATTCATGTCCGCATCAACTTCAATAAAGTGCTCGCTGCATCACAGCAGTCAGGTGAGCGAGGAGCAGCCGTCTTCATTGTGACGCTGGAAACTCCCTGATACATCTAGTATGACTGGTAGGGGCACAGCTATAGGGGGCGCTGTAGTGGCAGACATTCCCTGAAGGGACTCAAAGACCACCAGTAGTATAAGTCAAACATGATGGGTAGGGGCCCTATTACAGATTTTGCATTGGGGACCAGAAGGTTCAAAGCCGATCTGTCATCAGAGTGTAAGGACATGGGGACAAGTCTGCCCTCCTACCGTGTTTCCCCGAAAATAAGACACCCCCCGAAAGTAAGGCATAGGAGAGGTTTCGGAGAATTGCCCAATATAAGGCATCCCCCGAAAGTAAGACGTATGTTCCCGAACAGAACATACGGTATATACAATATGTGAGGCCGCGGGCGAACCCCACAATCTCTGCTATCATTATACTCCGGGGTCTTTTCAGACCCCGGAGTATAATAATCGGCGGCCCAGGGGAGGTGAGCGAACATAAAAAAACTATGTGCTTACCTGTCCTACGCTTCTCCAGGCTTCGGGCCTGTTTGGTGACGTCGCAGACGTCAGCGGACGTCATTTTGCGTCGCGACGCCGGCCGGATCATGTGACGCGGCCTGGTCTAACATTGAAGAAGGCCGGAGTAGCGCACGGGCATGCACCGGAGCGAGGAACAGGTAAGCACCATTGTTTTTTTATGTTTCTATCCTCTCCTGGGTCTCCGATCATTATACTCTGGGGTCTGAAAAGACCCCACAGTATAATTATTGTTCATGGGTGGTCCACTATGGGGCAAACTACTGTGTGCAGGGGCCACTATGGGGAATGATACTGTGTGCAGGGGCCACTATGGGGAATGATACTGTGTGCAGGGGCCACTATGGCGAATGATACTGTGTGCAGGGGCCACTATGGGGCATGATACTGTGTGCAGGGGCCACTATGGGATATGATACTGTGTGCAGGGGCCACTATGGGATATGATACTGTGTGCAGGGGCCACTATGGGACATGATACTGTGTGCAGGAGCCACTATGGGATATGATACTGTGTGCAGGGGCCACTATGGGACATGATACTGTGTGCAGGGGCCCCTATGGGACATGATACTGTGTGCAGGGGCCACTATGGGGCATGATACTGTGTGCAGGGGCCCCTATGGGATATGATACTGTGTGCAGGGGCCACTATGGGAGATGATACTGTGTGCAGGGGCCGCTATGGGAGATGATACTGTGTGCAGGGGCCGCTATGGGAGATGATACTGTGTGCAGGGAAATTAATGGTTTGGATTGTTATGATGATGTCCTAGAAGATGATGACATAACTGTCATTGAATAAATTTTACTTTCTATTCGTACCGTAAATATTGGTAAATGTATCATACTGTTAATTGTTGTACATGGAAATAATGGTACGGTAGTAAGAAATTCTTGATAGGATTCACAGTTTGTCTGGTTATGCCGGTTTGTGATGACAACTACTGTACAGTACCGTATATAATAAATGTTCATTTTTTTGTTCAGCAATAAATGTGAATTCTTCTTCATTGAAAAAAAAAATAAGACATCCCCTGAAAATAAGACACAGCACATCTTTGGGAGCAAAAATTAATATAAGACGCTGTCTTATTTTCGGGGAAACAGGGTATTAGCGAAAACTGCACAAAAAATTGTGCCCTTTGGGTAACAGAAGCAATCAAAAAATACACCGGACACATGCTGTAGGTTATGAGTCCAATGTATTCATGAGGAGCGGACTGCTCCACCCTCTCCCACCCCTGTCAGTCATGGCTGTCAACTAGCTATTTGGCATCTGCATACACAGTAGTCTAGTCAGAAGGCAATGACTGTGAGGAGGGTAAGGGGAGGCAGGGCGAAGGGCGAAAGCTCTCTTCTCATCGCCTATGAATGGAGTACAATATGGGCAACTATAGGTATCACACCAAAGGGAACCTTCCAGGTTGATTTCGGACACTAAACCACTCTCAGGTCCTTATGGACCAAGCTTTTGGTGTCCCAAATAACCCTGTTGTAAAGCTGTCCGTGACCACATTAAACTAAACTAACCTTTGTACTTACCTAGAGATGTGTCCGATGAGTCTCATCAGACTCGTGTCTGGTGCATCAGACCTGTAGATGGTTTAGTGTCCCTGATCGTCCTGACGGGTTTCTTTAAAGATCAGTAGAAAACAGATTGATAATATGGTTGTATGTTTGAAGCCCAAGTTTGCATCTAGTCCTAAAAGACCTACTTGGTTGAAAAAGAGGAACTTACTCTAGCGCCACCAGTTAGAAGGCAGCCCCCTATAGATCAATGTCTGGTGTTCCTGAAACCTAGTGGCATAATCTGGGATTAAAGCCAAGACAGCCAAAAGGAAGAGAAATCTATATGACGTCATTTGTCAGGGGGTTTTACCTCTCATTTGTGCAAAGCAGGGCACTGGCTGGCAGACGTTGGTTATGAGTCTGGTATATTTATGAGGGGTACTATGTCTCCCTAAGGAGATGTTGCCTTTATCAGGCCATCTGCGTTGTACAGGAACTTATACATGATTTACTAGCTTCCAAAAGGTGGCGCTTGAGCAAGTTCCCCTTTTTCCTCCAAGGAGGACTTATTCCATATGTTTATTAACCATTTAACTGCTGACAGACCCCCTTTACATTTGGTGAGGGGAGGCACATCATGGGTATGCATCCCCTAAAACTTAAACATCGACTCCTAGAACTCTTCCCGCTATCTGCTATGATAAAGTAACAAAAGGCAAAAACTTTGTCCCGGCGATACAACAGAATCCTACCCACAAAAGAATGAATGGCATAAAGTAAACAAGTAACGGGAGGTGTAGGCGAAATTAAGGTGGGCAAGCCGAAATACAAACTTAGTCCTGGACCCCCACTGTGTCCTCCTCCTAATTCCCCTCTACCCCGCTAGGTAGTGACGCAGATCACGGAGGCCTCCACTAAGTGTCCCACTGGCAGTCCGGCCCCTTCTTTCTGGGGATATAATGATAATGTTACTAATAGAGTGTCAGAACAGAAAATCAAGATGACAGTAAGATTTTTTTTTGCATTTCTTAATGTATTTTTGTTATTGGCTTTGCATAGTCTATCCCCGATAATGTACCGCTATGGCAGTGTTACTCAGCGGGACAAGTTCTGCCGGTGTTTAGCATCTTATAAAACGTGAAATCCACATTAAATATTCTAAATTTAAATAAAGCGTCTTCATCCTCAGTGACATTCATCGAGCAGGTGTTTGCCCACCTGCCTGCGCTGCAGGATGTATGCAGCCCATCGCCTCCGTTAACTGCGCAGATAGGAAAGAAAACATGATGGATAATGCGAGTGTCTGCTGCGTGCTGCATGACCGGGCACCTGAAATGGTTAAATGTGACTGCAGGGCCGTCCGCTCTTCCACTCCATTGGTGCCGAGGAGGCATTTAATCAGAATTTATTATTGTGATTGGGTATTCCCGCTGATGGGGCAGAGACGTAACGTCTATTTAAGACGCCATAAATCTTGCTGTTCCTTTTTATTATAAATATTTAATTCTGGATATCTTGTCATATGTCATATGTTTATTTTCACCGCCTGGCAGATTCTCTGCCATCTATCAGCTTTTGTGCCTTGGAAAAGTGCTTCAGTAATTGACATTTTGTAGAGAAAGCGTTTGCAAAATATCCCCTGCGGGGTTCCCATTGGACCGGCTGTGCTGACCCTCTATATTAAATATGCCCATCCCTCCCTTTAGATGTGGGTCACTGGTCCGTGCCCTTGTGAACTTTTTCGATTTGGAGAGTAACATGAAAGCCGTGTTTTTCAGGGCATTGTTTTCACCCGTATTGATTATGACAGATGCTTGGCACGGAAAATGATCCTATTTTAGGAAGACGCTCCATGGTCCTCTAGGCAGATTTATCTGGTATAGTTCGCCTTGTCCAGCAAGGCTGCCATCCAAAACTCTGGAAGGACATCTGCAAATAAATTATTATATGATGCCACATTAATCTGCTCTAATATTTTTATATTATTATTTAGCTGAAGGCACATTGTCTCCAGTGCAACAACAGTATTTGCCCCCAAAAAGACCAAAGATGTAAAAACATTCCCAGGATAGACTGGTACAGAAAAGCTTGCGATGAATGCTCCACATACTGTATATAGTAATCCTATATAGACAGTATAGCACATAGTTCTGCCTACTATCACTAATAGTATTATATTACTCATGCCACTCACTATATACCATAAAGGAGCTGCCGGAATATTCAGAACATGGTCCCTGATGGACAATAGTACAGGCAACTTTTTTGCATAAAGATATATTCAATGCCCTCTCTCAAAGTTGTCAGTGGCACTAACAAAGTATATAGTCCCCATACTGTCAGTGCTATAGCTGCTGGCTAGGCCATCACTGATAGTGTCAGGTCAGTCTCAGGTACCTCATTGTCAGTGGCACAGTTGGTGTCAGGTCCTTTATGGTTAGTGGCACTGGCAGAGAGTTTCTAGATCTTCACAGTCAATGTCACAGTTGGCATCTTGTTCCTCATTGTCAGTGGGTCATATTTGTTGTCATTGTTGGTGTCTAGACCTTATTGTCAGTCTCAATTTGATGTCGTCATAGCCCCTGATTGTCGGTTTCATAGTCAGTCTCTAGTATCTCACTGTCAGTGGCCCAGTCGCGTCGTGTCCCTTATTGTATGTGGCATTAACAAAGTGTCTAGTCCCTCATTGTCAGTGTCATACTTGGTGTCTGCTCCTTCATTGTCAGTGGCACAGCCGTGTCAAGTCCCACATTGTGTGTGGCATTAACAAAGAGTGTCTAGTCCCTCATTGTCAGTGATATAGTTGGTGTCTACTTCCTCAATGTTGGTGTCATAGCTGTTGTATAGACCTTTTTGTCCGTCTCATAGTTGATGTCATCATAGTTGGTGTCTAGTTGGTTTCATAGTATGTGTCTAGTCCCGCATTGTCAGTGTTATAGTTGGTGTTATAGTTGGTTTTACAATTGGTATCAAGTCCCTCACTTGGTTTCTAGTCCCTCACTGTTAGTGGCATATTCCTCATTGTTGGTGTCATAGGTTATCGTCCGTCTCATAGTTGATGTCATAGTTGGCGTCTAGCCACTGATTTTCAGCTTCGTAGTCGGTGTCTAGTCTCTCATTGTCAGGGGCAGAGTTGTATTATGTCTCTTATTATATTTGACATTAACAAAGTGTTTAGTCGCTCATTGTCAGTGTTATAGTTGGTGTCTAGTCCCTCGTTGTTGTCACACTTTGTGTTTAGTCCCTCATTGTCAGTGGCACAGTCATGTCAGGTTCCTGACTACATGGAGCATTAACTAAGAGTGTCTAATACCTCATTGTTAGTGTCATAGCTAATGTCTAGTCCCTCATTGTCAGTTGCCATAGTTGGCATCGTGTTAGTCATTATCAGTGGTAATGACTGACAGTGTATCTAGTCCCTCAGTGTCAGTGTCATAGTGGGTGTCTAGTCCCTCATCGTTGCTGTCAGAGTTGGTGTCTAGTCCCTCATTGTTAGGGGCACGGTCATGTCAGGTCTCTCATTGTCTGTGGAATTAGCAAAGAGCATCTACTAGTGGTATTGACCAACAGTGTATCTAGACCCTCATTGCTATTGTCTAGTCCCTCATTGTCAGTCACACAGATGGTACCTTCTTGCTTGTGTTCCATACCATACAGGTAGTCCATATAGTAGCTATAGATGCCTTGAAGGGTGAGGGTCCCATCCTTGTGACTCAAAACTCCTTTGCTATGTGGAGAGGAACTGTTTAGGATGTGCTTCTCTGTAAGAACATCATTGTCAGCAAACAAGGGGATGGGAAATTGGCGCAAGGGTCAATGAAAAGGTTTACAGAGAGTGGTCAAAGCCGACAGCATAATAGGTGATATTACGAATAGTTGGTGCGAAGCAGATGTAGGAGGCTGGTCCAGATAGTCATGCCACCCTGCCCAACTATAAGGTTGGTGAATAGTGAGATTCTAAGGCTATCAAATGCCCATTTGACCAAGGTTGGTGGTGATTATATTTTTAAGGGTCCCTTTCTCCTTTTTCATTGCCTACATTGTACATGGTCTTCTCATTTGACCTCATCAGGCTTCGTGGGCCTTGTGATATTTCACTAACTTCAGATTACAGTTGGGATTTTCTAGTCCACAAGGATTGTGCAAAAATGATGCCGGCTAATGAGGAATAATATCTTTAGATAAATTATAGATTAGGATTAGTAAACAGACACGGTAGTTTTATATGAGTAGCTGAGGGCCAGGAGGTTACGGCAGCATCTGCTGTCTTGTCTGCGGGAACATTTTGCCATTTTAAGACTGGAAAACAGAGTGCGCTTTCATTATCCACGTGCCATATCTATATAAAAAATAATTCCACTCCGCTCTGAGTTATTTCCTAGAAGCTCATTACCATAATCACCGTCTGATTTCACGCGCGCATTAAAAAGGTAATGAATTATCAAAATATTTTCATCAGGCACTAAATCGCAGAGGGAAAAAGGGAGACAGACAGGAGGAGCTGCCATTTGTTCCCTGCTCGCAGCAGCTCCACTTTCTTGAGTTCATTGTGCCGTATAAGGCCGGCTGATGAAGAACAGCCCCAGGGCCGTAGAACCTGTTAAAATGTGACTCACCTAGAGGATTCTGGGATGCCACTTTCTGAAACTGCAAATTGCTCTTAGGTTGTTTGGCCGAATAAATGTTGCATGTTGGCGCTCCCAGGCAGCCACAATGACTACAATTTAGTCTGAGAGCTACTGCAATATTTTCACCATTCCTTCTCTTTCCTTGAGTTCCAGTATAATCTCTCATTCGTGGACCACAATAGTCTTTGATTATCTATTGTTATACTATTGGAGGCCTGTGGCATCCCAGAGCTGGCTATGGCTGGGCTGAGGGTGATCTCTGTGCATTGTATTATTTCCTGTTGCTTCATAGCCTGTGTGACATAGCAGGGGGTCCTGAGTCTCACACAACACAGCGCCACCTAGTGAGCCTCACACCTGCATTACACCTCCCATAGGATTGAATAGTAACCAAATGTCCAATGGGAGGACATCGCCTGGGAAAAGGGGAGGAGTCAGCTGATCACTGGGTCCCCATGGTAACACCCCTGCAGGAAGGTCCTGCGTGTGAGGAGTTAGAAGTGTGGAGTGTTAGGAGGAGGAGGTGAGGAGATAAGTGTGATGTCCTGTGAAGGAAGCAGTGAGTTTAGTGCAGGAATCTCAAGTCCTAGACAGGCCCAGGAAGGTTGGAGAGCTGACATACTCCAGCTATTCAGAAGATCCTGTCCCCTGTCTGCCTAGCCATCGCCCTGAAGGAAGTCAAGCATCATTATCTTGTCAGCATGAGACTGTGGAGAGAACATTCTGGAACACGCGCTCCATAGCAAGTATCACAGGATCCAGGGGCCAAGGCCAGACCTGTGGAATATCCTGCCACCCTGACTATTGCACCCCGAAACTCTGAGCTATCAGGACCACATAACGTGAGTGGGGAATATTATGTACTAGTATCATGGTGGGCATCCTCCTATGAGCCAAATAGGAGCCCAGACGCACCTTAGGGCTGTAACACTGAAGTATAAGGGGCTAGGAACACCTTTCATCAAGTCTACCCTGCACCCCAGGACTTTGCTGTGTCACCAGGCGTACCCCGTTGTTTTGTATTGAAGAAACTGTTTAAGCATTTGTGCCTCCACACCCATGGAAGTAAAAGTTCAACTTTACAACCGTTTCTGTGTCTGACTCTGCACCGACAACATCAGGGCGCCCCAAACACCACCAGTCGGCACAGTATAGGGGAAGCGCCCCGGGGGAACAATCACCACCAACATTTGTGCAGCCCCCTCATCACCGGTACCAGTGGTGGTAACGTGGGACAGCACCAGCGCTGCGCCCTCGTGCCCAGAGACCGTGACAAGTCTGCGCTGTTTGCACCCCGCAATCCCAACTGCAGCATTACCTTCCATCTGGTCACCGCAAGAAAAACTGGCGTCACGAACAGGATACGGGTGTGTGCCATTTTGAGAAAGTCGCCACGAAAAGTGCGCCAAATTGTCTCCAGAGCATCGGTCTTTATTGTGGACTTTGCTAAGATCAAGTTTATTCCCTGAGAGTGCTTGCCACAAAGAGGGGGAGCCCTAAACCCCTGAAGTAAGCCCTAAAGACTGTCCTCTCAGTGTGTTACAGCCCTGGAAGAGTTAAAACGCCCAGGACTTGTTTGCTGCGCCACATCGCTGTGTAAGAACGCCCACAAAGGGTTAACTGAACCTTGCAAAAGTGCGGGAGATTTTTAGCACTGCCCATGAGGCCAGGAGACCCATCTGCCGCCATCTTAGGAGAGCCCAGAATGCTGAGCGCAATGCTCCAGCGCACCCATACAAGAAAGTGAAAGGCAAACGTGCCGGCGCCATTTCTGACTCTCCGGTGCCGCATCACCGTCCCTGCTGTGCACCGCTGATCTCTGGTCCATGCTGCAGTTGCTGTCAGTGAGTACTGTGCCTCCCTGTCCTTGTCTTCAGTCCTCCCACGGCCCCAGCGAGTGTTTTCCGTGTACAGTGTCCGTGGGGAGTGCCACCATTAAAGAGGGGGAGCACACTGTCAGCCTGCATCACAGTGACTCTGTTAATAGCTACAGCATTCCAAGTTGTAGTCTCCATTCCCTGCCAGCAAGCAGTTGAGTTTCTTAAAGAGACGGCGACCTAATTCCAGTCATACCTGCAAACAACATGACTGAGCAAAGTGACATTGTGCCATCTGTTTCTAGTGATCCAGCAGTGCCCATGGCGAGCAGCCTACCATTCTCCATGCCATTTTACCCTGGCGCACCATGGCTGCCGCGCTACAAAGGGGAGGCGCATACCCTCAGAGACTTTCGTGAGAAGATGCTGTCTCTCTTCCAGTTCTATCCTCTGAATACAGAACAGCAGATACAGATCCTGCTGGGCCAGCTTGAGGGTGCTGCAGCTAGGGAGGTCAAATCCTGGCCTGCCTCTGACAAAAGAACCCCTGGGCAAATTCTGGACAAACTCCAGGTGAACTTTGACGTGCGATCTGTCTCCGAGGCAAAGATGCGCTTCTTTTCCAGGCGACAACTACCTGGTGAGACCCTGCGGGACTATGCTTTATCCCTCCAAGAGGCGTTCAGAGCTGTGGTGCAAGTGGATCCACGTGAAAATGTGGACTCTGATAAAATCTTGCTTGACCGCTTCATAGAAGGGGCGGGTACCACATTGCTCCAGAGTCAGTTGCGAATGCTTGCTGCACAACATCCCAGCATCACGTTTGCTGACTTCAAGGCCCTTGCCATCCAGGTCTTGAGACAGGAGCAGCCCCAGCCGAGCCCAGTCATCTGTGCTCCCTCACCTGGACCCTCAACAAGCATTGCTCCAGTTGTCCTGCCACTACCTCTGGGTACCTCACCTGCTGCCCAAACTGCGCAGACTACACCAGCAGACTCCAGAGATGACCTTCTGGCCCGAGTGGATCATCTGACCCGTGCCATGGAACAGATCACCGTCCGTCTAGATCGTCTGACCCAGCCATCTTCATCGTCCAGTGATCCTTTGCGAAGTCTCAACATCTCACCTGAGTCGCCGCCCAGACGTCCGTCTTCAGTGAAACCTCCGCAGAGTGAGAGGCCATACTGTAGCTATTGCCATAGATATGGACACACCAGGCCTCAGTGTTTTCAGTTAAACGGGCCACCCCCGAGGCAGCGGGCCGCCCCTCGGGAGGAAAGAAGAAGGGCCCAGGTGAATCTTCAGTGCCATTGTCACGCTTCGTCTCAGCCTGCCCACACATCACAATCCGGGTGAACGGCGTCCCTCTGACAGCGTTGGTGGACACTGGATCTCAGGTAACAACCCTGCGCAAGCAGGTGTTCCTTGAACATTGGGACTTAGGTGTGTTGAATAGAACACCTGACACATGGATAAATCTGTGTGCCAGCAATGGACAGCCCATACCACAGCAGGGTTATTGGGAACCCACTATCCAGATTGGGGACTTGAAACTGCCTAGACAGGGTGTAATTGTCACTGATGTAGAGGATGATAGGTTTGCAGTTGTAATATTAGGCATGAATGTTTTACGCCATTGCTTTGCAGAAGTGTTGGGTGCCTTGCATGCCTCTCTCCTTACAGCTTCTCCCAGTGACCAGCAGACCATTCAGCGGGCCATTCGAGTACTCAATGCCCAGCACAAGTTCGCCAACAAACAAGGTGAAATTGGTCGAGTCCGGATCCAAGATACCCGTCCAGTAACCCTACAGCCTGGAACAGAAACTATGGTGTGGTGCCGTGCCCGTCCGGGCATAGAAAATCAGGACTACGAGGCCTTACTACAACCCATACAGGTAGATGGCCAACCACTTGTCATGGCTGCCCGCAGCCTTGTCACAGTTTCCAATGGACGTGTTCCTGTCCGCTTAGTCAACTTGGGCGATGCTCCCGTGAACCTCCACAAGTTCCACTCTGTGGCCCTGCTACACCGGTTAGCACCAGAAGACATTCTCTCTGGTGATTCTACCGCCACACAGCGTTCCACCCAAGCTGCTGAGAACATTCAGAATGGAGCCACGAAGTCCTGGTGGGATGAATTGAACGTGGGAGACGCCAATACCCCTATAGAGCACATCAATGGGGTTCGCAATGTGGCCAAGCGTTACCAACAGGCATTCAGCAAACACCCATTGGACTTTGGTAAGACCACGACCATACAACATCGCATTCTGACTGGCGACCACCATCCAATCAAGGAGCGTCACCGTCCAATACCACCAGCAATGTACCAACCGGTGAAAAAGTTGATCCAAGAGATGCGAGATGCTGATGTCATCCGGGAGAGTAACAGCCCCTGGGCAGCCCCGCTAGTCCTTGTCAAGAAGAAAGACGGAACCCTACGATTTTGTGTGGACTATCGTAAACTCAACAACGTCACGCACAAAGACGCATACCCATTGCCGCGGATTGAGGAATCTCTAACGGCTTTGGGATCAGCTACCTGTTTCTCGACCCTGGACTTAACCAGTGGATACTGGCAAGTCCCTATGGCGCCTGAAGATCGTGAAAAGACTGCGTTTACGACCCCGATGGGGCTCTTTGAATTCAATAGTATGCCATTTGGGCTATGTAATGCCCCAGCCACATTCCAACGGCTTATGGAGAGGTGCCTCGGCCATGAGAATTTCCAGAGTGTGCTACTGTACCTGGACGATGTTATTGTATTCTCCCGGACATACCAAGAACACCTTCGTCACCTGTCCGAGGTATTCAAGGTACTTATACAGCACGGCCTAAAGTTGAAGCCCTCCAAGTGCTACCTGTTGAAACCCCAAGTTCACTACCTTGGGCATGTCGTGAGCGCACAAGGCGTCCAACCTGATCCTGAAAAGATCACTGTAGTCCAGAACTGGCGAAGACCAACTACCGTCAAAGAAGTCCGAAGCTTCCTTGGATTCGCAGGTTACTACCGGCGTTTCATACCACACTTCGCCCAAGTAGCCGAGCCTCTGAACGAGTTGTTGCGCGGTTGTCCCAGAGAAAACTACAACCGAAAGCTTCCGGTAGACTGGACAGCGCGTCAAGAGGAAGCCTTTCAAGCGCTTAAAGCACTTCTGACGCAACCACCAATTCTAGCCTATCCCGACTACAGTCAGCCATTCCGCTTGTACACAGATGCAAGTCACCAAGGTTTGGGTGCAGTGTTGTCCCAGGTTCAGGACAACAAAGAGCGAGTCATCTCCTATGCCAGCAGGAGTCTGAGAGGCGCGGAGAAGAACGACCAGAACTATAGTTCTTTCAAACTCGAACTTCTGGCGCTTGTCTGGGCCGTGACAGAGAAGTTTAAAGACTACCTGGCTGCCACACCCTTTACCGTGTACACAGATAACAATCCGTTGGCGCATCTGGACACTGCTCGACTGGGAGCCCTTGAACAACGGTGGGCCTCAAGACTCGCGAATTACAAGTTCTCTGTCAAGTATCGCAGTGGCAAGTCCAACGCTAACGCTGATGCACTCTCAAGGTTGCCTGTGGGAGAAGAACCACCCCGAGAAGACATCTGGGAAGAGGTGGAGATGCCACCATTCTACAACAAGTTTGCCCAACAGGTTGCTATTGGTGTCCCTGTAGAAGGAGAATCTCTGGCGAAAACAGCTGCCGAATCCCTCCAGGAGCCATCTCTGTGGAAAACGTTCCAAGAAGAGAGCAGAGTTTTAGGAGAATTGTCAGATTTCCTGCTTACAGGAAGAATACCAACCCGTGTAAAGAGAGGTCTTCATGACGTGGAATTAAAACGCCTTTGGCGACAGAGGAAGCGCCTGTTTGTCCAACGAGGCCTTCTACTTAGAAACACTCTTGATCCTGTCACAGGTGAAAGGCTTCATCAGATCCTCGTACCAAGAAGAGACGCACAGATGATACTTGAGGCGTATCATGACAGATCCGGTCACTTCGGGGTACAAAAGACCGAAGCTACCATCCGTCGTCGCTTCTATTGGGTTGGGATGAGGAGTGACATTGAGAGTTGGTGCCGAGAGTGTCCCGCCTGTAGTATCACCAAGGAAGGTCGAAGAGATCAGAAGGCCCCTCTACATCCAATTAAGACTCAAAAGCCGTGTGAAATTGTTGCTCTGGACCATGTGAAGTTGGGTCCCACACGTTCCGGCTACAGCTACGCTCTGACAATGGTGGATCATTACTCCAAGTTCCTTGTCATCGTGCCTGTCAGAGATCTTACAGCAAGAACTACGGCTGAGACCTTCTACGCAGAGTTTGTCCGCCATTACGGTTGTCCTGAGCATATCCTCACCGACCGTGGATCGGCGTTTGAATCCCAATTGTTCCGTGAGCTGTGTCAGTTCCAAGACTGCAAGAAGTTGCGAACCACAGCGTATCACCCTCAAGGGAATGGTATGTGCGAGAAGGCAAATCAAGTGATCATCGGCATGCTAAGAACAGCCGCAGTTACACCTGGTGTTGAGTGGCCTGAGCGTATCAAGGACTTGGCCTATATTTACAACAACACACCCCAAACATCTACGGGATATGCACCATTTTATCTAATGTTTGGAAGACAAGATCAACTTCCTTCAGACTTAACCCTTGGTGTGAAGGTCCCTGACATCATCAATCCACTACCCATAACAGACTGGGTTGTTGAACACCGCCGACGTATGGAGGAAGCTAAAGAGATAGTTGAAACGCGCATGGATGAGGTTCGTAGGAGACAACAGGAGGATTACAACCGTCACGCCCATGCAGCGCCCCTGAAAGTTGGCGACCGTGTATGGTTAAGGAATAACCATCGGAATGGGAAATTGGATCCATTCTGGGAGAAAGAACCATACAGTGTCATCTCCATACCATATCCTGAATCCGACGTGTATGAGATCTCTAAACCTGGGAGACAGCCCCAAGTAGTACACCGAAACCGTCTGAAGCTGTGCCTTAAAGAAGGACTACCCACAGAGGTGCCCCCAGCTGAGACAACGAGTACAGAGATCTTGTCACCTTCTGAAGCGAAAGAGAGACCCCCAACGTTAACTGAGCTTATGTGGGCGCCTAAACTACTACCATTTAGCTGTTATCCACCAATTGCTCTAGTGCAAGAGAACCCTTCGACAGATGATTTAATTGATTTCAGTGACTCTGTTCCTGATTCAAATCTCGTTCCACTTAGGCGTTCTGAGCGTACCACCAAAGGCATACCTCCAACACGCTATAGTGATGCCATGGCTGTCCTCGGGTAAAAGAGGTTAACTGTCTCTGCTTCTGTATATATGTTATTCCTGCTCTGATTACATTAATGTTTTTCCTGTGTGTATATACAGTATATATATAATATCTTGCCATGTAATATAGTATTTACATTTATATGCAACAATCCAAGCCATAGTGCCTGGCTCACCGAGCCAAGGAAGTTCTGTTACCCCATTGCGGTATGGACATTCGTGCTAGAGTGCCTACTCTTCCTTACAGAAAGGACTGTTTATTGTTTCTCAGAGAGACTCTCATGATAATGGACACTCACGAAATTTGTGCCAGAGAGCCTCTGGACCCATTTGCACTACTGTTGTTTCTATATGGACTGTCTGATGGTACCGCCAAAAGGTTCCATAAGTCTGAGTTTAATTATCTCTCCGTTACCCTTCAGACTTCTCATGGACATTCCAGGACTATACCGGGAGGTCTTACCTCAAGTTTCTAGGTATTATATTTTTCTAAACTGTTAGTGACATTTGCACTTTATTCGTATTTATTAACGTTATGTTACATTTCTCACCTTCACCCCAGCCCGTCGCCGAGGTCGGCTCAGTGAAAGAGGGGGAGTATGTGGCATCCCAGAGCTGGCTATGGCTGGGCTGAGGGTGATCTCTGTGCATTGTATTATTTCCTGTT
The DNA here is from genome assembly GCA_947044405.1 of Leptodactylus fallax. Taxonomy (NCBI): domain Eukaryota; kingdom Metazoa; phylum Chordata; class Amphibia; order Anura; family Leptodactylidae; genus Leptodactylus; species Leptodactylus fallax. The sequence continues at coordinate 12,078 of CAMRHE010000498.1, read as the reverse complement.
GCTTCATAGCCTGTGTGACATAGCAGGGGGTCCTGAGTCTCACACAACACAGCGCCACCTAGTGAGCCTCACACCTGCATTACACCTCCCATAGGATTGAATAGTAACCAAATGTCCAATGGGAGGACATCGCCTGGGAAAAGGGGAGGAGTCAGCTGATCACTGGGTCCCCATGGTAACACCCCTGCAGGAAGGTCCTGCGTGTGAGGAGTTAGAAGTGTGGAGTGTTAGGAGGAGGAGGTGAGGAGATAAGTGTGATGTCCTGTGAAGAAAGCAGTGAGTTTAGTGCAGGAATCTCAAGTCCTAGACAGGCCCAGGAAGGTTGGAGAGCTGACATACTCCAGCTATTCAGAAGATCCTGTCCCCTGTCTGCCTAGCCATCGCCCTGAAGGAAGTCAAGCATCATTATCTTGTCAGCATGAGACTGTGGAGAGAACATTCTGGAACACGTGCTCCATAGCCAGTATCACAGGATCCAGGGGCCAAGGCCAGACCTGTGGAATATCCTGCCACCCTGACTATTGCACCCCGAAACTCTGAGCTATCAGGACCACATAACGTGAGTGGGGAATATTATGTACTAGTATCATGGTGGGCATCCTCCTATGTGCCAAATAGGAGCCCAGACGCACCTTAGGGCTGTAACACTGAAGTATAAGGGGCTAGGAACACCTTTCATCAAGTCTACCCTGCACCCCAGGACTTTGCTGTGTCACCAGGCGTACCCCGTTGTTTTGTATTGAAGAAACTGTTTAAGCATTTGTGCCTCCACACCCATGGAAGTAAAAGTTCAACTTTACAACCGTTTCTGTGTCTGACTTTGCACCGACAACATCAGGGCGCCCCAAACACCACCAGTCGGCACAGTATAGGGGAAGCGCCCCGGGGGAACAATCACCACCAACATTTGTGCAGCCCCCTCATCACCGGTACCAGTGGTGGTAACGTGGGACAGCACCAGCGCTGCGTCCTCGTGCCCAGAGACCGTGACAAGTCTGCGCTGTTTGCACCCCGCAATCCCAACTGCAGCGTTACCTTCCATCTGGTCACCGCAGGCCCATAAGAAAGGCAGGAGAACATAGCTATTGTACTTAGGCATGAAGAGGTTTGAGTCTAGCGTCAACATTTTAGGTAGGAGAAGTACATGGCGCTCTATTTCTAGGGAGTTCTGAGACTGCTACCAAAGACGGAGGGTGAAGAAAACATTCTGGCACCAGGCGAGTTAGTGGGAGAGAGTTCTCCTTGAACTAAGTAGAATGCCCAGAACCCGAGTTCAGCCTTAAGTTCCAAGTACAGAGACCAGTGGAAGTACTCAGCAAACAGACAGAAGAAGGTAACTATCTGTGGTTGGGATGGGTTATCCGCTAGCTCTCCTGTAGGACAACGTCTGGGAGGAAAATGCCATGATCCGGTTGGAAGGATAGGTCACGGTCCCAGAACGGAAACTGAACACTATGCCTTGTTTGGACACAGACATCAGAGGTAGTCCCATTGTGGTACTAGAGACTTAAAAAGAATTTTGGGCATAAGCAGAGATTAAAGGAGCCAATACGCCAGTTATAGGTTAACCGTAACACTGAATTCTAAGTGTTTCGGTTATGTTGTTGGGAATACAAAGACTGATTATCTGTCCTAAGCTTTAGCATTGCCTATTACTGAAGAAACTGCATAATGAACAGTTTGCAAAGTCGTTCTAATGTTGCCCAGGGAGACTACATGTGGGAGGAGAGGGAGACTCCCTCTCCACAGTGTGCCGCCAAAGTAGTAAAAGAGTTAATCAACTTTCATATGTAATGTAAAGATTGCCCTTCTTTGTGTTACATAAGACGTTCTACTAAAACATTATAAGTGCCCCCAACGTCTGTCATCAATATCCCTGCACATCATTAAATGTATCACATAAAATGATGAAACTAACAATGCTATGTTAATTTATGGACATGTGGAAAGATCCCTGTACTGTCCATTCACATATTTGTACATTGTAATTAGGTCGTCCCTAAGCTGTTTTTTGTCAAAACTAAACAACGCCTAGTTCAATACCCTATCTATATACTCTAATTCACCCATCCCCTCCTCTGAACCCGCACTAGTACATCGATGTCCCTATCTTTCTTCTTGAATAGACTTGTAGTGATTTGCGTGTCGTCAGCTTTTTGAAACATTATTTTGTGATATTCTCTCACAAGATGTCTACCACATATGTATCTTTTTGTGGCCACCAGGAAACTTGAAATGTATTTCAGCCTGTCAAGGCTTTCGCAAGCTTGTGTCCTTAAAAAGGTTGTCCAGGAATTATTGAAAGCTCAGGGACAGCCAGGGAGGGCGTAAACAAAAAAAAAGTCATACTAGTTATCCCTGCCACTCTTTTCTGCAGTCCCAGTCCCCTTTTCCTCTCTGGGCCAGAAGCAGGGAGGCTTACATGACCACTAAGACCAAACACTGGCCTCAGCAGTTGCTAGTGAGAGACTGGTGATGTTACTCGGTTCTTCCCCAGTGACTGCTGAAGCCACTGTTTGATCTCAACGGTGACGTGAGCCTCCCCGAGTCCCAGCATGGTAAGGAAAGGGGACTGGAACTGTGCAGTGGAGCAGCAGGAATAGGTGAGTGTGATTTTTTTGTTGTTGTTGTTGTTGTTGTTTTAGACCTAGGCCAGCTGAGCCTGAATTTCCTATAATTCCTGGACAACCCCTTTAACCAAATTCAAGCTAAGGTAAGGGTGGACACATCTGTATATGGTGAAGTTTATTACTATAGTCCGCAGTGCTGTTTATTAAATTGATACCTGTCCCATCTAGAGATGGGCCAATCCGTTTGCACTGGATCCGACCTGAATATTCCAAATTGTTTGGTTTTTATCGAAACCGAACAATTTGGGATTCATTTTGGATGAATTAAAATGCCCGGCACGACATGTATTGTGGTAAATTATTATACTCTGGGGTCTCTTCAGATGCAGAGTATAAGTGGAGACCCAGGGGAGGTGACAAAAATAAATAAAAAAAACATTTATACTCCCCTTCTCTCACCTCTTTTGGGCCTCGTCACAGCGTCCAATTCTCTTCCTCCTCGCGGCGTCCGAAACTCTTCTGTGATGTCACGGTCACTGCTGTTGCAAGTGATTGGGCCTCAGTGGTGACATGGGCACACCGAGCGTCATGACCTCATGGCATCTCAGCGTTGACCCTGGGTGCATGACATCACAGAAGAGCGCCGGATGCCAGGAGAAGGCAGAGAAAGAGCACCGGATGCCCTGAGGAGGCCCAAAAGAGGTAACGGAAGGTCAATATAAATGTTTTTTTTATTTTTGTCACCTCCCCCGGGCCACAACCCACAGTATAATAATTTCCCTTTCGGCTGTATTCGAACAAGTTTGGACTGAACCAGGGGATCGTTTTGTATGAATACAAGATGAAAGAAATCTTCCATGGTTCGCCCCTCTTTAGTCCTGACCCCCACCACTACCATTTTTGCTCAGTCTCATCACTTGTATTGCATCTTCCTAGCACACGTAGTATAACTTCTGCAGCTCTAACCTCTTATGAGGTTTGGGAATATAATTTCTTTACCTGAGGACAGAAGCGTCTGTAAACAATTCCCTCCCCCCTTTAAAATTCTCCCTATTCAGCACATTATAAAGTTACTCCATTGCCTCATGATGATTTAGCTCTTTTGTTCTTTCTGTATCACAACCTCCAGCCGCCACAATAGACTAAGCCTCCATTAATACGCTGCACCATGAGTCAAGGAGTCATTGCTCAGTGTTTTCGCTCAGATTTCCTATCACCCGGCACCTCCCTGTGACGGTCTCCAGGCGAAGTCACAACCTGCTCGGCACACTGTCCTCTCACACTGTGACATAGGGAGAGCAGACAGCCTGATCGCAGTCGCAGGGCCTCATTAGCATACTCATTATGTATTCATCAACCGGTGTCACACAGCTAAGCCAGATGCAAGAGGCTCCATTTGCAGTAACCCTTCCTCTACCCCAGAGGGAGTGCAGGTTTGTGCAGAGAAGAAGGTCTTTTAATATATAACCTCTTCAGTATGTGATGGGATGTGAGGAATATTCTCCGTCATCTCTTGTATAATAGTAAAATATGTTTTTCATGAATTTTAACTCTGCGCCTATCTAGGCATATCTCAATAGCCATTGCCATACCTGTACTGCAAATAAAATATATGTATATTATGTATACATGTTATATGAATATATGAATCTGTAAGTCCTAGGTTGCACAGGATGGCGGGCTGAGGGGGAGCCTGACACTGATGTAGTCGTGTCCAATGTGGCAGTGGAATTCTGTTCCCCAATACACCATTGGTTCGACCTTTGTAGCTGAACAGGGGCCCAGTAGGTCAGGGGGCCCTATCGCCTTACCAGGTCAATTAGATAGTGGCTAAATGCCTAAACTAATAAATGTCATGGCTAACTATGACTGGTGGATTTTTATAGGGGTTCACTATGATGAATTACTAGAAAACAAGGGGTTCATAAGTGTTCTCGAATAGGGGCCCTCGGTTGTCTGTGTCTGCCTCAGCACAATGTTAATATTAAGGAAAAAAGAATGGTTTGGCTTCAAGAGGTTTAGTGCAGATGGTCCATATGAGATGGCTGGAAGACCTGCAATTGGTCTACGTAAGTTTTAGGCCTGGGCTTGTCCACCAGTAGCATGTCTGTGAACTGGAGGCTTAGCATGGCCTTGTAGGAACGTTGATGGACTGAAGACTTGAGTAGCTTGCACATCAGAGAGGTGGTGGGCTGGAGGCTCAAGTGATTGACAAGAGGCCTGTGGAGATGCGGTATAGTAGGTCACCTGGAATGTTCTTGGAAGAACCAAGTAGTAGACAGTGCCAAGTAATGGGCGGAAGAGAATGGATGGATAATGTCATTTAAGACGCTGAATGAACACTTCAGAGTAGTAATCTGGGATAGTCTTTGTCATTAGAAGGGGCAGCTTGATGCAAGCTGAGCATACCATTATTTTTGCGCCTTGACTATGTGCAATGTCCTTATTATATAGGGGCTGTATGTGTAAGTTCTTTACATTCCTTAGAGCAAAAACCTCTGCAAAAGGATGTTAGTATTGACCTCTGACCCATGCAGAACCTATCAGGGCAGAGAATGTTGGGGACTCTTTTTTTTTTTCACATTGGGTTGCATTGCGATTTTGGGGTTTAGGGAGCAGAGTTTAGTTTCCTTGACCATATGGCATCTTCTTCTGGAGGCCAGTATAGTCTAGAGGTCTGGTTGAAGGTAGAATCTACCAAAGGTATTGACCCTAGTCCTATCATATGCAAAGAATCCTGTCGCAAACACTTAATTTTGAAGACCATATCTACTTGGTCATTTAAACTCCTTACGTATACAGGGTAAAACAATACACAATCTCATACTGGTGGCTGGTGGAAGCTGTTTCATGGTCTTGTTGTGGTGTCTGAAGCCTGCTATTACAGATACAACCTCTAGATGACAACACTGTTCTATAACATACCTGATGGTGTTACAACCTTACAACAAACCTTACATAGGCTCTAGTATAAACCTGAAGCACATAGCAGGTCACAGAACATTGCCTCCATCTCCTCCTTGAAGATATTGCGTATGTATGTTCTACCTAAGTATATTTTCCATCTCAAAAAAATAAAATGGAATTTGATTGGCAATTTCCTTATTTCACACTAATACAGAATGTGTGGTAATAACATCTGAAAAACGCTTTGTTGATGTCATCTTGTAGACATACAGTTTTAATGGTTGATCTGTCAAAGCCAGTAACGCCAATGTCATAGTCATAGACAGGAGGGCAATGATAAGAAAATTGAATGTTTTTGGTTGATGAGGGTATATGTTAAAATGTTTTACACTTCTGATGTATTGCATTTCATTATGTTCTTTTCTTAGAAAGGCTGTCTGAGATTTATAACCCTCATTTATTGTCATCTGTAATGGGATTTGAGAGGCTGTTTATGAGAAGTTAGCTTTTTTTCTTTCGGTTCTTTTTGTACTGTAAGCTGTTTCAAAGGTTATTCCAACACGAGACATGATATATATCATAAATGTCTGAAAAGAACATCCAACCGCTGGGACCACCACCTATCAGGAGAACATGGTCCCTTGATAGTGGTTGACCCATAAGAGATAACTGGTGGCGACCTCTAAGAGGAGAAGAACTTGACATTCGGTTCCTTCAGTTTTTCTGGTACATATAACTTAATATTGTTTCATCTCCAGCTACTGGACATATAACTTGATATTCCGTATAAGAATTCCATCAAGTCATGTATGTTCTGGGCAACAAACCACCTCCACATGCTCACAATATCACCATAATGTTCAACATGTCCCCATGTTGAGTTCCACATTTCTCCATGTTGAGTTCCACATGTCCATAAAACATTACCTTAAAGGGCTTGGGTGTGATGTAGCAGTTGTAAGCCCACTGTCTCACTAAACAGATTAGGCTTGGGGCATTGATGATGTCTACGATGTTCCTGGTCTTTACCTTTTACCCCCCAGGATTGGACTCTGCTACCACTTGGAGTATTTTCCAATCAGTGGCAATTGACCAGCGCAGGTCGACACCTCACATGACTGCTGTGGCCCAGGCCTCAATGGTCCCTTGGACCACTGACTTCATTTGGGAAACCAGAAGAGGCCCAAAGAGGATGCCACAAGAAAGCCCAGGAGAGGCGGATAAGACTGTTAAGTTTATGCACCTCCCCTGGACCTCCACTTATTATACTCTGGGATCTCAATAGTGATTCAAGGGGGGCAAACCCCAACAATTTTAGGTTTGCCCAAACCCACAATTTTTGGAAAATGTGTAACTCCCCCAGCTCAGTATGGACCTGTTTGCTCATCCTTAGTTAGGAAAGTATAAGCAAATAAGTCTTTTCCCATCACCCACGACAGCACCCAGAGAGAGGATCCGCCCCCAGGGACAGGAAGCCTATGGTATAAAAAGGTGGAGCCTCTCCTACCCCTCAGTTGTTTCCTGTCCCTGGAGGGAGACCTACGTGCCTGCTTGAGGCAGGCTTACCTGATGGCATAGGAAAGAGTTGGTCCTGGTAGGGGTTGCCTCTCTTCTTCCAGGGGTGGCTGTGGCCCAGTCTGGAGTCAGGTGCCATCCCCCCAGCTATGTGCCGCTGGTGTTCCGGGCGCGGGGGTTCTGATATCCAGGCAGAAGGAGTGTGTTTCCTCTGCTTTAGGCCGCTGAGTTCCGGGCCTGCAGGGAGACACATGGTGGTGCCAGCCCGGAAGGAAGTGGGGTGTGGCTTCCGGTGGATGGGGCGTGGCTTACTGATGAGGGCGTGGCCTAGCGGCTGAATGGCCATATAATGCAGATTGAAGGATGTTGGAGCTGCTAAGCAGTTCCTGGCCCTCCATGCACCGAGTCTCTACAGTATGGAAGAGCAGCAGCAGCCACAGCAGCCGCCGCCGGCAAGAAGGAAGACCCCAAGATGAAGGGCAAGATGAAGGTCCACCTCCACCTTCCTCGGTATTCTAGGGGGATGTAAGTGGCTGCGTGCCAACCCTTTATTTTTTATTGATTAATGGTTTGCCCTGTCTTTTGTAGGATAGACCTAGGAAAGCCTTGGCGAAATCTAAGAATAAGGAATGTGCCTTATGTAGAACTAGACTTTCTTCTTCCTATGAGAAAAAGCTCTGCCCATCATGCATTAATAGAACTATTGCTGAGGAGTCCCCGTCATTCTTACAGGGTATCAGATCTATGATACAGGAGGACGTCAAGAGTTCCCTTAAGGGTAAAAGTGGCCAGAAAAAGAAGTCCAGTTCCTCTACCCAGGGTCATGACTCCTCTTCTGAGGAGGAGTCTGTTCAAGGTGAAAGTGGAGAATTATCTGATGATGTCTCTTCTTCCTCCATATCTGATGTAGAGGGAGGACAGTCGTGTTTTCCAGTTGAGGACACTGACAAGTTGCTCAAAGCCATTCGAGCGACTATGGGGATTGAGGACTCTAGACCCTCCCGTTCTATGCAGGACATTATGTTTGGAGGTTTGGAGGTTCGTCAAAGGAGACACTTTCCAGTCCATAAAAATATTACATCGCTTATCAAGAGGGAATGGAAAAAGCCGGACAAGAAGGGTTTTATCCCTAGAGGAGTTAAGCATAAATACCCGTTTGAAGAGGTTGCTTGCTCTTCTTGGGATAATGTACCAAAAATTGATGTTGCCATAGCCAGAGCCTCCAGGAAGTCAGCACTGCCTTTCGAGGACATGGGTACCCTGAAGGATCCCTTAGACAAGAAAGCAGAAAGCTTCCTAAGGCGTTCTTGGGAGTCAGTAGGAGCGTCCCTCAAGCCCAATATAGCGGCTACCTGTACTGCTAGATCCCTTATGATCTGGCTAGGGGAGCTGGAAGATCAATTAAGGCATAAGGCCCCAAGAGAGCAGATTCTGTCAGCCCTGCCGACTATTAGAAAAGCTGCAGATTTTTTGGCAGATGCTTCAGCAGACGCTGTAAGATTATCAGCTCGCTCCCTTGCCCTGACCAACTCTGCCAAAAGGGCTATATGCCTGAAGAGTTGGACAGGTGATGTAGGGTCTAAGACCCGGCTGTGCAATCTGCCCTGTGACGGTGAATATCTCTTTGGACCAGCCTTGGATGACATCTTAGCTAAGGCAGCAGATAAAAAGAGAGTTTTTCCTTTGCCTTCCTCTGGTCGGACACAGAGGTCCTTTCGTCCCTTTGGAGCATACAGAGGGCAAAAAATTGTCAAGTGCAGAGATAATAGCTGGGCAGAATCCAATAAGAAACACAAGGGGTTCTTATTTAACAACTCACCCAGTAATAAAGATCCAAGACCCAATAGGCAATGACGCCAGGCCCTGGGTAGGGGGGAGACTGAGGAAATTCCTTCCTGCCTGGAGGAAAATTTCATCAAGCTCTTGGATCCTGGATACAGTGGGAGTAGGCCTGAAGTTGGAGTTCTCTTCTCCTCCACCTTCAAGTTTTCAGATTACCAGAACTCAGACTTCCCTAACCTCTCAATCGGCTCTGGAATTGGAAGTGAAGAGCCTAATCTTGAAAAGGGTGCTGATTTCAGTTCCCCAGGAAGAGGAGAGGCAGGGGTTTTATTCCCATCTGTTCTTGGTAAGGAAACCCGATGGCTCCTACAGAACCATAATAAATCTAAGGAGGTTAAATCAGTTTCTGTCTTACAAGAAATTCCGGATGGAGACAGTGCAGTCAGCAGTGAGATTGTTAGCTCCCAATTGCTGGATGGCGGTGATAGACCTGAAAGATGCTTATTACCATATTCCAATTTTTCCAGGTCACCAGAGGTTCTTGCGAGTAGCAGTAGAGATTGAAGGGGTGGTTCAGCATTACCAATATCAGGCTCTTCCCTTTGGAATCTCCATGGCCCCAAGAGTCTTTACCAAAATAGTGGCAGAAATGGGGGCACATGTAAGAGAGAAAGACATTCTGTTTATTCCATATCTAGACGACTTTCTCATTGTGGCAAGATCCAGAATAGAATGTTTAGAAAGTGTCAGAGTAGTACTGAACATTCTGGAGGAATTAGGTTGGATAGTGAATCTAGAGAAGTCAAGTTTAGTTCCTTCTCCACAGAAAAAGTTTCTAGGGATCATTTTAGATTCCACGGCTCAGAGATCTTTTCTCCCTCCAGAGAAAATAGAGAGGGTTCTGTCCCTAGTAAAAACCCTGATCCAGTTCCCCAGGGTCACTATAAGAAAGGCTATGTCCATCCTGGGGACTCTCACGGCCTGTATTCCAGCTGTACCTTGGGCTCAGAGCCACTCCCGAGACCTGCAGTGGGAAATACTGGCAGCCTGGCGTCAGGAAGAGAAAATTCTCGACAAATTTATGTGGGTGTCTCAGCCAACAAGAGAAACCCTGGGTTGGTGGTTAGTCAGGGGTCACCTAGAAATGGGAGTTCCATGGAAGATCTCAGACCCCCTAATTATTACCACGGATGCCAGCCCTGGGGGGTGGGGTGCCCACATGGGGGATCAGGTGTTCCAGGGCTGCTGGTCAAGGAGTCTTTCTCAGGCATCCTCAAATCAGAGGGAACTAATGGTGATTTTGGAGACCTTGAAAGTCGTAGGTCAGGGTATTCGGAATCGCCATGTAAGGATCATGTCCGACAATATGACAGCAGTTTCATATATAAACAAGCAAGGGAGTACGAGGTCCCTTCCCCTTATGAAAATAATGGCTCGGATTCTACATCTGTCAGAGCCTCTGGTTCTCTCCTTGTCCGCTCTGCATATCAGGGGGTCCGACAACTTCAGGGCAGATTTCTTGAGCCGTCACAGTCTGAATCAGAGCGAGTGGGAATTGAACCCATCCATCTTTTTAGAGATCACCAGGGTTTTGGGAGTCCCGGAAATAGATCTCTTTGCCAGTCGGTCAAACAAGAAGGTGGAGAGATTTTTTTCCCTAAACCCAGAGGAATCCCCCTTTGGGGTGGATGCTCTGTCCCACAGGTGGGATTTCAGTCTGGCTTACGCTTTTCCTCCCTTCTTTCTCATTCCAGCAGTTCTGAGGAAAATCAGGGAGGATCGAGCGAGGGTTATTCTGATTGCCCCCTTTTGACCGAGGAGAGCCTGGTTTACCTGGCTAAGGATCCTGTCTGTTTCGGACCCTTGGATTCTCCCAGTCAGCCAGGACCTTCTATGTCAGGGCCCCATTCTCCATCCGGAGTCCAGCCACCTACATTTGACGGCCTGGAATTTGAGAGGAGATTACTAGCTTCTAAAGGTTTTTCTCAGAATCTCATTTCCACTCTTCTAAAAAGCAGAAAACCGGTCACTACTAAAATATACGCTAGGACTTGGTTCCGGTTTTTTGAATTTCTAGGGGGTTCTCCGGGGGAGCTTAGGGATATACCTAGAAAACCGATTCTAGAGTTCCTTCAGAAGGGACTAGAAAAGGGGCTTTCTACCAGCACTTTAAAAGTCCAGGTTTCAGCCCTTAGTGCTCTACTAAATGTTAAATTGGCTGACGATCCCTGGGTGATTAGGTTCATCAAGGCGGCCTCTAGAAGTAGACCGGTGGTTAGGTCCAGAGTTCCTCCCTGGGACTTGAACCTAGTTCTGTCTGCCTTAACTAAACCTCCCTTTGAACCATTGGACTCTATCCCTATTAAAAATTTATCCCTGAAAGTGATTCTTTTAGTGGCCCTTACCTCGGCACGTCGCATAGGAGAATTGCAGGCTCTATCAGTTAATCCACCCTTTACTGTTATTACAGAGGACAGGGTAATAATTAAACCAGACCCAGCTTTTTTGCCTAAAGTAGCCTCAAAATTTCATAGATCTCAGGAGATAGTTCTCCCCTCCTTCTGTGCTAACCCAAGTAATGCTAAAGAGCAGGAATACCACTGTTTGGATGTAAGACGTTGCCTAATCCAGTATTTGTCCTCTACTTCCTCTTGGAGGAAATCTACTTCCCTTTTTGTTCTCTTTTCAGGTCCCAACAAAGGAACGGCGACCTCTAAGTGTAGTCTGGCTAGGTGGGTGAGACTAGCAATCTCCCTGGCCTACAGCTCTTTGGGCCTTCCCCCACCAGTGGGGCTCAAGGCACATTCTACTAGGGCGATTGCCACCTCCTGGGCCGAGAGAGCTGATGCTTCCATAGAATCTATCTGCAAAGCGGCAACCTGGTCTTCACCTTCTACCTTTTTTCGCCATTATAGGCTGGACATCGGGGCTTCTGCTGATCTTTCTTTTGGAAGGAAAGTTTTACAAGCGGTGGTCCCTCCCTAGTGTTTTCCTATTTTATTCTCTCTGGGTGCTGTCGTGGGTAATGGGAAAAATGGTAATTACTTACCGGTAATTGGATTTTCCAGAACCCACGACAGCACCATCCTTTATCCCTCCCTTTTTCTTGGTGATGGACTTTTGTTTGACACTGGGTGTAGCAAGCAAAAAAAAAAAAAAAAAAAAAAGTTTTGACCTTAGGGTCATATGTTACAAGTTAACTGGAATCTCTCTCTCTCGCTTCTATAAAACAACTGAGGGGTAGGAGAGGCTCCACCTTTTTATACCGTAGGCTTCCTGTCCCTGGGGGCAGATCCTCTCTCTG